>OU426987.1:226008551-227215314 GCA_911387755.1 Chrysotoxum bicinctum
AGGATACGGCTGTATCCTTAACTTACAGAAAGTGAGACAGCGACCCCTATCACAACTTCAAGTACTATAATGCATTAGGGATAGGAACGAGCCCTCCATATTATATATACTCAAAGCTGCATATACACTTTTACTTTAAATTTTAAAGTTGGTATGCTTTGCATTTATACCCGTGTCAAAATCAGCTGATTTGGAACAGAAGTAAAATAAATATGTAATTTCTTACAAAAATAATACAAATTGAAATGAATAAAGATCCAAAACAGAAAAGGGCTAAACATAATTAATTTCTGAGTTTCTTTTAAGAAATCATCTTAATTTAGTAGATATTTCAGACTCATTAAGTGAACAAAGTAAAAGGAAATGAAAACAAAAAATAAAATATATACCTACGAATTAACAATCCACTTTTGAATAAGCTAAGGGATGCGTTGGAAAAGTATACGTTTTGATGTGGTTTATGCTGAATTAACATCACTGAAAAATTTGTTGTCAAACAAGTGTGCAAAATCTTACTATTATATAAAGTAAGACTTTTGTTTGTTTGTCAGTTTGTTTGTAAATACTCCAATAGCAGACAAACAAACAAAAGTATTACTTTATAAACATTTTATATACTTACTTTTGTATGTCGATAATAACATAGGGCCATCTGAAAATGAAAAAACTAATAAATAATAGGTGTGTTTTTTTTGCAAGTCCATATAGAATTGTAAAAAAAAACGACATCGGGATTTAGGAGCTTTTTTCCAAATAACTGGAAGCACTGTGTACGCTATGACATTTGTCAGCTTATTGACGACTAGCATCAACCAATCCAAAAACTTCACTTTTGACGTCTCTGAGCAAATTATCGATAACATATAGATAATACTATTTTGGCATCACCATTTTTATCGGGTCTTAGATTAACTCTCGATAATTATCTGGTCTTAGCTAACTCTGTATAGATTTAAGTAGTTGTTGCATTTGCATGTAAAGCGCTTAGTCCCGATGTCGTTTTTTTTTACAAATCTATATGGACTTGCAAAAAAAACACACCTAATATATTAAAATTTAAATTACTTTCACTTACCTCCAAAAAATATTTCCAAAATAGAAAATTGAAAGCAGCAGATTGAGAACTGTCTGCCGTTTCCAACTATTCCGCATTTCATTTCATTTTATTCCTCTATATATTTTGAGGCTGAACACCTACTTGGGCTATTGGAGTAAGAAACTGTTTACACGGCCATGGATACACGCAAGTTCTAGCGCATGATTTTTTCGTGCATATAAATTTTGTAGTATCTATCAATATTTAAAAAAGGCACGGATTTTAGTTTTAACTCTCTGTGCATCAACAGTTCGCAAAATCGTTGTTAGATAAAGTCACGGATTTCTGTTAACACATTCCACATGACTTTGTGTGCAAAAAATTTCGTTAAAGAAACGTGTGGATTTAAGAAGAAATGCCTTGCAATATTGCTTTCGTCAATTTTTGCAGAAATTATGTTTCAACATTCATATTCAAGTCATAAAATCATCGATTCTCAGAAAAACAGCTTTTACATATGCAAGTTTTTGCGCACGATTTTCTACGTCGAAAATTTTGTCAAATCGAAAGAGCACAGATCTTAGTTGACACATTGAACACGACTTTCTGTGCATCAAAATTTTGCAACATCGATGTTCGGTAAAGCCACGGACTTCTGTTAACATATTTCACACGACTTTGTGTGCATACAAACTTTGTTCAAAAAACCTGCGGATTTTAGTTTACATATAAAATTGATCGTTGGTAAAACCCGATAACATACCCAAGTAATACATAAACTCTTGGAGAGTACTTCAATAAATGCATCAGGTCTTAACAAGCTATTAGTTCAATCTTTTTAATACCATTTCACCTTATAATCTCCTAATTCACTCTTTAAAAGTATTCTTTCTGTTATACTATTAATAAAACATCTTTTAAACATCTTAAAGATATTCATGACAAATGTCATTATATTGACTCTCTATATACCCTCTCTATAAAACCTTTTTAAAAGGAGTAATTTTAAAATGCTGAAAGAGTTTTTCATTTTAATCTTTCGAATACATACATCTTGAAGATATTCTGTGGACGTTTTCACTAAAACGTCTTTATGATATCTTAACAGGGTATCTTCAAGTAGTACTATTTTCCTCTTTGGTTGAAAAAAATGTTTTGTTTCACCCGAAATATGTGAATTGTGTAACACTTCCCATGCAATCAAGAACATATGAAGGAAAAAACTAGCTAAAAAACAACTCAAATATTTAGTTGAATGTGCGCGCAGTTGCATATGATTATATTAAACAGAAAATAGACAGAAACTGATTGTTGTGAATTTTTTATCATTTTCTTTTACTCTTTGCTTACATTTTGTTTGCTCTATTTTCTTTGAATTTGACTGGCATTCGTCCTTTAAAAACGATGAAAATGAAAAAAATAATAAAAATGAAGTAATAACCGACGAAACAGATAGTGATGACTAGGGCAAAAATATGCTTTGAAATATTAGTTTTAATAAAATATGTTATTAATTAAATACATACATATGAACATATGTATGCTTCAATAAAAATTAATTTAAAAATTATTTAAAAATTCAATAAAATTAATTACTTAACGAAGTTAATAAAATACATTTTTGAAGTATTTAATGGCCAATAATTTAAAATCGCATGCTTAGGTATGTATATTTAAAAAAATGAAATCGACAGCAAAAATAAAGTTATTCCAAATGCATATTTCTTGAAAGTATTAGTGGTTTCAAGCAATTTCATTTTAAATGTAGAGACAACATTTTTTTTTGAACGAAACAAAAATGGAATTCTTCGATAATTACGGAGTCTTTTCAGAAATATTATTAAAATCGATTTAGAATCTGAAGGCAACAGATAGTGATAACTACGGCAAATAAAAGTATGCTCTAAAAAAAAGTTTGAAGCGCTTAACATACATACTCGTATGTTAATGGTGCATATGCTTCAATAAATGTATTCTTTTTCAATGTTTACAAATAGTAATCAATACTAAATATGTTTAGTTCACCTATTCTACGTGTGCATGGTATGCAAAAATATTCATTTTGGATGAAATATGCAAAAATCTACCCCAACAATTTGTGGTTTGATAAATCATGTAACTGTAAAGGGCTTTCGCGAATAAATTTTCCTCGGAATATTTCCCGTTTACTAAACTTAGGGTAGGTGAATGATGTTCTAGAGATTCTCTCAGAATTTGTTAGTATCGGAAATAAACTTTCTAGGATAAAATTAGTTGTTATTACATAGGACTTTCTGTGCGAAAGAAATTTTCTCCGCAAGAACCCGGCAACGCCGGGTATTTTACGCTAGTTATTAATAAAATCAAATCTCAATGGCATGTATGTACACAAAGTCAAATTAAATGCTCGGTGCCAGAAAAAAATCATTTTCATGTCCTTTTTAATCGTTTGGCATCGCAACCATCCTTCGATGATTTTCATACTCTCACGTGACAGATAGGGAACATGCACACGCATTAAGAGGCAAAATTTTGAGCATTGACTATTAACGTTTACCGTCTAATCGTAAATTAATATTTCAAACCACATAATTTTGCTCTTGTGAAAATTTACCATAAAATGAACAAAATTCAATTAAAAAGTTCAAGTGACCTCAACTCCAAGGTGCGTTTCGCCCAGGTACGACAGTGGGCTCATCAGTTAGATGCTGTCGTACCCTTCTAAGTCTTCATACATGGTTATATCTTAGAGTCTTTATTTTTCCCTCACCATATACGATATACATACATACATACATTGGTATGGAATGTTGTTGGTTATAGTAGTAAGAAGCTTCAACCGCAATACGGCACTCACTTGTTCTGAAAAAAAAACTTTAATTTTGTGTGGTTTGAATCCATCGTACATAAGCGAATCATTCGTAACGTATTTTATTTATCGCAATCTTAGTTTGCATAGTAACTTCACTTTGAACTAGATGCGCTGTCTGACTCTATCCAAAGAATTGTTTCCCATTATCCGCACAGTGAAATAGTCGTAAAGGACGATTTCAATGCACACAATTCTTCGCGGCTACGATATTCTGTTTAGACAACAACTGAAGGAAGAGATTTTTGCTGAGTTAAGCAATATGATTCAGCTCTTTGACGAGCCTTCTAGGATTCCTGAAGTTGCAGGTGAGTTTGTGAATCACTCTAGACTTGTTTCTTATCTCTGACCCTGATAAATACGCCTCTAGGCGTGGAGCGATGGTTGTGTGCTCGCCTGTCAACCTCATGATCACAGGTTCGATCCCTGCCGTCGTCTATGTCGTCTTTAATTCCATTAAAACCTTCTTAAAATTGTCATCAATGGGTTGCTGGTTTACTCATTGCATGTTGTTTAGGCATAACACTAACAACATGTGATTGAGTTAAACTAGTATGCCCAACAAGGATGAATACGAATAAAATAATGCGAATTATAAGGGACATAGAAATAAGACACAGCATTTCACCGCTTTAGTTCAGCCGCCATCCCTGGAGATAAAAATTCTGAGACAACCACCGTCAGTCTCAGAACATCGTGCCACACATCTTTCCTATCTTTCTTTCTCTTCCGTAACTTCACGCCCGCGCTGTGTTGAAACATTTAAAGGGTAATCATAATCCCTTGAGCGTGAGTCAATTATAAAAAAAAAACCAGACCATATTGTGTCGTATTTGAAAATTTCTCGTGTCAACAAAACCTAGTTAGAGAAAAAAATCCTTAGAGAATTGTTTGCAATATGAGAAAACAAACTGGAACGGTCTCAATCATTTCTTCAGGAACTTAAACTTCCTCGATACTCTACTCCAGTGTAGATATGATCTCCATTTTAATTCTTTTCGAAATAAGAAATTTTGTCTGGGAAAGAGCTAGATCTATCGAAACGAAAAAGAATTCACGAATTGACTCCAGCTGCAAAGAGGTTATTAGGGTCAGAGAATTAAGTATCCGATATTATAAAGCCAACCCAACTGAGTAAAACCAGACCAAGTTAAAGAAAGCCTGAAAGACCTGCAATGATCATATTCGACGAAAAAAATTGTTGCATGACCAACTACACTATCCCTAAGGTAGAAAACATTTGTGGTCATTTGTAAACAAATTTTTCAACATTCGTCTTCACTGACACTCCTTATGTCAGCTCACAAGAAAAATCGAATTAGCTTGGAGCAAAGTTTGATGTTAATTTGATCCTGCCAAAAAGTGTCATGAGGCAAATCTTCTCCTATTATATTATATATTTTTTTTTAAACAGTGTTTTCATTCCACCCCTTAAACAATTCAACCGTAATACTCATGCTTCAGGGAATGCCCATCTGATTACCCTTGACCCCAACTTCGGACATACCTACTGTTAAATTCAGAGATTCTTTCTTTAGTCGCACTACTAGAATGTGGAATACTTTATCCGGCTTTATATTTCACTCATATAACGGTAGTCGGACATTTAAAACCAATGTGCATCGGTATGTCATTTAATACTAGGCTATATTTTCCTTATAAATCTCGACTTGTCTATATATTGCCAACCACCGCGGAAATATGTTTTCTTATATATGTATGTAGCAAATTAAAAAGTTTACCTAATGAAAGAAAATAAATTGAGTACGTTCTTATACCTTTTTATGCATCAGTAAATTTTCCTGCAAAATAAATCAACTTTTCCATTCAGTAGGTACTAAAAACGACAAATATTATAATCTTCTTAACTTGTTTAAATGGAAAATGTAAAGTAGCACAGCCAGAAAACATAACTAGGGTATTGCTGGATGCTAGCGGAGGAATAGGTACTTTCATAAAATAAACACCAACCATCAAACAAACAAAGACAAATGATAAATAATGGGCATGTAAGTTTCACGTGGCACAATCTATACTGCATGCAGCACAAAAGTGCAATGCGAGCGACGTTACTCGTGTCGGGAAATCAAATAGAATCTTGGAACTCATTGTTGGTATTTGAGTTACCAAATCAAATCAAATTTCGCAAACAAAGCCAACTAACTACATGTATGTAATATAATTTGTACGATTTTTGTTTTATGTATATCGAAAGGAACGTGTGGTTCTCTTCAAAACAGCATAGTTAGTTTTTATGAAGAAAATAATTCAAATCCTTAAATACGAATTTCAATGCCAGCGAGAGTTTTCACAAATGCAATTTATGCAGTCGTAAGAAAATTGAACTTGATATTTTGTTCAGACATTTTCATTAAAAATTTGCTGACTACATCTACCTACGATAAAACCACTTTTTCGAATTTTGGCTTTCTCATTAGTGGGATAATGGATTTTAATGAAATTTTGTACACAGGAGCTACTAAAAAAAAAACATTTTTTTAATTTTTAAACAATGAATTAATTTTTTTTAAATATTTTAAAAATTTATTAGAAATATTAAAAATTAAAGAAGAAACAAATTTATTTAAAGAAAATATTATTATATTCTTATTCTCTAATAACATCAAGTTTCGAAATTCTAAGCATATTAAACATAAGAACAAGTTCATGCGACTCAGGTGTGCATTTTATTTTATTTTCAAATTTATTCCAAATATTGGAATATGTACATTTATATGGTCACTCGTCCAAAAACACTCAACACTTGATGTCTATTCTCAAAGGTAGGTTTTAAGAAAACCTGTTAAACATTGAATTACAAAATTTAAGATAAATACCTTTATGAGAAAATGTAGGAATACAATTAAATAATCTTTAAAGGCGCTCATTTCCCTCTAAGTTGCCGGAGGCTTAATTCAACTAACCGTTTAATTTTATTTAGTTTTTCAATACACAGAATTCGTTTTGAACACGTGTCAGTTTTGTCTATTGACAATTGATCCCTACTGCCTAGAGATTGGTTAGAGGCACAATTCCTTGATTAAAAATATAATTAAATGTAAAATTCGGCTTAATTTGTTGACTAAGTTTCCGCAATGGAAAATTCAGATTAATTTGTTGACTAAGTTTCCGCAATCATCTTATTGAAATATTAAGTATGCCCTTAACTTTAACCCTTGCCTCCATAAGAGCTGATATTTAAGAGCACTTTCAAGTAATTTTATTTAATGTTGTTCATTTAAACGATACATTTACAACTCCATCTATATTCAACAGGCACTTCAGCATCTCAATTGATATAATTTGCCTTTTCGTACCATGAACCTATAACATTTTAATCGAGCGATTTCAACATTAATTAACTAAATCGTATAAGATTATCAATTAAATGATTTTGATGTTACAAAGGGAAAATCTATTGAAGTGCCTTATCATTTCATTTTCTTTGAAGTTGTATAGCAAGTTAAGCAATTGAAAAAGTTAACTAGGTATTTTAATCAAATATGACAAAAAGATGAAACCAGAGCCATGCATAAAACTAAAGTCTACTTCCAAGCGATGATGTGAAATTTTTGTACTCGCAAATTGTACGTTCTTATTCAATTATTTCGGAGACGGAAGAGTAAATATTATTCGACACAGAAATATCAGAGAGGATTTATCCAAATGAAACAAAGGATGAAATTTAGAAATTGGTAAGCTTTTGGAGGATACGATATACTCGTATATATCTGTTTTATTTTGATTAAGATTTCAATTCGCATCAGTGTACATATTTGTACATACGACCTTACATAACAATTCTAGCTCTTAAAGTGATACTCGAATCCTTCTTTATTTTAGAATTGTAATAGTTACCGGTAGTTTCTACATTGTACATAACTATAATTCCTTTTCTAAAAGGGATGGCTGAGGTGGCCATGTTGCTCTGCGGCTTCTTTTAGATCTGTTGTTTTTTTATTCAGTCACTGATGCCAAAATATCGAAGACAGCTTACACTATCGAGCAGCACGTCCGATGGAAACTTTATTTTTATTAAAATGAACTTTACGCCTCATTTTACGACAGACGCGGCGGGCGGCACTTCAAAATTGACTATCCAAGGTTTGTGGTCAAATTCTGGACGAGCGATTCGGTAAGCTGTCAGCCAACACTGCTACGTTAAATGCCACATCGACCAGCAACATCGCCGCTGTCCGTGAAAGTTTGCTGGAGTACCCGAGGTAGTCAATTCCCCGTTGTACACAAGAACTCTGACTTTCAATTTTTTTTTCTTAGCGATTTGGGCTTAGGGAAGCTTCTAAAAAAATGTACAAAATGTGCTGGTAAACGATATACAAATATATTTTTTGTGAAGGAAGCTAAAGAATACTTTTTTTTTTGTAATAAATCAAGTCCAATTACAATATTTGAAAGGTCGCGTCGATTTGATTGATATTCTAAGAACAACGTTGGACAATTAGCCTAGAGTAAAGTCGGGTAATATGGACCACCAATCATATTTTTGTTAATAAAACACAAACGGTGTAAGAAAAAAAAAAAAATAACAAAAAACAAAAAGCTAAGTAACTCTAAAACGTAACAAAAAAAAAAGTGGAGGGTAATATGGACCACCTGGTCTTCACTCCATTGACGGCTATTTATCCAGTTTGGACTCTGACATATGCCTTGCCAAACAATTCATATGTATCAAAATCATCAATGGTCGATCATTCATCCTCATCCAGACCCAAAACTCCTTATATTAAAAAGGCGGGTAATGTGGACCACTAGTCCATATACTCCTTTCCTCCGGTGGTCCATATTACCCGCAACACAATGTTTCGAAAAAAGCAATTTTACAAGAAAATGAGACTCTTTACAATAGTTTTATAAATAAAAACCTTAAAACAAATATTCACTTCTTATATTTAAAAAATAAAAGGAGAACAAAATATATATTTAACTATAGAAAAAAGAAGAAACATCTACGAAAAAAAAATAATCAATGCCTTGGATTTTCTTTTAATCCCGACAACTTCGTGACGCGTTATTCCTGACTACTCAAACTATACTGAGTTAAGTTTAATCAGGTCACGCACAATCGCAACCAATCGTCACTTCGATTGCACTTGTGTAAGGCGAGAAAAGCTGGTGGTCCATATTAGCCGAGTGGTCCACATTACCCGACTTTACTCTATTATTTATACTTTTTTTTATTTAGTTAAATTTCTTTCTTTCTTCTTCTTCATGATTCAAAATTTATTTAATGGACGCATTACACTTTTTTAAATTTTGTTTAAGCTACTCTTCATTTTATTTTTACTTGCGACTTATAGGTACTATAAGGCAAGTTATGCATTCGGAAAAAAAATCGAACTCGAGATTTTGATCAAAGTTGACATTACGATGATAGCGAAGACCAAAAAAATGGGTCTCGCAATTCTGTCTGTCTGTCCGTTCGATTGCAGCTAAATGACTCGGCCGATTTTCTTCAAACTTGGTAGATATGGGCTTTAAATTTTTCCCCCCGGAAGTTTTTTGATTTGATTTTTTAAGACCAAAAATAACGGTACCTGCCATACGAATTTTATTTCGAAATTTTATAAATATTTTTTTTTTCTCAAAAACTGTCCCACAGATTTAAAAAAAAAAATCATTAAATTTCTTTTAGTTAAACCTAGGTAATGGTTGAAAAAAATTTTCCAAAAAATGATTATTTTTGGTACCTCCTTTGGAACCATTTTTTTTTGTTTTTGATTTTCTCTAAAACGGTACCACCAATTTTGATCATATTTTGTATGTTAAGGCTCCCCAGCAGTTTCAATATTATTGTGTATTCAAATTTTCAAAAAAAATTTTTTTTTGGATTTTTAAAAAAAATTTCAAAATTTTTTTTTGAAAACTCAATATTTATTTCTAAAACCCCATACTCGATTTTTTCAAAAGTTGATAAATAAAAGTTCTTTGATATATGTATATACGGTACCCTCCACTCAAATGTAAAAAAATGGTTTTCGAAAATCGTATTTTTCTCGAAAACGGTTCCGAGAATTTTACTTAAATTTTTTTTCTTTCAATTAATTTTTAAGATCTATAATTTCATAAAAAAAAAATTGAAAACAAGATATTACTGACTGCACCTACCATAGAGCGATTTTTTAAAATTTTGAATTTCTCATTATTGGCATAACGGATTTTAATGAAATTTTTTAGAGAGAAGTTTCTAAAAAGTTTAAAAAACATTGCATTTCAAAACTTTAAAAAAAAATATTTTTTTGAATTTTGAAAAAAAAATCGTTTTTTTTTTTAAATTCAATATCTCAAAAACGGCTCAATATTTTTTTTTTAATTTAATTTTTGTTCGAACAATAATAAAAACTTTAAATTGGCGTACCAAAATTTTTTCTTAAAAATGTTTTAAAAATTTTGTATATAGAAGCTTATTTTTTAAGAAACCACTATAAAGACTTATAATTTTTGTTCTTGCATGAACCTATATTCGCTTGAATCACATGGCATTCTATTTTTACCTCCAACTACTAAAGAAGTTGTTTTAGTCGTTTAAAAAATTAATTTTTATGCATATGAACAGTTTTTCTCTAATAACATTCATTTTTGAAATTCTTAGTCTATTACATAGGAGCTAGTTCGTTCGACCCAGTCGTGCATTTTATTTTATAAGTACACATAGTATTAATATTTTATTCTTAAGTTAAATTTTTTAATAAATTTTTTATAAGGTATGTTTAAACCTAATTTTCATTCACCTCGTCTTGTGTTTTCTTTATGTCGTCATTCCAAACCAAAAATATCATTATTGACTTTTTTGTTTAAGTAGGTAAGAGAGAATCTTATTAATAATGTTAGATTGAGCTGAAGGGAATAAAAAGCCAATGTGGCCATTCATTTATGGAAATATTAAAGACCACACCCAATGTTTCGTCAACAAAAATAATAATAAACAATATTTTTTGAGTATTTATTTACTTCGGTATGATTTACAAAATTCTTAACGAATTACAAATTCCTAGTGTAAAACACATCTACTAAAACATCACACGTATCCTTGAAGTCAAATGGAAAGTAAATACGTGAACACACTTATCCCATATTTTCTACAATTAAAGCTAAGTGTATACGATTGGTAGATCTTACAATTTTGTCAGATCTACTAGTGAAAAACGTTCTTACAATGTCTTACAACCGTGTAGTCTTACAATTGATTGTCAGAAAATGTATCTGACAATTAATTGTAAGACCGTAAATTGTAAGGTATTTGATAATCGTGTACACACACAATTGATTGTCAGGCCTGCCAATTTGTATCGTTGTCTGATATTTCTGAAAATGAAGAAATTGTAAGATGTAGGTACTTTAGCATCATACAATTTTTTCATTGTCAGAGATTGTTGACAACTAAAAATTCTAAACTGAAAAGCTGCTTTTGAGCTTAATCGAATTCCATTTACTCGTATTTGGAATATCTACTAACTCTGGGTTATCCCAGAACTAAGTCCAGGACTGAAAATGTTACCCTTTTTTGTGACAAAAATATTAGCAAGTTTAAGAATATTTGCGCCCAGTTTCAAGTGCTGGTAGAAACTTTGAGTTAAGCCTGCAAATAAATTGAACCCAAGTTACATATCTCAAAAACAGTTTTCCAACTTATAATAAACTTAAATTGTCAATTGCAAAATATATGTCAAAATCAAAGTGCGACACTATGAAAATGTGTTTTGACTATAGAAACAGAGGTGTTCTATTAAAGGGGTGATTTACATATCACATCCATAAAATCAATCTATCTCTCACAAATTACGTAATTTTTTTTGATGAATTAGAAAATATTTATGGAAACTGGCACATCGGTAGATTTTGGGTGGGTGGAATCTCTTTACGGATATAAAACCTAACTGTGGCACTGTATGCGGTTTTCAGTAAATTGAATATGAAAACACAGACTTACCGCCATATTATTTACTCGATATATCCATATTAAAACTTAAGCCCGGATGTATGTACATTGAGTTTGTATAATTTACGTTCGGATTTAAGTTTTAATGTGGATGAATCGAATGAATAAAATGCCCATTAGACTCTCTTTCAATAGTGCCTCATCGACAAAAACATCATGATGAATGGCGTAATGAAAAGCCACAAGTCACAAGTAAAAGCGCACATTAAGTGGATGGTAAATAGGAAAAATTAGCGCTGTTATCGTTAAGATGACCGTACAAGTAAATAAGAAGAATATTACAGAAACGTCAAAACACTCAAAAATGGAATTCCTCTTCTATACAATTTTTTTTATTGTAAGGGTTTTCATGTAAACGCGGAAAACCCTGATAAATCTCAGGAACGAGATAATTTTATCTCTACAGAAGGTTTGGTTAGGTTTGGTTAGACCAATATTTGGTCCGTTGTGATACCACAAGGATTTCAAAAATCACCCTTACTCGTTAAACCATTTTGAGCTAATAATCAAGCGTTTGAGACAGTGAATGTCGGAATTATTTAGATCACTAGGATCGTTATAGTAGTAGTCTCCCAAGTGGAGTCTACGTCTTTGCGCTAGGGCAGGACAAGAACATAGAAGGTGAGGAACTGACCATGCAGCTTCTGCAAAAATCATTTGCCTTAACTCCAAGACGAAAAGCATGTCTTCCTATTACGCAGTGTCCAGTAAGGACCCCTATAACGGAGCTAATATGCAATTTACCAATAGAAATTAGTTGTTTTGAGCGTTTAGCATCCAACAATGGCCAAATTAGGGGTGTCCACTTAAGAAAAACATCGATGCTTTTATTCGATGTTAGACATCGGAAACCAGCATCGATGTTTTTCGATACATCGCTTAAAAACATCGATGCTTTTTTAAACTTCGAATACTTTATTTTTTAATGATTTTTTACTTCAACAAATAGAAACTAGCAATATGCGCTGGCAAAAGTATTATCTGTTATTTTAAAATTCCAAAAAAAAATTGATCAGTTTAATTGTTTAATTGATTTAGATAAGCGTAAAAAGGCAAATTTCGATTCACAAATCACAGTGTAGATGAGTGAGAGCAAGAGCAAGTATATGAAGCAGTACAGTTCAAGCAGGACAGTGAAATGAAATGAAAGAGTAAACCTAAGAAACTAATCAAAGACAAAAACCAAAGACAAAAAAGAGCTGATGCACACATTTTTGCAAAAGTATACGTTATTTCGGTTGCTTAGTTGTCATTTGTCATTCCTCCATTTTTTAAAAACCGTTGCTCACATTTTTGCAAAAGTATGCGTAGCCTCCAAAGACAAACTCGTAAAAGAGCCGATTCTCATATTCACCGACCTGAATGAAATTAATAAAAATAAGTCTTTATGTTCTTTATCATAATTTTTCGATTTAAAAAATAAACATCGATACATCGAATAGAAAATTTACTAGGCAAAACATCGGCTCAATTCGATGTCTCGTATGGTGAACATCGAATGGATTCGATACATCGATGCTTAGTGAATATCCCTAGGCCAAATCAGTTTAGTAGATCGGCAAGTTGGGGTTAGATTTGCTATCCAACAAAGGTAATATTGTTCCGTTTTTTGCAAGTTCGTCAGCTTTACAATTTCCTGGAATGTCTCTATGCCCCAGCACCCATGTAAGGTGAATGTTAAACTGTTTTAACATCTCCACCAGAGATGATCGACAATTTTGGGCTGTTTGTGAGTTAATGGAGACAGAGTCCAGTAACTAAGGCAGCTTGACTGTCTGAGAAGATACGTATGTATATCAGTAGTCGATATAACGTTTTCTTTTAGCCAAGAGAGGACTTCTTTCATTGCTAAAAGCTCTGCCTGGAACACGCTACAGTGATTGGGAAGACGAAAAGATAGACAAAGATTTAATCTTTCGGAGTATACTCCTCCACCGACCCCGTCATCGGTTTTAGATCCATCTGTATAGAAATGAATTGCTTCGTCTATCAAAAACGACTCATTTTCCCTGGAAGACCTGGAAGGGATGGACACTTTAAAGTTTTTATTAAATTTTGGATGAGGGGTGCTGTAATCGACGTTACTAGGTAGAGTACTGAACCTGAACGAGTTCAGTATACTAGAGTGGCTAATATAATTATTGATCCACTGTGAGGAGGCTTTGAGTCGAATGGCTGTGTTAGCGCCCGATTGTTTGTTAAAAAATCTACCGTTATGAGATGAAAAAGAACACCAAGTGCAGCAGAAGGAGTTGAGCGGAGAGCTCCACCCATGATTAAACAGGCTGTTCGTTCTACTTTGCTGAGCTTATCGCGGTTTGTTGCTGTTTCCAGCGCAGTCCACCATACTGTGACTCCATATGTAAGTATTGGTCTAATGACTGAGATGTATAGCCAGTGCGTTATATGAGTTTGTAGACCCCATTATTTGTTACCTACGGCTTTTTTGCAAGAGAAAAGAGCTATGTTGGCTTTGTTGATTCTCTCTTGGATATTGGGCTTTCAGCTTAATTTCTTGTCCAAAATAAGACCCAGATATTTTGCTTTGTCTGAGAATTTAAGCGGTATACCTTTGATGAAGGTAAATAGCACAAGTTCAGTTTTGTGGGGGTTGACACCGAGTCCACATTGATCTGCCCAGGCAGTAAGCTTGTTTAGAGCATTTTGTAGGAGTTCCTTCAGAGTGTTAGGATGCTTACCAGATATCGTCCGCATAGGCAATCATCCTGTGTCCCATGTTGAGCATTGGATAGTAGGGACTTATCAATGTTTGCCCTCAAATTAATTTCGATCAGACGTTCAAAAATTTTAACAAGGAATGATGAAAGGCTAATAGGTCTTAGATCTTTAGGATTAACATGGCTAGGTTAAGGTTTGCCAGCTTTGGGGATGAAAATAACATTTACTTCTCTCCATGACAAAGGAATGCGAGCCAGAGCGATACAACCATTTAGGACTGTAATTCCGCTGGAATTATTCCTGTTTATTGCCCATTTTAATTTGTCCTCTGTAATCAGACCTTGTGGAGGAGTTATGCTACTGATGATGTTCCAAGGAGAGCTATCTGGAAAATGTACATCCAGGAGCAGATTGAGCGATTCTTCGCTTGAGTTTGTCCAGGAACCGTCATTGTTTTTTAGGCAACTTGGCATTACTGGATTTTTGGAGAGGATTTTTCTTAACCTTGATGCCTCTGAGATGCCTTCTATATTGTTACAGAAAGTTCTCCAGGACATACGCTTGGTTTTCCTCAGTTCTTTTTTAAATAAGTTGAGGGAGTCTTTATATGAATCCCAATCAGAAGCTTCTCTGGAGGTTTTCGCTCTATTAAAAAGTTTCCTGCAATCTTTTCTTAGTGGATCCAGCCCCGAGTTCCACCAGTGTCGTTTCTTTTACCTCTTATTTGTTGAGGGCTACTGTGAGGTCATTGACTTTAATATCAAGATCCTTAGTGTTTTCGGATATGCTGTATAACTCAGGTCTGATTGATCTTAATTGAGTTGCCCTATATAGAAGCCAATCTGTTTTTCGATGGTTACGAAAGGAAGATTGGCTAGGAGGTTCGTGCATAATTACGAATTGTATGTATCTATGATCAGAGAAATAATGATCATTTGATACTTTCCAATTCGAGATAGTATGATAAATTTTATCTGAGACAAGAGTTATGTCAAGTACTTCCTGTCTGTTTTTAGTAACAAATGTGGGTTCATTGCCAACGTTACATATTGTTAGGTTAGTGTTTAATATATAATCGAAAAGAGACTCACCTCTGTCGTCTCTACAGAAACGAGCTCTCAAAATTTTTATGGGAAAAAACTTTCTGCGAAGCTGATAAAATAAAGAGAAGAAATAAACCTGATCAAGAAATTCTCTAAATTTTAAGAAATGGCTAAAAATTATTTAGTTTTTTTTTTTTAAACTACTTGCTTTTTTTTCTTTTAAGTAAGAAAACAGAATCACTTTTAAAGGCAAAATATTGAATGATGTGCATTTTTAATGGCAAGAAATTTTTATGAGTTGACTGCCTTTTAACGAACAGCTGATTATTTCTCACATTTACGTAAGTATTTCTTAGGGGGTATTCAAGCAAATATGTGGCCGAAAGTTATATCTTTTGGTAAAGCGGAAAATTATCTCGTTGCATGTTTTTAATTTAATTATTATAGTTTATTTAGCAAATGTTTCTTGCAGTTAGGGTTTATAACTTAACTGTCATATACAGCGAAACTGACAAACAAAAGAACACTTTTATATAATAGTTTAGATTAAAATTAATAGTTAATAATAATTAAAATTTTCCAGTTGGTGGTTAGTTTACTGTTTTACTTTTTACTGTTTATACGCACTCTGTCATTCATATTTAATGTAAATCGTTTCCTTCCTGCGTTCCATGCACCTTTTACAACAGAATTGTAATCCGGCATTGCCAGAAAAGGAAACAAAGAAAAAAAATCAAAAAAGAGGAAACACGGCCATCTTGTTTTTCTTTTATAAAAGAAGCAATCTTGCTTTATTCAAACAAAAACAAACTTAAATTACAATTAAAAGAAATTCTTGTATGAGAACAGTTTTTGATGAAACAAATAAGTTTTATAAAAATAGTTTCCCTATTTTCAGAAAGAACAAGCTTGCGTTTTCTTTTTATTACACTAACTAAACCTAGCGTAGGTATATCTCCTCCATTTCCTCTCTTTTTTAATTCTGATATGTTTCGATTATTTTTTGGAAAGAAAAAGTGGGTTAACCAAATGGAGAGCTTAAAATTCTAAAGATAAAGGGCAGAAAAGTATTATTGTCAGTTTTTAGGGGAAAATACTAACAATACTATAGTTTTAATTTGCTTTCTTTCAACGTTTTTAGGCAATGGCTACAAAAAGTTAGATTCAAAATGAACACTCAATTTCAGATTGAGTCCAACAATTACTGCGAGGGCCCCATTGCTGTTCCCCTAACTTAACTTTGTCTCACAAAGTATCCTGACGGGTGTGCTTTTTGGCTACAGGAATGGGACCGAACATTTTCTGTGGAGCCCGAATGGCTGAAATGAAAACCACTTTTCATGACAAAAAAAAAACTCTTGAAAGAATTTTAAATAACGATAACACTTAGGGGCCAGTTATAACTTTCATTGAAATGTATCATTCAAAATTTTCATTTCGATTTTTAAGACAATTAAACAAACTGCAATGGCTTTAATTGGTACCAAAATGAAGCTAATGAGTGGTAGGATTTTTTTACTCTATAAAATATAGAATTCTGATTTTAAATTTCTTTTAAATACACTTATTATTTCACTGATAGAAATCAATATTTCAATGATTAGCTGATTTTCGTTTCTTTAACTTGGAACACAATCGTTCCACTGAATGTGTTCGATCCTTGTTTTTGTTCTCAAATGTCAGTTTTGCTTTCAGTGATCAACTCTAACTTCAAACACATAGAATTGGTTGTTATCACTTATCAGTCACTGACAGGATCTTTTACTAAAACCAATTTTTCAATGATTGCTATAACTGGCTTGTCAAAAAAATGAAGTCAGCATTCCACTGGTTTTTTCCAATGATGCATTTCAATAAAAGCTATAACTGGGGCCTTACGTGTTTTTTTTAAATTTTGACTTTAATTTTTCAAAAATACTCTATTAAAAATAAATTAAAGTACTTCTGGCCTCAAGAACAGTTGTTTTTTTCTTTGTAGAAGAAAGAGAATGTTTTTTAGTTCGATGTGATCATTTTAATGTATTTTATATAAATCATATTTAGAGCATCTCTGTAGTACTCTAAATGTTTTTCCGGGATACCAGCACTAGATAGCCATAATTATTGATTTTTCTTCAAAATACGAAAAATCGTGCTACATGAATCACATCTGTGTTGACCCGTTAAACATCGTCATAGCGATTTTTCAGGACCACCTCTTGCACTTTCACGAACAACCTGGATGTCACGCAAGTGTCACATCACTAGGGTTCCCTTATCACTGCCATTTTTCGACCAGAAATCTGTTTGAACTCCATAAAATAAAATGCACGACTGGGAACTTGCTCCTATGTAATAGACTAGGAATGTTATTAGAGAAAGCTCTTCATAAGTATAAAATTAATTTTTTAAATTCTTTTAGTAGTAAGAGACAAAAACAGAATGCTATGCAATTATGAATTTATGCAAGAACAAAGATTATAAGTCGTTTTAGTGGTATCTTAAAAAAAGCTATTATATACAAATTTTTAAAAGATTTTTAAGAAAAAAATTTGGTACGCCAATTTAAAGTTTTTATTATTGTTCGAATAAAAATTAAATGTACAAAAAAAATATTGAGCCGTTTCTGAGATATCGAAATTTCAAAAAAAGAAAAAATGGATTTTTTTTTTCAAAAATTCAAAAAGTATTTATTTTAAAGTTTTGAAATGCAATGTGTTTTAGACTTTTTAGAAGCTTCTCTATAAAAAATTTCATCAAGATCCGTTATGTGGATAATGAGAAATTCAAAATTCGAAAAAATGGTTCTATGGTAGGTACAAGCTGTAATATCTTAATTTCATTTTTTTTTAATAAATTAAAGATCATAAAAATTAATTAAAAGAAAAAAAAATTTATCAAAATTCTAGGTGCCGCTTTCGAGAAAAATACGATTTTAGAAAACCATTTTTTTTTTATTTTTTAACATTTGTATGGTAAAATAATTTTTTTTTCTCACATCTTGTAGATTATATTAAGAAACTTTTATTTATCGAGTTTAAAAAAATCTAGCTTGGGGTTTTCGAAATATTGTGTTTTGAAAAAAAAATTTTGAAGTTTTTTTTAAAAATCCAAAAAAATTTTTTTTTGGAAATTTGAATAGACAATTCTATTTAAATTTTTGGGAAGCTCTAGCAAAAAAAAAATGATCAAAATCGGTGGTAGCGTTTTTGAGAAAATCAAAAACAAAAAAAAAAAAATGGTTCCATGGGGGGTACCCTCAATATCCATTTTTCGGAATTTTTTTTTTAACCATTACCTAGCTTTAACTAAATCAAATTTTTTTGTTTTTTTATTTTTTAAATCTGTCGAACAGTTTTTGAGAACAAAAAAATATTTATAAAATTTCGAAAAAAATTCGTATGGCAGGTACCGTTATTTTTGGCCTTAAAAAAAAAGAAAAAAACGTGTGGGGGGAAAAAATCAAAACCCAAATCTACCGAGTTTGAAGTTTAGGCTGTAGTCGAACCGACAGACAGACAGACAGACAGACAGACAGAATTGCCAAACCCACTTTTTTAGTCTTCGCTATTATCGTAATGTCAACTGTGATCAAAATCTCGAGTTCGTTTCGTCGCAAGTAAAAAAACATTATAAGTGTATATGTATATAAGGTCATTTTCCAAAAATAATTCAAAGCTTATTTTCTTAGTTGTACGATTCAATTAATAAGTCTTCCTTTTGTTTAAGAAACATTGTTTTTTTACATTGGAAAGGGTGTTATGCCAATCCTGAATATATACGTATTTCATTCCTTTTATCTTTTCTCTTTCTCCTTGGAAACTTACATTCCAAAGGTAGTAAGATAAAATGAAAACTTAATAGAAGAATCCTTAGCGAAAAGCAAACTTTTCTTTAGAAATGGTTGATTTGATGAGTGTATATTTCTTTAACTCTGTTACAAAGTTAGCAAAACTATATTGTATATTAGTTATAATCTTTGACAATCCTTCTTCTTCAACTACGAGTATAATTCAAACAAATACTCTAAGTCGAAATCGTTTTTATGCTTTCAATGGGTGGACAGAATGGTGGGTAAAAGTTAAGAGTTGCAATTTAATACTTGGAAAAAAAGTTTCGTTTGTACTTTTTTTTTCTGGAAACCCATCTCCATTTCATTTATGGCATGAAAAAGTTTTACTGACTGACCAAGGCCTGTTTAAGTTATGTGAAAGTCTACATGCAATACATTTTCCGAAACCCTCAGTTCTGTGTATTAGCCTCAAGTTATTCAGAATAAAGTATTTTTACTTGCTCATTAAGCAAATATTTGTTTCGTGTAAACAAAATATCAAGATATTAATTAAACTGAAGTAGGGGTTTCATCCCACTTTTCGAGAATCTGTGCATAATACAGACGATTCTGTGTGCTAGTGAGTTCCGGGAAAATCAGTTTGCTTTAATTTTATGTGTGTTTAATGTGACTATCACGATTTTGATTAAACTTCGTAAATATTCGATTTTCATAAAAATGCATCTTTGGCTTAAGGCACGAAAGCAAGCAGCGGAATTAGGATTTTGACTACTTTTGAGAAAATTGAGATTATTCCCGTTTATTTCATATTTTTACTTGCGATATAGGTACTATAGGGCAAGTTCTGCATTTGGAAAAAAAATCGAACTCGAGATTTTGATCAAAGTTGACATTACGATGATAGCGAAGACGAAAAAAGTGGGTCCGACAATTCCGTCTGTCTGTCTGTATGTCTGTATGTCTGTATGTCTGTATGTCTGTATGTCTGTATGTCTGTATGTCTGTACCTCGAACTACAGCCTAAACTATCGGAGGTATTTTCTTCAAACTTGGTAGTTAAGGGTCTTCGGTGATTCCCTAGAGGAGAAATTGAAATTTTTTTTTTTAGCTCCAAAACTAAGGGTACCCCCCATACACCCGTAATGCAAAATCTTATTTATCTCGAAAACGGCTCTAACGATTTCGATAAAAAAAATTAAATGTGATATAATGGACATGGACTATATTTTGGTGAAAAAAAAATTTGGGGGGAAATGTTATTAGGGGTACCTGTCATAGAACGGTTTTTTTGATTTTCGAATTTCTCACCAACGGCTCTAACGATTTTAACCAAAATTTTTATGCAGGAGCTGCTTTGCATTTGAAAAAATATAAACTAAAAATTTTTTCGAAAAAATAGTTTTTGGGTTTTTAAAAAAATAATACAAATTTTTTTTTGAAAATTCAATATCTTGAAAACCGATACAAGATTAAATTTTTAAAATACGTTTTAAAATGTATTTAATTAAATACTAACAATTTGCATATCAATTTTTTTTATAAAAATTTTAAGGAAAATTTAGTACACAAAAAACATGTTTCAGTGTGTCTGTATGTCTGTACCTCTCACTACAGCCTAAACCCTTGGACCTATTTCTTTCAATCTCGGTAGTTAAGGGTCTTCGGTGATTCCCTAGAGGAGAAATTGAAATTTTTTTTTTACCTCCAAAACTAAGGGTACCCCCCATACACCCGTAATGCAAAATCTTATTTATCTCGAAAACGGCTCTAACGATTTTGATAAAAAAAAATTAAGTGTGATATTATGGACATGGACTACATTTTGATCAAAACAAATTTTGGGGCGAAATGTTATTAGGGGTACCTGCCATAGACCCGTTTTTTTGATTTTCGACTTTCTCATTAACGGCTCTAAGGATTTTAACCCAAAATTTTTAGCAGGAGTCCCCTTAAGTTTAAAATAATATTGTATATAAAAATATTCGAAAAAATATTTATTGGGTTTTAAAAAAAAAAAAAAATTTTAAATCAATATCTTCAAAACCTATGAACGATTATTTTTTGAAATTATTTCCTAAAATCAATATTATTAAATACTTACTTAAAATTCGCATCCCACATTTTTTTCTTGAAAAATTTTAGAGAAATTTCTTATATACAAAATTTATTTAATAATAAAACGATTTGTTAAGGTTTATTTGCATAAATTCATACTTTTCCGGAAACCAGACGGCAATTTTATGCATTTGAACATTATTATCTCATTAAATCCATGTTTTATATTTATAAAATGTATCTTAAATTCCAAAGTACTTTTACATAAGAGCAAGTTTGTGCGATCCAGTCGTGCATTTTATTTGTTCCAATTTTGAACAAAGGGAGATGCTTTTAAATAATACAAATAAAATTTTATGACAAAAAACTGTTCTGTATTAATAAAGTATCGGAGAAACAATTTAATTAATTAAACTATTTTTTAGTACTTTTGAATTTATTTTACACTTTCCCGCAACAATGAGAAAGTACAATTAACCGTATGCCTTCAATAATTGTGTGCGAGCGATCCAGGCGTGCATATTGATTGTCTTTCTTTAAATGAAGCCGTGACTAATATTTTTGCCTTGTAACTTTTAAAGTTAAAATTATTTCCGAAGTATGAAGAATATCTACATATGTTTACTCCAGCCCTAATTCAGGTTCCCATTTTAAATTATTATTCATGCCATGATGGTGGATTATTCATATCATTTTCAATATAACATATGTACATAGGTTGGGATACAGCTATCATTCGCATGAAAAATATTCAGGTTTTCCTAAGAAATGAAGTGTTATCTTTAATCTTCTGGGAAACACACGTTTTAATTGAAAGCAAAGTTCTTCATATCCTGGAAAACAATCTCAACATAACCCTGAAGGTTATTTAAACCAATGACTGATATTACGCTACTTAAATAAATAAGTGGATCAAGAAATTAAATAAAAGCGAAAGCTTTAAAAAATTTGGTTAGGATAAAAGCTGCGGTGGACATTTGAATAATGTTAAATTAAAAAAAAATTTCTTAGTGATATCTCAACATTTAGTTTTATTTAAATTTAAAGATAAAATACTTTTAATGGAAATACCTTTACTTCAAATTCTGAAAACCCAGGGCTTTAACCACATTTGTCTTGTTTAGACAATACCTTATAAAAATAATGGTATCTTTTTCCATTAAATATACGTATTTTATATACATAGATTTCACCTTAAATTAGAATAAGTCTTGGGAGCTGGGAGGAAGTGAGTACTGTTTATATTAGTTTTTCTCAAGATGGGGGTCGGTTTTATTTAAATTGTTATTACTGTACGGTACGCGAAGTTAAATAGAACGCGTTAATTAAAAATTCAAATAAATAAATCGAAAGCACAGTTCATCAACACGATATATACTAGTATTCACAGGTCAATCAGGGAAAACAAAACTAATGACAAGGAAGATAAAAACGAAATGAAAAGGTCAAACAGCAGCACATTGATAAAGCTCCAACCCCGACTACTCAGATGAACTGGGCTCAGCGGACTTTGAATAAGTAAAATCAAGAACAATTTCTTTAAAGGGGGTTACAGTTTTAAGAATTAAAAGGTTTATGGTTAGCCGAAAAGTCGAGAACAAAGAAAATGCGAAATAGCGAAATACCAAAAGCAGAAATAGCATATACACTTTGGCACTAAACCAATCCAAAACGTGGATGATCCGTGAATCAAGATTCGTACAACTAACCCTTACTTACTTTGATTTAACTCACAGTTAATTTAGCACTATACTACCTCTTAAAGAATTGTTTAAACATTTATTACCATTGAGCTATACATATTATTACAATTTAACGGGATTTTGATTGAAGTACCGAAAGCACCTATAAAAATGAAACTCTAAGAACAGATAAAAAGGAAAAAACTATGGCACAAAATTTTAAACAGCCTAGTGTTAAGGTATAAATATAATACTATTTAAAAATTTGCTACTTTAAAGTAATTTACTAACTCTTTATTAATTTTGTTCACATAGTATCGTGCTAAGCCTATATTTTAATAAATCGCTGAACACACCTAAGACAAAGATAGTTCGTGAAGTAAACAGAAATTTTTGACGTTTGTAAATGTCAAAGAGTCATATGAAGTTAGCACTATACTAAAAAAATAAGATAGGTTTTTGATGGATTTAACTTTAATAAAATGCTAGAGGAAGTATGCTGCTAAATTTGATTAAAATTTGTTAGGTCGTGGTTTTAACCTAGTATCATACTATAACCGTTTTTAGCATTGTACTAGTTCCGACTTACCAAAATATTGAATGACGTTTCTGACATTTTGATGTATGAAATAATAATACATCGCTGAGAGAAAGGGATAACCAGCATTCGTCAATTCTGAAAATGTTTACAGAGTATATTTTGTTACATTTGGATAGTAAAACATAGTTTTTTATCCTTTTTTGATACATCTTTTGTTTGTCAAATTCATGACCTTGGAGCGTGCTTGGCATCTTTTTTTTTAACAGCCGAAACAAGGCTAAATGAAAATTCACATGAAAGCTACCAACGGATGTATATTTTGAATATTCGTCCACATAGCATTTTTTTATTTGCCTCGAATGAAATTTAAAAAAACAAAAATTATTTTTGATTCATTGCAGTTTTGATAGGATGTGGAACGCGAATAGTCTCCGACAATTCATGGCAATCAGATTAGAATTCGTAAGGACTTATATTATTTTGTCTAGTTTTTGTGAAGAATTTAGACTTATTAATGTTTTAAATGCCATTTGTTCTTTTATTCGTCGGGCGTTGGTTGCTGTTATGTGAACAGGCCTTAAGACTTTAAATATAAATGATCATCCAATCCTTGCTCTGGATTTGTCGTCCTAAACTCTATATTTACATACATACATAGGTACAAAATTTTAAAAAGCTTAGTTTTAATGTATTAGTATGATACTATTACTTAACAATTTGCTAACTTTTTAATAGATTACTAACTCTTTCTTAACTTTAAGCATTTTCTAACATGTATCGTGCTAAGGCTATTTTTTTAATAAATTGCTTCTGAACACACCTAAAGTAATGGCAGTTCATGCAAAAAACTAATTAAACAGACCTGTTTTGATGTTTGTAAATGTCAAAGAATCATATGAAGTTAGCACGATACTAGAAAAATAAAATAGGTATTCGATGATTATTACTTTAATAAAAGAGTAGAGAAAGTTTGATGCTATATACGAACAAAATTTGCAAAATAGTCGTTTAAACGAAGTTTCATACTAAAAAATCTTCGCCACATTATTTAAGGTTTGTCATTTTACAAAATGGATCATTTAAAATTCCCTAACGTTTTAAAAGTTGTGTAAAATAACTACAAAAATAGTAATTTTATAGTAGGCAAGTTCGACATAATTATAAGTTTGTGAATTTGTCTCCATGTTGTATATACCTATTTATTTGAATTTTTGTAAAGAAAAACGTTTTGATTTTGTTAAAACAATTTTAAATATTTTATTTTTAAATTTTACAACATTTATTTAATAAATATATAGAAGCGACGCGTTTCGGAAGTTTACTCCATCATCGACAACGCAGCAAGCAACACAACAAGACGCTTAACGAATAAACTTGTAAAAAGCCCGATGATGGAGTAAACTTCCGAAACGCGTCGCTTCTATATATTTATTAAATAAATGTTGTAAAATTTAAAAATAAAATATTTAAAATTGTTTTAACAAAATCAAAACGTTTTTCTTTACAAAAATTCAAATTGACATAATTGTCCATCCTAGCGAATTATATGCAAAACTGTACAAAATTCGAAGAGGCAGACAGACAGACGTTTTTAGGCCAATTTATCATAGAAATGTACGTTCTACAAAAAAATGGCTGCCCTAAGGGAAAGTATTTAGTATTTTAGTTGATAGAATCCAGAACATGGTGTTAAAACTGATTGGAAACAGAGCTATCATGGAATCATTCCCATGTCTTGAACACCGTCGAAAATGTTCATGCCTTAGATTTTTTAATCGCTTATTTCACAAGCAATTCTCACTTAAAGTAGCCCGTTGCATTCCAAGGAATTCCCATCACTTCATGTTCTAGTCTAATATTGAAAACGAATATGAAATAATTTATCCAACAAGGTTTTTTCTTGCCACATTTCAATTTGTAAACATTTAAAACCAATGTTCATCGACACCTCCTTTCTCTGCCTTCCTAATTTCCCCTATGATCGTGTGTGCGAATTATTCAAATCTATCAATTTCACCGCGAGCTTAGAATTTAAGCTTGTCTTATGGATAATTTGGCTTATTTTACATTTAGATTTGCA
Organism: Chrysotoxum bicinctum; assembly: GCA_911387755.1. Taxonomy (NCBI): domain Eukaryota; kingdom Metazoa; phylum Arthropoda; class Insecta; order Diptera; family Syrphidae; genus Chrysotoxum; species Chrysotoxum bicinctum. The sequence continues at coordinate 226,034,245 of OU426987.1, forward strand.
TCCAAAACAAAGTCACTCTTTGGTGTGCAATTTGTGATGTCATTGATGGTCAATACTTCTTCGAAAGAATTCTCATCGCATCGCTATTGTCAAGTTCTAACCAATTTTGCTGGACTTGAAATGAACGTGGAGAACACATTTTTTATTTATTTGAATTTACTTTCGGAAACACAAAATTAATGACCCCTACATGTAAATATATAATTGTTTGAAACTATTTTTAAAATTTGAAGAAACATTTTAACATCCACTAGAAATAAAATATAATTTTATCTCCTTATTCAAATTAAATAATCCAATATTAAAACTAATCAAAACAGTTCAAAAGAACTGATAACATCTTTATTATAAATGACAAACACATTGCATATAACTAGGTACCTATTGACAGCTTCGAAGTTCCAGTTCCAATTCCAAATCAAATCAGTGAATTAATTAGATTTTCAATTGAATTTAAATATTTTTGCTTGGTTTTGTTTTTGTTTCACTATTTCATCGTGTTTTATTCTTTTCCATTCCAGGTGGATGGATGTTTGGTTGGACAACACCAATGAGTCCGATTGTTGCCTTCGGTGCAAATAAGCCTCTAATACCAGCAGTTCAGTCTCCATTCCACTCCACTCAGCTAACTGGGTATTACAGTTATTTTAAGAAACACGGTTTCCTGAACAATTTTTACTAGGACAAAAATTTCACTCGAACGTGACGGATCAATATGAGAAATCGGGAATTTCTGTGAAAATAGAAATGTTAAAAGCTGATACGAGGGTCTTCACACCTCCGCATGAAAATTGAAATAAAAAAAAAAAGTTCTTTAAATTTTGTGTTTTTTTTTTTATGTGCGATTATTTCTGCAATTTTTGTATTTTGGATCTCCTTGATTTTATATGTATCACTGTGAATAGTACCTACGTGACTACGTGGCGGAACAAATAGCTTAATGGAAAAACTATCTACCCGTGTTTAATAGTTTTGTGATTTCAGGGATTTAAGTTACAAAAAAAATTATTAATTTTCCAGAGTACTGCTCTTCCAAATGAAACGCGTGTGTGGTTTTATTCCAAAACAAAATCAAATTTTGATAAGAGTTCAAAGTTTCCTATAGTGTATTTTGTTTTGTTTTTTTTTTTTTTTCTTAAAACTATTTAAAAAAAACTCTTCTATAAGCAAAAAATGTTAATTTTATTCGCCAAATATACATTATTTATGTGCTTAGCAATTATCAGTGACAATTCAAATTGTGAGAAAAAACTATATGAGGCCAGCACAAGCGGTGGGGTTTATTGGAAGGCAGCATGCACAGCTAAGTGTTTGTCAATTGATAAAAACAAAGTAAGGGTTAATGTTTTTGTATTTGTTGTTTTTATATACATAATTTACATTATATACGTGTATATTTATTTAAAAAAATCCAAAATTATAGAACTGATTGAATTAATTTCAAATTCAGAAACAAGTACGAGTATTTATTAGTTTTGAAAGTTGACGATATATTGTGTTGTTCTTAAGTGAATTTTTACTAAGGTCAAAGCGCAAAGGGGACTGCTGTCTTTAAAACAACCTTGAAAATTCGCTTAATCTTAGAAGTCACCAGAAAAAATGTCCGAACATTTTGTTTTTCTTAACAATTTTTTTTTTGCGAAATAAAGATTAAGACTTGACAGACCAAGTTATTCTAAATGTGCAATATTTGTTTAAAATATTTGTCATAAAAACCTACCATTTTTTTATATATCGATAATTTCTATATTACAATGCATTTTTGAACTTGTTTCTCCGATCCTCAAACATATAAGAAAGAAAAATAATCTGGCAAGGAAAACATTTTGTGCTGCTGAATTCTGCCAGATATTTCAAAATTGTGAACAAAACAGTAAACATGTTTATGACAAATTTATTTCTTGAGTAGGAAGTAAATTTGGATAAACCTTGAAATAAACTATGACCCTAGTTGTTTAGCAGTGGGACTCTACCTACTAAAAAAGTCCCTTTTTTCTTTTTCAATAAAAACTTAATAATCTTACGTACATATGTACATATGTATATCAGTTTTCGGGTAATTGAAATACAGACTGAAGTTAAGTGTACATGATTGGTAGATCTTACAATATTGTCAGAACGAACTGTCAATGAAAAACATGCTTGCAATGTCTTACAACCGTGTAATCTTATAATAAACTGTCAGAAAATTTATCTGACAATTGATTTTTAGATCATTGTCTGACAATTAATTGTAAGAAATCTGACAATCATGTGTACGCCAGCTGACAATCATGTAATCTTACAACTAATTGTCAGAAAACTATGTACGTTTAATTGTAAGACGGTAAATTGTAAGGTATTTGATAATCGCGTACACACACAATTTATTGTCAGGGGCCTATTGCACCAGTTTACAATTTATAACAACAAATTTGTTATTGTAATCTACAAATACAAATCCTTTTTTGTTGCACCATGTTCAAATGAGTGTGTTAACAAATTTGTAGAAATATTTACACACGGTCTTTCACCTGTAGAATTTTTTCACAAACCGAAACAAATTTGTGATCGCTTTATTATGGTGCAACAGAAACCCACAAAAAAAAGAACGATTTTCACAAATTTTAGCTTGTAATTAACAATTACAACTTTTTTTTTGTGCAACGAAAAATTCTATTTGTCAACAAATTTGTGACTTGTAATTCAGAAGTACAAATTTGTGTTTAACAAATAAATTACAAATGAAAAAATCTCGATTTTTTACAAATTTGTTAAAAAAAATGCTTGTAATCACAATTTTGTAAGATGGTGCAATAGGCCCCAGGCCTGCCAATTTGTATCGTTTTCTGACGTTTCTGACAATGAAGAAATTGTAAGATATTCGTTTTTTAGCATCATACAATTTTTTCATTGTCAGACAATTTGCAGCCAAGGTTTAATTGAAGCAATTTCCATAACCAACAAAAACTGACAATTAGTTGTGTGTGCACACGGTTGGTAGAAAATCTACGAATCTCTTACAATTAATTGGTAGGTATCAACCCATAAATTGTCAGCTAACTTCTGACATTAAATTGTAAGAGATTGGTAGATTTTTTACCAACCGTGTACACACACAAATTAATTGTCAGCTCATTGGTAGATAATTGTCAGGTCTTACAATATTGTTAGATGTACCAATAGTGACAGTTCCTTTGCTCGATTTACATATATCAGTCTTTAGGATGGAAACACACCGAATCAGTTAAATGGAATTTTATTCATAAGTCAAGAAAATATTTTGTATTTCAACACACACACCACCCGAAACACAACAATGTCATTTTCTATATTGGACGTCCGGAGGAGTCCAGAAGTCTTCTTAAACGATTCCATTAGAACAAAAAATACTCTTCTGACGATTCCGAGAAGAGAATTTTGCTTCTAGATATCAAGTCAGAATCCACTTACATACATACTTACTCAAATGTCAAATGTAAAACCCGGCAGCAGCAATCTTGTTTGATTGTTTTTCGCTTGTGTTTGCCAGAATTTAATTTTTAATCGAAAATATACAAATAAATATACAAATAACAAATAATAAATAAATGTCTCAGACCTTCAACAACACGAGGATTTATTACTCGTAATACAAAGACAAGATTTGAAAGTTGAGTAGAAGTACGAGTAGTTAGCGCACCGTTCCATTGGATTTCAGAATGGATTCACTGAGTGAAACCAATGGAAAACTAAATGAAAACGTTATTCGCAACGCAAACTTTCAAATTATGAAAATATACAAGAAGTAGCAGCTGAAGAAAAATCAATAACTACAAAATTTTGTTTGGAAACACCGAAACGTGTTTTTTGTTTCGCGTTTGTTTTATTTTCGGACTTATACGAGTATGTATATTTATTTATTTTATTTTTTGTCTTAAAACACCAATTCATTGATTTACTATTGTCAGCACCTACCAAATCAGGCGAAATAAAATACATATTTTTGGTTCAATGTTTTTTATGAGTTAAGATCTTGTCAAACTGAGCGCATTTTAACACCCCCCGTGTTATAATATATCAGACCAAAAAACATAAATGTTAAAAAAAGAGCCAAGTTCTTCTATAAAAAAAAACCTTTGTGTAACAAGTCAGCCGTGAAAAGTACTGAGATCTAAAAGCACGCCAAGTTCTTACTTCATGAAGGTTTAATACCGAATATTTAAAGTAGAATAATATTGAAACAGCTACAATGTAATAATATTGAAACAGCTACAATGTAATAGAGAAATTTTATTATTTAATGATTACTGACTAAAATTTGATGGGCTTACTGGTCAAGTTTTCAAAACCTTTTGAATTTGGGCATAAAAAAAAACTTGCCAAGTAAGCCCATCAAATTTTAGTCAGTTATCGTTAAATAATAAAATTTCTCTATTACATTGTAGCTGTTTCAATATTATTCTACTTTAAATATTCGGTATTAAACCTTCATGAAGTAAGAACTTGGCGTACTTTTAGATCTCAGTACTTTTCACGGCTGACTTGTTACACAAATGTTTTTTTTTTTTATAGAAGAACTTGGCTTTTTTTTAACATTTATGTTTTTTGGTCTGATCTCACTCGTTTTTGCAAAGATTTTAATATTTTGCCATGTCAAAATCTCGAAAGATACGGAAAGACAGAAGGGTGGACTCTACATACAAAAATCAACTTAGTTTGTAGCTTCCTATTTCTTTTGGTATATTTTCTTTTTGTTATTGGTTGTTTTGATTTACGCTTCAATTATTTCTTCTTAGCCTGGAAAGATTCCTAACACTAACATACCTACCTTAATTACAGCAATCGGAATTGCTCCATATAAATTAAACATTTTCTCAGAAAGTGGGCGGATACCACGCCCCCTGAATGGAAAACCTCAATTTTTATTTTTGGTCCCTTATATGCAATTTGAGCTCTACCGTTCTACCAATTCTACCGTTCTGCAATCGGAAGTGCGTCATATATAATTTACATCAGTTCTGAGGAAGTGGGCGGATACCACGCCCCTGAATGGAAAACCGCTAATTTTATATTTTTTTCTTTGAATGCAATTTAAGCCCTACCACTGTTCCAAATTTCATCGTTGTACAGCAGTCGGAAGTGCTCCATTCAACCAACACCAATTCGGAGAAAGTGGGCGGATACCACGCCCTCTGAAAGGAAAACCTAGGTGTTTATTTTTGGTTCTTTATATGCAATATAAGCCCTACCGGTTCACCAAATTTCATCGTTTTAAAGCAGTCGGAAGTGCTCCATTCAACTAACACCAATTCGGAGAAAGTGGGTGGATACCAGGCCCCCTGAATTGAAAACTTCAAATTTTCGATTTTTTCCTCTGCTTGCATGACAAGACCTACCGTTGTGCAAAATTACAAGATTCTACGATGTCGGGAAGTGCTCCATAATTTTGATGATCTGTCAGTCAGCCAGTCAGTCAGTCAGTTACGGTTTTTGTGATTTTTGAGGCCTTATATCTCAGGAACTGCTTATGCTAGAAAATTGAAATTTGGTGAGGCGCCTATGCCTGACTAGCTTAGCAAATATTCGGAATTTTAAGTTACTGACTTCATTGGTACTGAAGATAGGGAGGGGTCAAAAATCGCCTGAGTTTGTTCCTGTAAAAAGGTTGTAGTGCCAGAACTTGGCTGGGCACTACCGTGCCCTTTGATACAGTAATAGTTCATTTGAATATTGCCTAAGAACCAAATCAAGTTTTTGAACAAATTATAATCTTCAAAACTATATTCTATCTTTCAATCCAGAACCAACCATACACATTTACAAAATTTCATTGTAATCTGTTGAGCGGTTTGTAATTGGGGTAAGTCACCATTTTGAATTAAGTTATTGAGGTTAGCATTAAGTGCTATTATAGAGGTTAACTCCATTAGGAATTATCCCACTCAATCTTTCCAATTCCATTATATAAAACACAAAGGTTCTACGTTGGAGTTTCATTAATTTGCATATTTAACTGCAGCTTGAATGTTGAATGAGAAATTTGTGGACTATCAAGTAAATATCAAAATTTACTGCGATAATCTTGGTGTCTAGAGGGTTATTTTTTCTTATTATTCCGTGATAAATTTTCCATGACTATAAACAAACTCCTTTTTTTTTATTATTTACCGGTAATTCAATTCATAAACTTTTCGTAATTCATTAAGAGTTATAATACATACATATATATTTATGTATATATTTTGACTCACGTTTTTCACAGCTTTACTTAACAGATCAGGAACTAACCCCCAGGGCACAAAACAAATTGAACAGGCATTATATCACAACCCATAATATTTCTAATACATAAATGATAAGAAAATGAAATGTTTATTTTGAGAGTTCATTATTCATTTAAATATTAAAGGTATTCATGTGACGAAATAATTTTCCGCTTTGCAGAAAGATATAACTTTCCACAACATGTTTTCATGAACACCCCCTAAAAAGTACTTACGTAAATGTGGGAAATATTCAAATTAATAGTCACAAATTATATGTCTTAGTTTATCAGGTTTATTTCTTCTCTTTCCGCATTAAATTCTTGAGATAATTTTATCAGGTTTGCAGAAAGTTTTTCCTATACAAATTTTGACAGCTCGTTTCTGAGGAGATAAAATTATCTGGTTTCTGAGGTTTATTTGGGTTTTTCGCGATTACATGAATACCCTTATTGTTTAAGACCCAAATCAAGTTTTTTAACAAATTAAAATCTTCAAAACTATATTCTATCTTTCAATCCAGAATCAACCATACACATTTACAAAATTTCATTGTATAATCGGTTGAGCGGTTTGTAGTTGGGGTAAACCACCATTTTGAATTAAGTTATTCAGGTTAGGATTAAGTGGTATAATGAAGGTTAATTTTATTAGGAATAATCCTACTCAATCTTTCCAATTCCATTCCAATTTTCAGGAATTAATGTTAGGTAAATGAGTTACATCATCATCGTCAACACACAGTGGTGCACTTTATGAATTTTGTCGCCAGAAATTGTTTCCCACTCATATCCTTGAAGAATATAAATAAAAGTTCGTTATCTTAATGACTTAGGTGCGCTGAATTTATTGTCTGTTTCAGTGCTTCGAAATTTATATAAAGTTACAAAAATTATCTTGAAAACTGTGGTTGAATGTACACTTTTATATGAAAGTAAATCCAATAAAGTCCCACCTTGGCAAAATAGTTATTGCATTAGACTGTTGGAGTTCTGCGTTCGCAAATGGGTGGAAGTGAAAAATCGTCCAAGAGTATCTCTCTTCATGAAACGCGCTTCATATCTAGGCCGGCCGTTGAGATTCGGCAGAAATTAATAGGTACCTTTCATTTCTGACAAAAACAAATACAAAAGAATGGTTGGAAACTGTTAGTTACTAGGTTAAGGTCCTTTAAAAGGGCTTCAAAGGGAATATTACATTTGGTGGTTCAATAGCTCGAAGGGAACCAGGCCGTAGTAACTTACAACACTCAACCATTGCTGTTTGCATATTAAAAGGAATGGAGGGGACCTACAATTTTCTGCCCCCTTCAGCCACCGCGAAAAAGTGGCTCAGGGGGATACTACCTCTTATGAGGAAGTGACAGATCCACGAAGAGTATTATATTTACTTTATATTTTTCATAAAAAGTGCTGTCATTTTCCGACCTCGAAACTCACTCGGCATCCATCCGGATCTATACGATGGAGTAATTGGAAATTAGGCTTTTAAGATCCATACCACCGTAAAAAGCTGCGGTGGATATTTAAACGAAGTCAATGTGTACATACTGTTGCGAACAGAGCTTTATACTCCTACTGCGCCATCTGTTGGAAAATTGCATATCTACTTTATGGAAGAAACAAAAAGCTCTTTTCCAATGTCAAATGTATTTTCCCTTATTCCAACCATCTAGAACAATCCAAAACGAGAACCTTCGAGAACAACTAATTTGAGTATATACAGTCCCTGGCCATTATTAGACGCACTGTAGATTTTAAGCAAAATCAAATGCAATTAAGGTTTTGAATATTTGATTGCAGTAAATTTGTTCTTTTTGTATAATAACTGTTATAAATTAGACCATATTTGGACAAAGATGAAAATAACAGAATTTAAATATTTAGTTAAGCCTCCTCCTGCTGCTCTAAGAATTACAATTCTGCACGAAATTCTGCCAATTCAAGACTGAACTGCTTCATTTGTGGATTATGATTCCACACACGAATCATTTTTTCCAAGAGCTGCTTGTTGGTTGTGATCAACTCTTGAGTAACTTTCCTCTTTATCAGTTACCACACATTTTGAATAAGGGTTCATGTCAGTGCTGCTACCCGGGCAGGCCAAGAAGAACATATTACCTTCTTGTAAATACATTTTTACAGACCGGACTCTTTGACAGGGATGCATAAGAACAAAAGGTTCACCTTTCGAAATTTTGATCTGGGTCAACATTTTCAGACGTCGGTCGATTAAAAGTCAAAAATATATGCATATAACCTAGTACAATCCCTGAATTTCTAAAATAATGCGTAGTGCGTCTAATAATATGGCCAGGGACTATAAGGGAGTGCTCACGGTGAGCGGATGGCAGTTGATTTTTGACTATACTTACTTACTTAGGTCCTCAGGCCTTTTATGTCCGTGGGGGACCCCTAGTGGGGCATAGGGCGTCCACAACGCCAGCTCGCCATCGTGTTCGGTTTCTGGATATGAGTCGCAACTCCCTCCAACTCTTGCCTAGTTGGGCTGACTCCTCCTCGACTGTCCTTCTCCATGAGCTTCTCGGTCGTCCAGCTCTTCTTCCTATTTGAGTGAGCGGTGTCCACTGCATTGCATGCGCCGCAATACAGTTGTCGCCTTTTCGAAGCGTGTGTCCGATCCACTGCCACTTTCGACGTCGTATAATAGAGTCAATAGGTTACTGACCCGCTTTCCTAAGGAGCTCTTCGTTTGATATACGATTGGGCCAGAAAATCCTAAGGATGTTTCGTAGACATCTATTAATGAACGTTTGCAGCTTCTTAGTGACACCTACTGTTACTTTCCAAGTGCTGCAACCGTAAAGTAACACGGATTCGACGTTGGATCGAAACAGCCGTAGCTTGGTTCTTAAGCTAAGAGAGTTATTCCTCCATATATTTCCAAGCATACCAAAAGCAGCCCTTGCCTTCCCGATTCGACTGCTGATGTCCTGTTCGGTACCACCCTCGGTAGAGATGATACTTCCAAGGTATTGGAAGCTCTGTACTTTCTCTACCGGTTGTTGAGAAATATTTATGAGAGAAGATGACGTGGTTCCTAGGCTGATCATCTTTGTTTTGCCGGAGTTGATCTTCAGCCCTAAGATTTCTGCTTCTCTCTCCACCCCAGTTGTCATTTGGTGGAGATCCATGATCCTATGAGAGAGCAAGCATACGTCGTCCGCATAGTCAAGATGTTTCAGGTGAGACGTCAGAGTCCATCGAATTCCTCCGTTTCCCGTCAAGGTCCCTCGTAGGACATCGCTTATCAGCAACAGAAACAATATTGGTTACAGAGTGCAGCCCTGTCTGACTCCACTTTGGACTTCAAACTCTTCTGACAGCCTCCCTTCGTGCAAAACATGAAATTTGGATCCATCGTAAGTTGCCTTAATAATAGCTATCAATTTATCTGGGATACCCCTCCTGCGTAAAGCATGCCAAATAAATTCTCTATTTACGCTATCGAAATCCTTCTCAAAGTCGATGAATAGCAGGTGGAGTGGTGATCGATAATCGACGCACTGCTCAATTATAATCCTTAAAGTATTGATATGATCAATGCATGAGGATCCAGTGCGGAAACCTGCTTGTTCGGCATCGAGTGTGTCTTCTAGATGTTCCCTGATGCGTTCCAGTACTATATATTTTCGCTAATACTTTTACAACGGCAGGCAGGACACAAATCCCCCTCCAGTTTTCACACTGTGTTTAGTCTCCTTTTTTATGGAGCTTGACTATCATTCCCTTTTTCCACTCATTCGCTCGATGTCGTTGGCGCCGCTTGTAGAAGCTCTGCAGGAATGCCATCAAGTCCTACCGCTTTGTTGGTATTCAGTGCTTTGATTGCGTTGCGGATTTCATCTCTACTGGGGGGTTCAGTGCGGATTCGGGAATTTGATGTTCCTGTCGGCTCAGCAGGTATCAGTTGTGCATTGCTGTCGGTAACTCGGTTTAATACCGACGCAATATGGTCCTTCCACCTTCTCAGCTGATCCTCATCCGAACTAAGTAGCGAGCCATCTGAGTCTTTTACGAGGTGTTGTTTGGAACTGCGAGCTCCAACCAGTTCCTTTGTAATGCTGTAGACGGTTCTACTGTCGCATCTGTTAGCAGCATCTTCTGCTTGCTGGGCCAAAGCGTTGATGTGATTACGCTTATCACGTCTTACACTGCGGTGAACCTCTTTCTTTCTCCTGAGGTACAGGGATTCTAGCTCTCTTTTTTCTACTCCAGTTGCAGCTGCAATACGGGCCTTAAGTTTTTGCCGTTCGCCAATCCGTATCCAGGTTTCTTCAGAAAGCGAAGCGTTATTGTTTCCCCTCGCTCGGCCGACTATTCTTTCAGCACCTGATATAAGAACATTTTTCATAGCATACCAGTGGTTTTCAATGGATTCAGGTTCCGTGCTGCTGATTGTCATCATTCCGTGTGAAAGGTGGTCTCTCAATTGTTGGCGTGTTGAGAGACCCTTTAGTCGGTCGACGTTGAACCTGGGTAAGCGGGTTATGCCGTTGGATCTCCGAGTTGCAGCTGTACGAAGTCTTACAGTAGCTACCATAAGGTGGTGGTCTCGAGCAAGTCCCATATCGGCCCCTCTTATATTTCGAACATCCAGGAGACTGCTTCTAAAGCGCCGGCTAATCGCGAAGTGATCAATTTGATTGAAGAAGCTTGCTTGTCCGTCGACACCCAACTTATTTTGTGGCACGTCTTGTGCTCAAACATGGTGCCGCCAATGACGAGTCCGTTAGTATTGCAGAAGTCAATGAACCGCTCACCGTTATCATTGCAATTCCCAACTCCATGGTTTCCCATCACATGTTTGAGTCCATCGTTGTTGCTGCCAACTTTAGCATTCAAATCTCCTATAACCATTTTAATATCTCCGCGCGGTGTGTTGTTGTAAGCGGCTCCTAGCCGACTGTAGAAGCATTCTTTCTCCTCATCGTATGCGAGCTGCGTTAGGGCGTAACATTGTATAATGGTGACGGGACGTACTCTTGTCCGGAATCGTGCCTTTATTATTCTTTCTCCAAGAGGTTCCCATGAATCAGACTACTAACAGCTGTTTTTGTTAGCAGCAGTCCAACCCCAGCTTCACGTGTGCTTCCTGGAGCTCTTCCAGAGTAGAGCAGTACAGTGTTACGAGATGGTGACTTGAACTTGCCCGAGCCCATCCAACGTATTTCGCTAAGGCCTAAGATGTCCAGCCTGTACCGCATGAATTCCTTCTCTAGTTGGAGGAATCTGGCGTTGTGTGGACCTTCACTGCCATCATCGAGGAGTGTCCTCACATTTCAGAAACCAATCGTTGTCCTAATTCGATAGCCAAAAGTCGTCAACATGTTGTTATCATTAGTTATCCGAGGCGTTGTTTCCGTTTCAGTAGCAAGATGGTTTTCAGCTACGGAGAGTGCTAGCCTCCGTAACCTATCCTAATGAGTTAGGAGAGATTTTCGCGCTTTCCAATTTTAGCTAATTCGTGTGGATACACAAATCATTGCCCGGGGACCACCACGAGGAGGTAAAGGAAGCACTTCGACGTGACTAAAAGTTGCGCTGCTGGACTTTGCCAGGTTAAAGACACTCAACAATTTCCCGATTAGGCACGCCGCAGGTCCCCAAAATTTGATTTGGAAAGTGTAAATGAAGAAAAAATACTAAAAAGAGTAATAAGTTTTATTTAACGAACCTAGCAAAAAAATTACAATACATTACATATCTTCTCATTGAGGGAATAAAATTCATTCATTTTTTTCAATAACTCGGGTAAGAAATAGTTTTGTTTGTCAAAATTCAACAAAGGAACCACTGTGTAGAGAGTCGGAAGCACGGGTATAATAACTGATCTTTGAAATTTCTTTTCCCGTATGTAGAATTTGCAAACTCAACACTCATAATTCCTACACAAAATCCTTCAAACAATAGAAAAATTAATCCTGTTCCTTTTAACAATGCAAAATATTAAATGTCGTTTTTTGTATACTCGTATGAACATAACTTTACTTTAGAAACTATGGATTTACATCTTCTTTACCGGTGATTGCTTTTAAATGGTTAAGTTTCATTATTTATAATAATTTTCCATTAGTTTTTCAATTCCAAGTTTATGGTTTGATGGAGAATGAATTTCAAATAAGCAGATTTTAATTACACAACGGTAGTTTTTTGTTTTTTTAATAAAAGGTACAAAAATGAAATAATAAAGTATGTAAGACTCGAACGCATGAATTCGCGCTTTCGATTAAAGGTTATAATGTGACTTCCGATATGCTTGGAAGCAATTTAAGGTTATTAATATTAGCGCATTATTATACGAGGTGTTTTAAAAGATGGCAAAAGTATATAATAAAAAGAATTTCTTCAAAAAAATTTCGTTTTTTTTTTTTTTTTGAGTTTTGAAATGCAATGTTTTGTAAACTTCTTATAAGCTTCTTTATACAAAAATTAATTGAATCCGTTATACCGATAATGAGAAAGGCAAAAATGGTTCTATGGTAGGTGCTGTTAGTAATATCTTAATTTAGTTTTTTTTTATTGACCACCAAAATATCAAATGATTACTGACCAAAATTTGATGTGTTCACTGGTCAAGTTTTTAAAACCTTCCGAATTGGGCATAAAAAAAACTTACCAAGTAAGCTCATCAAATTTTAGCCAGTAATCATCAAATAATTAAATTTTTCTATTACAATGCAGCTGTTTTAATATTATTCTACTTTAAATATCCGGTATTAAACCCTCATGAAGTAAGAACTTGGCGTACTTTTAGATCTCAGTACTTTTCACGGCTGACTTGTTACACAAAGGTTTTTGTATAGAAGAACTTGCCTCTTTTTTTTTTTAAATTTATGTTTTTTGTCTGATCTCACTCCTTTTTGCAAAGATTTTAATATTTTGCCATGTCAAAATCTCGAAAGATACGGAAAGATAGAAGGGTGTACTCTACCTACTAAAATCAACTTAGTTTATAGCTTCCTATTTCGTTTGGTATATTAACTTCCCATAGGGAGTTATTGTAATCGGTCCGATTTGTCAAATTGGAATTTTTGACATTTCTCGACGTTTCAAGGTCTCTAGGGGCTATATCAATCATTTTTAGACAGATGTCTGTGTGTGTGTGTGTACGTACGTTCGTACGTTCGTACGTCCGTACGTTCTCGTACCATTTTTCGTCGTCGATATCTCAAGAACGAGTAAAGATATCGACTTCAAATAAATTTTGTTTAATAGATAATAACTTCGAAAGAGGCTGAAAGGGCGTTTATTAAAATTCAGTGAGTAGTTTTTTCACTATAACGGTTTAAAAAAAAAGTAAAAATTTTGGTTAGATTCAAATATCTCACGAAAAAATAATGCTATTCACTTCAAATAAAATTTAATGTACTCATTATAAGGTCATACAGATTTGGTATAAATTTGGAAAAAAAAGAACATACCGTTATTTTTTTAAATAAAAAAAACTGAAAAAAAAAATTTCATAACCCAGATATTCTAAGAACGGAAAACAATTTGAAACTCAAAATAATTTTATTTTACGAAAAATAATGTGTTTGACAACTAATGAAAATTTCAAAAAAAATCAGTTTACAGTTTTTTTACAAAAAATAAAAAACTATATAAAATTCTATTGAAAATTGGTAAAAATTGTTTTTCGACTCAAATTTCTCGAGAACTAGTAGTGATATTGACTTCTAATTTAGTTTATTTTATACATAGTATAATTTTGTACAATTGGTAAAACGTTGACAAATATTGAATTAATAGTTTTTTTTTTAAATAAAAAAACTATTAAAAATTCTAGTGAAAACTAGTTAAAATTGTATTTCAAGTCGAATTTCTTGGGAATGAACACCGATAGTGCCTTCTAAAGTATGTTGTTTTATACATCGATACCTTCCCGTAAGAATGTATACTAAGCGACATTTCTAAAAAAACGAAAAAAACGAAGAAAGTTCGTTGGCGAAACCCAGGCCAACACGTGGCCCTTAACATTATTATATTTCCTCATCAAAAAGTCATTTTCGAAAAAAGTGCCGCTTAGTACATTCTTACGGGAAGGTATCGACATAATACAATTATTAACATATGGTTAAATTTTGACAAGTATCGAATTGACAGTTTTAACAAAAATATAAAAAAAATCTACTAAAACGTGGTAATATTTGTATTTCGACTAGAATATCTTGAGAACGAGCAATGATATTGACTTTGCCATTATTTAATTTTATACATAATACAATTTCTAACAAATGGTTTATATTTGACATATGTATATCTAGTTTAAGAGCGGATATATTTTGTAAGTACCCTTCCATCAATAACTAAACCATATCTTTTATATTTGAATATTTTGTTTTTAAATTTTTTTTAATTAAAATGTTTGGAACCGAAATAATAAAGTAATTTCTATAATATAATACATTTTGAAACAACTTATACGTCAACAATCTCAATTTCAAATCACTTTAAATAATTAAAATGCTTTTCAATCTTAAAATAATGTTTGTTTGAATTTTACAGCTAAAGTTTGTTTCGCTGAAAATTTGTTTATTTGAAAAAAACTAAATATAAAGTTTTCAAGACCACAAATGGGAAGTTATCAGTGTGGGTCGCACCCAGCCTCTTTTTTTCTTTTTGTTATTGGTTGTTTTGATTTGCGCTTCAATTATTTCTTTTTGTCCTGGCAAGACACCTAACACTAACATACCTACCTTAATTACAGCAGTCAGAAGTGTTCCGTATAAATTAAACATTTTCTCAGAAAGTGGGCGGATACCACGCCCCCTGAATGGAAAACCCCAATTTTTGAAGTAAAACTTCTTTTCCGGCGTTGGGGGTAAAACATTTTCTATGGAGTTGTCAGTGACATGTCGAAACGACACGCTACAGCGACATGGTTTTTACAATTATTGTTCGAACTTTGTTAGAGGTTATTTAAAACACTTTAACCTTAGTAATACTGAATAATTATATGCTATTTAACTTGAAAACTAAAGCCTAGTACGCAGGTCGCGCTAAATTTTATCTTCCATATAAAATTCTCTCCAAAATTTAGATAAGCTAAAATTATGTCAAGCATTTTAGCTGAGAGGTACGCTGCTCCAGCTAAAAAATCAAAATTTCTCTTCGAACTGTACATAACTTATCTGTCAAAATTTAGCGTACGAAATAATTGTCTAGCACATTTATTCTCGAGCTAAATTCCAATTTCAATTTGAAATGGAATAATATTTGAATAATATTTAGAAGAATATTTTGTGAAGGGACTCTTACAAGATTTTCCACAACAAAAATCACTCATAATTCATAATTCTCATTCGTTCTCATTCATTATTCTTAAGAAATCATACTTTAAACCAAATACTTTTAAATTTTTGAAAAAAAAAATCATTTAGAGAACAGCTGTTTTCTGTGACATATTCTCCACAAAGTTCTTATGCCAAAATTTAGCTTGGATTTTAGCTGATTTTTGGAGAAAAATGTGGGAGATAAAATTTAGCGCGATCTGCGTACTAGGCTTAAATGGCAATAAGTAATTTGTTTATGATATTCTATATTTTACCTTGAATATAAGTTAATATTTAGACTTAAATAAATATCATTTCTGTTGCGTATTGTCCAAACCTACAAATTTCTAAGATATTCGAGCAAAAGTCTGTCAAAGTTCGTCTAAAATAAAATTGTGTAGAAATTTACAAGTTCGGAGAATACCCAAACCTACATATATAGCTGCCTTTATTAAACCTATTTTGTATGTGTTCGTTACTCCACAGAATTTTGAAAATTGCTTCGATTCGTGTCAGTCAGACGAAAATTCAAACACCAACGCTGTTTTAAGGAAAATCAATGAAAATCATGACCTTGAGTTGCTGTGCCGAGATGATCGCAGTATTACACTAAAAGTAATTTTACCATCGGAGAGAAGCAGTCTCCACCAACAACATCGTTTAGCCTGGAACTCGAAATTATTCTCCGAAAAAGAAAGCACTCTCGAGACGACCAACAATAAAACTCAGGAAATTTACATAGTGAATATTTCCTTAGCTCACGAGCCAAATGTCATAACTGTGTATCTGGTAAGCTTATTTGAAAAAAAAAACTATTGCATAGATATTCAATCTGTTATGTGCTTCCAAAAATGTATGAAATGATTTTGCAGATAATTATCTAAATTTGTGTATTTTCCATTTCTGATTTCCGAAAATCCAAGTCAAACGAAAATATGATTACAATTGGAAATTTAACCCAAAATACAAACTACAGCATTTCTGTGGCTGCAGTGTACTCAAGTGAAGAATATTCAATTATTGCCAAAGGAAGGGTATTCAAAACTCTGGGGCGAGGCTATAAGCCAAAGGAGATTCAAGGGATATCTTTGCTGAAATTTGGAAAAGACGGCCCTGATGAACAGCTTGTAACTGCCTTGATTTCATGGAAACCGTCATCCGGTGAGTTATTCGAATCGAACGAATACAATTAGTTTTTTTTTATGGATTATTTGCTCTTGTTTTGGTTTTTGTTTTAATTTAGATATGACGTGCCACTATGGCCTTGTTTGCTATTCACCAGAACATCTGGATATGGAGGCGACGTCAATTGATATTCGAGATGTAAGTTATAATGTATTTGGTTTTTTGTTTTGGATATTTTACTTCAGAACATTTTTTTTTTTGATTCGTTAAAGGGATATTCACATCTTGAACCTTTTAGAAAAATGTACAAATTTGTGTTTTAAATATGTTGACCTAAGGATTCTGAAACTTTAAATAGACATTAATTATAATTTTCGTTCTGATAGGTTCTTTGTATTGCTTGACATACATATATTGCAAGACGATTTATTAATAATTGACGGAGATGACTAACTTAGAAAATTCTCTGTTAACTTTATCATATAATCTTACGAAAGCTTATGACTTTGTTTAGTTAAGTTTCAATAGCAATGTCCTGTTTTGTTTGCTATTAAAACTCTCAAAATTTTAAACAGCTTAGTATTAAGGTATGAGAATGATACTACTTAACAATTTGCCAACTTTTAAGCAGATTACTAAGTTTTTCTTAATTTTAAACATTTTCTAACTAGTATCGTTCTAAAGCTGCATTTAGACTTTCGGTGTTGTGCTCTGTGAACGGTGTTCGTTGTTGTTCGTACGCGGAACAACGAGAATGTAAATGATAAAAACGAACAACGAATGAAGAACGTACAAATTCAAACGAGCTCGGAAATTTCGGTGTTCGTTGTTACCCAAACAACGTGTATTGTCCGCGAAAACTGATTAAATAAACATTATTTTGCAGTGCCGTGCAACTTGTAGGGACATTCTTTTTTATTAGAGAATGGAGCATCAGAAGGTTTCATTATAAATTAGTGTACCTATAGGTAAATAAATAAAATATTTTGTCTATTGGTTTTATCTTTCTAGTACGAATAATAATACTTTAGATATAATAATCAGAGGAACATGCAAAAAAGCACGATATTATTACGCTAGTTTAGAAAATAAAACAAGATTTGTATGCTATAAATGTTTCCTTTTCAGCAACCAACCATTCTTCCAACAGGATCTTCTTTTTGAAGTAAAACTTCTTTTCCGGCGTTGGGGAAAAAAATGATTTATGCAGCTGTCAGTGACATGTCAAAACGACACGTTATCCGTCAAAGACAGCGACATGTTTTTAGAATATAAAATGTTTGTACGTTTATAGGTTAGAATCTTACAGATGCTTTGCTTGAGGGAAAAGAAGTTTTACTTCTACCGCGCGTACGTCAGTACACACAACCTTTTTTTTCTTTTTTCTCAACTATAAATAATGCCGCCAAAGATGTGTTTGTTGTTAAGAGCGAACTAAAAAACAAAACCGAATCAATGTTAATGCTTCTTCGTCGTACGTTGTTGAGAGAAGAACGAACAACGAACAACGTACAGGGAATGAAGAACGAAAGTCTAAATGGGACTTAGGGCTATTTTTTTCAATAAATAGCTTCTGTACACACCTAAAGTAATGGCAGTTCATACTAAAACTAAGTAACCAGACCTGTTTTGATGTCTGTAAATATGGAAGAGTCACATAAAGTTAGCAAGAATCTTAAAAAAAATCAAAATCGGTATTCGATAATTTTAATTTTAATAAAAGGGTAGAGAAAGTATGATGCTATATTCGATTGAAATTTGTGCAAAATCTTTGTTTTAACCAAGTTTTATATTAAAACAGCTTTAACATCGTACTAATTCAACTAAAATTTTGTGCCATCGATATTTATAGTCGAATTTAAAATGGGTCGCGAAAGGAATTAATGGGAGAAAAAATGTAAAATCAAAGCATTTCTTGAGGCTAATCTAAGACAATGGCATATTGTCAAGAAAGGCTTAAAAACCAAAATAAAGTTATTAATTATTTGCCAAATGAGCCAGAGTATATACAAAATATGAAAGAGGGGAGTTACACAGTTACTGCTAAAGCGAAAAGACGAGCTATCATTAGATTTCCAGCGAATTCTCAGAATTATGCCTCAAAAATTTTTTTTTAAAACCGGCCTGAAATACAATTTAACTATAGAAAATTGGAATTAAATAAAATATAGATATGTAGATCGATTTTATTTCGCAAAAAGTAACTTTAAGGTAGTGTAACAAAAAATTAAAATAAATTAAGAAAATAACGAGCAACAATTTAAAATAATTGTTATAAATAAATACAAAATAAATATGCAACAAATACGTAAGTGATTTAAATTAAATAAACAAATAAGTTAATAATTTTAAGTAAATGAATAATTAAAAAAATAAATAAATAAATATTTACAGAAAAAAAAAGAACTGAATAAGTGCATAAATAAATATACATATTTATATATAAATAAAAATATATAAATAAAACAGTTACCAACTGTACAAGGTACAAAACTAGTTAATAAACAAATAAATAAATATGAATTGTAACAATTAAATTTAATAACAAATCAGTTAATAAATTAACAAGCAAAGCAAATAGATGGATATATAGGAGGTAGGACAAGAAGAACAAGTATAGATTCTATTTTAATGACTTTCGAAATGAACCCCATCTAAGTAGTCTTCATAGCTCTGCCGGTAGTGTGAGCAGCGATTAACTTCTACAGATCTTGTGAGCTGCATTTTATCTTATCAAGAACGAAGGCTAATACCGAAAAGTATGCATTTATCAATATGACAAAGTTCCTATTCAAACCGTGCGGTCTGTAAAACAGTAGATTGAAAATTAAAACGTTATTTTTCTGGAATTTGCAATTATATCCCAAATCGGATTTACGACAGTTAATGTATTTAAATAAAATGCACGAATAAATCGATTGAACTTGTTCTGATGCTCTTAAGAGACTAAGAATTTTTCAAAATGGATGTTATTACAAAAATGGCCTTGTTGGAGCTTAAAACAGAATCAAATCTGATTTCTTTAGAATACATAAAATTATGTAAAAACAAAACTTATAAATCTTTTAAATTACTGTGCAATTTGAATTTAAAAATATAGTCACTAACCGGTTTTTGTGAAAAATTTAAAGAATATTTCTTTTTTAAGTTCTTCGTCTGTATAAATAAAAATTCCATTAAAATACGTTCTGCCGATAGTGAGAAAGTCAAAAATAGAAAAAAATGTTTGATGGTAGGTACTGCCAGTAATGTCACACTTTTAATTTTACTTGCAACTTATATAGGTTCTATAAGGCAAGTTATGCATTCGTAAAAAATCAAACTCGAGATTTTGATCAAAGTTGACATTACGATGATAGAGAACACGAAAAAAGTGGGTCTCGCAATTCTGTCTGTTTATCTGTCTTTTTGAGTACAGCCCGATTTTCTTTAAACTTGGTATCATTTTTAAATTTTCCCTCCCACACGTTTTTTTTTTAAGACTAAAAATAACTTTACCTGCCATACGAATTTTTTTTCGAAATCTTATAATTAATTTTTTTTCTCAGAAACTGTTCGACAGATTTTTTTTTAAAAAAAGTTCAAAAAATTTCATTTAGTTAAAGCTAGCTAAACGTTAAAAAAAAAAACCGAAAAATGGTTATTAATGCTACGCCCCATGGAACCATTTTCTTGTTTTTGATTTTTTTCAAAAACGGCTTAACCGATTTTGATAATTTTGTTATCCTTAAGCTCCCCAAAAGTTTGAATAGTATTGTGTATTCAAATCTCCCAACAAATTTTTTTGGATTTTAAAGAAATTTCAATTTTATATTTCCAAAACTCAATATTTCGAAAACCTCATGCTCGATTTTTTTAAAACTTGATAATTGATAAATTTATCAAAATCTATTGTACCGAAAAAATAAAAACTTATCACTAATAAACATTTCTTTTAAATTTTTTTTTAACCATAAGCTATAGCTTTTACTTTAAGAAATTGCTTATCAAATTTTTGAACCTATTTGGGAAAAAATTTAAAACTGGTATCTACAAATTTAAAAGAAACTCGGCCAAGTCGCTTAGCCTGAAGTCGAAGTGACAGACAGACAGAATTTCGAGACCCATTTGGTTTGTCTTCGCTATCATCTTAATGTCAAGTCTGATCAAAATCTCGAGTTCGATTTTGCTTACGAATGTTTAACTTGTCATGTATGTACGTAGTTCTTATACATCGCAATTTTGTCCAAAAATGTATGTGTTGAATTTATGTTAACCTATGTTATGTATTTACAAACACTATTTTATAGCACAAAGTCAATTATAACATTATGTATAAAATATTTTGAACCAGTTAAATATGACCATGGTAATGTGAGTGCTCTCTGCTTGGTATATTTTTCAAAGGCCTTTGACAGAGTTAATCATAAACTTCTCTGCATTAAATTGAAGCGTGACTTTGGCTTTCATAGTTGAGAGCGGTGAATTTTATTAAAAATTATTTGAGTAATAGCTGCCAGAATGTAAAAATAAATCAAATGATTTCCAAATGTATTAATCTGAAGATTAGGGTTCTACAGGGCTCTATTTTGGGACCTATATTATTTTGCCTTTTTATCAACGATTTATCAAACTTTTGATAATATGCTAATTTATCATTTATTTAAAAGATGATCTTAGAATGAATGGGGACCTTCCAGAAATCTTCGATTGGTTTGTTAACAATGGCCTAACCCTACACCCATCTAAGTCCCCATATCTAAGAATCAGATATCTAAGAACCAGGTTAATACCTTACTTTTACCACCGGTGTATTTCTCACAAATAACAGTTCTCTTTCGCTTAAAAAATAGGTTAACCATACTATTGGAAGAATCTTCGGTGCATTGCGTAAGCTTTGGCTATTTTCAATACTTCTAAAATACTGCTAGTTCCTCTAATTCACTATGCCAATGTTGTTTATTGTAAACTTGATTCCCAACATTAACTTCTTGTAGCATTTAGTGACATGTTAAGATACATTTACGAGGAATCTACTTCGAAGAACTTCAATTCGCTAGGTTTGAGTAAGATAGGAAGGTGATTAAACCTTGCTAGAGCGAGATCTCACAAATGTGGTAAAGAGATATTAAGTGTCAACCCCAAGTTTTGAGTTAGCTCTCTCTTAATGGACATATACCAATGTGAAAGTGCAAGGTAATTTCCATAGATCACGCAGCGAATCAACCCGGAAATTCCTTCATTGTTTCGTAGATGATAGTTTGATACCTATAATTCAGATAATTCAGATTTAGCCTTTAAAAGGATAAGAAATTAAGTGATTTTCTCAAAAGCAATAACTGAATGAAACCCAGTTGATTGCAACTAGATAAACTTCATTACCATCATCATAGAGTTCAAGAGAAAAACTCTAATAAATTAGTAGAAGTACTCGTAGATATACCCTTAAGCGTTGATGTTGGTAATTGTTGGATGGGATAGAAAAGCCAAATCAGACAAAGTTTATTACTTTTATATTTTAAAAACCGTCACTCACTTCATTATCATGGAAAACATGAAAGAGTGTTCCTTTTTTGAAAAACTGGGACTGATTGAGTAAGACTCTTACAAATAGAAGAATTTAAATTGAGAGAGCAATGTCGACTTCATACCGTTGATTTTAGCAAGTTGGTGAGCTTAGGGAATTTAATCCTACTAGACTTTTTGAGAGAAATCGTGTGAGGAAAAGTGCAAGGTGGTAGGATTCTTATTTAGAGAGTAGATGATCCCAAGATGATACCATACTTTCACATCGGATGTGAGATTTTTTAAAGAAGGTCTTACTATAATTAAGATCCAGTGATGGCGGAGCTTAAATACTCTTCCAACCAGTGGCCAATACTCAATACCTTAAATTAACAATTCCGACATGAAATACAGGACTGATTGATACCTCGCCCGAATGATTCAATCTTAGAAAAAAGTCAAAATCCACAAAAATGTCTTATGTGAATATCTCGTTAACGATCACTTCTAAATATTTCTAATGTGTAAACTTGATTAAAAAAAAAAAAAAACAATTTTTATTTTTAGACGGGAAGATTATTTGCGTATAACTTGGAAAATTTAACATTTGCAACAGTTTATAATATTGGAATACGTGCAATGCACACAAATGACTCATCAAAAGAGAGCGGAATGAAATGGGAGACAATTACAACACCATCATGCATTGAAATGCATAATAATAACTTTAATATATGTGGTAAGTGATATTTTAATCAATTGATAATAGAAACACTGACAATAACCTCAACAAAAGGTCATATACAATATACAATTTGAAATAATAAAACTAAAACAAAAAAGCAGGGCCAGATCGAACATTTACTTGCAGATATAATTGGCGCCCCGTTAACTCTAAAAATGCTTGATTCAACCACTTCCACCATAATTATTTTGTTTTGAAGACATAGCGAGTTATATGTCGTGAATTCCGGGGGGTTTAAATTTTCATTCCTTGAATTTGTTTCAATCCTTTAATTTATAACCTAAAACAGGCAATTAATATATAAGTATGTACCTGAAGTTAAAATTAACAACAGATCGTGGTATAATAAAAGGCTTTTCGATTTAAGTAATAAAAAAATCAAGACTTAAATCGTAATTTTCCTAACAATACTGCATTTAAGATAAATTACATCAGGTTGGCGCGGTAATTCAATTTTCTAACCAAATATCTGTACACAAATTACGTGTTGTCAATTGAATTGAATTTAAAAAGAAAAAAGGTCCTTTATCAGAAGTAAATTTATTTAGTGAATATTGCAAATCTAACTACACTACTTCAAATGAAGTACATCTTCGAAGTATTGAATATTGTACTTACCAACATATGGTTGATATTGGTCATTTAGAGGTAAATACTTCCGAAATTGAAGACGGTCTTTTAAATTCGAACTGTGATAATAATCCCGGTCGTAATGGAGTTCCTCCAATCGTTTTGAAAAAAGGCGCAGCTGCTTTTTATGTCCCCCTTTTTACCTGCGACTTATAAGTAAAGGGTTTTTCAACAGGGACGCTAAAAAAGTAGAGCGACAGGGACAGCAAACGACGCCATATTTCTTGCCGCTCTTTTGACATTTCTCTTCAGTAAGGTTTGCCATTTCATGATGGAAAGATATACGAGCCAACAACGAGTCGAAATTATTAGAATTTACTACCGAAATTCGGAGTCAGTGGCCTCAACGTTAAGAGCGCTACGTCCAATTTATGGTCGTCATAATCAGCCTAGCAGATCAACAATTGAGCGTCTAGTGGAAAAATTTGAATCCACAAGCACAGTACAAAATGTTCCCGTGCCAGTGAGACAAAGAAGTGCCCGTAGTGGCGAGAATATTGCTGCCGCTGAGGCTTCAGTTGCAGAAAGCCCAAATGTGTTTTTTTTTTTTTTTTTTTTTTTTTTAATTCATTTTTATTTTCATCAATCTTAAAACTATCTTAAAGCGAGACAAAATTCATAAAAAAACTAGCCTAATTATCCAATAACTTAAAACAAACTTACTGGCCCTATGCGGGCGCTCTAAGCTAAACAAACTATATCTTAATTCTAATGCCTTTCGGCCTAAAAAACTATTTTTAATTCAAAAACTATATCTATTTTTTTTTTTCTCGAGAAAATTTAAAAAACTCGGATTCTTTATCTTTTCATATTTTTTATATAAAACTTACAAACTAAAGTAAAACTAATTAAAAACTACCTAAACCAACTTAAACTATACTTAAACTAAACTAAAACTACTTAAAAACTAGAACAGCCACAGCAGCAGAGTTTTTTTTTTTTTTTTTTTTTTTTTTTTTTTTTATATATACATTAGAAGAATGTACTCTTATTTTTTTTTTTTTTTTTTTTTTTGTGCCACCCTGACTGTCCCTACCTAAGAATACCCTTAAAACTACGTAAGTCGGCCAAGACAACTTGTCAACTATCGCTATCAACATTAGACAACCACGAAAACTGGTTCTCCTGTCTTACCCTGTCTTTCAGGTCCCGATCGGACACAATCCTACTGAACCGAAGTCGCTCAGCTCCGTCTTGTGCGAGGACGTCTCGACCATAAAGGAGCCGCCTATCCACAGCCCTACGGCCGACGTGGTAGATTAGCCCAAATGTGTCTCTCACACGTCGTTCTCAAGCGTTGGGCATCTCTCTGACGTCGTTGTGGCGAATTTTGCGAAAAGATCTTGGCCTACATCCTTACAAGATTAAATTGACGCAAGAACTGAAGCCGCTTGAACACCAGAAGTGTCGTATGTTCTTGAATTGGGCTGAGCAACAACTTGAAAATGATTCGGATTTTCATCGAAAAATCATCTTCAGCGATGAGGCTCATTTCTGGCTGAATGGCTTCGTCAATAAACAAAATATGCGGTATTGGTCAGGCTGCAATCCACACGTACTCCATGAGTCATCATTGCATCACGAAAAAATTACGGTTTGGTGTGGTTTATGGGCCGGCGGCGTCAATGGACCGGCACGTTACTGTGAATGGGGATCGCTACCGTTCAATGATAACCGAATATTTTTGGCCTCAATTAGATGATATGGACTTGGAGGACAACAAGCCAGCGACGATTGATGAACTTCGTACGAATATCGAACGTGAAATTGCAGCAGTATCGGCCGATTTATGCTTGAAAACCGTCGAAAATTGGGTTCAGCGTCTGGACTTCTCCAAGCATGCCCGTGTTGGACATGCAAAAGAAATCGAGTTCCATACATAATGGCATCAAACGTACTTTTACAGGAATAAAGAATTTCATTGATATCCAAAACCGTTTTTGTTTTATTTAAAAAAACTTTTGTAGCGCTCTTATTGAAAAACCCAATAATATAAGGCAAGTATATGCATTCGCAAAACAAAATCGAACTCGAGGTCAAAGTTGACATTACAATGATGGCGAAGACCAAAAAAGTGGGTCTCGCAATTCTGTCTGTCTGTCTGTTCGACTTCAGCCTAAGCGGCTAGGCCGATTTTCTTTAAACTTGGTAGATATCACTATAAATCCCCCCCCCCCCAACACGGTTTTTTCCTGTATTTAAGACCAAAAATAACGGTACCTGCCATACGATTTTTTTTCGAAATTTTATAATTTTATAAAAAATTACGAAAAATGGTTATTTTTGGTAGCCCCCTAGAACCATTTTTTTGTATTTTATTTTTTAAAAAAACCGTACAACTATTTTTAATAATACTTCTTATGCTAAAACTCCTCCAAAGTTTGAATATTACTACATATTCAAATTTTCAATTTTTTTCTTTTTGGATTTAAAAAAAAAAATTAAACATTTTTTTTGGAAACTCAATATTTCGAAAACTCCATTCTCGATTTTTTTCAAACTAAATAAAAAAAAGTTTCTTAATACAATCTACAAGATTTGAGAAAAAAAAAATAGTTTTACTTAAAAGTAACGGTACCTGCCATACAAATGTTAAAAAATGGTTTTCGAAAATCGTATTTTTCTCGAAAACGGTTCCGAGAATTTTGATATTTTTTTTTCTTTCGTTTCGTTTTTACGATTTATAATTTAATAAAAAAAATTAATTAATATTTTACTGACTGTACCTACCATAGAGCGAGTTTTTCGAATTTTGAATTTCTTATTATCGGCATACTGTATTTTAATGAGATTTCTTATAGAGAAGCTTCTAAAAATTTAAAAAAAAACATTGTATTTTAAAACTTTATAAAAAATATTGTTTGAAGTTTTGAAAAAAAAAATCTATTTGTTTTTTGGAAAATTCAATATCTCAAAAACGGCTTAGTATTTTTTTTGGAAATTTATTATTTGTTAGTACAATAATAAACACTTTAAATTGGCGTAGCAAAATTTGTTCTTAAAAATGTTTTAAAAATTTTGTATATAAAAGCTTATTTTTTTTAAGAAAGCACTAATTTAATTTAATTTTATTTTGAATAAACTCAAGGAAGGATATCAAATTGATGCGATTTTTCCAAGGCTTTCGACAGAGTAAGTCACTTAATCTTGATTGAGAAGATGAGGAGATTGGGTTTTCACTCAAGTATGTTGAAATGGTTGATATCTTACTTAAAAGGTCGTATATAATTTGTATCAATTGACCAAATACTTTTCGAGGTTAACAAAATATCATTCAGATACAAAATTGAGAACCATGTCCTTAATAGAGTATCGGTTTGGTTTTTGATTCGAAATTGAATTTTATTAAACATGCGGAATATATTGTAACCAAAGCAAGACTTTAATGATCCAGTATATGGATCTCTCTGTATACCACTTTTATTAGGTCAATTTTAGAATATTGTTGTGTGATTTGGAATCTTTGCTACAACATTCATTTGAATAGAAACGTACTCCATTTGCAGTTTGGAAATCAGGTTAAAACATCGAAACACTCTCCTACCCTACTAGATATAAACTTCTTGGTCTTCAATCGTAAATTGTAAATAATAACAAACATTTATTCTATTGATATTTTAAATAATCATATTACATGCCCTTTTCTGTTACCCTTGATTGCCATTCATGCACCATCTCTTCAGCTTCGAGAAAATAAAGAAAGGACAAACTATGCACTTAATGAACCTATGATTCGATGTGTTAGAAAAACTAACCTTATTTTTGTTTATATTGATTTTAATGTTCATACAAGTAGAATAACTTTAAAAATATCATACTATTTGACTTTTTAAACTAGATTTTTATGTAGGTATATTATATTTGTATTATTTTGTTTTATAGGTATTGAAGAAGAATTATATATATCTATATTGCAAACTTTTTGCCTTTCTCTAGTCTAATTGAGGATGTCAATGATTTCTAATTAAATAAAGAAACAAATTAAGCTTCTGAGTTCTTATAAATAGTTCCATTCAGCACGTCTTAGTTGCGGCCAAACAATATAAATGTTACTTCTTCAAAACTAAAAGATTTTATTTTCTAAAAACCAGACGAATAAATATCAGTCTCATCTCCCTTACGGTGAATTCATCTCGAAAGTAATTTGCTGCCCTCAAACTGAGGTTGAGTTTGATGTATATTGTCCTCGACACAAACTCCCTCGCCCTGACAAGACAGCTCTAGAACATTTAATCATCGATGATGAAAACGTACTCGTACTGAGTAGGCCTCCAATGATCTAGGGCTAGGCTATCCACAGAAAGGGTCAAGGGAAAGTTGTATGCCGTTGCCATCTACCAGTCCCCAAAACGGGTGTACTGACACCTTAGTGAGACTAAGATAATCCTCTTTTGCAGATTGTTCTTCGATCTTTGCATTATCTTGATGATATAGTCTGCATTTGCCCTTAAACTCTTTATAAATATTGAAGGCAGTCCCGATTCGACCTGTATTGCATATAAGTAGGCGTGTTTGATGGCAGCCTAAACATACGCTTACAAAAATATCATAGGTCTGTTTCAAATTTATCCAGTTGCTTGTACCCATAAACTTCATTGCCATAGTAAAGAAAGCTTTTTATTGTTGCATCAAATACTTTGAATTTAGACGCTTGATCTACATGATCGTTTTTAAAGAAATTTGACCACATACAGTTTGTTGCTGCTCTTCCTAAACTTACTTTATTTTTTATGTAAACGCCAAGATTCAAATTTTGTGCTAGTGTGAAGCTAAGATATTTAAATTCTTTCACAACTTCAATATTGGAGCCATCGAGTATCCAAACACGGCCATTTCTAGCGCTTCGATTTTTGGATCTAAAAACAATTATCTTAGACTTCTGTGTGTTGATTTTCATGTCCTACATATCACAAAAAAGTTTTAGCTTGTTTATTTGAATCTTAAGCCCCATTTAGACTTTCGTTGTTCATTTGTTGTACGTTGTTCGTTGTTCGTTCTTCTCTCAACAACGAACAACGAAGAAGCATTCACATTAATTCGGTTTTGTTTTTTGTTCGTTCTTAACAACAAAATGGATAACAAAACATTGTTGGCAGTAGCGGCACTATTAATTGTTCAAAAAAAAAAAAGAAGATCCTGTTGGACGAAGGGTTGGTTGCTGAAAAGAAAACATTTATCACACACAAATATAATAGAAGAGTTAAGACTTTAGACAGACGATTTCCAGAATTATTTGCGAATACCCGAAGAAACATATTGTTGTGAACAGAGCTTTATACTACTACAGCGCCATCTGTTGGAAATTTGGATATCTAATTTATGGAAGAAACAAAAAGCTCTTTTCCAATGTCAAATGTATTTCCCCTTATTCCAACCATCTAGAACATTCCAAGATGAGAACCTTCGAGAACAACTAACTTGAGTATATAAGGGAGTGCTCGCGGTGAGCACGACACAGTTGATTTTGGATTATGAAAGTGTGCAAAAGTATTGCTTATTGGATTGTGTTATTAAACAAGTGTGATTTAAATTTGAATAAAAGTATTTGAGTTGTTTATAAATTGAGATTTATTGTTTTGAATTGGAAAGTGTGAATAAAGAAGAAATACTAAAAAGAGTAATAAGTTTTATTTAACGAACCTTGGAAAAATATTACAATATGTTAAGCTTCTTGGTTTGGTGAAAGCTTTTGTATAAGTCAATCAACACCTCAGTTACTTCTTTTGATAAATTACTTAAATCAGACATGTGTATTTTTTTTTTCAATTCTCCTCATTGTTTTTGTTCGTCTGCTACTATGAACTGAATAGACTAAGAGCCCACAGCAATTTTTGGGTGTGATTGATAACTGAAAATAATTAGCATAATTAGATAGGTCTTTTATAGTTATTTACAAATGTGGAAGTCTTGCATACTCTAGTGGGAGCAATAGTGCATCAAGTATGCAGTTCTTTCCAAGTCCAAATAATTGTTATAACAACTTTGCCAAAATGTAGAGTTGAGCCCCCTGATTGAAAATATTGAGGTTCAAGACGTTTTAAAGATAGCCTTCTGCCTGCCATACGCGATAAGAATAGGCTACTTCTTGCACCAAGAAGGCTACCTTCAAAACGTCTTGGACCTCGATATTTGCAATGAGGGCACTTAGCTGGTCATTTTGAAGTTATGGCAAATTTTGTATCCCAATTTTTTAGAATTTGGAAAGAACTGCATACTTGATGCACTATAATGCACTATTGTGCCGACTAGAGTATGCCAGACGTTCATAAACGTTTATAAACAACACAAATAACTATAAAAGGCCTATCTAATTATGCTTATTATTTTTGGTTATCAATCACACCCAAAAATTGCTGTGAGCTCTCGGTCTAGAAGCATAATTAAAAATATAGTGATAGTTGTACATATACATACATATAAATATATACATATATAAAAAAAAATTTATAAATGTCCCTACAAGTTGCACGCTACTGCCAAACAATGTTTATTTAAACAGTTTTCATATTTAAACACACGTTGCCGGGGTAACAACGAACAACGAATATGGAAATTTCCGAGCTCCTTTGAATTTGTACGTTCTTCATTCGTTGTTAGTTCGTTGTTCGTTTTTATCATTTACATTCTTGTTGTTCCGTGTACGTACAACAACGTACAACGTACACAGACGACAAGATCGAAAGTCTAAATGAAGCTTTAAGTGTGCCTGCATCATCAGATAAAATAACCAGATTATCAGCATAAGGCAAAACTTTGATAAATAGATCGCCAAAAAGTAAATGCCTCCAGGGTTATGTTCTTCGATATCATTTATAAAGAGTGATAAGATTAAAGAGCTTAAAATCCAACCCTTAGGGACACCCGCATCTGATCTAAACTGTTTCGATTTTTCACAGCCATTTGAAACCACAAAAGTTATGTTTGAAAGGACTTGTTCATAAATTCGTATAAACTTAGTTGAAAGTCCAATAACTGCGAGTTTAAATAGGAGCTATCTTTTATTTACAGTGTCGAAAGCTGATTTAAAGTCAACGAAAAATGCTAACAAGTTAGTTTTTTTTTTCTAAAAAAACGCATAGCAACACTCTTGAGAGCGAATATTTTGTCGATTGTTGAGAGATTAACTTGGAATCCAGCCTGGAAGCAGATTATTTTGTTGTTTTTTTCAATAAGTCTAAAGTAAAGAATTTGAGTAAATAGTTTTCGAAAAAAAACTAAGAACATAAATGCCTCTATAGTTTTCACAGAGATTAAAGTCACACTTTTTAAAAACTGCTGAAATGGACGAAGAATGAAAACAATCTCTTCCATTAAACATTTTGTTGAAGAGCACTAAAATATATCCCAAGAACTGTGAAGCAGCGTTTTTGTAAAATTCCACTGGTATACCATCTCACCCAGGGGCCTTATTTTTCTTGATATTTTTGAGTGTAGCAAGCAATTCTAACATTGAAATCGGTGTATTCAATTCTTTAATAAATATAGGAGGAATCGCAAAACTAATAGACATTTGACTTGGGTCTGCTAAAAGAAGTTTTTCGCAAAGTAATACATATAATGTAACTGTCAGGTTAACATTGTTTTCCCTTGCTATTTAAATTTGTAAACTTTCAAACCCAATGTTCATCCACACCACCTTTCTCTCCCTCCATTTTTTTCCCATCGCTCGTTCTGTGTTAAACATTATAAGGGTATCAATAAAATCTTGGAAACGAAAATGTGACACTGACATCATCTAATTGCACTTGGCACAGATACAAGTGCTCCAATTTTTGGCTGAATCTGAGTTCTTAAGGATATCGGTTGATTGTGATTGATTCGCATAGACCTACGACTCCAGAAAACCCCACAAGAAAAAGCCTGGTGGGTTTAAATTGTTGGGGGCCAATTCACATCACATCCGCGAGACATAACCTTACCCTCATATTGTTCACGCAGAATGTCAATTGAGGCATCCGCTGTATGGCAAATTGCTCCCGTTGTCCCGTCCTATTGGAACCACATGTCGTCTAGGTCCATACGGTTCAATTTTAGCCGTAAGAAATTGGTTTTCATCATTTTGTAGCACTCGACATTGACGGTGACCGCTTCGTTTTAGAAAAGTACGAACCGATGACGCCGCCGCCGCGCGCTGGTCTAAAATCCACACCAACCGGTAACTTTTTGAGGATGCATTGTAACCTGGTGAACCTCCTATGGGTTCGTGTCGTCCCATACAAGGACATTTTGCTTATTGGTAATACAGCTCCTCGTCGCAAATGATGATTTTTCGGCCAAAATTGGTGTCCTCTTTCAAACGCTTCCAAGCCATGTCAGCGAACAAAAGGCGTTGTCTACATGGTCATGAACTTTGAGCTTCTGGGTGAGTTGGATCTTGTACATATGTACATATATAGGTCCAAGTCCCGTGCAGGGCAAAGAATCGACTGCGTCGGGTTCTGGTCTACACTTTCACTGAAAGTGGCGATGTATATACACTCAATATTTGTTTTTGCTTCATGAAATACATGCCAACTTGGAAGTTTCAAACCACAATTTCATGACAAACTTTTTGTGTTAAATATTAAGGTTTTTAACCTTGCACATACATATGAGAATCTTATGAAATTGAATAAGGAGTCTGAAAATAAAAAAACCAAGACATTATATACGCATCTTCATCGGGTATTATGACGTAGGATTCTTCTTTTGTGTGATTTGGGCAAACATTACTTTGAAAAACTAATCGGAGGCTTTCGTGGTAGAAGGAGTAAAAAGGGAGCACAAAAGAAGTAATCCGAACACACAAACGAAAACGACATTGATATCCAAGAAAAGGCCCATACGGGTTACCAGATACCGGCCCATGATATTGAATAAGTATATACTAATGCATTACTTGTATGTAGAAGCAATTCAAAAATCCAACTTTCGGATTTAAATTATTGTATGTGAATCTTTTTTCTAATTTATTTGTTTTTGGAATTTGTGGTGTGGTGAAAACAAACATCACATTTTAAGCCTATCCTTTTGTTTGGTTGTTGAATTGGTAAATAATGTAGCCGAAGGATATATTTTGATGCAAAGTTATAACGGAAAACAGACTCTCTTTTTGTTCTGTGGTTTTATTGGCAAAACCAATTTTTTGCATTATGTGGGAAAAGTATTTACATATACATATGTACATGCATGTCCATGTTCATGTTCATATTTATGTTGGAAAACATTTGATATGGTTTGTATTCTTTGATGTGGACTTATTAAAGCTTTTATCTGTCAAATTTGTTGCTATATTTTACAACTAACAAGTAAAACTAGGGCTAGAGAAACTTGGGTAAAAATGTCACAATACATGTTTTAGATATTTTATATCATTTCAAAGGACATAATAATGCTGTCGTATTTATTTCAATTACCATAACTTTATATTATTGGTATTGAAAATAATTCTAATACCACCTTTATCTGATAATTTATAAAAAATACACGCTTGTGATCCATTTGATTTATAAATGAAGGCACATATATGAGTCAAAGTATGAGTGTAGTGAATTAAATTTCTCCATAGTGCACCTTATTTTAAGGATAGCCTAAGAGCATTAAGATTGCATTTGGCTTGATCTGCGGTACCGGGCTTCTCGTTTAACATCTGAAAAAGCCTCTTGTATTGTGCCTTATTAGTACTTTTTGGCCCTATTAGAGTAACAAATATTATTAAAAATATAAAAAAACTGGTAAATACTTACATTCTTATATTAAATACAAGCGTTTTCCTACCGTCTCCGATACAAATTACTTTCGTAGAAAATGATTTTTGCTACGAATTTACTACGAATGGATTATTTGATAGATTTTTCGGGATTTTTAGTGTATTTTCGAGTATGATGAAATTCGTGAAATTTGTATTGCTACAAGTACTCAACTCTATTGCAAGTTCACTGGCTTTACAATGATGGTCGTAAGAATAAAATAGGTAGGAAACCGAATTTATATATAATTTAATATAACTGGCCTCCTTTGAAATAGGACTTCTTTCATTCGGTTGGCTTCATACCATACGAAAGGATTTAAAATTAAGCTGCGGGTTCTTTTTGAAACAAAATACTGACAGTAAATCCTAGAGATATTTCGACAAGACAAAAAGTTCGACTCACTCAGAAAAGAGTATTTTCTAAATGAGATCAAGATGAAACTATGATCAGATATAGTGGCGCAATCTCTAAATCAATTTTAGAATGGGAGTCGACTCTAAATATTGAGTATAAAACGAGAACCGACTTTTTGTTAATTTCAAAAGAAATAAACTATACTTTAACGTTAAAGAGCTCGCCTTACTTTAACAGCAACATATAACTAGTTTATCTTTTAAAAGTATACGTTATCCATATTGACAATGGTCATTTCATACCAAAGCAAATCGAAGAAAAAATGATTACTGATGTTTTATCCAATTTTTTAAAGATGTTCTTTGTAAATAGACTGAATCACTGAATATTATAAATTCGAAATAATCGTACGAAAGTGCTCTACGATTAACAAATCTGTACATACAAATGTACATATCTTATGTATGCACGCGCGCCGAGACGAGTATAGCTAAATGAATCTGCACCTTGCAACAACTAATTGATTTTGTATGCTGTGAATTTGCGATTTATACTTTATTTCCATCTAAAATAATGTAGATAACTTTTATAAACAATCAAAATCTGTCCGAGGTAGTATATTAAATGTACTTTTTTCGGCGAAAAATTATTTGGTTTGAAGTTGTCTGTTCTTTTTACTTTTTTTTGTGTTTTTGTAGTTGTGTGAGTTATGTATCTGTCAAATTAAGGGTTGTTCAACGCAAATTCGCTTAGGTTCTGTTGTAAAACCCACATTAGTTAGAAGAGTTGTCTAACGTGATTAAAACTATGAAAAAGTTAGACAAAGTCTTCAAGCTAAGAAAGGCTTTAAGTGGAGCTGGTTTTATTGCTTAAACGAGAACTCTTTAAAATTTTGTGCCAGTAAGTTTAGGTTCGCTTTCCTAAGAAATCATTATTCAACTTGGTACCTGTCTTCGCCTTAGTCTCGAATATCTAGATAAGTTTTATTTTTTTTTTAACTTTTTAAAACTATTAATGTTAAAGAAAGGTTTCTTTATTCTTGGATAGGTCTAGGAATTAACTATACAAAAGTGTTAATACTTTGCTTTGCAAGTCTTACAAGAACTGAACAAAACTTATTCTACCAACTGGGACTCACAAGCTGCCACTTTTGTTTAAAATAGTTAGAATTTTTAAAATGGTACCGGGTCGTTATTCTGTATATCAAACCTATGTGTGACAAAAATTCTTTGAATGAATCAAAATGTCTGTATGACTATGATTCTGTGTTCCAATATTCCGTAATTCCCTTATAATGTACTCTAAAATTCCTTAGATCGACAATTTTGTACTTCAAAATATGTAAAGACTAAATTGGGTTAAGAGCATTCAGAATCCGTTGAACAACATTCATTCAATGAACTTAAATTACAAATCCCTTAATTAGCAAGAAAAACTTTAAATTAAAAAAAGTCAAGAACATAAAATACTAATTTCAACAAAAATGAAACAGATTTCAATTAAATGTATGTATATGTACTCAATAATAAATTTTAAGTTTCTTGTCTAACCATAAACTCCCTAGCCTTAACTAAATGAAATTTTTTGTTATTTTTACTTGCGATATAGGTACTATAGGGCAAGTTCTGCATTTGGAAAAAAAATCGAACTCGAGATTTTGATCAAAGTTGACATTACGATGATAGCGAAGACGAAAAAAGTGGGTCTGACAATTCCGTCTGTCTGTCTGTATGTCTGTATGTCTGTACCTCGATCTAGAGCCTAAACTACCGGAGGTATTTTCTTCAAACTTGGTAGTTAAGGGTCTTCGGTGATTCCCTAGAGGAAAAATTGAAATTTTTTTTTAGCTCGAAAACTAAGGGTACCCCCCATACACCCGTAATGCAAAATCTTATTTATCTCGAAAACGGCTCTAACGATTTTGATATAAAAAAATTAAGTGTGATATTATGGACATGGACTATATTTTGGTGAAAAAAAAATTTGGGGGGAAATGTTATTAGGGGTACCTGTCATAGAACGGTTTTTTTGATTTTCGAATTTCTCACCAACGGCTCTAACGATTTTAACCAAAATTTTTATGCAGGAGCTGCTTTGCATTTGAAAAAATATAAACTAAAAATTTTTTCGAAAAAATAGTTTTTGGATTTTTAAAAAAATAATAAATTTTTTTTTTGAAAATTCAATATCTTGAAAACCGATACACGATGAAATTTTTAAATTACGTTTAAAAATGTATTTTATTAAATAATAACAATTTGCATATCAATTTTTTTTATAAAAATTTTAAGAAAAATTAAGCACACAAAAAACATGTTTCAGTGTGTCTGTATGTCTGCACCTCTCACTACAGCCTAAGCCCCTGGACCTATTTCTTTCAATCTCGGTAGTTAAGGGTCTTCGGTGATTCCCTAGAGGAAAAATTGAAATTTTTTTTTTAGCTCGAAAACTAAGGGTACCCCCCATACACCCGTAATGCAAAATCTTATTTATCTCGAAAACGGCTCTAACGATTTTGATAAAAAAAATTAAGTGTGATATTATGGACATGGACTATATTTTGGTGAAAAAAAAATTTTGGGGGGAAATGTTATTAGGGGTACCTGTCATAGAACGGTTTTTTTGATTTTCGAATTTCTCAGCAACGGCTCTAACGACTTTAACCAAAATTTTTATGCAGGAGCTGCTTTGCATTTGAAAAAATATAAACTAAAATTTTTTTCGAAAAAATAGTTTTTGGATTTTTAAAAAAATAATACAATTTTTTTTTTGAAAATTCAATATCTCGAAAACCGATACACGATGAAATTTTTTAATTACGTTTAAAAATGTATTTTATTAAATAATAACAATTTGCATATCAATTTTTTTTATAAAAATTTTAAGAAAAATTTAGCACACAAAAAACATGTTTCAGTGTGTCTGTACCTCTCACTACAGCCTAAACCCCTGGACTTATTTCTTTTAATCTCGGTAGTTAAGGGTCTTCGGTGATTCCCTAGAGGAAAAATTGAAATTTTTTTTTTAGCTCGAAAACTAAGGGTACCCCCCATACACCCGTAATGCAAAATCTTATTTATCTCGAAAACGGCTCTAACGATTTTGATAAAAAAAAATTAAGTGTGATATTATGGACATGGACTATATTTTGGTGAAAAAAAAATTTGGGGGGAAATGTTATTAGGGGTACCTGTCATAGAACGGTTTTTTTGATTTTCGAATTTCTCACCAACGGCTCTAACGATTTTAACCAAAATTTGTATGCAGGAGCTGCTTTGCATTTGAAAAAATATAAACTAAAAATTTTTTCGAAAAAATAGTTTTTGGATTTTTAAAAAAATAATACAAATTTTTTTTGAAAATTCAATATCTTGAAAACCGATACACGATGAAATTTTTAAATTACGTTTAAAAATGTATTTTATTAAATAATAACAATTTGCATATCAATTTTTTTTATAAAAATTTTAAGAAAAATTAAGCACACAAAAAACATGTTTCAGTGTGTCTGTATGTCTGCACCTCTCACTACAGCCTAAGCCCCTGGACCTATTTCTTTCAATCTCGGTAGTTAAGGGTCTTCGGTGATTCCCTAGAGGAAAAATTGAAATTTTTTTTTTAGCTCGAAAACTAAGGGTACCCCCCATACACCCGTAATGCAAAATCTTATTTATCTCGAAAACGGCTCTAACGATTTTGATAAAAAAAATTAAGTGTGATATTATGGACATGGACTACATTTTAGTCAAAAAAAATTTTGGGGCAAAATGTTATTAGTGGTACCTGCCACAGACCCGTTTTTTTGATTTTCGACTTTCTCATTAACGGCTCTAAGGATTTTAACCCAACATTTTTAGCAGGAGTCCCCTTAAGTTTAAAATAATATTGTATATAAAAATATTCGAAAAAATATTTATTGGGTTTTAAAAAAAAAAAAAAAAATTAAATCAATATCTTCAAAACCTATGAACGATTATTTTTTGAAATTATTTCATAAAACCAAGATTATTAAATACTTAAAATTCGCATCCCACATTTTTTTCTTGAAAAATTTTAGAGAAATTACTTATATAAAAAATTTATTTAATAATAAAACTATTTTTCAAGGTTTATTTGCATAAATTCATACTTTTCCGGAAACCAGACGGCAATTTTACGCATTTGCACATTATTATCTCACTAAATCCATGTTTTATATTTATAAAATATATCTTAAATTCCAAAGTACTTTTACATAAGAGCAAGTTCGTGCGATCCAGTCGTGCATTTTATTTTTTAAATCTTTGGAATAATTTTTACAAAAAAAAAAAGAAAAAACTTGTGGGGGAAAATTTAAAAATGCTACCTACCAAGTTTTAAGAAAATCGCCCAAGTTGTAGTCGAATAAAATCTGATCAAAATCTCGAGTTCGATTTTTATTACGAAAGCATTACACCCCATATACATACAGGGAACTTAAATAAATAAAATTTACAAGAAAATCATCATCAAAACGATAATCAGAAAGGATGTTTGGTCCTGAGTACGAAAAAAACCCATAGGAGGGGTACGTCCTCTAACTTTAAAAGATGCACAAGATGTTAATGTAACAGAAGAAAGTTTTAACATGTTGACTACTTTGCCTTGGACACATCGAATGAGTGAACAACAATGTTCCAACTGTCAACTGTCAAATGATGAATCCATTCTGCTATATGTGTCCTGACAATAGAGAGTCACATTCAGTGTTACAAGGAAACTGCAAATATTTGTTTATAAGTAGATAGATTAAAACATCTCAAATATTTTGTAGCTTAGTCGTCGTCTAATAATGAACTTTTTAGCAAACATAGATATTAGACACTGATAGGAATATACGAAGACGTGAAAAGCACTACATTATTAGCTAAAGATGAATCAGCCCAATTTTGGAAAAGTTGGAGTGTTGAAATAATTGTACAAAACTCGTGCGGGATACCCCTACAGACGTTATAGCTTAAATAAATTAAGTAGTTCAATAGGGTTAATAAGGTGAGATCAACTGAACTGATATTTCTGATAGCTGTATTTAAAATGATCTAAATAAAAGTTTAATACTGTCCCTCTTAGTTAACTTAGCTAAAAGGCGGTTTCCTAAGTGTCGCAATGTCTTAGGTTTTCGACGATTGAAAGTTGATCCTCCATTGAAAGTCTTCTTCTGAGTTAAAACAAGTTTAACTGATTTAAAGCATCAGTTGTACCAATCATGATCCGCAGACAAACCCTAACTGCACGGCAATAAATATGTACTTATAAAAATGTCTTAACTGATTTTAAACGTAAATACTTTAATTAGAAGCAGAAGTTGATAAAAAAAAAACTTTATAATTAAGTAATCTAAATTATTCTAAGCAGCTTGAGATATACATTACATATACATACATATAAAAGTAGGAAGGTTCGTCTCAGTCTTGGACTTTATCATACCCAACCCATAACAAGTCAGAAAATAAGCTCTTTTAGAGGATGTTCTCAACATGACTTCGCTATAAAAAAAAATCAGGTAGTGAAACTTTGTAAAAGTTTATCATTTAATTTTTATTTAAGAAAATCCTAAAAGCACACTAAAAAAAATTAATCATGAAATAAATTCCTTCTTTTTGTTGAGGTCTCATTATTAAATATTATCATCACAAAGTCCTGCTTCAATCTGAATCTAAAGATAAAATCTCAAAGGAATATTGCATTATTTTATTTCAAAATGTTTTTGTGTAATTGTTTGAAAATTCTTTTCGAGAGTAGTCTCAGTTTGCTGACTCAGGGAATTTTCAATTAAATTTATTGATTGAGGTTTTTGGAAGTAAAACACAATGTGGTATTTTTATATATGATATAATTCGAATATTTTGTTTTAAAGTGTTTTTAAGGCTCAAAAGCAATTTTTGTATACCATAAGGGAAGTATGTGTTTGTTGTTGAAAAAAAGGTTAAGGTTGTATTCGAAGTCAAACTCACGTTATACCCAAACCTTAAAGCATACGTTCATGCACACAGTAGATCTTATGCCCTTCAACCACATTTGAATATTTACTCCTAGCTCATTTTTTTGGTAACGTATTTTCCATTTGAATTTTGAGGTTCAATTGTAGATATTGAGTATTCAATTATATTCCATTGATATTTCGTTTTTTTTTTGTTATAAACATTAAAAACGAAAAAGCTTCAAATGAAATCCCGTTTAAAGTTACAATGCATTTGCCTTTAATAGAAATTTAAAGCCTGGATATTTATGTACATATATTCGACAACGATAGTTCCAATTGTGGACATAAGCATTTTGCTTTTACTCTGCTCAAAAAAACAGTAGTTTTTCTTACTTGGAAAGTTATTAATTCATATTATGTATTCTCTTGTGATAATGGTATGGTTAGTGCGGTGTACTGTCATGTCGAAGGTTTGGTTTCACCTCTCAGCCGCTATCATGTAAAATCATCATCAGTAATGTTTTAATTTCGATTTTTTTTTATTGAATCATAGAAATTTATTCGCAATGATAGAATCACTGTTGCTATTGGAGCAGGAAGTGCAGTTTATGATAATACGGGTCTTAGTTGCAAAATTATTGCAAACTCTAAAGGTGTCTGCATTGAATTTCTGATCTTAGAAATAAGTGATGGTAATGTTGAAAGCATACTGGGAGTTGCTTACAACCATAATACGAGCATTTTTTCGAAAACTCTTTATTAAGTCCTCCAAAAAATATCTGGAAGTTATGAAAATATCATTCTTTGTGGCGATTTAAATGCCGGCTTTTTTCTCAATGATATACTAGAGTAAACCAACTGATTGATAAAATTGGAGCTACTGATCTTGCTGTGGCAATCTCTCATGGCACTCGTTTCGGTCACAACTCCACTCTAAATCTACTTGACTTGATGATTGTATCCGACTTATTCAATGTTCCTCTCGAGGATGAAATATTCCTTGAAGTTATATATGATCATGATTTGATCTTTTGCGCTTATAACATTGACTTCTCACAGATCTCTTCTACGTCTACTTTTCAATTTCGTGATTTCAAATCCGTTAACCATAATGCCTTTTTACCCGATGCCTATACTTTTAATTTGGATTTTTGTTATAGCCTGAATCATGTCAATGATAAAATAAATTTTTTTCAATACTTGAAGCTGTACGAAAAACAAGTTCCATTGAAGAGAGTTCTAGTTGGCAATAAAAATTGTGGTTCACCTCTTAAGTGCTTAGTTCAATTAAGAATCGACGTAAATTGTATTCGAAATGGAAACCTGCCCCCGTAAACTGTGAAATTTTTTGTCGTGCTAGATCTTTCAACTTTCTTTACTCGAAGAGCTAAAAAAACTGATATTTTATGTCAAAATTGCGTACAAACCAGACTTCTCGTAAGCCTTGGTGGTTTGCATTCTATTGGAGTTGGAAAGAAGGTTGTGAATAATTTTCCTGACTCAAATGATCTGAACAATTCTCTTACATCAGATAACTTACAGATTTCAAACTTTGCACCTATCAATAACATTACATATAGAGGAAATGAATTTGATTTGATAATCTATCTACATATATAAATAAAAATGAATCGCAAAATGTGTTGCTAAGCGTTAAACTCGAGATCTGGTTGACCAATTCGCCTGATTTTTTTTTTAAAGTATTTGTTAAGGTTCAAGGAAGGTTCTTATGGAGAGAAAAACGTTTATTGTGGCGTTCTCGAGTTTTACGCTTAGCAACACATTTTGCGATTCATTTTTATTTATATAGATTACACTTTTAGTCAATGTTCGAGGTCCAACATCATTCCAACATTTACGAACAGTTAATGGTGAATTATGTGGCTCTTACAGAGAACCCTGTCAGTGTTTGTAACTGTGAGAAAATGATGCTCACTGGGATCAAACTTTAAATAATGCTGCAATTTCTTCAAAAGCTCAACAAATACGAACATTGTTTTCTACGAACATGCTTTCCGTCAAACCCAATTGATTTATGGATCAAATACAAAGATGATATGTGTATCTTGCATCAAATGCGCAATAGAACAGGAAATCGATATTTACAATTCACTGAAGAAATTTACAACGGGGCGTTGATATCAATTGAAGACATACATACATATGTACATATGCGCTTGATGATGTCGAAGAAATTATTATCTCAATTAGGAATGGCCGCGCCTAATCGCCCAATGCACGACGCTTTTAATCAAGAGTTGCATCGTGAAAAACTGTTTGATCTCTATGCTTTAAGGGAATCGGTTCGAATATATGTTCCGTTGTTGAACCAACAACAAAAGTATGTCTTTGATACACTTATGGAAGTTGTAAATGATGGAACTGGAGGATTTTACTGTTTGGATGCTCCTGGTGGTACAGAAAAGACTTTTTTAATTTCATTGATTTTAGCAACAATTCGCTTACAGAATGCAATTGCACTCGCACTTGCTTCCTCTGGTATTGCAGCTACATTGTTGGAAGGCGGTCGAACAGCCCATTCAGC
Organism: Chrysotoxum bicinctum; assembly: GCA_911387755.1. Taxonomy (NCBI): domain Eukaryota; kingdom Metazoa; phylum Arthropoda; class Insecta; order Diptera; family Syrphidae; genus Chrysotoxum; species Chrysotoxum bicinctum. The sequence continues at coordinate 226,076,319 of OU426987.1, forward strand.
GCTAAAATTACCATTGAATATTCAAAGCAACGAAACTCCGACTTGCACTCTGCAATGGCAAAGGTTTTTCAGCAATGCAAGTTGATAGTATGGAATGAATGCACGATGGCACATAAGAAGTCTTTGGAGGCATTAGACAGAACTCTGGAAGATCTACGAAGCAATCAAAACCGATTCGATGGGGCGATGATTTTGTTAGCAGGACATTTTCGTCAAACATTACCAGTTATTCCACGGTCTACACCAGCGGATGAACTGAATGCAGTCCTCCATTTTGTGGACAAAAATTAAGATACTACATTTGAGCTAGAATATGCGTGCCGGATTGCAAAATGATCGATCTGGAGAAATATTTTCAAAACAACTAATTGACATTGGTAATGGTAAAATCCCTGTAGATGTTATGACAGGCTGCATTACATTTCCTGTCAATTTTTGTCAGTTTACAGATTCAAAAACTGAGCTTATAGCCCAAACGTAGCTCAAAATTACAGAAATTATTGTTGGTTGAGTGAACGAGCTATATTAGCTCCCAAAAACACGGATGTAAATGAAATAAATTTCAAAATCCAAAATGAAATTGCCGGTGAATTAAGGACATACAAATCAGTTGATTTGAACTCACTGGATTTGCCAGCATTACCTCCACCTAATCTTCAATTAAAAGACTGCAATTTCCAGTGCAGCTTGCTTTCGCTATGACCATAAATAAATCACAGGGTCAGTCGTTGAGTGTACGATAAGGCATTACAATGAAAATACCAGATTATTACTACTAATACTAAGGTCTTGCAATTTACAAAATAGGACACTTATATTTGTAAGTAATCGATGTTTATCATGGAGACGTAAATCTATAAATATGAAAAGTTATCACTCTGAAATATGTTTTATAACTGTTGTTTTAGAGAAAAAAGGGCAGAACAACATCTGCCGGGGCAGCTAGTTATTTATAAAAATGATACTACCTCAAATCATCTCAACTTTTAATCATTATAATCAATTTTTGCATTACTTCCTCATCGTTTCGCGATTGTTGGAAGCTTGCCAAAGTAATATCAGTACCTTAAAAACCTAACCCATCATCTTTTATTTATTTTAGGCCTATAAGCAATGGTGATGGTGCTTGACAATATTAGAATACAGTATGGTCAAGATAAATTGTCAGAGTTAATCACGAAACCTAATAAAAAATCTGAGTTTGTATTTTGGTTTTAATGGAAGATCGGTCCGTTTGAAAACTACCTATAACAACGTAGTCAAAAAGTTAAAGTAGGTGATTTTTTCTGAATCAAATAATTTGTTTGCAGGTGTGCCACAGGGTTCAATTTTGGGCCCTTTGTTGTTCAGCATGTTCATCAACGACCTCCCCCAAGTGTGTCACGATATCATGTTGCATCCTTATGCAGATTTAATTGGTTGGAGGATCTAGTTTGTTAATATTAATCCTTCCGAATCGCAAATAATTGCAATATCTAAAAAGAAATTTGATGTATAAATCCTACCACCTTTCTTTATATCGTGTTTCCAACTTGGTTTTGTAGATACTGTCACGAATCTAGGCTTTAAAATTAAACGGATCTTTTCTACTAATGGTCATATTAATCTCGCTGTCGGTCGAATCTATGGTGGTCTCCGAAAGCTAAACCTTGAAAATTCTTACATGAACAGAAATAAAATCAAACAATCCTGCAATGTCCCAAAGGCAGTAGACATTATCTGTTCATTTATCAATAACTTAAGAAACTCAACTTCATTTTCGGTTCCAACGCTCATATACAATGATAACCTAATAACTAGCTTTTTAGATAAGGCAAATGTACTACAAGCTCATTTTGCTGCTAGCTTTACTGATACTACCTGATAGCAACTTGTACTTGAGAACGTAAATCATCCAATGGTACAGGTATATTCCGCAATTGCCTTTCCATCGCTCCTACTGTTTTGGAATCTTCCCAAAAAGATGGACGCTAGCCTGTTCCTGAAAAATGCGACCCTTCCTCGTCCTCCTTCTGCCAACTAATTGCACTTACATCCCTTCTTTCCAAGGTCATAGAATCGCTGATAAATAATCAGATCAAGAAATATCTGCGAACCTTTAATATGGCTTTCGCAGCAATAGTTTCAGTGGTGATCTGATGGCATATCTCACCGAAGATTGAAACAGATGTTTACATTGTTCTGAAAAAAGTAAGATTATTGCGCTTGATAATTCTAAGGCATTTGATAGAGGTTGGCACTAGGCTCTCTTATCGAAAATGAGTGCGTTTAGTATCAACGAAATCCTAATTCTTTGGATTAAAAATTACCTTTTACATCGTTCAATACATCATGTTGTATTGGACGATTTTAAGTCTGATCTTTACAAAATAAATGTTGGGGCTCCGTTTTGTATCCGACTCTCTTCCTCATTTTTATAAATAATCTCTTGTCTGTAACTTCTAATCCACTTCATTGTTTTGCCGAGAACTCGTTCTCAAATTCAAGTCCATCTCCTTCCGAAATTGAATTGCAACGGTATCTATGAATGTTAAATGGAGTATACAAAATTGTGTGGAGTTTAATGCTTCGAAAACTCAATGCTGTCTATTGTCGTTGAAGCAAAATGTACCCCCTATGCCATTGTTCTTGAATATCACTTGTCATCGAAGAAGCTGAAAAACTCGCAGTACTCGGTATGTGTGTCCACGACGATCTTCGTTGGAATGACCATAGTCTCGTGATTGACAAAAAAAGCTGCTAAATGCTTAGGATTTCTGTATTGATAAACGAAATTTTTCACCCCTTCTGATCTAGCTACAACTGATATGGCGTTTATATTATTATTTGATAGAATCCAGGACAGAGGAAACAGAACTACGTATCATGGAATCATTCCCTTCTCTTTAACAAAGTTGGAATGTTTTATGTATTTCCTTGTTTTATCGCTTCTTTCACAAGTAATGCTCACTTGAAGTAGCCAGTTGCATTCCTCCCCTCAATCAGTTCACCCGTGATACCAGTTTCGATAGAAATTTGGACGTAAAAGTAATTAAGCTCTATTTCACAACAGGTAGGAGGTTCACATTCTACAAATTTTTGTAAGCCTTTGTGGTATTCCTAAAACAGCATCATTAGATTTTTTTAGTTATTATTTAAAAATCGGGTAAAGAATTCATAATTTACCCGGCACGGTCTTCCCTTTCCATTTCAATTTGCAAACATTCAAAACCAATGTTCATCGACACTTCGTTTCTCTCCTCCCTAAACTACCCATCGCCCTTGCTGTGACTAGCATTATAAGGGTCTCTGGTCTCTTAATACACCCTTGAACTCGTGTAAATTGTAAAAAAAAATGGGTTCTACAATTAATAGCCATATTTTTTCAACCATTAGTTAGCTTTTACCAAATGAGTTTTCGAAACTTAAAAAAAAAAAAGTTTTTGAGCACACAAATATTTTCATAAATTTCTAAAAAAAATATATGGCCTGCACCATTATTATAAGACTTGAAAAAAGAGAAAATAAAAGGTTCGGGGGAAAAATTTAAAAACACTATCTATCAAATTTAAAGAAAATCGATGAATCCATTCTGGATGTAGTCGAACAGACTGACGGAATTGCGGGACCCTGCTTTTTTATTTTCTCATCGTAAAGTCAAGTCTAATCAAAATCTTGCGTTCGATTTGTTTAACTATTATATAAGTATATAAGTATAAGTATATCACAAGTAAAAATTGTTATATTGCATGTACGACTTTCAATAGGCTGAAATACGTATGAATTTTAAAGTTTTTTTTTGTCAGCTGCCTTCCCTTTTTTAAGTCTTTAAAAACTTTTATATCCATATTTTTATAATTAAAATATTTTTCATTTATAAAATTGAACTGCATGTCAAAAGTTCTATATTCTCATCTAAACATTCGTATTCATTGATCATATCAAGACACAATTTTATAATTGCAGCTCCACTTAAACCTGAAGAACTATCCGTTACCGATCACTTCCTAACACCAAATGTCTTCTCTCTAAATATAAGCTGGCAGCATCCAAAATACAAACCAGATAATTACACGTTGCGATTGCTTGACCTGGACCAATTGCAAACCCACAATGTGACGAAGTACGATTTTAATGTATCAAAGGTAATTCAATGTTGATTTTTTAAAAGGTTTTAATGCTGGTATACATTTATTATATCGTCACCTGATTGCAAGAACTAGGTACCTAACTTAATTTTTTTAGTTTTGAGATATCGACAAAAACGTTTTTTGTATTAATTGAGTAGGCTTTTTTTAAAGTACTCTTATGAATATAAGAAACAAACATTTTTTTTTGGTAGGAATTTTTGCTAAGAGTAAAATGGCTAAATATTCGAAAGTAAATTGCTGTTTTTTCTTGAATTATAAAATTATTAGCTAAACAATATTATCTGAAAATAGTCGCCATTAATAGCAATAGGATTCGAAGCGAAAATTTATAGTAAATCGTTTTATTTAGCTTCCGTAATGGGATGTCCCTGCAGGGTAACATGGATTTAGCTTAACTGCAGCTAAGCTTTCGGATGTGTCGATTTTTCTAATATTGAGGTATTTTTCCGAAAACCTCTTCCAGTCAAGGATATCTTCCCAAGTTATGTCGTGTATGATGTATGGCTTATCACCTTTTTTTTTAGCGCCTCGTGCTTTTCGAACTCGTTTTGCTTCAGTGCCGATTGCCGAATGCATCGAATCGAACCATGAATTTTAAATGAATTGGGGCAAAATTTTAAACAACCTATTATTAAGGGCTAAGCAATTTACTAGTTAGCAATTTGTTAAAATTTTAGTAATTTATTAACTCTTCGAAAATTTTAAACCTTTTTTCGTTTTACTAAATAGTAGATTACTAATTGCCTTTTATTAAAAATGGTGCATCGGAACACGTCCAAACAATGACAGTTCGTGAAAAAATACAAAGCAAACAAAACTAAATTTTAGGAACGGACCTAATAGTTTGACTTGGCCAGCTGGGCCTTCAGCCGTTTGCACCCATTGCTGAAAAGAAGATCAGTCTTAGCCAACCGACAAAGATATTCATCTACAAGCAGCTCCTGCGACCAGTGATCAGCCATTCCCTCGCTTTTTGGTTTTCCATCTCGAAGACAGCTATGAAGGAACTTCAACTATTCGAAAGAAAGATACTGAGGATCTGCACTGGACTCTACTTCGATCGTCAACGACAGAAACACTACAGGAACGAGCATATCTATACAGAAGCGAATTTAATCCCACTGGACAAATATCTAGTTCATTCAACGAAGAAACTAATGGGGAACATCATCGACCACCCGAATCAGCTTATGAGAAGGAAGTGTAATGTAACTAGTACTTGTAATTTTGGTGAAATTAAAATCCCACGGCATATACTTCGGTCTTGGTTTTTCAGGTTTTCAACCAAGAACCGTACTGTTGTCTTGTCAAACTTATGCCGGGAGTAAAATTCTCCATCGTCCAGCTTTTCAAAAGGATTTGCTGGTGACTTAAAACATCGCACTTTTCTGCACAAAGCAGAGTCAAAGTCAAACATATCGAAATCTTCGTCTTCCGAAAACATTTTATATTATTTTATTTACTTTTAAAAACAATTAGCTCATGAATTGGAAAAAAACACAACTCTTTTAAATAAAATTATCAAGAAATTTTGTATGAGCAAAATGACAGAAGTCATATGGATTTAGCAAATTACTAAAAGTTAAAGTAGCGAGTTTGTGATTTTAACTTTAGTAAAATGTTAATAGATAGTAATATGTTAAAATTAGCAAAATCCTTAATAATTTACTAAAATGGCTTTAACATATTATTAACCCCCAGTTTCACAGTGAGAGTTTAAACTTAAGTTCTGTTGAACCTGAACTGGAGTTTAAATTTGAAGTTCAACTCGTTCGGTTTCACAGTCTTATCTGAACTTCATTTCATTAAACGCAGTTTAAGTAAATTATTTTCTCTTTCTATCTGAATCAAAGAAAAAACAATCAAGGAAAGTTAGCTTTGTTTCAGTTGTGACCTGTGACAGAAAACAAAAATTAAAAATGAAAATAAATTATATTTTCAAATGCTTGAAGGGGTTGTCGAACTGAGATTTAAACTGCAGAATAGTGTCGTTTAACTTAAACTACAAAATGAACTCTGTTCAAGGACTGTGAAACCAAATTTATTGTTGAACAGAAGTTTAAACCAAAAGTGGGGTTTAAACTTCCACTGTGAAACTGGGGGTAAATCGTGTAAAATTTTGCGCCATTGTCTTGAAATTAGGAATAACTTATACAGGGTACATGCACATCCCAAAAACAAATTTATTTAAATTCGTTGGATCACTCGGACAGAGCAGAACCTGCTCAAAATCAAAGTTACAGCTTATTATTTTTGAGTTACTTTCTGCTGTCTCCTCCTTGTCATTTTTTCGTATTGCAGGTATCTTCTTTCGTCTTTAAATATGCCTGTTATTCCTTATTTTTAATTTTCAATACTTTATAATACTTTTTATTGTTGCGGTGTTTTAAAGTTTTATTTTTTATTTTTTAATTGCAACTTTTCCAAAGCTCTACTTCTAAAACTATAACCATCTTGTCTGAGAGTAGATTCTCAGCCATGCTAGTGCTCGTTGAATTCTGAAAAAATATTATTTGAATATTGAATTCCCATTGAGAAATCACTCAAAAAATTCTTACCACAATAAGATGTCAGATACATCTTGCACTGAAAATAGTAAGGTTATTTTAGTTATCTAGTTTTTTCACTACTCAATTTAAAAGGGGAGGGCGGGAATTTCAGCTAAACATTAATTTATTTAAATGTGCATCACCCTAAGGTACCTAAAAGCGATGCTAACTCAAAAATGTCAAAAATTGAGTTACCTAGTTCTTGCAATCAGGTGTCGATATGTTAATTAATCCGTGAACATGAATATAGTACGTTTCTTTCTAACTAACCAAACGGCAACATATTTTCAAAAGATGCAGAAAGTTTATCTACAACAATTGAATGAATAAATAACTATGTTTCCTCATAAAGGTAAAGGTGGATGAAAAAACGTTTCAAGAACCTCCATACACCCTGTTTTACAATCTCAGTAAGAAAAACATTTAGAGGTGTTAATTAAAAATGATAATTGAAACCTATTTTTCCTTGAGTTTTTAAAGTTCTCCTTAAAATATCTTCTTTTTTTTATTCAATGAACATTGAAAATCAAGCCAGTTAAAGTTTCTTAGTTCTCTGAGATCTATACGTATACCCCGAAATGTTGAAACAATGTCTGCAAATAATTCGTCACTGTGTCGGTTTGCTTGCTCAGTTAGTGTTTATTGGTGTGGAAAATCAATGGTTAGTTGCACAGCATAGAGAAGAGTACTCCTTGACATTTTTTCCATAGACTTAAATACATGAATCGTCTTGCCATAAGCACGTTCTACACCTTTTTGTGGCCCTCTATATCCTTAAAAGACAGAGGCCTGGCTGACGATAATCCCCTCGGAAGTATGTCCACGAATTCTTATCATCTATTCATCTCTATATACTCTTATCCAAAGGCCAAATGAGTTCTGGTACCAAAGCATCCCACTCCAAATCTAATTGGGTAACCAAGTTAACTTTATCAAGGTAGTCACTTCTACTTACCTATTTTAGTGGCAATGGTGTCGATAATAGTACCTACTTTTATAAAAACCCAAAGAACTTATATTAAAGAATTGGATAACCTTCAATTTTGAGTTATTTAAAATACCATTGGGAAATCTTAAATTTCGGGTTCTCTTTAGCAAATGCTTAAGAATAAAACATCGAAAGAAAGCTCTACACTAAAATTACTCTCTTTTGATTTTTGTTTTAAGTTTAACCCATTTTGTTTTATAAAGGTCCTGGGTTCCAAGGTAAAATATAAGCACATTAGATCCTGAATAAAATTATCGACCTATATATACATAATATATATAATTAAGAGTAAATTTTGTTTCAGGACGAAACTTCGTACTTTATTCCGAATCTCACCTTGAATGGAATGTTATTGGAGGTTCACCTTACTGCCTATACACCAGGTGGCTACTCGACGGCAGTGCTTACGCAGTCAACCAACAAACCCCATTTAGTAACTGGTAATAATATTTTCCTTGAAAAACCAAATCAATCCTGATATCCATTTCTTTAATTAAACTTCTAACGTATAGTATCACATGATAGACATTACATTTTGAAACTTGGTCTAGCGATTTTTGCTCCATTGTTTTGCATTGCGATTTTATCCTTGACTGTCTTTATTGTGTGTCATCGGAGGGCGAAATTAAAACGCTTCCAGGAACGTTGCAAGTATTTCGAGGTAAACTAAAATATAAATCACTGACAAACTGAAACTCAAAAATATTTCTTTAATTTTCATTACATGTATTTTTTGTTTAAATAAAATTTACAAGGAGTTGGAGAAAAAAGCGCCAATTGATCCTAAGTCAACATTTGAGTTCCCCTCGAAAAAGTTGGTTTTGCCACAGTCTCAAGACGACATCCATCAATATCAATTGGACTTGGAGGAGAAGCTATTTTTTAACGATGACATGGAAGTCAACAGGAGCGATGTCAAGTTGTACGAAGTTTTGGGGGAGGGTGCCTTTGGACTTGTGCGAAGAGGAATTTTTCATAACAGCAAAAAGGAAGTAGAAGATGGACTAGGTGATGGTGGTTATGAGAATGCCAGGGAAGTGGCAGTTAAAATGCTTAAAGGTAAGAACGAGAATGCCATTATTTGTTTGACGCATAACATCATACAGGAAGCTTCAAAATTCAATAAAAAAAAACACAAACACACATGTCGATGATTACAGGAAGAAATATTTAGCTTCAACATGTCGGAAGCATTCATCTTGTTTGAATAGATTTTGATATCAAAAGGCGATACACAAGGATTTGATTTCTTTTTTTCCTTCTCTATCTTCGTGACATTTCTCTGTGAACAGCAATAAAGTATTGAAATTTATTGAACCAATATTTAAGTCGGGGGTGCTATTGTATATAAGACCTAGCTCATCTCCACTTGAGCAAATAAATATTTCTTCAAATTCATAAACCAAATCGATGAAGGTTAATATGGTCATATGCAGAGGCGGTGTGAGCCACCGCCCATGGCCTCGCAGTGCAAAGGGCCTCGCGTCTCACAGCCGAAAATAAATTTGAAAAAGTATGGAGGAAAATCCAAAAGTACAAGCCACAAAGTTTTTCTTATAATAATTAGAATTAATTCTCAACTTAAAGATATTCCACCATTCGGCGCACGAAATGAATGTCAATGAAATAATCGATATTTCTGATAAACTACTTATGTCGATTTCCTTTACACACTAGGGATTTCGATCCCGTGTCAAATTTTTTCTTGTGGTGTGCGTATTTCGTATATATGTATGTACATAAATCTCTCTTCAAATACGGATTCGAAGAATTTGATCTTTGTCAAAAAATCCGATTTTTTTGGTTTGAAGGAAAATAAAATAAAATCTGTCGAGAGATCGAAATCTTCACATAGAAATTGATTTCTTATGTGTAAAGGAAATCGACATAATAAAGGGTGGTTAAATTTTAATGGCCGACGTTGATTTTGAATAAAACACAAATTATCTTAGAAATTATTATCATTTTTTTTTTATTATGATAATATGGTATGGTTCAGTTATTTTTTAACAAAATATCGGCCAAATGGCCGCCGCGACCTCGGCCGCACACCTTCATCCGATGGTCTAAATTTTCGATGACGCTGAGGCATAATTGAGGTTCTATGCCGTTAATGTGCCGAATTATCTCATCTTTTAGCTCTTGAATTGTTGCTGGCTTATCGACGTACACCTTTTCTTTCAAATAACCCCAAAGAAAGAAGTCCAACGGTGTTAAATCACATGATCTTGACGGCCAATTTACATCGCCACCACGTGAGAATTTGTTGCGCAAAAGAGCCTTGTTTCGTTAGCTGTGTGGCAAGTGGCACCGACCTGTTGAAACCACATATCGTCCACATCCATATCTTCCAATTCGGGCCATAAAAAGTTCGTTATCATCTCACGATAGCGAACACCATTCACAATAACTGCCTGACCGGCCTCATTTTGGAAAAATACGGCCCGATGATGCCGCCAGCCCATAAACCGCACCAAACAGTCACTCTTTGTGAGTGCATTTCTTTTTCGACAATCACTCTTGGATTATCATTCGCCCAAATGCGGCAATTCTGCTTATTGACGAATCCATTGAGGTGAAATTGTGCCTCATCACTGAAGATGATTTTCTTGGAAAATTGATTATCCACTGTCGCCATTTCCTGCCACCATTCTGACCATTAGGCGTTTTTCTTTTTTAGTTCAGAACAGAACCTGAGTTGTCAAAAAATAAATTGTGTTTCTTTTTTAGTTCAGAGTCTTCAGAGTTTCGAAAATGTGTTTCTTTTTTCGTTCTGAGCATGTTCTGAGCGTGTTCAGAGTCATAGCTGGGCATTAACTCGTTAATCCGTTAATCGTTAATTAACGAAGTTAAAATTTTGATTAACGGATTAACTTTTAAGTTAACTTTTAAAAATGTTAACGGACACGTTAAATCCGTTAATCCACGTTAAGTCCGTTAATCGTTAATCCAATACCTACTATTTACCGCGAAGTGCGAAAAACAGGTTCAGACAAGTATGAGACAAGTGCCGTGCGGCGCGTGCCGCGGGTGAAACAAAAACAGCTAGGTACGTATTATATTTTGACGGCGCGTGCGAGTGAGAAAACTGCGAAGAGATTCGTTTCGTTTGATCATTTCATTATGCCGGTTGTCCACTATGTGCGCTATAAGTTCAACCAACTTCGTTCAAATTTTATTCAACTCTTTCGTTGGATAAACGAATTTACAACCTCTTACACTAGTGCAGTAACTTACGTAATTCAGGTTGAGCAACTAAAGTTGAACAAAATGCGTTTGGAAATCCGTACACATAATTGACCAACTTTCCCATATGTTGATTAACACCGCACACCTAGTTGATCAACTCTTAAAACTTATTCCAGTGTTGAATAGCTCCGTACACCTAGTTGACCAACTTACTCAAATGTTGAATTACCTCGTTGAAACTTGTTCGATTTTGACAGAAAAAAAGTTTTTCGAGTTGATCAACTGCATTTTCGAGGAAATTTGAAACCAAGCCAATTCCCTGCCATCTCGATTTTTATAAGAGGGGCTCTTAATGTCCCATATATAGGGCTTTTCCTCAATTGCTGAAGACAATTGCAAAATTAATTCCGTGGTTTATCACCTTCCATGACGAAAAACCAAAATAACCTACATTTTGCAAGTTGCAACAACTGCAAGTTCATGGCAACGCAATAGTTCAACCACGTAGACACATTTCACTGCAACCAACCAACGCAACACAATATTACGTCAAGAAATCCCAAAGAAAATTAAAAAGTTGATCAACGCGTTGAACAAATAATGTGCAACACATTATCTTGAAAATGTTGCTCAACGTGTTGATCTAACATTTTCAAGGAGCAACACGAGCTCGTGCACTACACGCACACCTGTTGCGCAATTCGTTGAGCAACGGCCAACAACTAGATCCAACCCGTTGGTTGAACAGAATTGAAGGCACTGTACATTAGAGTTGAATGCGTTGAATTCGAAATTTGTGCGTTGATCGCCTAGTGGACGACCGGCATTACGTAGCGCCGGTGCTCAGAGTAAAAAATATAAAAAAATGCAATTTTTATCACATGTTAACGGATTAACGATTAACGTTAACTTGCGTTAATTCTTCCGAAATTTAACGCTTTAACGTTTAACGAAGCTAACTTTTTTAGTAGCGGATTAACGATTAACGAAGTTAACTGTTTGATTAACGGTGCCCAGCTATGTTCAGAGTGCGCTCTATGAGCTCAGAATAAAATAACTGAGCAGACAGAGTAAAATGCTTAACACAAGCATTTGACAGATGGAAATTAAAAAAAAATGGCGACAGCTACATAAGTGTTCAGGTGTGTTTCAAAATATACTCAGAGCGCTCAGAGCACGCTTAATTCAGAGAATGTTCGGAACATGCTCGACATGCTCAGACTCTGTTCAGAGCTCTATACTGAACTAAAAAAGAAAAACGCCTATTGACGACGCTTGAAATGGTCAAGAGGCTTTAGTTCTTGATTCAATTGCACCTTGAAAGCGTGTAAATGCAAGTCTTTATGCATAATGTTCATCAACGACGAGCGTGAGAGGTGCAATTGTTGGGCACGACGACAAGTTGAGGTGGACGGCTCTTTAGTTACAATATCGCGAACAGCAGCAATATTTTCTGCAGTACGAACTGTACGAGCTGTACGAGCATGTAGCATGCACTGGTGTTTTCACATCTCCTACAGACCGAGTTTGCTCAAATTTTTGTACGATTTTTCCGATTGTTCGCACATTTGGACGATTAAATTGACCAAAAAATCACGAAGTGCACGATATGCATTTTAATTTGAACGCCCATTTTCATAATAAGCCTGAATAACTTTAACGCGTTGCTCGATTATGTATCTTTTCATGGTTCAAATTGAATTAGTCTGAAATTCAGAAATGTCAAATGAAATGCAGAAAAAAACTTGACGTTTAGGTGTGGTTCACATTCGACATCGGCCCTTAAAATTTAACCACCCTTTACTATGTTATATTAATTAAAGGGAGGTTCTCCTTTTTCAGTGTCAAAAATGACACTTTTTCATGAATTTTTTTTTCATGGAAGGAATGATATAATCAATTTAATTTTTTTTTACTTTTTTATTATCATATTAAGTACAAAAAATAATTTGTTCATCAAAAAATACTGGGCCGTTAAAAAACAATGCGCCTCGAAACGAGACCACCTCCAAAAAAAAGTTGTTCGCTGTCGGCCACTCTAGCTCCTGCAAAAATGATCGAAAATAGAAGAGTGTAGTTGGAGTCTGGACCAAAACAATTGACCAAAGTTAAAATTTAAAAAAATGGCGGACGCTTGCTTACCATGGTATATTTATGTAAAACACGCTACGCTCAAAATACCACTAAATGTCAATTTTCGAGACATAAAGGTAGGTCTCGTTTCTGTTCTATAAAATAAAAAAAAAATAGAAAAAAATGCATTTTTGGTCGCCGAAAAGGAGAACCTCCCCTTAATTAAAAAATCTCACCTCTGTCGTTTCTGATCTGATATAAACGAATATTTAAGCATTACTCTTAAACATTTGCGTACATTTTGTGACTGGATCAAAGAATATCGATAAACAGGATTCGAAAGGTGCGTGTCTGACGCTCGTTAATTTAGTGAGAAAAGCAGTTATGATTTGCCAAAAGATTTTAAAAATAAAAGAGTAGCCAAAAAGAAAAGGATGTTTGATCAACTTACAAAGTCTGACAAAGCCGGTATGAAACAGATTTTCTTAAAACCATGATTGATTCTGCGATAAGTAACATAGAATCGAGATTTATGTCTTTAAATCAACATTTTGAAAATTTTGGTTTTCTCTATGACTTAAACAAGTTAAAAAAAAAATAAAAAAAAAACAAATCATATTGAAAAACTGTCAGAATTTACACAAGAAGGTGAGAGCAGTGACTTCCAACCTTATGAGTTGTATGAGGAGTTTTTGTTTAATGTTCCAAAGAAGTATGAGTATAAACTTAGGTTTTTTTCTTAATAAATAAAAAACAGTTTAATTAAGTGATTTTTTGTTTTATATTGCCTTCTACTTGCACCATCAAAGGGCCTCGCGAAATGTATCTTGCCCACATTAAGTTTAGGTCTTGCGCCGCCATATATATATGGTCATATGGGTTAAGTTCACTTTAGATTTTAGGAAATTTATAAAACTACTAATTGCACGAAAAACTGTAGCAAGTTACAAGGATAACTCGCAAAATAAGGATGATGCAACTTTCCTTCGGAATAAAGTTCTTTATTAATAACCGACAAAAATGCTTTATGGTTTATGTAAGATGAAGGTAACTTTTGAAGAAGCTAAAACTGCCTTCTTTAAATTTTTAGCAAAGAATAATTCTACTCAATTTAGTAGAAGTATTATTTATTTGGTATAATGTAGTATAACTATTATTAATACATTCTTATTCATTTTGTAATTAAGATTATGAGTACCTACTTAAAAAGTAGACAGGTATAGTTCTTCTAAATGGATTTCATTTTGAGTCTCTATAAAATTTAAATCTAAAGTAAGAATTGTTTATTAATAAATATGATTGGAAATCTTTGACGTATTGTAAATTTGTGCTGAGATACTTAGGTAAATATTTTGCTTTATTCATGGAAAAAAACATGAAAACTTAGAGCGTAATGCACTGCCTCATGCTCAACCACTTTAGAAATTATAACTTCCAGTTTGTAGACGTATTGGAACAGCTCCCTGTTATTGTTCTAATGGCCTTGTTTTGAGGAATCTGCAGTGTATTTATTTCATCATTGGAACAAAACAGTTGCGCAAAAATCAAAATACGGTTTGATAATAATTGTATTATATGTATATATGTTAACAACACAAAGTATTGTTATATTTTTTTTATTCTTTTAAAAAACCCTAGTTTTTCGTAAGTTTCCCTATGGTGTATTAAATGTGGATTTTAATAAGTAATTTACTATGAAAACTATAATGTAAGTAATTTATTTCATTCACTTGCTCAATTTGAAACATTATTATTTTAATTAGTTAGGTCTTGTCCAGTCACATAAGTTGTCTAAGTCATTTTCCATCATATTTTAAATTAAATAAGTACATCTACCTTTTAAGATGGGATATTTAATAAAATTTCAATGCGTTACATATATCATTTATATTTATATAGTAGAAAAAGTAAAGGTGCCAATATTGTTCCTTGTATCACACCAAAAGTAATTAATCTTGCCTTTGATTCTGCACCATTAACATTGGTTTCCTGTGATCTGTTAGTTAAGTAGGACAGAAACTACTCAAGTTTGGTATACCCTTTAAAACATATGAACCTTTCAATTTACCACAATGGATATTTTATTTAAAATTCATAATGACCGAATTTAATGATGATTTGCATGAGTTTCTCGGGTGAAATCCTGATAGAATAAGATACTGTTATATCTAACATATTTATAAAATATTTCTGGGCACACTTTTCCCATTTTTTTCTAGAATTAGCATCGGATTAGCTGAGGTTATTTATAAGAATTGAATTAGCAAGTTTTTATAAAAATTACGAATACTTATATAAAATGACCATTACGTTTCACTAATTCTTAAAAAAGGCTTTGCAATTATCACGGGTGATGGATTTTGGTGATGGCCTTGTTCCTTTTGTGACTTGTTTATTATAAAGTTACTGATGCAAAATTACCATTGCAAGTGATACGATTGAACAGGATGTGTAAATGATAAAACTTTATTATCAAAATGAGTGTTCGCTAGTGCAAACGTTGAGTATGTTGTGCCAATCTTACGGTAGACGTTGTGAACCTTCACAGTCGAATCTTCAACCCTTTGTACTGGCTCAGTAATCAATCAGCTAGTATTCGTAAGTAAAGGCAGGATCGGAAGAGAAAATTAAAACGGCCCGGGAAAGTGTACAGCAGAGCTCGAGGTATTCGATTCCTCAACGCGCCGGGCATAAAAACTCGGCCTTTGACAGACTTCAACTTGGCGAATTTTACGTCAGGACTTAGGCCTACAAGATCCAACTGGCCCAGGAACTCAAAGTTCATAAGCGTAGACAACGCCGATTGTTCATTGACTAGGGTTCGGAGCATTTGGAAGAGGATCCCAATTTTAGTCGAAAAATCATCTTTAGCGACGAGGCGCCTTTTTAAATGAATGGCTGTGATATCAAGCAAAATTTACGTGCATGGGACAGCACCATCCCACACGAGGTTCACCAGGTGACAATGCATCATTGGTCCGTACCTTGATAAGACGGTCAACGTCATGGCGAGCGCTACAGAACTATGATATCTAATTTTTTGTGTCCAAAAATGACCCGTATGGACCTAGACGACATGTGGTTTCAGAAAGATGGCGCTGTGTGTCACAGGGAATGCCACGAAAAACATTCTGCATGAACGATTTGAGGGTAGGGTTTTCCCTAGCAGAGGTGACTTGAATTGGCAACCAAAGTGATTGGACCCGCATAAGCCCTTCTGACTGATGTCCTTTAAGGGAACGTAACACAGGCCATCATTTAAATTCAGCCTGATCTGTGCAGAAGAGTTATTGAAAACTGGAACATTCGAATCAGTGTCACCATAAGAAGCCAAGGTGGGCATTTGAACGATGTCATATTGCATACATAATGACATATAGATGCCTTTCAAATGGAAAAAGAATTTTGTAAATACCTCATACACAGCTTGTTTTATATCATTGCAACATCTACCCGCCTTTATTTAAAAAAATCCTTTACTTGCCCGTTGGAAAGCACATATCATTTGATTTTTAATTAGTTATGTTCTTCTGAAAATCATGCATTTCCATTTCCATCGATTCTCTCCTTTCAAGACAATTGCTATCGCAAAAATCTCTATCTTCACTTTTTTGTAACTGAAAATATCAAAACATGTTTTTTTTTTTATTTATTTCATGGTCAGAAATGTTTATTTCTGGTACCGTATTTACATACAGTTTGATGAAGGTGTTTGTTTGCCATACACTTTTGGCCAAATAACCTTCAAAGTCTCTCAATGTTATAGATGATTTTGTTACTCTAGTCGATTTATTTATTATTTATTTATAATTAAAATTTATACCAATATTATAAAAAACTCTCGTATATTTATAATTTAAATTTAATAGGCCAATATTAAAGTCACCCAATACGGTTATATTTATTTTGGCTGTGCAATTTCTTAAAAACTTCCAGGTAACCATCCCTTCTAGATAAGTCTGGGAGGATATGGTATTCCCGGAAGATCATTCAATCCATTTTTACACTGGTGGATCAAAAACTAATGACGGGGTTGGTAAAGGTGTATACTCGGACAGACTAACTTGAAGTCTCTCTTTTCATCTTCCAAATAACTGTAGACTGTTCCAGGCGGAACTTCCTTAACTGCCGATCGTCCCTGATGGAGTTGGCGTAGCAGTTCAACATTCACGATGTAGATCGCTATTTCGAAGGACGAAGGACTTTGTTTTGAAATTTTTTGATGGGTTCAGTTTTATTTTCTTTGTACAGCTGGATACGTCCAAACGAGTTTCAGCACTTGCTTGTATAACATTATTTTATTCTAAATAGATAGGCCAATACAATTTTCTGTACTTTCAGTTCAGTTTTCTCATTTCATTTTGATGTACTCTTTCCATTTTAGCTTTGAATTCAAAGTCATTCCAAGGTATTTGGCTTTACCATTGATAAAAATTGGAACATTATTTAGTTTTTTGTCTATAAATTTTATATGCGTCGATTTCATTTCCTTTGAGTGTGACAATGGGAATTTCACATTCGTCGTTTCTATCACCAAACTGTAAGTCATCTGTAGCTGTATTTGCTAAGAATGGCTTAAAGACATTCACAAGATATTCAGCGAAGATACCAGTCTTCTGTTTCTGTTTTCCGATCAATTTTAATCTTAAGACTTTATTACCGGCTGTTGTGTCTGCGGTCTGTTTAGTCGCTTGGCTGCTTAACCATAAGCAGTTTTCCGTAGAAGCATCCGTTGTCAAAACTTTTCAGGAATCTATCAAGTGAATCGTTTTTGAATTCACTGATTCTTTTTTTAGCTCATTGTTAAGACGGTTGAATACTGCCTTATCGTCTGGATATCTCGTAGTTTGCCATCTTCTTAAAGCTCTTCTTTTTCCAATATCAGCTCTTTTTTTCAACACGATATTTTTTTTTGTTTCTCTGCATATTAAAATAGTTGGAGTACTTTCTTCTGCAGCCTGTTGCACATCAGCAATGAATTGCTCTACTTCATGATCAAGTTTTTCAATAGCAGATCTTAGGTTTATAAATCTTTCAAGCTTATATCTGAATTCGTTTGTGTTTGTTATTTAATTCACGAGCTTAGGATTACTTTTTTCTATCATTTCAACCTTGAGGGACAAAATTACTGGAGTATGATCTGAAGATAAATCGAAATTACCTTCGATACTTATATGATTTCGTTTTAGTTTCTTACACAAAAAAATCAATAAGACCTGGCATTTTTTTTAGGGTCAGATGGCTTGTATGTTGGCAAACCATCGCAATAGAAATCGCAGTTGTTTTTGTGGCCTGCTTGGAACAGTCGTTTCACTTTTATAGCTACATATGCGCCTAGATCCCTAGTGGGATGTTTAGCATTGATCTACTACAATGATCTTATTGATCTGGCAAATATATGTAGATATAGGTAATCTCGCTCGCTTCATAAGGAGCTCCAATCACTCCAACGATTAGGGAGAAAGTCTTCAAGATTTAATGTGGCATCATAATGCACCATTTCAGGATCTAAGTATATCGGCTATCTTGCTCACAGCCACGTAAACCTAATCTAAACTAATATTATATCAAAATTGTTATTTTGATCTATAATTTCGACTACTTACTCCAATATGATAAATGTGTCTCTTGTAAAATTTTAGATTGTCTTAAAAAGACTGGGCAGTCTTTACCTTTTTCAGCAAACATAGTATTTGTACAATTAACACAATTTTTTTGGTTACTTTCAAAAACCTATTTCACATTTTGACATGTTTGAATGTACTCTAATATTTCTCATTTGTTTCTACACCTAAATCGACCGTTGAAACTCAAATTATATAGGTTTTGAGATGTACCATTTTTTTTTTAATTTAACATGACCTGTTAAGGGTTTTCTTTGACATTCAAATTAGTCATCTCAAATGTCAGGATTCGTTTTGATTAAGAACAATGTACGTAACGTAGTCTTACATAACTTAATGCTGACAGTGATTGATAAAGGTGTTTTTTTTCCTGTTAAATTTACATTTTACTTAACGCAAAAGTTACGTATTGTAGGTACACACGTATAGATAAATATAACAATAAAAGAGGACGGGAGTATCTTTGATAAAACATCAATATTAAGCTGGGCGTTTTAAAATTTGTTTCAATAGCTATATGGAGCTTTATGTAGTTATAATCCCTTGCAAATCGGATACAACAAGAATAACATTTCTATTGGAAATAAGGGGCTTTTTCTAGGTATTACGTCAGAAATGTGCGTATGATTTAACATGTTATTATCAAGGAACAAAATTTGCGCTTCAACAAAGTACAAAGCGTTTTATGCCATTATGAATTCCTACTTATGTTATGGAATAAAGATTGCTTTAGCTTCCGAATACAACTCGAACGTACGCAATATACGAATAAGTAGAGTCCTTTGTGAGAAATTTCAAATCCAATTATAACTACATATATCGTTCTGACTACACAGTACAAAAAAGGAGATCAGATAGCTTCTCTATGACTTGGTTGCAAATGTTGACAAAATTATCTATCTGGACAATAACCACCACTTAGCTTCTTCTTCATTGCTTAACAAAGAGCTCAATCATCGACTAGGTTGTGGTAATTATTTTGCGGACGATTTAATTATCGAAATATATACACATTAGTTAAATCTTGCGCACTACAATAGAAATTTTAAATCTAAACATTTGTTTGTCTTATGGTAATCGCAAGGAACGTGAGAATGAGAAAATTCACATTCATCCCCATAAACAAAAATTCTATAAAAATTTAAGGAGCCGTTTTCGAGAAAAATACGAAAAATACGAAGTTAGACAAGAGATATTACGACGGTGTTCGAGTGAAACAAAAGTTTCCGTAATAGACCTGTCTCCAATTAGTCTAAGGGCTCTGTTTTGGATTCTGTCTAAGAGGTGCAAGTGAGTTTTAGGAGCACCTGCCCAGATATGGGAGTTATACTCAAGCTTAGGCCGAATGTATGCCTTATAAATTGTAGCCAGATCAGAAGGGGAAAAAAACTGCTTACATCTTCTGAGGAAACCTAAGCGTTTCGCAGCATTTTTCGCAACATCAAATATGTGACCATGCCACAAAAGATAGTCTGTAATAGACATATCAAAAGCGGAAAGCTTTTCGGTTTCCTCGATGCAAGTGCCATCCATGGATATGAATTAAAAAAAATTAATTCAGAACCTACTAAGTGACTTATGAATTAAAAAAATTAAATTCATGAGCAAGTAAGTGACTTATGAATTAAAAAAATAAAATGCACAACTGGGTCGCACGAACTTGCTCCTATGTAATAGACTAGGAATTTTAAAAACGAATGTTATTAGAGAAAATTGTTCATAACGATAAAATTAATTTTTAAATTCTTTTAGTAGTAAGAGACAAAAACAGAATGCTATCCAAATATGAAATTATGCAAGAACAAAAATTATAAGTAGTTGTAGTGTTTTCTTAAAAAAAAGCTTTTATATACAAACGTCTGAAAAGCTTTTTAAGAAAAAAATTTGGTACGCCAATTTTAAGGTTGGTTTTATTATTGTTCGAATAAAAATTAAATTTACAAAAAAAATATTGAGCCGTTTCTGAGATATCAAATTTTCAAAAAAAGAAAAAATAGTTTTTTTTTTTCAAAAATTAAAAAAAAAAATTATTTTAAGGTTTTGAAATGCAATGTGTTTTAGACTTTTTAGAAGCTCCTCTATAAAAATTTTCATTAAGATCCGTTATGTGGATAATGAGAAATTCAAAATTCGAAAAAATGGTTCTATGGTAGGTACAAGCTGTAATATCTTAATTTCAATTTTTTTTTATTAAATTAAAGATCGTAAAAATTAATTAAAAGAAAAAAAAATTTTATCAAAATTCTAGGCGCCGTTTTCGAGAAAAATACGATTTTTGAAAACCATTTTTTTTAATTTTTTTTAGCGTTTGTATGGTAGGTACCTTAATTTTTAGGTAAAATAATTTTTTTTCTCACATCTTGTAGATTATATTGAAAAACTTTTATTTATCAAGTTTAAATAAAATCTATCATGGGGTTTTCGAAATATTGAGTTTAAAAAAAAAAAAAAATTGAAGTTTTTTTTAAAAATCCAAAAAACATTTTTGGAAATTTGAGTGCACAAATCTATTTATGTTTTTGGGAAGCTTTAGCAAAAAAAAAATGATCAAAATCGGTTGTACCGTTTTTGAGAAAATCAAAAACAAAAAAATAGTTCCATGGGGGGTACCCTCAATAACCATTTTTCGGAAAATTTTTTTCAACCAATTAATTAAATGAAATTTTTCTGTTTTTTTATTTTTAAAATCTGTCGAACAGTTTTTGAAAAAAAAAATGTTTATAAAATTTCGTAAAAAAATCGTATGGCAGGGATCGTTATTTTTGGTCTTAAAAAAAAAAAGAAAAAAGCGTGTGGGGGGAAAAAATTAAAAAGGGTATCTACCAAGAAAATCGGCCGAGCCGTTTAGCCTGTAGTCAAACAGACAGACAGACAGACAGAATTGCAAGACCCACTTTTTTAGTCTTTGCTATCATCGTAATGTCAACTTTGATCAAAATCTCGAGTTCGATTTTTTTTACGAATGCATAACTTGCCTTGTAGTACCTATAAGTCGCAAGTAAAAATAATTCACAACCTACTAAGTGACTTTTGAATTAAAAAAATTTAAGTCATGAGCAAGTAAGTGACTTAAGAATTAAAAACAAATTAATTCAAAAGTTACCTAGTCACTTATGAATTAAAAACAATTTAATTCATAAGCTAATGGATGAAGCCTTATTCAAAAATTATTAATTGGAAAATTTATAAGCTAGTATGATAATTTTATGACACACAGAAACTTGAAATCTTGAAATAATTGTTTAGCCAAAGCGAGCTTAAACATTTCCAATCTACCAACAAGCTTATGAATTAATTTTTTTTTAATTCATAAGTCACTTAGTAGGTTGTGAATTAATTTTTTTTAATTCATAAGTAACTAACTTGCTCATGACTTAAATTTTTTTTAATTCATAAGTCACTTAGTAGTTTTGAATTAATTTTTTTTTCAATTCATAAGTCACTTAATAGCCTATGAATTAATTTTTTTTAAATCATAAGTCACTAACTAACTTATTAATTAATTTTTTTTAATTCACAAATCATCTACAGACTTATGACTAATGGTTTTTTTTAATTCAAAAATTCGCAACCCTGCACCAGCATTTATTTTGTGAAGATCAGACTTGAAGCCTTCCAATACAACATGATCCGGAAGGTAATTTCTAATCCAAATAATTAGGGTTTCATCGATACCAAACGCAAGTATTTTTGAAGAGAGAGCCTGGTGCCAAACTCTATCAAATATCCAAGAAATATCAAGCGCAATTATTTTACTTTCTCCAATAAAAAATTAAAGATCTGTTCCACATGCCATAAGATCATCATCCAGATATTTCCTGAGATGATGATTGATTCCACGACCTTTGAGAGAAAGAACGTAAGTGCAATTGTTTGGCATAAGAAGGGGGAGGAAGGGTCACCAATGATTTTGGTAGTTTGGCTAGTTGTAGCGGCCTCACGAAGCAGACTACAGTTTTGTGGACCTCATAAATTACAAATTTAGGTCATTCAAAGTGAATCCAGTACTGATCATCTAGATGGTTTATAGGCTTTTCCCACAGAAATAAAATCTCGGATTTCAGCAACAAGATTACGAAATCTCGTTAAAGCGTTCGCACCAAACAGAATCAGGATTGACGTTTCTTTCATCTTGCTAATTATTTTTAATTTCTTGTTTATGTGAACAAGCAACAACAATACGGAATGCTAATTGTGTCCATTTAGGTAAACAAAAAAATATATTTTTATTTTTTTTTTCATTTATTTATTTTATTTAAATATTTCTGCTTTTTATCTGCCTTTTCGCTTGCTGACAATTTGCGGACAAGGCAGAACATTTCGAAAGGTTTGTTTGTTTTGACAATTTTGTGTTTGAAAGTAGATTTTGTCTTAATCTAGTGATTTGGAAATCTGAAAATGTATGGAAAATCAAGTAGATTTGGATGAGATTTTGAGAATTTTGCTCGAAATCTAGATTTAGATTAGGTGTGAATAGCGTATTAATAAACACACGCATTTGGTGGATATTTCTCGTTGAGATGTTTCAAGAAACATCTCAACATTCAAGAATTTTTAATCTGAAAACGAAACATTTGCTAAATAAATAATTTAAAAACATCGTAAGGAAACGATTTGAGGAATTGCATTTTTGAGGGTTTTACATTTCTCTAATATTCTTCGTATTTACGGTCATCTTTTCGATAACAGCGTCAATGTTCATATTTGTCATCCTCCACTTAAGGTGCGTTTACAACCGTCTGTTTAGATTGTGACTTTTCATTACGCAATCCATGATAATGTTTTTGTCGATAAAATCTGTGAGGAGCTCTGTATACTATTGAAACAGAGTCTAACGGGCATATTATTAAATTATGCAAATTCAATGTAAATACATCCGGATTTGAGTTTTAATCTCGATGTATCGAGTGAATAATATGACGATAAGTGTCTGTTTTTTTATTTTTATTTATTTGGTTTTATATCCGTAAAGAGATTTTACCCACCCAAAATCTACCGATGTACCAGTTTTCATAAATATTTTCCAAATCATCAAAAAAAAATATGTAATTTGTGAGAGATAGATTGACTTTAAGGGTGTGATATCAAAATCACACTTTTCATAGTACATCTCTGTTTTGATAATCAAAACACATTTCCATAGTATCGCACTTTGATTTGGATATATATTTGGTAATTGACAATTTAAATTAATTCTAAGTAGAAAAACTATTTCTGAGATACCTTGAGTTCAATTTATTTGCAGGTTAACTCAAAGTTACCAACAGCACTAAAATTTGGGAGCAAATATTCTAAAATCTGCTAATATTTTTGTCATAAGAAAGGGTAACATTTTCAGTCCTGGACTTGACTCTCCAAAGTTAGAAGATATTTCAAACAAATTGCAGCCAAGTAAACTCTAAAGCAGCTTTTGTCAAAATTTTGAATGCAATTAAGCCTATTAAGCTATAAACACGTAAGTCAAAATAAATTTTTTGTACAGTTGCAAGGCAACCGAAAACAGAAACAACACAAAATTGCAAACGTAAAAGTTGCCTATACAGTGTTGAGGTAAACTGGAATAACCCTTCATTTCGATGAATAGACAGTACTCGGCACTCGCGTTGAAATATATTTTGTTTGTTTCTTCTAAATTTTTGGTATAAACAGATTCCTTCTTTATTTAATTTCAATTCAACACTATGCCGATCGTTCAATTCATGGATCGAAATTCTAAACCAAATCGATCCTGAAACGATAAGAAATAATGGCGCTGTACACGAATAATAGAAACTTCAAAACGATTCTCCTCTTTAATTATATAATGGATGAAAATTTTCTCCTTAATTGTAGAAAATGGTGAATAGGTGTGTTGATCTATTTTTGTTTTGTATTTGACTTCAAGTGTTCGTGTGAAGTTCCAGAACGAGTGTTTTACATGAACCTATAATTCCTAATGAATTTTGTAATTTATACCTAATGTCGATTTCCTTTACACACTAGGGATTTTAGGGATTTCGATCCCTTGTCAAATTTTGTCTTTTTAGTGTGCGTATTTCGTATACATGTAAATCCCTCTCCAAATACGGATTCGAAAGATTGGATCTCTGTCAAAAAAAATCGATTTTTTTGGTGTGAAGGAACGTAAAATCTGTCGTAAATGTCAAAATTTGACAAGGGATCGCAATCTCTAAAATCCCTAGTGTGTAAAGGAAATCGACATAAGTAAATACTCCAAAAATGTTTTTTTCTTACGAAGCATTTAAGCATGTGTGATCAGAAAGAGTATATTACATAACATTGGTTTTTTAACCCCTTCAGCTCAAGCTACCATTAATAAGATTCTCTCTTACCTACGTACACAAAAAAATTAATGATCTTTTTTGTTTGAAAGTACCTACGATATTAGTGAAACGACGAGAAAACAAGACGAGGAGAAAGAAGATTAGTTTTAAACATACCTTTTAAAAAATCAATGAAAAAAATTAAATATGAATAGTATGTATACTTATACAAAATGAAATGTAAGGTAAAGGGTTTTCCAATAAGAGGTGTTATTTTGAATAGCCCGCTATTTCGGTAGCTGTCACTTTTGAAGCTGTCATTTTTTGACATTTGACAAGTAGAAACTACGCTATTAATAAAAATGGAACGATACACGCTTCAACAACGCATTGAAATTATTAAAATTCACTATAAAAATGGTGAAAATTTGGCAGAGACGGTTCGTAAAACTAAAACATTTTTGGGTCGTCGTGAAGCACCTTGTCGGACCGCAATACAGAAATTGGTGGACAAATTCGAGCTGTTGGGACAAGTTAGTGATGTGAAGAATAAAACCCGTGCACGTCGCTCAAGAACAACTGAGAATATTGCTGTTGTAGCCCAAAGTGTTGAAGAAAACCCAGGTTTGTCCATTCCTCGTCGTTCTTTGGAATTAGGCATTCCACAAGCGTCATTACACCGTATTTTGCATAAAGACTTGGGTCTTAAGGCTTATAAAGTTCAGTTAACACAAGAACTCAAGCCGGCTGATCATCAACAACGTCGTGTCTTTGCTGATTGGGTCCTTGAAATGCATGAAAATGAACCGGAATTTCATCGAAAAATCATCTTGACTGATGAGGCCCATTTCCACCTCGGAGGCTACGTCAACAAGCAAAACTGTCGCATCTGGGGCTCGGAAAACCCAAGAGTTATTGTTGAAAAGCCTCTCCATCCTCAACGCGTGACTGTTTGGTGCGGTTTATGGTCCCGCGGGGTCATTGGACCTTACTTTTTCGAAAATGAGGCTGGAGCAACAGTTACGGTCAATGGATTGCGCTATCGAGAGATGATTAATGATTTTTTATGGCCTGAATTGGATGGTATTGATCTGGACAACGTTTACTTTCAACAAGACGGCGCTACGTGCCACACAAGCAATGAAACCATCGATCTTTTACGGGAAAAGTTTCCGGACCGTGTTATCTCTCGAAGAGGTGATCACAATTGGCCACCGAGATCTTGTGATTTAACACCTTGCGACTTCTTCCTTTGGGGCCACGTGAAAGATAAGGTCTACGCCAACAGCCCAGCGTCGATTCAAGACCTCAAAGATGAAATTCGTGAGGCTATCGAGGACATAGGGCAGCCACTTTGCGATTTGGTTATGGAAAATTTCATGAAAAGGATATGGTCCTGTAAGCGTGGTCTTGGCGGCCATTTGGCTGATGTTGTGTTCCATTATTAACGGCATACCTTCCTCTTTATAATGAAATAAACATCCGATCATTTATCTCCAAAAATGCCATTTTTCTTTGAATATCAAAATAACACCTCTTATTGGAAAACCCTTTATTTTAAACAAAAAAGTGTCATGCATCTATTACTTAAATTTGGAAATTTTTTTTTTGCTTTATTTTATTATTCAGTTTGATCCTTGCAGATTGGAGTCAAAATATACCCGGACAATGCCGGGTAATATTGACTAGTTGTATATATTTACTTTTTAATCAGTACGTCAAACTAAAGGAAATTTTGTAAGAAATATTTTTGCTTCAATTTTTTCGACAAAGTCGTCTCTATTTTTTTTTTTTGACTCCCGTCAAACAGTGGGCGCATTCACTAATCTAGTCACTACGTAGTCAACTCGTTCTGATTGGCTAAAGCAACTAAAAATTTAGTTGAAATTTCCCCTCAAACGTAGTGTAAAAATTTCTGCTTCAAAGCTAGTTGACATTTCATAATCTGCTGTTCGTTGAAAATACAAATTTAATTTTTGGCGGAAGTTATTTTCGAAGTGAAATTATTAAACAAATTAATATTATATCTTATATTTGATGTTATTTAACTTAAACTGTAAAAAAAAAGTTTATTTAAAGTTCTCAAAACACAATTTTTCTTATTTTATATGCTTACATCTGTCATTAATATGACAGTTTTAATTGACTAGCTTTGTAGTGCAATTTTGCATTCACAAAGCTAGTTGAATTTTTGACTACGTAGTGACTAGATTAGTGAATGCGCCCATTTATACAAGTTGTTTGTATACGGTGTAAACTCAAGTAGTTGTGTGTTGTAAATTTGTATGGCTTGGCGAATGGCTTATTGACAACTAAGTCCAGAAAAACTACAAAAACAAATAGCTAAACTTAAAAAAAAATACAGACAGTGCTAAATTTTAGGGGAAAGTTTTATTTGTATACATTAGGATTTCCTTAAAAGTAGATACTCATAATTTCAACTGGGTTTAAATTTTAGGGATGATATAAGGGAGTGTGAATTCAGTCTTTGGCTTATTTCATGCTTTCTTCTTGTTTTTATTAGCGATTTTTCTTAAATATGAAGGAAAATTTTGTAACTTATGTATAATAAATGTTGATATTTTGTTCGCATCATAAGTTTTTGAGAAAAACGTACTAAAGCTTTTATCGTATGATAAATTAAGCGGATGAAATGTTATTAAATTGCTATTTTCGATAAGTACAATTTTTATATGGAATGTGCTTAAGCACATCTCTTCTTCTTCTTCTTCTTCTTCTTCTTCTTCTTCTTCTTCCTTTTCTTCGGCGCTGTTATGATCTCGATGTCGAGGGGATCATAACTCTCCCACGTATCTGCTTCACACTAGTGATCCGCCTGTGGGGTTCGCCGGGTTGACCTCAGAAATCGGCGGCAAGCCTCCCGGTTTTGTATTGTTCCATTTCTGAGGCCAACTGAATGCTGGTGTTTTTGCATTTGTTTGTACCAGGAGTGTTTAGGCCTACCTTTCTTTTTATTCCGAATTGGAACGTTGTATGATATTGCCTTTTTGACGGGGTTCTCAGGATCTCTCCTTTGAACATGGCAATACCAACTGAGTCGGTCGTGTTCAATTTTTTGGGAAATGGTATTCTTAACATGAAGGCTTCCTCGGATCTTCGTACTTCTAATTCGATCAAGCTTTGTAACTCCTGCTGTCATACGAAGCATCTTCATCTCAGCTGCCGTTAGCTTACTCTCATACTTTTTGTACATTGTCCAACATTGTGAACCGTATGTGAGTGCTGGACGCACAACTGAAGTGTAGAGCTTTCCTTTCAGCTTAGGGGGCATTTTTCGGTCACAGAAGATAGCAGAATTTTCCCGCCACTTCATCCACCCTACGCTTACGCGATGATTGATATCGTCATCACAAGTAGCTTCGTTATTTATCATAGACCCCAGATATTTAAACTTTTCACACTTGGGAAGCACTACTCCATTCAAATAAATGTCTGGAATAGGCCTGTGTGGATCAGAAAATGGGCAGCATAGGTATTCTGCCTTTTTCGCGCTTATGCGGTACCCACATTCCTTCTAGAATGATGGCTCCATCGTCAGCAAAGAATAACTGATGTACTTTTGGATCCGTCACTTTGCCTTCAAGCAGGTAATCAAGAACTGTAATAAAGAGCAGGGGACTCAAGACACTTCCCTGGTGTACACCTACTGTGATTTCGAATTCTTCGGTGACTCCAGCTGCGCATCTTACTTTAGTAACTGCTCCATCATACATGTCCATAATTATCCGCACATAGGTTTCTGGAACTCCTCGTTGCCTGAGGGCCACCCATATTAGATCTCGTGGTTGCCGATCGAATGCTTTTTCAAAATCAACCAATACGACATGCAAATCCTCCAAAGAATCCCGATGTTTTTCCATAATTATTCTTATACTCTGGATTGCATCCGTAGTTGACTTACCCCCGACAAACCCGCACTGGTCATCAGATAGCCTAATTATTTTTCGCAGTCGGCTACCCAAGACTCGCTCAACGATCTTCATGGTGTGTGACATCAGCTTAATCGAACGGTAATTATCACAGCTTCGAGTATCACCCTTTCCTTTATAAATTGGAAGAAGGTAACTTTCCCTCCATTGATTAGGCATGCGATCACCTCGTATAAGTTTGGAGACAAGAATCATGAGCCATCTAAACCCGATGTCTCCCATCTTTTTCCAAAACTCTGAGGGTATTTCGTCTGGGCCAACAGCTTTTCCCTTTTTGGAGTATTTTACCGCCTCACTAACTTCTTCGACT
The DNA here is from genome assembly GCA_911387755.1 of Chrysotoxum bicinctum. Taxonomy (NCBI): domain Eukaryota; kingdom Metazoa; phylum Arthropoda; class Insecta; order Diptera; family Syrphidae; genus Chrysotoxum; species Chrysotoxum bicinctum. The sequence goes on from OU426987.1 coordinate 226,105,395, forward strand.
GTGACGTCGGATACTTCGCTTAAGTTAGGTGAAGCTATTGGAAAGTATAGCCTTGGAAATTGTTCGTTTAGAAGTCCGTCACAATACTGTCGCCACCTGTGAATAATTTCGTTGTCTTCCACAAGTAGTTGGCCTTGAGCATTGTTAATGAACTTTGGCGAACAAATCTCCTGGGCGTTTCTTCTTCTTTGAGCGGCTATTTTGAAGATAGTTGCGCCCTTATTCGTGTTTTGCGTAGCTCTTGAATAGCACCAGCTGTCGGGGTAGAAATTTCATCCAGCTCCCGATACAGGTTTTCTGTATTCTTTGCTTGAATTTGGGCGCACTTCTTCTTCGCTTCTTTCTTGCAGTTTCTATATTCCACTTCGAGGCGTGACTTTTGCTCTATATCATTAGAGGGGCACTTCGACCAAGCCTTGAAAGCTTATGTGCTTAAGCACATCTCGTCTTAATAAAAACAACATTATGAAATTGTATGGGAAAGGAAAGTTTTCATTTTACAGTTAGCTATCAAACTATTTATTTTTGAATTAATCGCATACGAACATATCCACCAAAATCAATTACGTTTATTTACCCATATTTGTATTAATATCTACATATTTATATACCATACATAATTTCATTTATTATTCATAATCACAGATCAACCATCGGTGGATGATATTCGAGCTTTTAGGCGAGAAATTGAAGTAATGAAATCCGTTGGCCGTCATCCGAATATTGTTGGAATTATTGGACACTATACTAGAAAATGCACAGAAATGCTGCTACTAACTGAATACTGCAGTTTTGGAAATTTGCTTATTTTTTTAAGGTAAAATCAAATATTTACTTATCAGTTTTTCAACTTTTAATTATTTTATTCAATTAAAATAGAAAAAAAAATATTAACGGGGAGCAATCTGAATCAATGGAACAAGTTACAAGAAAATAATTGACAAACAAACACACCATTATCATACTCGTACTCAAATAAATTTATAAAATTTCTCGTGTAATTTATTATTCCTTTAAACCTTTTTTTCATGCTTAATAGTGGCTTAAATTGATAGCTTTGTTGTCAAACTCAAATCGCCTCTTTGTCTAATAAGTACATATTTCTTTGCCTATCTTTCCTGAACAAGTTGATACCTCTGTTAATATGAATGTTGGTCTTTATGGTGTGGCTTCCAATGAAATATTATGAAAGAAATTTTTTCTTTGCAACAAAATTAATGTAAAACAAATTATTAAACACATGCTGTTAAAGCAATTGATACTATTACAATCTCAACAAAAAAAAGTCTTTGTATATGGATTTTTTTTATTAAGAAGAAAAAATCAAGTATCAATCAGGTAAGGCCGTAAAAATGGAAAACAAATATAAATAACTTGGGTTTTGAGTTTTTATTTTCAGATTCATAAAAAAGCACCAAAAGTTATTTAAAAAGCTACCTTTAATTCTGCATATAAAGGGTGGTCCAACAAAAACCCACGATGTTAATTGTAAATAAAACAAAAACTTTTCAGAGAATTATCTTAATATTTTTAATTATGATAGAAGGATCTGTGAAAAAAAATATCGGCCAAATACTCGCTACGGCTTTGGTGGCATACCTCTATCTGATGGTCTATATTTTCAATGACTCTGAGACATAATTGAGGTTCAATGTCGTTAATGTGTCCAATTATCTAATCCTTTAGCTCTTGAAATTGTTCTTGGCTTATTGACGTACACTTTTTATTTTAAATATCAAAAAAGAAAAAAGTCGAACGGTGTCAAATTACATGATCGTGGCGGCCAAGGAACATCGCAACCACGTGAAATATCACGGCAATTGAATTTCTCGCGCAAAAGAGCCATAAGTTTCGTTGGCTGTGTGGCAAGTGGCATCATCCTGTTGGAAGCACATATCGTCCAGGTCCATATCCTCAATTTCTGGTTACAAGAAGTCCGTTATCATCTCTCAATAGCTAACACCATTCACGGTAACTGCTTGGCCGACCTCATTTTTGAAGAAGTACGGCCCGATGACACCGCCAGCCCATAAACCGCACCAAACAGTCACTCCTTGTGGATGCATCGGCTTTTCAACAATCACTTGTGGATTCTCATTTGCCCAAATGCGGCAATTCTGCTTGCTAACGAATCCACCCAGGATAAAGTGTGCCTCGTCGCTGAAGATGCAACATTTGTGCACGAAATGCATCTTGATTTGAACTCCCATTTTCGTAAAACACTTCAACAATCTTAACGCACTGCTCAATTGTGGACCCCTAGATGGTTGAATTTGTCAAACACTGAAACAAAGAAATGTCAAATTAAGTTGGGCAAAAAAGTTGACGTTAAGGTGTGACTTACAATTAACATCGTGCATTATGGTTGGACCACCCTTTATATACGTCGTTATCGGGAAAAATTACTTCAAACAATTTTACGTGATTCTGCAAAAAAAACATTTTCCTAACATACGAGTATATTTTGTATTTTGAAAAGGAATGAAAACGAAAATCAAATTTTGCAATACCTTCTTTTGACTTTTTCACAAAATCTCTTTAACAAAGCGGTTATAAAGAGTTTTCCATTAATTATTTCCTTTCTTTAAATTTGAATAAATCAAACAGTGATGTCATTCAAGCTTGTGCAGCGGCTTTACTGGGTGTCACGTATCCGAAACTTCCAATTTTACATAAATTATGCTTAATTTGACCAATGACCAGTGGCGGCTGGCGGGTTGTTGAACAGGTGGTGCACTTTACTTGCTCACTAAGTAGGTATTAGAAATCGCAAAAAAAAAAAAAAAAATGTACATGTATATGTCGATTTTTTAGTATTTTGTATAATTACTCGAAGAATTTCGAATATGTATAAAACTGACACACTTTTTCCTTTTAGCAAGGAATCATGTTTTTTATTTTTTCACTTAAATGCGTCAAATCGTGGATTCAGGTTTCTGTCTAAATCGATTCTCCGCCAAAAATATTGCATATAAAATTTAAAAAGGGCCTTGGCGATCCGACTAATTTTATATTAACTTTATTTTAAAAAGATTTATTACTGTCTTTAATAAACCTAATCACTGTTCATTTTATCCCACACCACACACTGTACACGGTACAGAATCGAACCAAAACCAAAATAAAAAACTATTACTAACCTAACTCCTAAAAACCAACACTATTTAACCAGTCAAGGATAGAGCGAAACAACATTACATATTCGCAGGCGCAGCACATTCTAGTCAAACATCGGTTGCTCTCGTTAATCTTTGGTTCTCGTGCGCCGCACGAGAGGAGGCTCATTTCTCGATACATTTCAATGAAATATCTTTTGTCTCACGCGTCAGGGATATTAGCTTGTAACTCACACAAGTTATATTAGCAGTCCTCGTGCGCTCGCCGAAGCGCACGAGAATTTTTACTTGAAAGGAAAGTAAGTCTTAATAGTAAAGCAAAGCGCTTACATTGTTTCGTCATAATTGGAAATTTTACTTGTTTATGTTCTTGTATGTTTAAAAAATAAATATTATTATGGTAATTTAAAAATAAAGATGCAGTAATATTTTGTAATTTTTAAATCTTTTGAATTAGTGGTTCAGCGCACGAGCGCACTTAAGGTACAGCCGCCACTGCCAATGACATTAATTTATTGTAGTTAATTGGCATAGACCTGTGACTTAAGAAAACCCCACAACAAGAAGTCTGAAGGAGTCAAATCACACGATCTTGTGGCAAATTTTTAGATCTAGGTGGCCAAGTTTTTGCACATGTCGTTGAATGCCTTAACACCGTATTGGCAAAACAGCTTAATTATATGGCAGCCAATTTGTAGCTTCTACAATATGGCCGTAATAACTTGTGAAAGTTTGACGGTCCCTACTGGAAAACCCTTTATTAAAAAACCATTACCTTAGACTTGCAAAGCTTAGACAAAATCTACGTTATAGCCTTGAACAGAAAGAGCACTTTAACAGAACTTTTTGTTCATTCGCGTTTATCAGTACTGGCGATATATAGCACGTAAAAGGTTTACACCACAACCGAATCATCGATGTTCAGAGCTTCAATTTCAAATACTCTTGACGGAGCATCTGGGACTAAATTTTGGGAACCCTTTTGATGTTCGATTGTGAAGTCGAAACCTTGAATATTTAGACTCCATCTCGCCAATCGACAAACAGAAGCATAAGGTTTAGGTGCACCAAAAATTCTTTTTCTGTCCTTTTTGTTCTCTAATCTTTCGTGTAAGGTCTTAGGCTGTACCTTACGAATCGAAGCACTCTCTGCTGGTTTTGGTCTGAATTCTAGTTTAAGAATGAAAATTTCAAGTGGTTCTTGTTCATTTTTAGATGTAGACGGAAATTAAGAGTGCTAGAGTTGCTATCTTGTAGGTTTGGAGAAATTACTATCTGTCCAGATTCTGATTTTGCGAGCAGTATCTCCTGAACGCGGGACTGCTCTTGGGGCCGTTTCCCAAATAACGCGGGCACTGAGGAACAGTTGTGTTCTCCTAGCCATATATATAACAAAACAGATTCAGTTTCAGATAAAAAGTAATAAAATATGGTACCATAAGGGCTCGTATAGAGCCTTAACCTAGTGACTTACAGAGCTGTTGCCCTGGAATGTGATTTTTCATTAAGTTCAAAAATATATCATTTGTATATAAGTTGATTAAAACTGTTTAAAAATGCCTTTTATGATTCTGATCAAATCTTGTACCTGTATCTAATGTCTATAGTAACGTTATAAAAATCTTTGCAAAAATTTATTGAAAATATTCAATTTTATTCAGGAGATATTAAGCTAAGATATCTTTTTGAACTTCGCTTTCAATTGTACCCGTTATAGACTAAGAACCGACAGCAATCTTTGGGAGGAGATGTACAAGCAAAATATGAGTATGAGCGTTTAAAGGTAAATGGTTCATAAAATTGAATTGAAAAGTCTAGCAGGTTTTCTGCTCAGCCTTTGGTGTGTGTGAGGAGGGTAAACACGATTTTGTGATTTTTCCTATTTTTTGGTCACGACTTTTATTCCTTATTAAAAACAGGAAATAATTCTCCGTCACTTTTCATTAGTGAAACAATCTAATCTCGACGGTCCGATATAGAGAATTCGCTTTTTAAGCGAACATTATCGACTTTTTTTATTTTTTTATTTTTGCTTTGTCAGCTATATTGGTTTTTCGAGATTTTATAGAAAATAAATAAAGTTTAAGAAAATAAATAAAGTGCTTATTGATTTTTCTAACCCCTCACACACACACCAAAGCCAAAGTCTAAAAAAAAAGGTGCCAGACTTTTGTATTCGATATTTCACTTTCATAATTATATTTTCATTTTATATCCCCTTACGTAATTTGATGGGGGCACTGTGGTGTGGACTCTTAACAGATTGAAAAGTCCATTGATTTTGTTTGAATCATTTTCGAAAGAATATTTATTTTGCATTATAACACAATCCAAATAATAGTTCATAAAATTAATTTGAACTTGTTGTACATATGTTGTTTGAGTTTATTTAAAACTTGAATTTTTAACGTTTCTGTAATTTCAATCTCAGCACCATAAACGTCTAATGAATTTTCTTTAAGGCACCTAGTCGCCCTACTCTGCTTGACCAATGTGCATGAATGAATGAATTATTTATTGGAGGGGTATTGCACTGCGACCTGGAGATCTTGCTTGCTCATCTTATAGTTCTTCCTCCAAATCTATTGCTCTTAGTACCACCTGGTATTGTCCCAAATGGTTTTTGCATTGGTGCATGAGTGGAGAACATCTTCCCACCATGTGATCCGGTGTTTCGTCATGCATGTTGCAGAATCTACATGTGGCACTGCTTACCATAACAAGTAAACTTAGGTGTCTTCTAAGTTTGCAGTGTCCAGTTGGGATACCTGTTATTATTCTTAGGTTATTTCTACTTAAATTAATGCAGTTTTCGAAACGTTGCTGGTTGTAATTGCCTAGAAGTAGTTTAGCCTGACTCACCCTTGGGAGTTCTTTTCAATTCTTGGATCTGCTTGCCTCTTCTTCTTCAACAAAACAATTTTATCGTTTTGATTAAATTTTTGTCAATACGAAAGAATGATTTTGTTGATTAAAATTTTTATAATTCAGCATGATTTTTTGTCAGTTTAACAAAATATGCACTACAAATAATATTGTCAGTTTAACAAACCAAGTTTTGTTAATATGACAACATAAAACAGAGATTTTTGTCCCATCGACAAACTTTTTTGTGATGTTAACAAAGTGTTTGTTGTATCTACAAAAAATCTGTTTAGTAAATGATTGTCAATATCACAAAGAGTTATTATGTAATATTGATAAAATAATATTATCAGATAGATAAAACTATTTTGTAAGGAAACCAAAAAATTCTGCGCGTTTATTTTTTTGATCATAACATTTCTTTTGTGTATGATATAGTTCACATTTGGTTTTTGTCAAAAAATCGATGTAAGATTAACTGAACTTAACAAAAATTGCGTATTGTCCATACGCCCTCACAGATGGTTGCATGTGAGATCGTAGGGACGAAACACCAATTTTTGTGGACTTAAATCCCAAAAAAAAATATTTTGACAAAATTAATTTTGTGGATTCAACAAAAGAAACTTGTAAAATTGACAAAATATTTTGTTGAATTGACAAAATGTTTTGTTGAATTGACAAAATATTTTGTTGAATTGACAAAATATTTTGTTGAATTGACAAAATATTTTGTTGAATTGACAAAATATTTTGTTAATTTAACAAAATATAACCAAAAAGTTTTGTTAATTTAACAAAACAATTTTGTTAATTTAACAAAAAAAATTTGTTAATCCGATAATAATAAAAAAAAACAAATTTTTAACATTAACAAAAAAATTTGTTAATACAAAATATTTTTGTTATTTCAACAAATTAATGTGTTGGTATAACAAAATATTTTTGTGGATACAACAAAATATTTTTTGTTACCTCAACAAAATTCTATAATTTTTGTCAATTTGATAAAACTTTTTGTTGGACGTATATTGACAAAATTTTTGTCAAATCAACCTACATTTTTATCATATATACCTAGATTTTATTTTCAGTGATGCACTCCCACACCAACTTAGATCTGATGGTGTATCAGCTTAGTGCCTTGAGTGCCGCTTGACTATCTCACATGATGGCAATGTTTTTGTTACAATAGTTCTTGTCGAGATTTCGATGCTCGAATTTTCCTATGGCGTTTACCTCGGCTTGAAAAATGCTGGTGGTCTTCCCCATTGGTAAGTTTGGTTCTATGCCCAAAGATTCGTTTACCAGCAGCGTTACCACTTCCGGAAAAAAAGTCGAAGTAAAAATTGAGAAAAATCGAAGTAGATTTCAAAATGACTTTTTATTTGCATTTAGAAAAAAATTGGACTCGAGATTTTCATCAGTTATTACAAAACGAAAAAGTAGTGATTTAGTCTGTCTGTAGGTCTGTTACTCAACCTGCCGTCTAGAGGAAAAATTATGCATTTGTACTTGTGTTGACGCTCATATTTTTGTATGGAAAATCTGGGCTTACATACCTATAGAGAAAATAGGAAAATGAAGTAGTTTTGGGCTTTTTTTGTAAAATTGAAGTAGGTTTAAACAAAGATTTTTAAAAGGAAGTAGATTTCAGTATTTTGCTGATGGTGCGAAGTAGGAAGTAGATTTTAAAATATTTTGAAAAAAAAAAGAAGTAGATCTACTTTAATTGAAGTAAAGTGGTACCACTGTTTACCAGTCCCTTCGGCTGTTGGTTGATGGTATTTGTTTCGATGGTGTAGTTTTTTTCCTCTCCCACCCAATTTTTTTGTTTTTTTTCTCCAATTATATTTTTTTGATGATCTCTTGACATCCCAAGAAAGTTTGTTACTGTGCACCTACTGATTCAATCTCTTTCCCTGATATCAATAATTTTGCCTATCCAATTTCTTCCTTTGAAAATCTCATGATACCTCCCATTTCTGCACTTCTGATGACCTCCCGTCATACAAACACACGCGAGTCTTTGAACTTTTTCTGGGGTTTTTCTAGTTATTGATAATTCGGTTTTCTTGTGCCATGCAACCACACCATAGGTAATGATGGGTCTTACTATCATAGTGTACATCCACCTGAGGATGTTTCATAAGAGTTTACTATCTAGTGTAATTCCAAAATATTTTACCTCCCTCTGCGTTTCAATTACTTCCTCAGTTAACTGAATAGGTTTCATATGTGCCAGAAGTCGTTTCCTGGTAAATGGTATGATTGTCGTCTAAGAGGGGTTAATTGATAGTCCTACTATCAATAAATATCGCAGAGTTTCTTGAAACTTACCTAATGCAATGATAGCGATATCATCAGTAAAACCAAGGATCTTTAGTTTACCTATCGTATTCTTTGTTATCATTGTTAAATAAGTTTTAATGAATTCCAATAAAAAGAACTTTTCCTTACTTAAATGTTCTTTTGTTTTTTAATTTTACAGGCATTTGAGAATCAAAATTTAAGAAACTTATTTTCAAAACGCGCTAAATATATTTTTAACAAACAAAACTGCCTAAAAAAAAACACGTTTCACTAAAGGACGAAAATGAAAGGTCCCTTTAGTATTTTTTTTTGTCAATCTAATAAAAAAGACTTCTACAAATTTTACAAAATTTACTGCATTGAATTATCTTAAATATTTTAGGAATTATAGTTTTCCGCCCTTTTGCTCGGTTTCATGTTAATTTTTTTTAGCCTCTGTTTGATTGTTACTTATTTACTTAACCGGCTCCCGATCCATGGAGGGTCTCTGCCTGAGTTATTGCGGTCTTCCATCGGTTGCGATCCCTCGCGAGCTCCCTCCAGTCGTCGGGACCAAGCGCTCTTGCGTATATAACCGCCTGGTCCCTGTAGCGGAGGTTCGGTCTTCCTCGTCGTCTCGAACCTGGGACCTGGGATTCGAAGATTTTCTTGGCTGGAGCGTTGTTGTCCATTCGCTCGATGTGACCGAGCCAGTGTAGTCGACGTGTTTTGGCTTTTTGGTCTACATCTACATCTTGGTACAGCTCGTATAATTCACGATTGAATCTTCTCCTCCATTCGCCCTCTTTGCATATAGGACCAAATATCCGCCGAAGAATTTTTCTCTCGAAAGTGTCCAGTATCAATTCCCCTTTTTTACTTATCGTCCAGCACTCGGCGCCGTAGAGTATAACTGGTAAAATTAGCGTTTTGTATAGCGTGCACTTTGTCTTTAGAGAAAGGAGTTTTGAACCCATTTGTTTGGCCAAACCGAAGTAGCAGTGGTTTGCTAGGGTAATTCTTCGTCGAATTTCCACTAAGGTGTCATTCGTGGGATTGATGTTCGTTCCGAGGTAGGTGAACTCCTTGACTACCTCGAAATTACTGCTACCAACAGTGACGTTTTGTCCTAGGCGATGGACAGATGCGGCTTTGTTTGTTGATAGCATATACTTTGTTTTGTCCTCATTAAGTTCAAGACCAACGTGTTTCGCCTGTTCATCAATAGCTGTGAACGCTTCTAGTGCAGCTCGCTTGGAGCGGCCGATGATATCGATGTCGTCCGCATATCCAAGCAGTTGGGAAGACCTGTTGATGATAGTGCCTTCCAGGTTAACACCACTCTTGCGCACTATCTGCTCCAGGACTAGGTTGAAGAAATCACATGATAGCGCATCTCCTTGTCTGAACCCTGAGCACGTCTGGAATAGCTCGGATGAGCTGTTACCCATTTGCACGTTGCACCGCGTATTTTGTAACGTCATGCGGCATAGCTGGATCAGTTTTTTCGGGATCCCGAGTTCCGACATTGCCAATAGAAGCTCTTGGCGACTTATGCTATCATATGCCGCTTTAAAGTCGATGAAAAGATGGTGGGTCTCGACTTGAAATTCGTTGGTCTTTTCCAGGATTTGCCTCAATGTGAAGATTTGGTCTATCGTTGATCTGCCTGGCCTGAAGCCACACTGGTACGTGCCGATTATAGTGTTGCAGAAAGGTTTTAGACGCTCACATAGTACGGTGGATAGGATCTTGTAGGCAACATTAAGCAGGGATATGCCCCTGTAGTTTTTGCAGGACATAGGATCGCCTTTTTTGTAGATTGGGCATATGGAGCTATTTGACCAGTCGTCGGGCATGCTTTCCTCCTCCCACACTTGGTTGATGAGCTGATGCATGCACCCTATCAGGACATCTCCTCCATACTTAAAGAGTTCCGCGGGTAGGCCATCCGAGCCTGCGGATTTGTTATTCTTAAGCTTGCGTATGGCTTTCTTAAGCTCTTCAGTACTGGGTAGTGGGACTGGATCTTCATTGACTGGTCTTATGCTTCTTTGCTCCCCTGTGTTTTCGTCTAAATAATGCCCACTAAGCAGCTGCTGGAAATGCTGTTTAAACACGTCTACAATTCCCTGTGCTTCGGTGACTAGGTTCCCTTCGCTGTTTCGAAGAGCTTGCGTGCCGGTCCTATAACCTGATGCCAGTTGTTTGGCTGTTTTATAGAACCGGCGGGTGTTTGTGGTGGTGCTAGACTCCTCGAGATACCTGAGCTGAGAAGCTGCGGCTGCTCTTTTCTTTCTGCGAAAGGTTTTTTTTTTTATTGTTAACGTCACAAATATTTCATTTGCTAACTGGCAGGTTCGGTTATGAATATGTGTTCCAAGTTTTTGGAAAAAAAAATGTATGTAAGATAAGACTTATTGATCTCAATTCCTTACCAAGTATCGTTAACAGTAGCAACCTCTTTAAAAACAATTCAGTGATGGAGTTGATTAAACAATTAAAATAAAAAAAATCATCTAGGCTAGATGGAATGAGCAACAGACTACTTAAAGCCTTACCTTCAACGTCACCAAATTTCTCACAAGAGTGTTAAACTGCTGTTTGATCCTTTTGTATTTACCTAATGATTAGAAAATAGCAGAAGTTGTAACTATCTACAAACTATCTTCTAACCGCTCTCAATTCAAAGCCCACTTCATCTTCATCTTCATCTTCAACTTTTTTTTTTTTTTTAAGTTTTTTAAAGTTTTTTTTTTTTTTTAAACTGGTGGGTGGGCCTGCGGGCCCAGACTAATATTAAAATAAAAATTAAAAAAAAAAAAAAAAACCACCATAGATTTTAAGTTTAGATTAAAGTTTAGATTTTAGTGCACGCTTGTATTAAGCTAAATAAATAAATAAATAAATAAACAAACCTGCTAAAGCAAAGGATAATTCCATTAGTTTATTAAGTACTTTAAGTAAACTATTTGAAAAGCTTATTAAGCAACGACTGTTGATCCATGTTGAGGATGTGAACATATACCCTAATAAGCAGTTTGGTCACTCAACAATAATCAACAATCGCATTAAAAGTATTCTTAATTTAAAGCTATCGACTGGTCTAGTGCTTTTATGTTTAATTTTCTGACTAATCTTGTTAAGTTAGAAAGGAGTTTTTTACTTAACAGGAAATTTGCTGTTTATGCAGGTAAAGTTAAGTCTTCTCTATATAATATAGTAAGTGGCGTTCTGCAGGGTTCTGTCCTAGGACCTATACTTTTCAACATACATATATATGTTTTACTTGCTATCTTTGAATGTAAACACTAAATAAGCTATTTTTGTAGAAGACACAGTCCTTTTTGCATCTAGCATGTTGCCTCAAGTCCCTTTTGGAAGTTTACAATGCTCACTGAATATCTTACTAAATTTTGTCCATAAGTGGAAAATCAAGGCAAATGCTCAAAAATCACAGGCAATCTGGTTTTCTCGGCATAGAAAAACAGATTTCTTTCCACAAATAATGTAACAGGTAGATTCTAATGCTACCGCTTGGTCTGAAAACTGGAAGTAGTAAGTTAATACAAACTATCACATGCATACAAAACAAAATAATCAATATTCAAATAAATAGTTAACAAAATATTACAATATACAAAACAAATAAAAATATTTATTTAAAGAACTATTAACAATCAAGACCGCAGAGCAATTTTTTCTCATGTTAATATTCTTAATACAAAAAGCAACCAAAGAGAGATTTTTTAACTCCTTTCAAAGACTGCCATTTTGTTTTTTTTTATTAAAAATAATTACTTTTTTTTCTTTAATAGAAACGAATGGAAATATCTACATGAACTCTCGTTTTGCACCACGAAAGATCCACTGAAAACCCCTAACTTCTTCCAAAAACAGCAACAGAAACATTATCCCTTACCACAATCATCAGCATTTGCAAACAAAGCTCAAAAACTCACCGAAAACGAATTCAATTTCGATTCGACTGTAGTAGAACAAATAAAACTAAAATACAAAAATTTCAATTCAACATCTTACGATGGATCTATGGCAAATGGAGCCAGCCTTTTACAGCTTGATCCTCCACCTAATTCACCACCTCCTTCACCGCCACCTTCACCAACACCGTCACTACCACATTTACCACCACCTTCACCACCTCCTACACCACCACCACTCCCACCACTGCCACCATCAATGGCTGCTAATACTGTAAGGCGAAGTATTGACGGAAAACAAATAAAAACGTCACAAGAACTCGCAAAGTTTAATAAATCCTATGGATACGAAGATATATGTACAAATGCTTGCAAGTGCCGTGTGGACATCCTTGCGCCGTCGTGTAATACAAATTCGCCCGGGGAAACCACCAAAACAGAAATTGGGCAAATAAGAATCAGCACAAAATGCGAGTGCAGACTCAAAAGGCGCAAAGTGCTTTCGGTCGACAATAAAGGCTATTATAAAAACATGCCCACACAAACACCAGCGACGGTTTCTAGAGACAGGGACAAAGAACAGCCGCCATTAACAGTGAATTCAGGGAACCACGATTTAGAGAGTAATATTGCAGCCAAACGAGAACCATTGAGCACTGCAGACTTATTGGAAATAGCCAAGCAGGTCGCAATGGGAATGGTAAGTTATGTGTAGTTGTCAACACAATATGTTCTGTTCTTTGCCTGGTATAAATTTATTATCAGGGTCACTTGGGCGTATACGTAACTATTTTTAATGCAAAGAATTCATGTCATTCTATTATAAAGTATTTATTAACTAATCATAATATTGAATGTTTGGATATTTAAATTCATAATTACATTTCTTATTATTCCTATTCAATTAGAGTAAATATTTAAGAATTTCAAGTAAGTTCAAAATCATTTTCATGATATCTTAAGTATTGAATGCCTTTTTAATGTCATTTCAAAAAAGTGTCCCTTTTGTCTGACTCGAAGAGTTTTTTCCCTTTAACTCTAGGCTTATATATATTTTTTAAAATGAAAATAAATTGATGCCAGAAACGTGTTCATAAGATATTCGTAGAAAATAAAAATACTTTATAGCGCTTCTTGCTCTGTGAATTATTAGTGTCTCATACGAAATAACATCTTTTATAATATATTAAAGAAAAGAGGACGGAATTGAATGTAATTAAATTAGTTGGCCTCAAAGCTTTCATTCGATACAGAACGAGTGTATGTATAGAAAGCCCTATGATATAGTCATCTGTTAAAAACACAACTCAAACATTTATTGTAAGCTTAAGTATTTTGAAAGTTTTTTTTATCGATCGGCTGGCCTAAGTGGTTCATCGAAGTTTGAAAAAAAAAAATCAAAACTATTTTTAGAAAATGTATTTCGAAGAAAATACATATGTATAATACTCGTTAATAGAAATTAATAATTGAAATCATCCTTTTTCTGTAAAAAATGTGATTTAAAAAAATTATTTTAAAAAATGGGGCATTTTGAACGCGTCTTATTTTGCCAACCAGTTTTATAAAACTCTATAAAAATATGAACCTATACATATGTAATACTAAAAGGTGGTGAAAAATTAATCATCCAATTTTGTTTTTGAATTACCTTTTTAATAATAAGAAAAAATTATTTTGAGTGATGGAAATCTTTATTTTGACTTTTACAATTTTCTGTTAAGTGTAAAAGATGATATCCGTTAAATGGCTGCCGCCAGTGTTGATACACATATGAATGTGCTCGTTTTATTGCATTTTTCATGACTTTCCGTTGATGACTGCTTGCATTCCTATAGAATATTCTCTTTAAGGGCTGCGATTGTCTGAGACTTGTTGGAATGCGCGCGATTTCAAGTAGCGTCAAAGAAAGAAGTCTGGGACAGTGAAATCGGGCGATCTTGAAGGCCATACTAAATCGACAAAACAGGAAGTTACACAACCAAGAAATGCTTCCTTCACAATACCCACTGTGGCTCGTACTGTGTGTGCATTGCACCAGCATGTTCACAAAGCCTAGCTCATCCGGCAGTAATAAGTCGTTTATCGTGGCCCTGTGGCATTGGCCAGTTACAGTGACCGTATTGCCAATGACGTCCCCAAAAAATCCAATCACTAATCCCGCGTTAACGCCGCACCATACAGTGGCTTTGAGTGGATGTTATTGCATTTCGTGCATTACACGCGGATTTTCAGTGCCCTGGAAACAAAGATTTTTCTTGTAGACGTAACCGCTTAAGTGAAAACGTGCCTCGTAGCTCATGATGATTTTCGACACAAAATCGTCCTCTTCGTTGTTGAAATTGAGGATCACTGGACAATAATGGATGGTGTCAACAGACACTGTTTGCACTTTGTAAAGGAACATGTTCAACTATGGTATTTTCAAATGTAATACATACCTCTTAAAAGTTGCATTGCTTATCAAAATTAAATCCTGCGCTTACAATTTTCATTTTAATTAATATCTTTGGCTCGCTCAAAAATAGGATAAAATCCAAAAAAATGTTGATTTTTCGAGATTTTTGAAATATGTGTTGTTTTAAATTGCCCCGTGTGGATACAAAACAAAATTATATAAAATATTTTTAGGCTTTCATGTGAAAGATAATTCCAAGGAAACACTTTTAAGCTTATATTTGTTTAAATTGAACACTTGATAAAGAAGCTATGAAATAATAAAAGAAGGAAGAAAAATCATTTTTTAAGTAAAATCGTTTTTCTTTAAAAAAAAAAAATTCTTAAAAATCAACGGAACCACTTACAATATCATGGTATATCTTTTTGTAAAGACAAAAATTCTTTCTGTATTTTGTTTAGTTTTTTTTTAGTATACGTAAAAAAAATAACTGTAAGTAATTTTTTTTTTCAATTTCAACCGATTTGAGCGAGCCAAAGACGAACGATATCTTATTTTTTTTTACATGTTCTTAAACCTCAGACCCTAATACAACTTTTGAGCACTATTACATTCAAAAATTTTAAATTTAAATTTAAAGAAAAAAATCAAAAAATTTCATTTAGTTAATGCTAGAAAATGGTTGAAAAAAAAAATTTCAAAAAAATATTTATCTTTGGTACCTCCTTGGAATCATTTTTTTGGTTTTTGATTTTCTCAAAAACGGTACAACCGATTTTGATCATTTTTTTATGCTAAGGATTTAAAAAAAAATTCAATTTTTAATTTCAGCACTGCTGCACTGCAGCTCAATATTTCAAAAACCCAATGCTCGATTTTCTTAAAACTTTATAAATAAAAGTTTCTTAAAATAAATTACCAGATGTAAGAAAAAAAAATGTTTTTCTTTTGATTAATTTTTACGATCTATAATTTAATAAAAAAAAATTGAAAACAAGTTATTACTTACTATACCTAAAAGCTTAATTTTTCAAGAAACCACTACAACGAATTACAATTTTGTTCTTACATAAACTATTATTTGCTCAAAAGACATGGCATCCTGTGTTTAGCTCCAACTACTAAAGGAGTTGTCTTAGTCTATTAAAAAATTCATTTTATGCATAGATATAAACAGTTTTTCTCTTATAAAATTCATTTTTTAAATTCTTAGTCGTTTACATAAGAGCAAGTTCGTGCGACTGGGTCTCATTTTATTTTTTTCGGTTTTCGCAAAAATAGTTTAGTTTATTTTAACCAATTTTTTAAACAGACGCTCCTAAACGTTTTTATAGTATTGTGTAGGAAATTATCAACAAAATATTTTTACAAATGAAATAAAATTTTAAGTTGTGCTGCGTATAGGCTTTACCAATACAAATTTGACAACTTAAAACACTCACTATTTATGTGTTCGTATTATCAACAGGAATGCATGGGACGTACAATTTAATCCCCGAGTGAGTTTTTCCGATGAGAAGCATTTTTCATTACAAGAGATGCTCTTGAAGGATTTTTTATCTCCTCGAAAGAGGTACGAGTAGTACTCCAGAAAAATATTTTTTCGGAACTTCGGCATGATAGTTCAACGCACTAACTACGAGTATTATGCCAAAGGAGCTGAGGTTTTTAAATAATTTACTTACATACGTTTACTTTTGATAGCTAGAGCTTTTGAGCCTCAGTAAATATGCCTTTCTAGCCAGATCGATCTCTAGCCCACCATCTGCAACTTCATACAAAAAGTTAATGAAGGTCATTTTAAACTTGGTCGCACCAGCGAAGATGGGGTCCGGCTATATTACTTAAACTATTTGGTATGGGTTTAAAAGCCCTACGTGTGCATCCGCACTTCATGACCCTTAAACCTTTTAAACGTAATTGCTTCAATATAGACTTATGTCGCTCACACATTGTGTTGTTAGTCTTAACGAAAATAACCACAAATCGTACCAGGAACTCATCCTTTGAATACAGCAAGTGAGTTTTCATCCAACTGAGTAAGGATTCCTGCTTCTGTAACCATATACCAGGACCGGAATGATAAGTGTTTAGTACAGCAATTGCTTGATTGTTGTTCCCGATAGCTTTATTTCTCAGTTGATTTCTTAGCACAGGAAACAGTGATTAGTATGAGTCATCTACGTTTAATTTCCGCGCAGATGTTATATAGGGAGTTGACAACCTTGCCCAGATAAACAAATTCCTTGACTATATGCCTATCAATTTTCACATTCTGACCAAGGTGGCTTTTGTTAATGAAAGCAGTCTTGTCCCTATTACTGAATAGTCGCATTCTGTTTTTAGCTGAATATTGCTGGTAATAAAATCGAAAATATCTTTTTCATTTGGGAAATAAAGTCGATTACCGAAATTCGGATTTCAAGGGTCAAAGTGGTAATATTGAACTGTCGACATTATAACCATTTTTTTTTTTTTTAATTTTTGGAAATAAAGTCGAATGCAGAAAATGGTAGAATTCGACATTATTTCCAATATAAAATGGAAATAAAGTCGATTCTACCTTATTCCTCTCTACCTTAATTCATGGCACCGCTGACTCCATGCTAGTAAAAGCACCGGAAACTGCTCGCTTTTTTTCCAGTTACCTCATTGTCGACAAACCCAAGATGTTGTGCAGATTTTTCATAAAGATGATCTTCTGTTTTGACTTGGCGTACTAACTTTTCAAGCACAAAAAAATGAATAGGAGGACACAAAGGCTCGTAGAGAGACTAAACCCTCTGACTTACAACTCTTAACGATTCCTGCTTTCGTGTTAACAAGAATGGAGGGGACCTACAATTTTCTGCTGATTCCGAACGGCTTATGAGCAGCACTTATCATGACAAGATATACTCTTAGAGGATTTGTCAATTTCTCGCAAGAGGCAGTCAACCCCTTAAAAAACATTTTTGCAGCGGCTGAGAATCGAACCCAAGACCTTCTGCATGAAAATCCAACGCACTAACAATTATTTCGACGGAGCAGAAAACTTTCTCCAGCCTGTCGTCCCGATGAATCTAATCAGTTTAACAAGGATAACACATGGCACGATACAGTTCTTCTCTATTCACACTGTCTTAAGCGACCTTAAAAAGGATACTGAATTCTTGGGTCTTCTCTAAGATTTGGCGCAATCTGAAAATTTGATCGGTGGTAGATCTTTCAGGTCTACAGCCACGTTGATAAAGACCTGTCAGATCATCAGAAAGGGCTTGAAATGTTCACATAAAATACTGAAAAAAAACTTTTATGCGATGTTCAGAAGGTTCATGCCTCTATAGTAAGAGTGGAGAAGACAATCCATTTTTTGTGGATAGGGCAGACAGTACCGAGTTTCCGGGAATACTTTCTTCGGACCATATTTAAGCAATAAGTTAGTGTAGGCTCCTAACTAGATTGTCTCCACTGTATTTAAGAAATTCCGCTTGCAACCCATGTGCTCCAATTTCATTTTATTTTGTTTCAGTCAGGCGGTTGAAACTCTTTTTTCATCATCCGTACGAACTGGGACCAGTGGCTCTGTGGCAGGATTTTGGCCGTCATCAGTATTAGAAAATGATTGGAGTAGTCTTTACAGAGTTTACGGTAAGACTGCGTGTATAGCACCGGCGTGTTCCAATCACTATCCTTGCTCACTCCAGAGCCACTCGGAAATCCTGTTATGGTTCGCTTCTATAAAAGTTATGCAGCTATTTTCTGCTGCTCCATCTCTTCATCTCCTCGACTTAACGTTTCTGATGGTAGTTTTTTGTTCCTCCTGAGCAACTAAGACATAGTATTTATATTTAAATGTTCAAAAATATATTCATAGAATTGAAAAGCTTGTACTAATTTTATATATAATTTTGTGTGTGCTAAAATTAGTACATTTTATAACAAAAAAAAATCACTAAAAGTTGTTATTTGCATAACCATAAAAAGATAAGCTTGTCCTAAAGTGGGCTCGAGGTCAATTGTTTGCTATTATATTTTATTTTTTATTTTGTGAAGTTTCAAACACCCTTCTTCAGACCTATTTATGAATCAATAAATAAATAAAATCCATTATGTTTTCCAAGCAATAATTTTTTATTTCCTTCTATTGATTTAAAAAATATAAAAATTAAATGGATTCCAAATAATCTTGAACTCAGCCTTGTTTTTACTTTATTTTTAAATAATAAATAATGCACGTAGACAATTGAAGGACTATGCGAATAATGCTTAAACATAAATAACTACGTCCATCCATCAACAAATAAATAATTTATCTGCTCGTTGTGAACTCATGAGAGTAATCCATTAAATCCAATAATCCCAGGTTTGCAAAATCATTTGCATAATTCGACAGCAGCTGTTTTGTTACTTAAAAGTTGGGAGGACAGAGATAAATTAAAATTGATATGGTTTTTGTTTAAGGAATTATCTCATTCTCATGCGAATCCAAAATTTGAGTTTAGAGTGATGGCCTTACTCCAACTTTTAATAATAAAAACTTCAAACGTAAATATGGGATTTAATTACAAGTTTCATCTGGCATAAACTGATTTTCGTTAAGCACTTAATTTTTCTCAGATAATCCAACGGTAAGTGGAGCAGTTTAATCAACTGCATCCAGATAGATGTGGCCCACCGGTAATAAACATCGAACAAATGACCTGATATGCGAGACCAAGGAATAAGGGAATATGTAGCAAAGCTGGGCATTCCTTGCAAAACTTATTGTCGTTATTGTGGGGACCAGCAAGAAAAGGAAACTGAAATTCATGTCCTCTGTAAATTTCCTGCTCTCTCCAGAATGAGAGCCCAACTTTTCGGAAAGTTATTTCTCGGCGACCTTAGCGAACTATCTGAACTGAATATCAAAGGCTTGATACCTTTTCTTCACACGACGAAGTGGCACTGAGGCGAACTTCAGGTAGAAAGGAGCTCATGTATCCTTCATTATATCTCATTAAATCTGGATCAAACGAGTTTATGGTACGAGTATCAAAACGGTGCCCTCCTGCGATAATTTTGACAATCAGCAAGACAATCTCGTGGCAGTCATTTCTTTAAGAAAAGACAATATTCAATATTTTTATATTTTTTTTGTTATTTTTACAAAATTTTTGTTCAATTTTTATTCCATACGATGTATAAGTAAGAAGTATGAAGTTATATAACCTTTTTAATAGAAATAGTGTTTTATTTTAAACAAAGCTAGTGAGTTCCATAATTTTCTTTTCAAGCTTGATATGATTTTCATGGGTACATTCACGGATGGATGTTGCCATCGTTGCAGGTGTGACACTTTTACTTAGAATCAGCTATATGAAATATGGCCCAGAGCAAAAATTCAAAATGGCACCCATTTAACGGTAGACGTGGTAGTCCTTCACAGTTGACTCTTCAACGTTTGATGCCAAAATTTGGGACGACCGTCTTGGTAATTAATCAGCCAACATTCATGCGCCAAATGAACGCAAGATCGGCCGAGAACATCGCGGGCCGTGCACGACCATTTGGCTTTTCGCAGACATTTCAACTATACCCGTAAAAAATCCAACTGAACCAGGAGTCCAAAGTTCATAACGCCGTTTGTTCGCGGACTGGGCACAGAAGCGTTTGGAAGAGGACCCCAATTTGGCAGAAAAATAATCTTTAACGACGAAGAGCCGCATTTTTGGATGAATGTCTGTTTTTACAAGGATGATTTACGTATATGGGACGAGACCATCCCACACGAGATAAACTAGGAGACAATGTATTTTCAAAAAGTAACCGTTTGGTGTGGATATTGGGTCAGCAGCGCCATAGATCGTTACTTTTTCAGAAACAATGTTGGTGAGGCGGATACCGTCAGTGACGAAAGCTACAGAATGATGATAACCAATTTTGTGTGTCCCAAATTCAACTATATGGACATAGACGATATGTGGTTCCAGCAGGATGGTGGTGGGACTACGTGTCACATAGCTAAAACCACGATTGACAATATGCCTGAACGATTTGAGCAAAAGGTTATCTCTCGCGGTTTGACCCTACTGGAATTTTTCTTGTGGGGCTTCTTGAAAGAGTTTCCACAATCGACCAATGCCCTTATGGTGAACATAACACAGGCCATCGCTCAAATTCAGCTGGATCCATGCGAAAGGTCCAGATCTACTAGGGCGTTTAGCCTGCTATTCTGAAGTGCTATCAGGGGCGTAGTACCTGTCCACCATTGCCAGAATTATCCGAAGCCAGTTGTCCCGATTACAGAACATCAGGAGGGAGTTCCAGTAAAATAATCCATCACACTAAAATCCCGAAACACAGCTCATCAGAAACCAGTTTCCGATACTGAAACACAAAGTACAAGAATGCCTCTAAGCTGAAAACTCGCTTACCAGAAAATGTCCATCATTGAAATATTTGAATTAAAGAAAATATGATAAGTTCATTAAATTCCGACCTAGACAGCATTGTAGAATGGGGTATTAGAAACCGCGTGGAATTTAATGCTTCGAAAACCCAAAGCCATCTCCTGTCTATCAAGCGAAATATTCCATTACTTGCATCGAGGAAACCGAAAAGCTTTCCGTTCTTGGTATGTCTATTACAGACCATCTTTTGTGGCAATAATCACATATTTGATCACATATTTGATGTTGCAAAAAATGCAGCGAAATGCTTAGGTTTCCTCAGAAGATGTAAGCAGTTTTTTTCCCCTTCTTATGTGGCTACAATTTATAAGGCATACATTCGGTCTAAGCTTGAGTATAACTCCCATATCTGGGCAGGTGCTCCTAAAACTCACTTGCACCTATTAGACAGAATCCAAAACAGAGCCCTTAGACTGATTGGAGACATATCTATTACGGAAACTTTTGTTTCTCTCGAACACCGTCGTAATGTCTCTTGTCTAACTTTGTTTTATCGCTTCTTCTATAAACAGTGCTCAAATGAAATAGCCAGTTGCATTCCTCCCTTGAAACAATTTCGCCGTAACACTCGTCTTGCTAAGAATGCCCATCAGTTTACCCTTGAGCCTAATTTCGGGCGTACTGTAAAATACAGAGATTCATTCTTAAGCCGTACTACTAGAATGTGGAACACTATACCCCACTCGATTTCCCCCCCTCATTGTGATGTACAAGCATTTAAAACCAATGTGCATCGGCATCTCCTTTTAAATCCCCTCCGCATTTCCTAACTGCTCGCGCTGTGTTATTATAACATTATAAGGGTATTCATAACCCCTTGAGTGTGTGCTTATTATAAAAAAAAAATATATATATATCTGTGGCCACAAGGAAAAACCGCTAAAGTCGATTTTTAACATTTTGCAGGAGAGACGTTTGAAGTTTTTATAAAAAGTTCAAAATTACAAATTGCTCTAGAATATTATCAAAACATCTGATCGCCTTGAAACTAGTATCAAATTGAAGGTATTTTAGCTAGCTATTAGTAAAAAATCAAACATTTCACTTAACATTGGAATAAAAAGCGTGGGAAGCAAAATAAACACTTTAGTTGTTTTGGCTTAAGGCAATTGTTTTTACAAAAAATCTAAAATCGACTTTAGCTGTTTTTCCTTGAAGTAAATCGAAGTTTCTATTGAGCAAAGTTGAGTTTAGCTGTTCTTCCTTGTGGTAATGGAGAATTTTACTATGACAATCTGGACATTAGTTGTTATTCCAAAAACAATTTCGTGAATTTAAGTGAAATAATATTGACTTTAGATATTTTCAATGTATAAATAATTAAATAAAAAAACAAAAACTATGCTCAGATAGAATTAAAAACACTGATTTATTGAAAATTTTGTTTCTTAATAACTAATTATTTATTTTATAATAAATATAAGATATAAGTTCATGTATAAGTAAAAACAATTTAAAAACAAAAATTATTGAAACAAAAACAACGAACAGGAGTAAGGAAATGCATTCATTTATATCATGAAAAGTTAACCTCTATAGTATTGTGCAAGTAGGCAACTTCTTAGGTGTAGTTTGAAATGGTTTATTTAATTAACCGTTTTAAAAATGGACAAAAAGACAAAAGATATGGCTAATTTTAAAAGATGAATTATTATCAGAATCATTATAGACATAACAGATGGAATTAATTTTCGTCATCTTCTCTTTCTAAGTCAGGATGTGTGTTTGGTTCGCTTAAATTCATACGAAGGCTTCTATAAAATAGGGATTTATATATTGCATCAAGTTCATGAGATCTTTCTTTTTCTCAATATTTGGTACATCTCCTACAATCTTAACATAATTTTATGTAAAAGTCGGAGCTCCTCTTTTGGCAAATGCTAGTATTGTAAACGGTTCTCCTGGATTTAATGACGTTTAATGCAATATTTTCTTGCTGTCATTAGTATAACGAATCCACCTTACGGTATTCCATATATTTTTTTCGCATTCTAAATTTGATCGTTTCGAATTCAAATTTGTTTTTGACATTTCACAGAAATTGAAGAAATCAGTTTGTTCTATTTCAAATACTTTTATTTTGGAACTGATACCAACCTCTAGGCTCACTTATTTCAACATTTGACTTGCTCTTTTTCCTTTCAATAAGGGTATGGTCAGTATCGCATTCCATGTTGGTATGTCCGGGCTCTAAAATCTTGTAATCTATGTTTTCAATTGTTAAATTATCTTTAAGAAAAAGAAGAAACATAGCAGCCATATACGAGTTTTTATTTTGGCTAGAGCATTAGTCACTGTAAAATGTTATTAAAGTAGTACTTGATGGCAATGATTTAAGGTGCTTGAAAATGCAGGATGAAATTTCATTAAAGCAACGTCCCGCAATACCTTCGTGCCACATGGAACACTGGAAGAATTCGTTTCTAAATCGTGGATCGTAAGATTGAAGGTCCGTAGCTGCCTTTATTTGTAAAAACTTACCCAGAATTTCGAAGAAACGGAGTTAGTAGACACTGCTGTAAATCGAATGCAAAAGCTCTCATGCTTTTATTTTGAATTGCATTTTCTTTGTCAATCTTTTTTTGATCGTAGCCGTAGTCTGCTTTCTCCACATGCATATTTCTTTGCTCATTTAATATCATTCTTTCATCATCGCTTTGATTATATTCCAAAAATTACTTGAACGTATTTTCTCGATTACATTTTGGTTCATTTGAATTTATCAAAGTGTTACATTTTTTCTTTTCAATGACCAATAGATTTCCAATAAATAAAATTCTTTGATCGTAAGAACCCAGAAGAACCCAGAGACCAATAGTGATTGAAAATAGATTAAATTTTATCAAATGGATATTTTTCTTGGCATATACCATATACTTCGACACATTCCAAACGGTTGAGAAACTCTAGCATGCTTAAGCTTCCAGAAGGGGTTTGGTAAGATTTTCCATTGTTTTTGGAGTTCTAGCACCGATTTTTTTTATTTTCGCGTTTTGATGTTTTTTGAATATTGACGGTCTCTATTTCCTCATGCGAGCCTGAATCATTGGACATAATTCGAAAATCAGGATCTTTACTCGAATCATCCGAATTTTCCTATTCTGGTAGATCATCGCAGTTAATATTATTGCTTGAAGAGTCATTTTCTGTTTCTTCACTGTTAATCGTTCTCGAATCTTGATCTAAGGGCCTTATTGTGAGTGTCGTTAACATTCGATTCGATAAAAGTCGATAGTGCCAAAACGTTTAATGCGTTAAAATTTGTATCCAAAGCTATTAAGATAACTTAATGTTGTTGTAACCACGTATAAAAACACAGCTTATGGTATCTTATACAAGAATAATTTCAGATATCTTAATTTTCCGATGATCGATTTTCGACAAAAGTCGTCGATGGATTAACAAACGACATTCGCAATAAGGGCCTAAGCTAATGTTAGATGTATGACCTGCACAATGAAAAATTGTGTTTCTATTCTTATTTTTTAATGAATATCTCATATAGAAATCAAATCCATGCATTGAAGATTTGGTTTAATGAAGAATTGGTTCAAAATGGACATCTGAATCGGTTTTCTATTCGAATTTTTATATTCGTACGATGAAAATTTGTGTGGCCATTGGTATAATGATCTTTGTTTTTCATGTTCAGTAAGAGGTTCAATAGAAATAGATAAATTTGCCTCAAGAATATTGATGTGTCCTGCTTAACTATTAAGAAAATGTTTTGACTTTTTTCGTTGTTTCTGCAAATCAAAAAATATCCTTCAATCCAATAAATCTTCAAGGCAAACGGGCAGAGAGGAGTCAAACAGACAGATAGACACATACAGACACAAGCAGAAACAGGCAAATAAATAAAATAACTAACGAAACTTCATTTTTAGCTCGTTCTTTCAACATTCGGGCCAATGCAAAATGTCTCTGCGATCGAGAAGACATTTTTAATTGGACTTTTCATAATTCAAAACACTCGAAAAATGTTAAAAATTCAAATATCCACCGCGTGCAAAAACTAAACTCGAGTTATGATAAAAGTTATTTATTAATTTATTTTATTATCTGCATGCCAAAATAACTAAAGTCCACTTAAGCCAACACTTGTGTCTCATTTAATTTTGGAAAAATGACTAAACTCTAGAATAGATTTTTATGTGTTGACTCTATGGCACGGAAAAAGGACTAAATTCAATTTAAGACTTCTCAGTATCAATATTTACGTTTGGAATAACAACTAAACTCAAATTTAGACAGACAAATTTTATTTATTTCTTAGGGAATAACCACTAACATTGACTTTAGTTGTTTTTCCTCAACTTAAAATTTAGAATAAATAAAAATATCATCGAGGAACAACAACTAAACTCGAGTTAAGTTGTTTTTCCTTGACTTCAAAATGGAAATAAATCGATAAATTTAACGCGGAAAAACAACCAAATTCAGTTTTAGTTGTTATTCCTTAAGTAAAGAAGAAGAAAGTATAACCTTAAGTCAACTTTAGATTATCCAGAAGCATTTTTATCAATTTTGATTGAGTTAAGCTGTTTTTCCTTGAGGGCGATGTAAAAAACTGACTTTAGTTGTTTTGTTTTTGTAAAATTGTGGGTCCATTATTTATGATACAGAGTTAAAAAAAATTTATAAAATAGATTCGGACACGCTGAATCTAATGACATCAAAATCTCAATTTCGTCTAAACTCGACTTTAGCGGTTTTGGTTTGTTGGCACAGATATATAAAAGTTGTTTCCTAAGAAAGAGTTTGTTATAAGACCTTTTATCTGAAGTTTGTGTTTCTTTAGAAAGACAGGCGAGCAAAACCTCGATTGGAAACCAAAAAAGCACATCACAACCCGCCCTTATGGAAAACACTTTTAATACGCACTTTAGGGGAAGGTTTGGAGTTCGAGATAAATATTTTAAAAACCCACATTAAGTCCTCTCCCAAAGAAAAAAAAATATCCAAGATATTTGGTAAAATGATACCAATACGTTCTGATACGTGGCACGACTGGGTCGCACGAACTTGCTCTTATGTAAAAGAATATAAATTTAAAAAAATAGAGACAAATGTTCGTAACCATAAAATTCATTTTTTAAATGACTAAAAGAACTCCTTTAGTAGTTGGAGCTAAAAACAGAATGCCATGTGATTTCTCAACCAAGTATTAGTTTATGCAAGAACAAAAATTATAAGTTGTAGCGGTTTCTTAAAAAAAAGAAGCTTCTATAAACAAAATTCTTAAGAAATTTTTGAGAAAAAATGTGTGATTAAGAATTAAATTTTCAAAAAAATATTGACCTGTTTTTGAGATATGTAATGCTTTTTAAACTTTTTAGAAATTTCTATAAAAAATTTCATTAAAATTCGTTATGCCGATTATGAGTAATTAAAAATTCAAAAAAATGATTCTAATAGAAACAGTCAGTAATATCATAATTTCAAATTTCTTTTTTGTTGAATTATAGATCATAAAAATCAATCGAAAGAAAAAAATTTTAGGGGGCATTTTCGAGAAAAATACGATTTTTGAAAACCATATTTTAGCATTTTACTCGACTCTTAGATTTTTCCTATTTTGTTCCACTTTTAAAGCGTTATGTAATAATGGTCGAAACTGGTATTTAAACTTTCTATAAGGTACTCTAACGATGAGAAAAACAAAAATTCTTCTCCAATGAAAAAATATTGAATTCCTTAGAGGAATCTCGACTAATTTTATTGGACTTTCTGGTATTTTTCGATGGGGAAGAGTTTTTTATTGAAACATTTTGTCCGCACTCACGACATGAGTATCAAATACCCAGCTCATATATCTGTAGAACTTTACAATGGTGTATTATTGTGATTCATCGTTTAATCGATTTTTTTTTTGATTTTTTTTTTGTTAAGGAATTCCTTTCTAAAAATAAGATTGTCCATCGGGATTTGGCTGCCCGTAACGTATTAGTATCATCAGATCGAACTGTAAAAATAGCTGACTTCGGGTAGGTTCATGGATAAAATTTCGGAATTTAATTGTTATACGACAACATTATTTTCTTTTACAGTCTCAGTCGAGATGTGTATCAGGAGAATGTTTATAAGAAAACTGGCAATGGGAAGCTACCTATCAAATGGCTGGCACTGGAATCTATGACTCATCAGGTTTACACTTCCCAAAGTGATGTGTGAGTTTTAATTAATATCAAAACCTTTAAATACAATCTTAATTGATAATTCAAATTTTACTTTCAAAAAACACAGATGGTCATTTGGCATACTACTTTATGAAATCATAACTCTGGGTGGGATTCCATATCCTTCAATACCAACGAATCGGTTAGTACATCTCCTTAAGACTGGCTACCGCATGGAGAGCCCAACAAACTGCAGCCAAGGACTGTAAGCTATATTAGCTGTTATTGCAACTTTTATTTTTGTTATTTAACTTAAACAACATTTCTATTTATCTTTTGTTATAGCTACAATCTTATGATGGCGTGTTGGAATGCCAATCCAGCAGAGAGACCCAATTTTACGGAAATAATAACAATTCTCGACTCGTTATTGAGTGAATCACCGCAACTACCGATTGAAAAGCTAACATCTACACCGAAAGAAAAAAATAGGTAAATAAGATTTTTTCTGCTTTTTTATTTTGTATTAATTTTTATTTTTTTTTTTGTTCTGTTTCAAAAAGCTCTGAAACACCATCATCGGATGAATCGTATTTAAAACCTTTATAAAAATTGCAAGTCTGATGTTTGAAGCATATCAACTAACTTACACGGAATTTAAAAAGCAACACAATGTGACCAATGAAAATATGAAAACAAATAAGCAGCAACTGTGACCAACAAAAATTGGATTTAGCTAAATAAGAACTTTTGTTCTTTTTTCGTTCAATAATTTATGTAATGTTAGTTTTAAAATGCCTTTGAGTTTTGCCTGTTTGATTTAAGCTTAGTATGTAAAACAAAATGTGACATTACAAATTTTATAAAAAAAATAATGTGTTTGTTGTAAAATATTTGCAGATAGGTTTAAGCTTTTAACCGGATAGTGCTGGCCACCTGTTATAGTAATCACATAGAGGTACAGGGTCACCCAAAAAGATGTTTCATTTAAATCATACTAAAAGACTGCCTCTGCCTGCAAAAGTTATTCTTTGTACATACGAAATTTTTCAACAACGCTCGATCCATTCACTGAAAAAATCGCACCTGCATCACTTGCAAAATAATATGAGAAGAATGACACCCCCATATCAAAAACTGCGCCACACTGTTCGTTGATGTGGATGAATAGCTTGTTCCACTATTGATCTTTGATTTTCAGAGCCAGAGGTGACAGTTTTGTTTGTTAACTTACCCAGCCGAATGGAAATCAGTTTCATCACTTAGAAAGTGTTTTTCAAACTGGGGATCGCGGTCGCAAGACGGTAAGATTAATAAACAAAAGTCCTGTGCTAAAAAAATTAAATAAAACAAAAAAAATTTTAGTGCGACATATAGTGTATCACAAAAGTAAGTAAGCACTCATTGCCGTCGCAATGAGATTAGGAAAAATGCATTCATATATTATGGTTAGCATGCGAACATCATGTGGTAGGCAAATTTTATCGTTTAACATTTGGTTTATCTGCAGAACATCACTGTTTGTTCAGTTAATCGCATTTCTATGCCACAAAAGTAAGTAAGCACCTGCAGCATTTTAAGGTTAAATATTTAGTGGCGTAGTTAACTTCGACTTTTTTTTAGTTTTTGGCTCCTTATTCTAGGAGCCGTTTTCGATAAAAGCACGATTTTCGAAAACCATCTTTTAGCAACATACGGTACGGGAACCATTAATAAAAATTTATCTTTTTTTTTCAACCATTACCTAGCTTTAAGTAAATGAAATTTTTTGATTTTTTTTTTTAAATCTGTGGAACATTTTTTGAAAAAAAAAATTATTTATAAAATTTGGAAAAAGATCGTATAACAGGTACCGTTTTTTTTGGTATTAAAAAAAAGAAAAAACGTGTGGGAGAAAAATTAAAAAATGATTTCTACCAAATTTAAAGAAAACTCGCCGAGACGTGTAGGCTGCAGTCGAACAGAGAGAATGGTAAGCTCCACTTTTTTTCGTCTTTGTTATCATCGTAATGTCAATTTTGATCAAAATCTCGACTTAGATTTTTTTTACGAACGCATAACTTGCCTTAACTCGAGATTTTGATGAAAGTTGACATTACGATGATAGAGAACACGAAAAAAGCGGGTGCGGCAATTCCTTCTGCCTGTCCTCGACCTACGCCCTTACTTACCTACTTAGGGGTCTTCGGTGATTTACTAGAGGAGAAATTGAAATTTTTGTTTAGCTCCACAACTAAAAGACTACTCCACCGTGGACAATATTTTCTCCATTACTGGCATTGTGCAGTCGTTCCTGGACAGATGAAAGAAACTATACGCATTCTTCGTAGACTTTAAGGCTGCCTTCGATTCGATAGATAGGAAAGCTCTATTTTTAAACTGAGTAACCTAGGGATGTCAACGAAAATGGTCAAGGTATTGCAGAATCTATATGAGGATAATCTTACGGCGGTATGACAGGAGTCAAGCAGGGATGCCTTCTGAGCCAAGTACTATTCTCAATTTTTCTTGATGACCTCAAAGATTTCCTACCTGGTGGTATAATGTTTGATGGTCTTGCAATAAAGCTGCTACTATACGCTGATGAGTGATGACATTGTCATACTAGCAGAGAGCCCTAACATGATGCAGTTGATGATCAACAAACTTCAGCAATATTGCTACTTATGGAATCTTCAACTCAATACGAGCAAATCGAAAATCATGATTTTTTGGAAATATGTATCTTGGTGAACTCATGACGCCACAACTGTCCTTCAAAAAACATTTGCAGGAAAAACTAAAAGAATCAAAACGCGCTATTAATAGTACCTGGAATGGAGTGTTGAGCAAGAGGAATATCCATCCGAGCTCGAAGTATAAAATTTTTGATGCAGTTATGAGATCCATAATGTGCTATGCGGCACAAGTCTGGGGGATATACCAATATGATGAGGTGGAACAACTCCTGATATTTTGTCAAAAAAATCTTCAGACTACCATACAACACTCCAAACTACATGGTACATCTGGAAACAGGTCTACCACCACTTTATATACACACTCTCGAACTTCATTTCAGCTACATCCAGAAAGTCATGGCACTATCGAGTAACCGTCTCCCTCACAAAGTGCTGAAGAGGAAATCTGCAATTTTTAAATGAATGGGCTAGGCTAAGCAGCGTCCACAGAGTCATTTTAGGATATAATAATGAAGTGCCCTCAAGAAGTAAGATACAAGATCTAATATCAAAAATAGAAGAGTCTACACGAAATGAATTTAAGAGCCAAAGCGAACAAAGCCAGTCAAGAACAACATACAGACTACTGCAGCATGACCTTGGTCCGAAGAACTATTTTGATGATAGATTAAACCTAGATATGATTTCTACCATTTTTAAAACCAGGGGAGAATTACTGTACTTAAATTACCTGCCATACATTAATGAAACAGATGTGGAGTGCACTTTGTGCAACTTAAGAGTAAGGGAAGATGTACAACATCTCGTGGGTTCCTGCACCATACTTAGCCCAATAAGAAGAGCAATCTGGGACAAAAATACACTGTCGTTGGCCGAAATCCTGCAAATCTTAAACGGAGAAAACTGGAGTCTTCTATATAACTTCGTAAAAACTGCACTAAAATACCGGCAACAAATTATAAATGAAGCATTCTAAATAAATATCTATATATTTTCTTAATGGTAAAACTAGATGGTTAAAAACAGTCTTTAAACTTCACTTACATAAATACATTATTTTTTATTTAAAAAACACACTTATTCTCGGCTGACGGCAAAAGCCAATGCTCTATTGTGAATTTTGTACCTAATACTGAAATTATTGAATCAAATAAATCACTACTACTACTACTAAAAGCACATGCCATACAGCCGTTATACAAAATCCTATTTATCCCAAAAATGGCTCTACCGATTTTGATACAAAAAAAAATAAATACGAACATGGACTACATTTTGGTCAAACAGAATTGGGAAAAATGTTTTTAATGGTACCTGTCGTACAACCGTTTATTTTTATTTTCGACTTTCTCAATAACGTCTCTAACTATCTGACCAAAATTATTGTACAGGAGCTTCTTTAAATTTAAAATAATACTGTAGGCATATAAAAACAGGGTTAGGTTAGGTTAGGTTAGGTTAGGAGGGGTGTGCACAGCACAAGGCTGTTGCGTACACGGGGGCCTATTGGTCCATTGTGATCCCCTATTAATAAAAGCAGAGATGCTCCTAACTAATGTCTTATGTAGACTGGTTCATTTTCGAACCAGCCTGTGCTTACAATGAATTTTCTCATGTTTGCCATTGAGACCTGCGTTAGATCGTCTAGTTCTCCAACAAACCTGTTTCCAAAGTAGCGGAGGCGATTTGCTTGGAGGTTTGGACAGTCACAGAGCAAGTGTTTAATGGTTTTAATCTCTTCGACATCCTGACAGCTCCTACAGAAATCTGGCGCAAATGCACCCATTCTTATGGCCATTGTGCCAATGGCGCAGTGACCCGTCAGTACACCTATCAGGATTCTGATGTTCTTTTTACTGAGCGATAAGATATATCGAGTTTCCTTTTCATTAATTCTAGGCCATAAACTTCTAGAGATAACGCAGTCGTCCCTGGAGGACCAGGAGTTATTGATTCGCTCTTTCGTTATTAGGTCTATTTTCCTTTTAATCACGCCAATCGGGATTTTTGGTCCCAAATTTAAATGGCTACTGCTGTTTTTATTTGATTCTGACCCTTTCCTTGCCAGTTCATCTGCTATTTCATTCCCTTCTATATTACTATGTCCAGGAACCCAGCAGAGGTTGACTTGGTTGGTGTTGCAAATATTGTTCAGCATGTCTCGGCATTTTGTTACTGTTTTGGATCTTATAGTCTCACTGGCTAAAGCTTTGATGGCCGCTTGGCTGTCCACGAAAAATGTGATCTCCGACGAGTTCAATTCTTTCGTGCGTACCAATTCTGCCGCCTTTTCAATAGCGTAAATCTCAGCCTGAAAGACACTACACTCATCTGGGAGTTTGAATGATTCTTTTATATTGAGAGATTCACAGAACACCCCAGCTCCTGTTCCTTCTTCCATTTTTGACCCATCGGTGTAGAATGAAATACCTTGTTCACTAATTAGTGAGTTGGATTCCCATTCCTGTCTTTCGGGTATAGTAGTGGAGAAGTATCTGTTGAAATCTATTCTGGGTGGTAAGTAGTCCGTTGTCACATTAAGCCCTGCCACTTTGTCATACCTTTGCAGGATAGACCCATGACCATGACTGCTGTGCTTCCAAGAGCCCATTTCTTTAAGCCGAATTGCGCTTTTGGCTGCTGTGCATTTTATGTGCTCGTCCAGGACTGGAAGATTTAGAATAATTTCCAGCCCCGCCTGTGGCGTAGAACTCTGTGCCCCCGTTATTCCTAAACAGGCTAGTCTCTGTACCTTATTCAGGTTTTTGAGATAGCTTCTTTTTTCTACGGCCGTCCACCACACGATCGACCCATAGGTAAGTATGGGACGAACTATCGCCGTGTACATCCACTGTATGACCTGCGGTCGCATGCCCCACCGTGTACCGAAGGTTTTTTTGCATGTATAGAGAGCGCACAATGCTCTTTTCATTATTTCCTCTGTGTTACGTTTCCATGTTAGCTTGGAATCAAGAATTACTCCAAGATATTTAGCCTCGTTGGAAAGTTTCAGGGGAATATCGTTAAGCTTTGGAGGGGTAAAATCCTCCAATTTCCTTTTCTTCGTAAACAGGACTAGTTCGGTTTTGGAAGGGTTAACTCCGAGACCGTTTTGTGCTGTCCAAGAAGATAGTTCTTTAAGTGTAGATTCCATAATATCCTTGATGGTGGTAAGATATTTACCCGATATCAGAATTACTATGTCGTCCGCATAGGCTACTATTTTAATGCCCTGATTCTTAAATCTTGTGAGAATTTTGTTAACAACCAGGACCCAGAGAAGAGGTGAAATTACTCCTCCTTGTGGAGCCTCTTGTAACCGATTTCTCTACTTTGCTATCCCCAAGTTGCGAGCTAATGATTCTACCATTGAGCATGGTATAAATCCAGTCCACAATAGCAGATTCAACGCCAACTTCCTCTAGAGCAGATTTAATGGACTCCGT
The DNA here is from genome assembly GCA_911387755.1 of Chrysotoxum bicinctum. Taxonomy (NCBI): domain Eukaryota; kingdom Metazoa; phylum Arthropoda; class Insecta; order Diptera; family Syrphidae; genus Chrysotoxum; species Chrysotoxum bicinctum. Next base: position 226,138,684 of record OU426987.1, read on the forward strand.
TTTTACGTTGTTAAACGCTCCTTCGATGTCCAAAAATGCTGCCATGGTGTATTCTTTGTGCTCGAGACTTTTCTCAATTTGTGAGACGACCTCGTGCAACGCAGTCTCCACTGACTTACCTTTCAAGTAAGCATGTTGGTAGTTGCACAGGTTGCTTGGTTTGAGTAGGTCCCTAACATGCAGATCAATAATTCTCTCTAGTGTCTTGAGGAGAAACGAAGAGAGACTTATCGGTCTGTAATCTTTTGCCGTCGAGTGTGTCGGTTTTCCAGCTTTTGGAATAAAGACTACTTTAACTCTCCTCCAACTGATAGGGACGTATCTCCATTTTATACAACTTTTGAAGATTACCCTAAGCCATGGGGTGATTATCTGAAATATCGGAATAATCTCATCTGGTCCGGCTGATTTGTAGGGTTTGAACGAGTTTATTGCCCACATAATCTTCTGCTCTGTGATAACCTGTTCCAATTCTGGTACTGATTGTAAGATATCTAAGGTGTGTGGTTGTGTAAAACCCGGTCCTTGATGATTCTTACAGCCCGGGAAATGCGTTTCCATAAAGAGTTCAAGTGTTTCCTGGCTCGAGTTCGACCACGATCCATCGGGATGCTTAATGTATCCCGGAATCGTGGGATTGTGTGCAAGGATCTTTCGAAGTCTCGCAGCCTCACTTGTGTTCTCAATGGATTCACAGTGTCTTGCCCATGAATCCTTTTTGGCCCTTCTTAACTCTTTGGTGTATGAGTTAAGTTCGGATCTATATAAATTCCAATCTTCCTCCGATTTACTCAGTCTGGCTTTGTTGAAAAGTTTTCTGACCCCTGTTCTTCGTTTCTTAAGATCGCTATTCCACCATGGTGGATTAGTGGGTTTAATGTTACGAGATATGGGGCAGTGTTTTTCAAATGCCTTTTTCATTTTACTAGTAAGATTTTGAACAGCATTGTCAATGATTGAGGTTGCCGAAAGCGTTTCTTCCTCTGGAGGATCTATTCGTTCAATCAACCATTTTGAATACTTTGTCCAATTCGTCCTAGTTGGGTTCCTAAAAGGTTTAATATCGTTTATTCTCCTATCTAAGGTAAAGAGTATCCTTAAGTGATCCGAAAAGGATTTCTCAGAAGAGACTCTCCAATTCCCTACAGAGATCTTATCATTATTACTCATAAGAGTGAGGTCTAGAATTTCTTCCCTGATTTTGTTACGAAATGTAGGGTGATTGCCCCTATTACATAACATAAGGTTAGAACAGAGAATGTATTCAAAAATTGACTCACCCCTTTTGTTGATATCCTTGCCACCCCATTGTGTATGATGGGCGTTGGCGTCGCATCCAATCACCAAAGGTGTCCCTCTTGCTGTGGTGTAATCCACAAGATCGCGGACCGTTTTTGATGGAGGATTTTCTTCATCTCCCGGCATGTACGTTGACGCCAAGACGAAGTTGCCTTCCTTGGATTCAACGTTGATTGCCGCGTTATCCCTGTTGCTGTACCTAGATAAAAAGAAAGCATTAATCGATTTATTGGCTAGAATACAACTTCTAATATCACCTTCTGACGTGGAGTGGAAAAGGTTGTAATTTTTTGACCTCAACCCTAGTACCTGATTCTTACAAATCCAAGGTTCTTGAATTAAGGCCACATCCACGTTCTCCTGAGACATGTAGAGCATTAGGTCGTGCGTTGCTGCTTTAGCGTGCTGCAAATTACTTTGCACCACCAGCAGCTTTTGACTCCCCTTTGCCTTCATGCCTCTTTACCCTTACGGTACCGAGACCATATCTCACCACGTCTGCTTTTTCTTTCAGGAGGAGGTCAGATTTTTTGTCGATAGCGAACAAAAGGTCCTTACCTTCCCCGTTGAGACTCTTTCTGGAATTCAAGAGCTTCCATTCCAATATGGGGAGCTCCTTATTTTGTTTTGCCATCAGTTTAATAATGGATGAGTCCTCATGCGTGGCAGGAGGAGGAATCCATATCTTAATCTGCTGACGAAGTGGTAGAGCCGTGACAGGAAGAACCCCGAGAGATGCACCCTCCCACAGTTCACTAATTTTGGCGATTGTATGAGTGAGGAACTCCAAGGATTTCTGGTCTCCACAGCAAACCACTTTTACTCCTTTCCGCCAACCAGCTCCGTCGAAGGTATAGTCCTCAGCACTATCGTCTTCGGATGTCGCCATCATGGCTTTTAGGATTTCGTTTTCCACGAGTAACCAGTTCTTGGCCGTGATTTTCCCATCCGGATCCTCTCGACTAATAATGGCCACCTGAAGATCGATCGGGGTGTTGTCAAAGCTGTTGGTCTTAAACTTTTTAGAACCATCGGCCTTGGCTGTCTCCTCCGATCTTGCCCTCTTGGACGAAACTGACTTTGTCCCAGAAGAGTTGCCTACCTTTGCTTTGTCGTTCCCTTTCGGGTTCGATTTAGCGATGGTTTGCTGTTTCTTGAGGGAGGTCGTCTTATTCGTATCTTTGCCGGTACGAGCTGTTGAGTTATTGTTGTCCTGTTCTCGGTTTATCTTTTTAGGGATAGACTTCGATGTGGAAGCAACTACTCTTTCGCTGACTGGTTTCGTTTCTTTCTGTTGTTGGGAGGAAGCTATGGGTGCAGTGGAAGTCTTTGCCATCTGACTTTCATAGTTCTTTATCAACTTTCTATGTTTCTTTAAAAGGGCCCTGTCTCTTGGACTGAGAGAAGTTGGATCCTTTTTCTCCGTAACACTCACGAATCTTTTAGAGGATCTGTAGTTACTGCGTTGCCTCGAAGCATTGGGCGGTGCAGTAGACTTCAGCATAGTCTCTTCTTGACTCGAGTCTTCCAGCAACTCGTCCTCGGTCCGACTTCCTATAGATGGAGGTCTGTTCGAGGTCTCCCTACCGTCAATAGCCAGGCTATCTAGAGCAGGGAGAAGAGCCGCTGCAAGGTTGTGTTGTTTCACTAGGGTTGGCTTGTTTACTTTTTTTGTCACTGGCGACTTAGCTTCTTGCGAAGCCAAGCCCTCGCCGGCAGCCGTGACTTCTGCCGACACTTGAGTGTATATCCCCACTCGATTTTTATATTCCTCTAGTAAACTTTTTTCCATAATTTTTTATTTGTTGGATAAACATCCCTGTTTTTTGTTGGTTTCTCTTAGTTGAAGGTCCCTGCAGCTGGATTGCTGGAGGGTCAAACGTAAGCCCCCTCGCCATCGTCAAGGCGGAAGCCGTGAGGGGAAAAAAAAAAAAAAAAAAAAAACAGGGTTTGACAATAAAAGAATGTAAACAAAAAATACAAACATTACCAGCATGATTTCTTGTATATTTTGGGGTTCAACCCAACATTGAATGATACAAGTTTGCTACACTTTTAGAGTAGTATTGCAGAAATGAACACATGATGTCCACAGAAATAATACTGATTGTACTGATAGGTAGTATAACAATTTGGCCGATGATGGAGGTACACTCCGAAATTCGTCGCTACACCAATTAAATAATATAAAAAAGTTGTGAAAATGTTTGGTTTTTAAAATTATAAATAAACAATAGCGCAAAAAATTTTGTATTTTATTTGTATAATTTTTATTTTCATTTAATCACACAACTCGGAGACAAAATAAAACAAAAACAAAATGAATGTTAGATTTTGCCCGTGGCCTTGCATCGTTTCTTTGCTTAAGAAATCACATAAGCTATACAAAAATTAATTCTTCTCTAATAACATCCATTTTTAAAATTCTAAATTTCTTAAACATACATAAGACCATGTTCGTGCTACCCAGTCGTGCATTTTATTTATTTGATGTTTCACGCATAATTCTTCAATTTTTTGAATTTTTTAATATACTTTACGAAAAATAACATAGATTCGGTTATGTACCTTTCTAGTTTTGATTAATGCTTTTAAATATGTGGAAATATTCAATGTATTTTTATGTAATGTGTTTTTCAGATTTTGTTCACTTCAATATAAACGTAACGTTCCGGGTCCACTGCGCATGAACGATGCTGGGATTATTAACAGGAATGTATAAAAAACCAATGGAGACGTAAAAATCCATGACCATGCAGCGGCTAATGAATTAATTATTGTTTGCTAAATGACGGAGAATCACGGCTCCGGTATCTTCATTTTTTTTTGAAAATAACCCCAAAACATTCTTAATAATATATTTTAGTGTGAATACAAAATTAAAAAAAAAAACTTCTTCAGTATCAAAGCGTTCTTTATCTCCACTAATAAGACCCTGGTTTACAACAAAATATGCAAAACTAGCATATTTCGCATTTTATTTTAGTATAGGTACATTGTATAGAAGTTTAAATATACATTCCCAATAATTTAAGCATTTGGTTTTGAATTGTTATCTAACATTAACATAATAAAAATAGTTCCTTCTTTTAAGATGGGTGGGTAAGTATTTTGTTTTTATATACTATTTGGGCTAAGTTTAGTGACTTTTTTTTTATTATTTTTGTTGCATTTTGTATTTTTTGTCCGCTTTATAGCCGGAACAAAATGCGCTCGTTTTTAATTCATCCACTTATTTATCTTCGATTATAGTTAAGCCCTAAGATATTTCGTGCCTAAAAAGATAAATTTAAATGAAAAAATGTTTAAGCTTTCAACTTTTTAAAATTCGACTCACTGTAACAAAGGCAGAATTAAACGATCTCTGAAAGTTATGTGTCATATCACCGGTCTGTGAGAGTACTGTTTGAATTTGGGCAGCTTCTTCCATTCGATTTCTTAAGAATGTCCACGTCTCTTGATGTTCTGGCGATGAATCTTGCAACATGAATACTTCAACCATTTTGAAAATTGTCGCCAATCCAACACGTCTTGTATACCAACCAAACTGAAATGAAAATCGAACAATAAGAAATGACTACGTCAAATTTCCACATTTACTCACATCAACTGATCTATCACCCGAATAATAGCACATATCATCGACCATTGTGAGAACCTGCGCCAGTGATGTCGGCACATTTGGAGGAAGCGCTATCAAAGCCATCGCTTGAGGCCAATGACTTTTGTATGGTTCTATCATCTGCAGGCGGAATTTGACCGATCGAATAAGGAATTCTAAAGGATCTGCCACTTCTTTCTGACCATTATTTGTTTCAGCTTGCATATGCTTCAATAGAGCATCATTACACTTTCCTACAAAATGTGAGACCAGCTCATACCCACCACTGGGGAACATTCCATGCACCTCGCTAGGATAGCCCGCCTCTTCAGCACCTTGAACTATCGCCTGACGTGACCAACCTTCCACAGGAACATGTTTTAAGGCGGCATCGAGTATTTGAATACGAACTCCATCGGTTTTGGCTTTTCGAGCACTCTCCTGATCCTTTTCATCGGGAGGTAATTCAGTCTGTTGTTTGTTGAATTCTTCTTCTCGTTTCTCTTCTCGAGCTCGAAACTCATCGAGATTTGTCGATTTACATGTGCTCTGAATGCTGGTAGTGAAGTTTTTGCTTAAAATGGTATATTGAGTGCAATATGGCTTAGTTAACTTGTGACTAGAGGGTTGTTGTTGCTGCGTGTGTTTTTGAAAGAAGGCCTTTAATGCTGTATTGGTAGAAACGGCTGATGTTGACTGGAGAAAATTGTTTAAATCTACAAAATAAAACAAAAACATATACGTAGGTTTATTGGACTTGTTGATATATATGTACGAGTACAGATATGATTTAAAGTATTATAAAGAAACGTATGAGAACCTTCATAAGCTCTCAAACCATAGAGTATCTAATTGAAGCGTACGCAAGCATTATATTTTTGCACAATGTTCGAATAAACATGTACATATATTGATGTTAAGACTTCAAAGCTTCTTTGTCACATGAATAGCATATCAATTAGAACTTAAGTACATGCAAACCACTCTCGTCACGACTGATAGATATATCAGATAACTCATTTATCGCTCCGTTGACTTTTTATTTAGAAATTTTCAACTCAATCATAGACACCGCCGTATATCGGTGCTCAAAAATACACGCAATTTATCAAGATGATACTCCGATGTTGATGTTGATTAATTATTTATAATTACAACGAATAACAATGTTTACCATCACAATCCAGTCAATGAACAGCACCTGAATTACTAAGAACGTTCGTGCAATATAAACAGAATAGTAGCTTAAATATATTAAATTAGGCCAATCACGTTTTGGTGTCATAAACAGGTGGTGGTTGTGCTTATAAAGTATGAAGATGAAGCTCGATTCAGATTTAAATAAATAAACATCAATGTATATTATAGAAATTGAGACATTGTATTTATTTATTTAAGAAAATGTTATGAGTACTGAGGGGTAGACTTTTTTGGGAATCAGGTGGATTTTAGAAATTCATTGTTGTAGGTGCTAGGGGCGTCTAGTATACGTCAGGCTGTTTAAGATCAATGGATTGAGAAGGTAGGGTAGGTAGAGATGGTAGTCGCCAGCCCTGGGCCCGCGACTCAATTAGCGTTGGGGTGCGCCGTTTTGATACCATTTACTCGTGTCAACCTAATAAGGATTTAGTACGGAAGAATATGGCTTTTAGATACTTTAGCGGAGCATTACTAAAGCCATTTTGTCGCATTCAGAAAGATAATCAGATCTTTGATTTTCTTCTCCGAAAGTTCGCTGGGGTCATCGAAGAAGTCTTTCCCAAAGGAAGTCATCCTGTAATTTGCTAAGGCGGGGCAATCGCAAAGAAAATGAACCACAGTTTCTTTTTCTTGTGGATCTCCACAACTACGGCAGTGTGGGTTGTAGGGGATGGATTGAGAAACTAATTAATTTCTTGAAATTATTGATTTATTTTATCCGAAATGATCGGTTTTACAAATTTTTATTACAGATCCTAATTCAAGTCAGAAAGATGGTCTCATGATTTTAACGAACTTTGTCTTTATTGATTCCTGTTTATTTTTGTTCCCAATAAATTTGAAGAATGGAAGCAAAAATTAGTTTACTAGTCACAATTTGGAATAAAAGTTAGATTGAATATCAAAGAAGTCACTAAAATTTAAAAAATAATAATAATAAATTAGAAGACTCACAATAAATCGTAGAGAACCTGAACCTTGTGACTAACAAACGAAATCTCCAGTAAGACAGTCCAACATACTAACCAATATCCATTTTGCGAAAGGGGATTGAATACTCTTGTTGTTGAAGTAATATCCAAGAAAAATTATAAGTTGAATCTACTTACGTAGTAAATTTCGGTAACTTTATTTTGATTAAAAAGAGCATCTAGATACATTACTTTATACCCATCAGATTACGTTTATCATTACTTCAGGGGCTTTTTCGAGATTATTTTTGATAAATACTTCTACACATTTTTCATTCTATTATGAAATTTAACCAGAATGTAATTGAACTTAAGTCATACCTTAAAGGGTATGCGCCATCAAAAAAAGATAGTATATTATTTTTTCCGATACATATATGCATACATATATCTATAACCTCAGGAAGGAGTGTTTTGACCACTTTGGAGGAGTCAGACTAAGCTGAACTGTGAGGTTTCTATGACACAAACGTCGATATTCAGAACCCTCGTGTCCGCAAAAAAGCTGAGAAAAACTTCCAGACTTTTGAATTCAGCATCAGGACTCGTATTTTCGATATCGCCACCAAAAAAAAGATTGGCGTATTTGATGAATCCGATTACACCGTGCAACATTGGTGTAGGACTTCATGGTACCTCGAAATATTTCTATAATCTCAAATTATTGATCAGAAACTATTTTTGAGTAACTATGTATCTACACTTTAAGGTTTTTAACTCGGTCATTTTTCTAATGATATATGACCGATTTTGATGGAATATAGCTAAATGTACTCAGACGCACTTTTAAATGAGTGATCAAAAAAAAAATTAATTCAAAACAGTTGCCAAAACCGGTCTTCAAAATAAGAAACATTAAGATTATTCAAAAAATTACTGAGTTTAAAATCGCTGAGTACAGGTAGTTACTCAAACACGATTTATGATAAATAAATTGAGAATTTAAGGGTATTGAAATTTTGTCAGGTGCATTACAATGAAGCATTCGACCAGTCCTACAACCTCTACTAGGTCATATTATTTGAAAAGTTCTTCCATTTTTACAGAAGAATCAGAAGAAGGCGATTCCTCGCCGTGTACAAGAACTCGGCCTTTCGCAGACTTCAACTTGGTCAATTGCACGTCGGGACTTGGTCGAACACTCGTATAAAATTCAACTGGCCAAGGAGCTCAAAGTTCATGAGCATAAACAACGCCGTTTGTTCACTGACTAGGCTTCAGGAGCATTTGGAAGAAATCCCCGATTTTGGCCGAAAAATCATGTTTAGCGACGATGATGAATTGTTGATATGAAGCGAAATTACCGTGTATATTTGACGACACCAACGACAACAACGACACCACGAGACTCACTATGTATTCTCAAAAATTACCCGTTTGGTGTGGATTTTCGGCCGACATCGTCATTGCTCGGTTCTTTTTCGAAAAAAAAAACGTTGGTGAGGCGGTCACCGTCAATGTCGAGTGCTACAGAACGATGATAAGTGATAACCAATTTCTTACTAGGCCCAAATTGAACCATATGGATGACGAATAAGTACAGATTATTAAGTATAAATAATTTGTACCCAAAAACATATTGTTCATAATATAACTTATATTTAGTCCGTAAATGGGTGATTCTACAAACGATGGAATTTTCGGCGGCCCAAGAAATATTTTAAAATCCGTTCAATTATTTAATCTGATTTTTTTTTATAAAATTAAATCTGATTGATATCTACCTTCCTAACAATATTATTAGGGTGACCTTATTTTATTTTGCTGAAAAAATTCTTCAAAGTGTCTGATTCTCAGTCCCCTGACGTGTCCTCAGTGCGTTTTCGTAAAGAAAAATTATTACCGTTCTCTTATCTCAGGTCTCATACTAAGATGAATTCCACCACAGTTACGCCAAATAATACATATTTGCTACGAATTAGATAAATATTTTTAGTAATCGATTTTATTACAAAAAAACTTAATTAAACTTTGTCCCCCGCATTTCATATCAGTCCCCTGGAATATTGAAACAGCCGAAAAAATCAAAAACTAGGATATCGATCGAGTTTCCAGTACTGGCAATTTGAAGTACCAAGTCTCCTTAGAATAAAATCGTGGTGCAACTCGATTCTGTTTCTTATGTTAGTATTGTGAAGTGAAAAAGACATTATTGTGCAAGAAGTCGTGGATTGTCCGTTTAGTTTATCAGTCCTCTGGTGAGGTTTTACAAAACAAATTTATATGTAAGTAGGCATATTTGTTAGCAGTATAGTATAGGTTTAAAAAAACTGTAATATTTTATATATTTTTTTGTTTTTTAAGTAAAACCTTGATATCTTTTTTGCGCAAAAACCATTAAAAACCTCAGTCCCCTGGCTAATAAATGAACAAATGATATTTTATTCAGAAACCTGAGAAATTTTTAGTTATGTTGAACTTCCAACTTCATTGCGAAGTATTTTTAAAATTTTTAAAAATAATATAATTTATTTTAAATTGATTCTAAGTAGAAAAAAAATTAATTATACAGTAGACTCGCGGTAACGTGAACTATTAAAAACCGAGCGTGTTCACGTTTGCGAAGTTGTTCATGTTTACGAAGGTGAAAATCTTTAAATTTTTCAAGTAAATTAGACATTTGTTTTAACTCAAATTCATATATATTTTGTGTGTTTCGGTTTGTAAGTAGGTACCTACCATTATAATTTGTTAAGAAAAAAAATTAGTTGAAATCAATAAAAAAGGGGTTGTCTTTGTCCGGATTTTCTTTTTTTGCAAATTGCTGAACAAGGCCTTTTGGCAGAGACGTTCAAGTACGCTGATATCTGATGTTTTCTTTTTTTCATTCCAAAGATTTATTGAAAATGTTGATTGCTTCACTAGGCTATATTCTTGTACATATGTGCTCTTTTCAAAATTCTGTTCTCGCTTTTTTTTCATCCACTGGTCAAAACCTCGTTCGTTTGGGTTGCGCTCGGAAGATCTTCAGTCCAGGACTAAATGCCAATCATTTACGGGAATTCCCCGTTTCATAAAAACGATTCGAATAACCGACAAATGCAGAAAAGAAAACAACGTTTGGTATGTTAAATGCATTTTAAATTTGTTCATGTTATAGGGCTTTCTCAACGTGTTCACGCTACAGAGTAGCCAATGTAAAAAAAATTGTGTTCACGTTAGCCGGTGTTCACGTAAGGCGGTGTTTTTGTTAACGCGAGTCTACTGTAATATATTATATTCTTTTAATAAAATGCTAAGTTTTATGTATTAGCCATGAATTTGTATGTTTATGAAGACTAATTTAATTTTAATTTCTATATTTCAATGTGTACCCAAGAGAAAATACAAAAAAAAAATAAAGATTTATTCAGTCCCCTTAAAAAAAACTCAGTCCCCCGAACATCCGTTTTCAAAAAATGTCCTTAAAATCGTCAGTTTTAATTTTTTTACTGGTCGTTTTCAACAACGCAAAAAGACGTTCTAATGATCAACTAGAACAACTCTTACGACTTTTGGCTACCAAAAATGTCGTGCCGAAATTTGTAACATTTTATTCCATTGTTTGTAGAATTACCCAAATACATTTTTCACCGCAGCCACTGGCCGCGTCAACCAAAAACCAAATGCCCTAGTTTAAGATTTGATCGACAAATCAAAACCGGAATAGAACCCTATTTGGGTTAAAAAATGGGAATCCTAGAACTCATAAATAATGTTAGGTTACCACGGAATACAAGTTTTCAAGAAAATGCGAACTTACTCTTGCTCTTACCTATAGTTCAAGTTTCTTTAGAATTTATTTTAAATTGAATATTTGGCTACACAATCTTAGTATCTCACTTGACGAGTAAAAAAAAAAAAAAAAACAAGTCTATAAATTAAAAAAATTGAAAGGTCAGAATATTATATAATATCAAGCGCATAGATTCAGTAATTGGGTAAAAGTCTTTGTATAAATCTGCTTTTTGAGGGCTATTATTGAATTTTGGCATCTCGTTTGTGGAATTAACCAAAAAACAAACAATATTGTTCATATTATGAAACGAAGTACTACGATCTCTAACGATCTCAGAAAGCTTTAGTGTTCTGCAGTGACCTTGAAAAATATTTAAAATTCTATCTGAATAAATTTGATTTCATTAGAAGTAGCGCCCAGACATTTAACACCTTTAACAAACAAATAATTCGTAACTCCAATCTTTGATTACTCATTTCTGTACCAAACAATAACAAATCAAAACAAATTTGCCGGTCCGATCGCACTTTGTTATTTTGCCTAAAAAAATTTATCTATGCCAAAATAAGAAAACAGTTCAACCAAGTCATTCCACTCAGAAAGTGATTCCCATATATGTATATGCAAATCTCACCATACTACTAGTCACTCTAGAATTCAACGAACAGGCAAAACGATGCCACTAACACCTTTCCAACATGTTCTAAATATCTATTGTTAAAATGAAGACAAACATTTTATTATATTCATATCCGACCTACTTAAAGTGCCTCTGAAATCAATTAACACTTCCCAAGTCTAATAAAATGAGTACAACAAAAATTGCATTACAAAAATATAATATTTATTGAAAGTTTTTTTGTTCGAATTTTCATTTCTTCTTGTGTCTCTTCTCAACACATTCGGTGGCACATGCCAGTAGACATTTCAATAAGTCAAGTGACGTCAGTCCCTGATCCAGTATTTGCACCTCCCTGCCAGGATCCATAGCAATAAAAGGTTTCGATCCATTCAAAGCAGAGACATTCAACATTTGGGCCATGCGTTCGAAATCCTCATTTTTATCCTTGTTGTTCTTTAATGAATTCTTCTCCAATTCGTAGTGGGCCACCGACATATTGATGGCCATTCTCAGAGGATCAAGGAATTCTTTTTCGATCTTTTTACTCAAATCCCAGAAACCAGTTAAGTTTTTTTCGTCGGTTATAGCAAAGAAGCGAATTGCGTTTAGAGCTGGATTAATGCGGTCCGAATTCTCAATGAGATCTGTTTCGACACCTTTTGGGAGAACGCAGATTTGTTTCAATAGAAAGTCTGAGAACTCCTCACCCGAATAGCACGCTGGGAGCTTGTCCACTCCGCTGATGGCTAGCTTCTCGGCTACAAGATCCTTGTACATCGTTCCGAGATAGCCTTGCAGTCCGGGATGCTTGACACTCATCAGAAGAGATTTGATGGTAACGCATCTGGATTCGTCTCCAAATCGAAGGATGTATTTCTTAAGAAGCTGAATTGCCGACTGACGGGAACTCTTCATCGCTGAGTATCCAATTATCTGCGAAAGAACGCGCGTGAAATTTTGGTGAATCGGCTCGAAAAGGCTCTTGTCGGGTATTTGGAAATCCCCCATATTATCGATGGTTTTGTGACAGAGGAGAAGTCCACGCTTCTGGAGAGTCGGCGCCTTGCGTGAAAGGAAATCAGTGACCAGATACAGACAAGACTCAAAGATGTACACTGGACAGTAGACCTTGGGAGCACAGTCGAAACCAATCTCCTCAACAATCAGTAGATAGTAGAAAATGCCCATCGATTCGATGGGCAACTTTTCTTCCATTTTGAAGATATTTTCCGAGTCAGCCAAGTCGATTGATTCATCAATACTTGCTGGTGGATGGGACTTGTTCTTGACCTTTTCTTCCACCAAACTGAGCAGATAAAAGGGATCCTCGAGGATTCTTGTGGCCGCTTTGACCAGCGACGCTGCACACTGCATGGTGTAGGTGTTGGTCAGCTTCTCATTTTTTGCCAAATCGAGATAACACAAGGGTTTACCGAGAAGCTGCAAGAAGAAACAACACAGCACGTTCCTGCGATTGATCGTCTTCGATTCATCGTCGATGTCCTTGAGAACGTCCTCCAGCAGAGGCTCATAGAAAAGCGCAAGGGTGATATAGTTGGCCAAGACTTTCAAGACGTCATCATCTTGCTCGAGGAGCATCTCTTGACGCTGACTGCAGCCCCTGACCAAGTAGCTAGGCAGCTTCAATTCAGTGATCCGATTGACGATCGAATTCAATGTCCATTCCAGAGCTCGCGATTTGTCTGATTTCAGACGAAGCAGGCAGATCTGCAGACACTTCAGTGCGGTTGTGAAAACGTTTTCCGACGGACTCTCCTCGACAATCTGGAGCAATTCAAAGAGCACTTCCTCGGCTTGCGAGTGAGTTGCCGCCAATTTCATAATCTCCTCACAGCAAGTGTACAAGTCAAGGTTATTCTTATAGTTCTCGTCATTGAGGTGCACCAAAAGGATTTCCAATAAGTCTGCAGTGATAAATTTGAGGGTGTCGATGTTCTCAACCTGTTCGGAATGGAAGAGGCCAAGAACTTTGTCGTACTCTTTGTTTTGTAAACACTTTTTCACATTTTCCAAAAGTTTTCCTCCTTTGTCGGCCATTTTTCTGATGATTCACACGACTGAGAACGATTATATCACTGGATGGAATGAGTTTTTTTATAATATTTATGAACGGAATTGGATAAAAAGCACAAATATTTCGACTTTTCGCCTTGAGATTTGATTAATGAAGAATGAAGAGATGACACACATACCGGGCCAGCAGCTGTCAATTTTTTGACAGCCAAAAAGGAGAACCTATTGAGCGAAGAGAAAAGAACCAGGAGAGCCAGGAGAGTGGAAGACTACATTTTTTGCATATTTCTTTTTCCAAAAGTGGTGTAATAGGTTTTCGTTGAAGGGACTTTGCGCGGCTGAGCTTTTGAACGGTTTTATTTAAGTCACAGATCAAAATGATTTTTCTAGCACTTACTTGAGTACAGAAGGATTTTTTGTAGTTTTGTTACTCGATTAAATGCGTTTAGATTTGCCATATTTTGTGAAATAATCGAGGATAAACTTGCGCACACTTTTTAGAGTCTTTTTTTACTTTCGTTTTCTTTAAGCAAAGTGTCATTGATGACAACCGAAGAATAACTGCTGAGATGAACAGGGATGTTGGTGGTTTTTGTAGGGACAAGAGGTTTGGGCTGTGTTCGTGTGTGAATGAAAAAGCATTTTATAATTCGATGAAATTGTAATAGATCGATGAGCTATGTATATGTTAAAATATTAAACTGAGAAAATCTGTTCGCGTACTGTCAAAACACGAAATCTTCAACAAAATCTATTTTTTTTTCTTATGAACTTTCACCCAAAGTTTGTAGAAATGAGTAGGTCGACTAAGTATGCGAACAGAAAAACATTTTAAAAGGTTTCGCTGTAAAAAAAAAAAAAACGGAAAAAATGTTTTGTTCATTTGCAAAATGTTTGACGGGAGAAAATTGCCTAGTAATAATGATATATTGTAGAATATAATGCCAAGTGCATACATTAAATTTTTAGTTTCGCAACTGCTTAGATTGGTGCACAACTAGATTCGAGCAACTTAAATGCTTGTGTTTTGACACAAACTAAACGATTGTCTAAAATAAGTTTGCTATTTTCTGTTACATATAATTATACGCGTCTGCACGGACATTCAACGCCTAAGGCTAGCCGCGCACTAGCAACTTTTAGTTGCGAAACTGTTTGGTTACTTAGGCTAGCCGCGCACTAGCAACTTTTAGTTGCGAAACTGTTTGGTTACTTATAGAAAACAGATGAACTGTTTGGTTGAATGTCCGTGAATTTGCAGATAATTATATGTTCAATAAAATGGCGAACTTATTTTAGGCAATCGTTTAGTTTGTGTCAAAACACAAACTTTTAGGCTAGCCGCGCACTAGAAATTTTTAGTTGCGAAACTGTTTGGTTACTTATAGAAAACAGATGAACTGTTTGGTTGAATGTCCGTGAATTTGCAGATAATTATATGTTCAATAAAATGGCGAACTTATTTTAGGCAATCGTTTAGTTTGTGTCAAAACACAAACTTTTTAGTTACTCGAACCAAGCAGTTTCGCAACTAAAAGTTGCTAGTGCGCGGCTAGCCTTAAGCTAGGCACGCACATTCAATTTTTAGTTTCGCAACTGCTTGGTTCAAGCAAATAAGAAGATTGTGTTTTTGCACAAACTAAACGATTGCACCTGCGCGGACATTCAACCAAATAGTTCATCTGTTTTCTATAAGCGACCCAACAGCTGTGCAACTAAAAATTGAATGTGCGCGCCTATCCTTAGTTCCGCAACTGCTTGGTTCGAGCAATGTGTTGCACAACTAAAAATTGAATGTGCGCGCCTAGCCGCCACCAACTTAATTAAATTGAATTGATGATGAAAATGTTTTCTATTTTCTGCTTTCCTTCTCAAATAAACCAAATTGAAGGCATTGTTGATCAGAAGATGTGGATTTGTACAACTTGTTATTAGTTAAGCTAAAAAGGAAAACCACAAGGGAGATAAATCGGTTGTATTGCAATTCTACTAACGTCCACAGTTTTATCTTTTTTACCACCATACATTACAAGGTCATTTTGCCTTTTGAATTATCAAATTTGATACATGTGATCATCAAAATACATGCAAAAGTTACCCTTTCCATAACTGATTTTTAGCAGTTTTAAGAGTGGATATTTAGTTTTGAAAATAGTGTAAGGAACTTATAAAATAGACAAATCTTCAAAATACAAGACAATAGAGATAGCTATATAACACTTTGTCACTCTGATCCGTATGAATCATTATCGATATTAAAATAAAGCAGTTGCACAATCTTTGAGGCAGATTTACTTAAAATGATTTAAATGCCTCTTTAACACTCCTGTCTACACATCACCATCAAAATCCAACCAGGATTAATCAAACTGCAGTAAAACACAGCTTCTCTAACATTGTACTGATTTCTACACATTCTCCCATTTTCTTCGTCAACAATTCGATGCAAAAGAGGAAAAAAAACAAAAATAAAACAGCAGAATCATCCAACAAAGCGCAGTGCCGTTCGTTGAATTCAATAAGATGAAAGAAAATCCGAAAATTAGTTTGATTTATTCAACTTTTCTCCAGTTGACTTTAAACTTTCACCGAATCTTGACCGTACGTTTATGCCAAGTGTTTTTCCCATCTTCCAGAGAGTCCACTCTTCCTGCAATTTGCATATTGCTATTGCTATTGCTATTGCTAACGGCGGAATTAATCCAATTCAAGCTTTTCTTTTATTGATACAAATCTGAAATTTTGCAAGTAATCATTGAAAACGTCATTTCTCGAGTGAAAATCCTTCGTGCATCTCCAAATTCAGCCAAATGCTGTGAAAAAAGGGTGGAAACCCAGTCGTGATTCGTGAAGTAAAAGTGTGAACGTGAAGTTGAAAAAGTGCGAAAATGCACAAACAAATTTTGTGGTGAAAAAAAAAAAAAAAAAAAAAAAACTAAAAATTTAGGATGAGAAAATAATAAGTTTGTATATATTTTCCAATTATATGTGCTGCTGCTGTGCGCTGTGTTGTTATATTCATTAAAATAAAGGATATTCCTCCCCTCTCGCATCGGAAAAGAAATTATTGCTACTTCTTTTTGTTGATGGTTTATTCATCTTCGGTCGGTCTTTGTCTTTTCAATTAATTTTTTTTTCGAATTAGATTTTCCGGGACTCAAAGTGAAAATCGCCAGAAGGAGCAGAGAAATTCGCAACAAAATGTCGACGCGGTCTCAGTTGACAAAGGATTTGAACGGTGAGATGAAGAAAAGTGCTGACACTTTGTTAAAAATTTAGTATTTATTGTTTTGATACTTAAAATTTGTCATGTTTTTGTTTTACAAAATTAAACAAAAGTTTATTTATTTTTATCAAGAAATTATCTGGTGAGTTCGTTTAATAACTCATAAAGTTCAACGCGCCCCGGAGGCATTTATTTTGTTTTGTGAGCAGTAGGTCCGTTCGTAATCTTTCACAGTTCAACTGAAGTCTTTATTTCTGAAAATTTCAATATTTGATTATGCCTTCAGCCTGAAGAATGCAAAGCGTGGAGCCCTTTCCTATTACACAACTTTGATAGCGAGTATTTCGAGGGAAGTCCAGGTTTGCCGTACCTATGCCCTTCTATTGAAAAGTGTTCGGCACATGTCCCAATAATCCTGGCTACTGCCTGCCTGAAATAGGATAGTAGGTCATTTGTTCTGAATTAATTGTAGGTGCATTAAATAGAACTTTCAAAGCTAATTCCTATTATATTTTGGGATCCTTCCATGCTTACAACGCCACCTCGACGTGCACAAGAACTCGGCTTCTTCGGGCTTACGTCCGTACAAGACCCAACTGACCCAGGCGTCCAAAGTTCACGACCATACACAACGCCGTTTCTTCGCTGACTGGGCTACAGAGCGTTTGGAAGGAAACCTCAATTTTGGTCGAAAAATCATCTTTAGCGACGAGGCGCGAGAAGACATATGATTCCAACAGGAGAGCGCTACGTGTCAAATATCGGACGCCACAATTGGCATTCTGCATGTACGATTTGAAAGTAAGCTTATCTCTAGGATAGGTGACTTGAATGGGCCACCAATGTTCTGACTATAGTAAATATTTTCAAGGTTATTGATAGATTTATTTTAAGAAAACAATTGTTCTTCGAGTAACATATTTTAAAACATTTTTCGGTGAATGACTGTCGTTGTGCGCGATGTTATCAAGGGATTGGCAGAAATAAATAACCTATTTATAACATCCCACATGTTATCCTTCTTTTTTTTCGTGATGTCTTCCCGCTGAATTGTTGCCGATATACGAGTATGAAAATCTCTATTTCGCACCTCCTGGTCTTCTTCGCTTAACTGGCTAATTGGAAGTATGGCATGAGTCATTATTTCACTTTCATTGATAAGGATTTGGTGCAGACTTGTGGTCATGGGATGCCAAGGACAGAGCTTCACGTAAAGTCGAGCTGTTTCTAGGAAAAAACACCTAAATCTTTCCGCATGTATCTGAAAACCGATCATATATTAAGCAAAAAATTAACAAAAAATTTGATATGACTCACTAAAAAGCTTATATTTTAAGTTCTATCAGTCGGATGGTCAAAATTCAGGTATGTAAGCTTAGGTTTAATTACAGAGCATCAAATTGCATTTTTAAATTTTATATTTATATAAGTGGTTATATTCCTGGAACAAAGATAGGACAAATAGATAGTTTTTAACTTCAACCCTACCCCCTACTCAAGACTGAGAAAAAACCTGCCGGAATTATCGGATTTGATATCATGATAGACATACCTATAAACCCACATACTCATATTTTAGCTAAACATCCACTACCAATTTTTTTTGTCGGCCTTTGTATTATTTATTTATTGAACCGCGAACTCAAACAGTGATATTTCGAACTAGCGCACCTAACTTTTACTTCTGTCTTCGGATTTTTAATAACAAATATTTCTTCTTTCATGCTGTATACTTAGATTTAAAAGTTCTCTGCGCCAGTTAAAAAAAAAAAAACCATTTTAAAAATTTCATTGCCCGTGAGTAAAACCGTCATCTATTTATGTATTTTATACATTAAGTAACAACTTTCAAACGAAAATAAAAATGTATTTGCAATCTACATGCCTTCTTGAACAAACAACATATTTTTAATTTTTTTTTGTTTAACGAAGTTAACTTTTAAAATTAAAATAAAACTGCACAAAATTAAAACTTGCGCATGTCTAATAAAAATCAATGACAAAGAGTCAACTTGAATGTACCGTAACTTGACCATTAGACAGAGAAGAAAGATAATACTTACAAATAACATGTGTTATAATATGTATATTAATTATGCATTTTTATTTTTTTTTAAAGACAAAAATTAAAAACTGTATTTTGAGCACTGATGTGTATGAAGAGGGCCCACTGTGCGGCGCTAGACTTTTTCTTATAGGGTTTCCTGAAGTGGCAGGTCTATGCAAATAAACCACAATCGCCCGATGACCTTAAGGGGAACATAACACAGGTCATCGCTCAAATGCAGTTGTGTCTATGAGGAAGAGTCATTGAAAATTGAACTCGGTGCCACCGTAAAAAACCGAGGCGGGCATTTGAACGATGTCATATTCCATACATAATGGCATACATGGGCCTTTAAAATAAAATAAAAAGAATTTTGCGAATACCTCACATAAAGCTTACTTTGTTCCATTTCAACAACTACCCGCCCTTATTGAGAAACCCGTTTTTTTTGTCATGAAAATTGCTTCCCATCTAAGGCATTCGGACTCATAAAAAAATTGCCAGTCCTCTCCAATCTTACCGACATAACACGCACACGTAAATATTTGGTTCTGCACGAGCTGTTGCGGTTGAAGTTATATTTTTCTTTATTCATTTATGGAACTTACACATTCCTAATCTTGTCTAATCATTGACTTGTTATAAAGAGTAAGCGCCAAATTATTACTACGAATATGAACGACAAGAGATAGTTGTAGAAAACGCGGAAAAATAGGATAGGTGTAGCTTTTGACACTTTGGCTTGGTGTTTCTTTTGTTATTTAGATTTTATTATGGTGAATAAATAAAGAGAAGTTTATTTAACAAAGTTATACGTCCAAGCGAGATGTCATCGGAAACCGTATTAGCTAAATTAATAAATAAAACATTTAGTTAAATCCCCACTTACACTTTTATATTAAAAAAAATGTTAGCAGACATAAACGAAGTCATTAAACCTAAGAACAAATTGTTATATTTCTATTCATAATTATTTTCAAATCTTCGCACTTCTGCTTAATTTCTTGGATAAACAAAAAAGAGGTTAATCTTTTTTCAATTTTGCCATAGGAACGATGCAAGATTGGCAATTCTATTTCTTATTCCTCCACTAAACCACTTTCTTCGGTGGTTAAGCTCCATGGCATTTGGTATGCCTCAGTTAGCAGACATTTTGTTTTAGCAATGAAATTTTGCACTAAATCCAACTGCCTTTATTAATTGAGATGTACATATATGTATGTTTACTTCGGCTTTTCAATTTTAAAATAATGTTTTTTTTATCGTTTAACGGTTTTGGAACAGAGAGGCTCATTTTTCAATGGGTGGATACCTTATCAATGAAAATTGTGCGACGACCATTGCATCAAAAAAGTCACTGTATGACGTGTAATTTGGTCTATTTGTGTAATTGCTTAGAAACTTCTTGTTTGGGGGTGGCCGTGGCGCGATGGTTGTGTGCTCGCCGTCAACCTCATGATTAAAAAACCTTCTAAAAATTGTCATCAATGGGTTGCTGGCTTACTCATTACATGTTGTTCAGGCATAACACTAAAAACATGTGATTGAGTTAAAACTAGTATGCCCATCAAATATGAATACGAATAAAATAATGCGAATTATGAGGGACTTAAAAATAAGACACGGCATTTCTCCGCATTAGTTCAGCCGCCATCCCTGTAGATAAAAATCTAGTCAAGCACCTTCAGTCTCAGAACATCGTGCCACACATCTTTCCTATCCTTCTTTCTCTTCCTTAACTTCACACCCGTGCTGTGTGAAACATTTAAAGGGTAATCATAATCCTTTGAGCGTGTGTAAATTATAAAAAAAAAAATGGGAAAGTTTTGAAAGTTACCTACAACTCATCGCTATAGCTAAATGATTTATTATGGTAAGAAATATTTTCGGTGAACATTTTTAACTCTGTAATTTATTGCACCGTTTTTATGTTTTATTACGGTTTTGTTGGATGAAATGTCAGCCTTTATAAAGGCTGGGGCAAATACAAGTTTTTTTTTAAAAATACAATAAAATGAACAAAGCTAATTTTTTTTTAAAGCTTTATTAGTAAAGCAGCATTTAAACTTTCGGTTTTGTGCTCTCTGTACGTTGTTCATTATTGCTCGTACGCGGAACAACGAGAATGTAAGAGCAAACATTCGCATTAATTATGGAACACAACATTGTTCAAACGGATGGTGGTGTGCCTTCAATTTGTGGGTCAATTGGACCTTATAAGCGAATAATCCGAGATCTTTGTGCAGAATTCTCCGCAGGTTCAGACTAGTGCGTGAAATGTTGAGCTGTTGAGATCGATTGCGAATTGATGTTCGTGAATTGAGTCTTACACTCTCGGATACAGCAGCCACATTCTCGTCTGTACGCACCGTACGACGACGGACGCATGAGTGTTGTCCACTAGCATACCAGTCTCAAAAAGTTTTTGCACAAACTTGCGTACAGTAGACGCAGTCGGACAAAACTTCATTTCAAAAAACGCACTGCACTCAATTTGGAAATAAGTTTTCAATATTTCCCAACATTGTTCAAGCGAAAAGCAACTCATTTCCTTCCGCGGAGGTTTGATACTTTCTGACAAGATTTGGAGCGAAAAACAGCTGTCATTGTCAAAATAACTTTTGATTTAAAAAAACACTAGATATCCTTTAAACAATGAAACAAACCGCATTTTTTCCAATCTATTGTATTCTTTAAAGCCTCTTAAGGCCATTTGCTGAAACGAAACTTAAATATTTATGTCCAACCTAAGCGCTTATGTCCTACTCTTTCCTCTACGTAAACTGTCACATAAGAGTTTATGTGGAACATAAGTATTTATGTTCTGTATCAGCAAATGGGCCTTAGTCTCTCAGTTCTAAGTTAAGAACTTACTAGCGTTGCTAGATGTTCCAGTTTACCCGGGACATCCTGGATTTCAAACATAAATTCATCTGTCCCGCCGGGGCAGCTTTTTTCCCGGGTTGGGATCAAACTCACAAAATAATGCCTAATTTACCTAAATATATTTCATTGATAAGGAATAATCGCTGCATTGTGATTTCATTTTAAGAAATTGCTTTTAAAATTTCCATCAAACAAACCTAACTTAACGAAGAATATATTTTTGCAAACTGACAACTGTCATTAAAATTTACAAAAGAAAAATATTTACAAATGACAAAAAAAGTCATTTAATTAGTAATTAATAAAAGAATTTATTTATTTTTATCTACCCGCATATTATGATTTTTTATTTTGCTCCGGGCAATATGTTGAAATCTCGAGATTTTTCATTATTTCAGCCATATGTCCCGCCGAGGTGTAAGAAAAATTTGGCAACCCTAGATATTACGTAAATGAAATAATAGATTTGTAACGAATTGTCGTCTCATTTGGTAGATTAATTTTTTTTAATAACATGCATCGCAATTTCAAAGTGGGGCAAACATTAATAACTATTTTTAATTATTTTTTAAATTCTTTGATTTGCATACAAAATGCACACAAATAAAACATGGCTGCATTTCACTAAAATAACTTTTTTTTTTTGTTTATTTTGACATTTCTCTCTATGTAAGTGTTACCAGAGTTGGCTTATTTTTGGGACATTATTGAGAATTTTTGCTTCTTTGTTGATTTTGTAAGTGAATTATTTGTTGATATATCTAAGTCCATAGTACTGTTAACTGAAAAAAAAACCCTGCCTGGTGACTATATGCACTTAGCGGAGGAACGAAGTTACGTCAGAGGGATTAGCCTTTGCTTACCGAAAAAGAAAAGAAAATTATAATTGGCACAAATATCTTGCAAAGAAAAAATAAAAATAAAATTATAACGAGAACATTTTTAAGCCAGTCATGTCGTCAAATTTTTTTTCGCATCATCAACTCCAATGTTGAAAAATGGATCGATTTTTTTTAATCCCAGATAGAAGTGTCCTCCACAATGTAATTTTTTTCCTTCATTGAATTCCATTCCTATGCTCATTCTCTTGGTGATTAACAGCTTAATGTGGTTAGTTTTCCAAACAGTACCTACAATACTTTCAACGTCCCTTTAAAAACAATAATTAAAATTAGCTTCTATCAAAAAATTAATTAAATATTTGCAATAACTTACCTTCTTTACAAGTTAGCGCCGCTTCGTCCGTCTTGGTGCTTGTAAAATTAATTTTATAAATTCCCGCTCTTCTGCAGCTAAAAAAAGAAATCAGCTGCACAATCTGCGCGTTGCCGACGACAGTTTGACGTAAGTACTGCAGTTGGGCTAGGTTAGTTCGATCAAAAATCTGACTTTATGAACGCAGATAATGCCGTTCGTAGTTAGGCTGGCGACTTTACACACTGACCACTTTCAGTACTGTTAGTCAAAAAAGGCTTAAAAAAAATAAGGTTAAAAGTGACAAAGTAAAACATTTAATTTTATGATTTAACGGAGCTACTGTCTTCAACAAATCAGCTTTGAGAGACTCAATATTTCGGTGAGGCTTACAGCAAGCCTTCTGCTTCGAAATGTTCCATAACCGGTAGTCCAGCGGATTAAGATCGGGGCTTCCCAAGGGCCAATCTTCTGCGGCGATAAACTCTGGTAAATTGTCCTTAAGCCATAGATGTGTTGTTTTTACTTTGTTGGCCGGCGCAGAATCTTGCTGAAATATCCAGTGCTTGCCAGCAAATAAGGTGTTGCTTAAGGGCTTCACAACCTTCTCCAAAATGTCACTTTGGTAGTTGGAAGCACGTGTTTTAACTCCTTGTTTACAAAAATGCAAGTTAGGAACACCATCATAAGACACACCCCACCAAACCATCATCGAAGCTGGATAATAGCCTCTTCCGACTTTTCCAAATTTTTCAGCAGCTTCCCTGGAGCTATGGGCATAAATTCTGTCATTTTGACGGTTAAATTTCTGTTCCACTGTAAAAATATTCTCATCAGTGAAAAGAGTTTTTCTGTGTCGGCCGTTTGCGTATCTTTTTGTTCTTGTCGCTGTTATCTTGCGCAGAGCCTCAGTAAAGCGTTGACCAGTCCTTCAGCGGTAAGCTCCAAGCCTAAGGTCTTCTTTAATAATCCGTGACATCGTTCTTGGAGGCACTTTCATTTCACAAGCCATTATTTTTTGTTTGCAAAGTGGATTCCTCCGGATTCTTTCGGCACCTGCTTTGACCACTGCTGGCGTCCTAATTTGGCGAGGTCGTCCACTTCGCGCTCTGTCATCCACAGAGGAGATCTCATTGTACCGGTTTAAAGCACAATAGATAAATTTTGTCCATATTTTCAGTGGTTTTAGCAGCTCGAAAATCTCTATAGGGATTCTACCACATTTGTGTAGCGCGATGGCAGCGACACGATTCTCTTTGATACCCCACTCCATGTTTATCGTTTCGCGTATCAGGCTCAACTGGCTCATTAACGTCAATTAAGGTGTCAACTTGTTATACAGTTTAATGCCGGTCGTCCACTAGGTGATCAACGCACAAATTCCGAATTCAACGCATTCAACTTCAATTCTGTTCAACCAACAAACGGGTTGGATCTAGTTGTTGGCCGTTGCTCAACAAGTGTACGGGTAGTGTACGACATCGTGTTGCTCCTTGAAAATGTTCGATCAACACGTTGAGCAACATTTTCAAGATAATGTTTTGCACATTATTTGTTCAACGCGTTGATCAACTTTTTAATTTTCTTTGGGATTTCTTGACGTAATATTGTGTTGCGTTGCGTTGGTTGCAGTGAAATGTGTCTACGTGGTTGAACTATTGCGTTGCCATGAACTTGCAGTTGTTGCAAACTGTTGTTTGGTTTTTCGTCATGGAAGGTGATAAAAAAGCAGAGTGGACCAAGGAATTAATTTTGCAATTGATTTCAGCAATTGAGGAAAAGCCCAATATATGGGACAGTAAGAGCCCCTCTTATAAAAATCGAGGTGCCAGGGAATTGGCTTGGTCTCAAATTTCCTCGAAAATGCAATTGCCTAAATCGGAAATAAATGACAAATGGAGACTTTTGAGGAAACAATTTACATATTTTCTAATATTATTAATGCGGCAGCCATTTTTTTTACTTAGAAGAAATCATACTCATACGGAACAAATTTAAGAATATTTTAAAGGTAAGGCGTGCGTCGACAATAAATGTATGTACCAAACTGAAGTCAAAATTATTTCAGGTTTGACGTCTGAGTTTTTTGTTTATCATGGTGCGTTCAACGCGTTCCCCAACGAGTGATCCTTGGTTAAGTGTACGAAGGTATCAACTCGTTCATCAACTGGTTGAGCAACCATATCGAAAACGCAGTTGATCAAATCGAAAAACTTTTTTTTCTGTCAGAATCGAACAAGTTTATCAATTAGTGTACGAGGTTATTCAACATTTGAGTAAGTTGGTCAACTAGGTGTACGGAGCTATTCAACACTGGAATAACTTTTAAGAGTTGATCAACTAGGTGTGAGAGGTTAATCAACATATGGGAAAGTTGGTCAATTATGTGTACGGGGCTCCAAACGCATTATGTTCAACTTTAGTTGCTCAACGTGAATTATGTAAGTTGCAGCACTAGTGTAAGAGGTTGTAAATTCGTTTATCTAACGAAAGAGTTGAATAAAAAGTTAAACGAAGTTTGTTGAACTTATCGCGCACATAGTGGACGACCGGCATAAGAACAACAACACATCAACACATTTTTTTTTGTTGCATCTTAAACATTACGGACAGAACTTATGGCACGACTACGTATACTATTGTTATTTTGATTTGTAAACTGAAAATATTACTCTTTTATAAAGATATACAGATGTCAAGCCATTTCCACCCTTTTCGAATTTCTTATGCGAATTTCTTATAGATTGTTTTAAGCTTCAAAATCAAATATATGTATATGCATTTATGAATTGAAATAAATATGTACTAAATTTACTTAGGCAGTCTTGCAGGTAAGTTCTTTTAACTAAAGTCTCAAAATAATCACAACACTTACTTACAATTTATTTAAATTCGCAAAAACAAATCAATAGGCAAGTGTTACAGGTCCCTCAAACCAAAGCCAGACACTCGGATGTACAACGAAACTTTCACTCAACCCACGACTTTATTTGGCTTATCGCCATATAAATAAAATTTGACATGCGAAAGTTTTGTTTTAGTTCCGAATGTTTCACGTTGTCCAAGGAGAGTTTTAAAGCAGTTATGCAAGCAGTTATACTCTTAAAAACTTCACAGTCACAAAACACGAATTTTTAAAGCTCTACCTGTCGCTATTTTTCGGTGCCGTGAAATAAGGCCAAGTGAAATAAGGCCAACTTTCGAAAATTGGTCTTATTGCACTTTGATAAAGTGAAATAAGGCCAATTTTCAGTAGATGGTCTTATTTCACTTTGAGAAAATGAAATAAGGCCAAATGATTTTGAGAACTAAGACCAAATTGGTCTTATTTCACTTTTTGAAAGCGTAATAAGAGCAACTGAATGTGGTGGTGCCGCTTATCGGGGGCCGACGTTCTGGGTTTTCTTGGGCAACAGTACCTTGGGTGGCCCGCTTCGCGGGTTTTCAGGATTTTAACTCCCTTTTCGGGGCTCACACCCGCTCACGCAACTCCGTTGCTCCGCTTAGGGTATGTTCAGTCGCCAGGCAGGCGCCTGTAGCAACAGTTTTTCTTGGGCAACAGTACAGAACTGTTAGTTGTTTACTCCAATTAATATAAAATACAAAACTGTTGCTACAGGCGCCTGCCTGGCGACTGAACATACCCTAAGCGGAGCAACGGAGTTGCGTGAGCGGGTGTGAGCCCCGAAAAGGGAGTTAAAATCCTGAAAACCCGCGAAGCGGGCCACCCAAAGTACTTTTATCCAAGAAAACCAAGAACGTCGGCCACCGATAATCAATTATGTATTATACGAATCTAACGGCAAAACCTACTTTTTTTATTTTTAACGAAACATTTTATGCTTGGCCTTAAGTCACAAACAGATTTGGCCTTATGTCACTTTGTAAAAGTGCAATAAGACCAACTGCTGAAAATTGGCCTAATTTCACTTTATAAAAGTGCAATAAGGCCAATTTTTAAAAGTTGGCCTTATTTCACTTGGCCTTATTTCACGGCACCCTATTTTTCCCTCCAATTTTGATATTCACTTTTTTTAAATGTTTCTTAATCTTTCCTTATTTTCCTAGTGATCCTACGATTATGTCATATTTAGGGATGTCAAAACAAATTAGGTTTACAAAATACATAAGTGGCATCACTGTTTCGAGTGAAGAAAGCCATTGTGGCAGGGAAGTAAGTTCCACACTAACAAACCCAGAACAGGATGAGAATAACAGCAATTAATGGAGAAATCAATTTTGATTTATTACAAATTAAAGGAATGAAGGAAGGAACCTATGCTATATAAGGGTGCAGTGTTATTTGTTAGAACCATGTTAGCCTAATTAGGAATTATTACAAATTCTCTAGTTATGTTTCCATGAAGGTAGAGTTAGGTATATTGTTTTGTTCGTGTTTGTGTGAAGCCAGTGCTCCCTGTAACCAGCATAATTCCGCTCACTAAAATGTCGATTGTGATCCATATCCATTTTATTTTTTTCAATGTTGTGTATTGAAGTCCAAAAAGACTGGATACAGCGCATGACGAATTTAATGCTTTCCTCTTTGCTTCCCAATTCTCTGGTCTTCTTCTCTCGTTTTTTTTTTTTTTTGATTGTTTTTGCTGGTATTCTGGTTTTTATTGGGAGATTTTTCTTTTTTTTTTCTATGTTGTTGTTGTCTTGGTCCTGGGCCCACAATCAAGAAAAGGAACAAAAACCGGCATTTTCATCTTCATAATCGTTATTCCACTTTGCTCTGCATCTTCATCACGATTATTTGTTGTTGTTGCCGTTTGAAATAATTTTCGCTTGCATAAAAGAAGGTTGGTTGGTATTTTTTTTGTTCTTATTTAAATAAATACCAATTTTGGGAGTGAGATTCCTGACTCTGGTTTTCTGATTCCAGGTCCAGACCAGAAATCAGTGAGTCAAATGACACTTTGCGCTTCAACCATGAGCACCAGAGTCTTTTGTTTTGTTCGTCCTGCCACCTTTATTATGATGTGTACCACCTACATACAGACATTGTGTTGGTTCTTGATGAATTATTTCAGATTTATTTCTCTTCTTTCTTTTCAGCTTTTGCACTCCTGGTTTCAGGTGTGGAAACAAATTATAAATTCTTAAATCTGTGAGATATACCTAGCAAGACCCTTTTGAAACCCTTATGACAACGACGACTATTAGGTATACGTATACATTTTAAGTTAATGGAAGACTCGTGGAGTATGGCCAATTGTTTATTTATAAATGTGTAGGGATGAGCCTGATGAGGGGTGCACTTGGGCTTATACCTACCTACATTTTAAAGCGAAAGAAATACAAAATTAAAATAAAATACCGTTAGATGGAAAAGTGGATGAATTTTGAAAAGAATAATTTCCCTCGTAGGATGGTTTTGAAGAAAATCGACAGAATACATCAATGTGGGGAGCTTTCCTCATGTTAAAGGGGTGGGGTTGATATTTTTCTTTCATGGGGATTGTTTTGGTATTTTTAAATGAAATGATATCTACACCATAACATGAATTCCAAGGAGAAAAGATTCAAAACAAGATACCTACCCCCGGGGTAACTTTTTCTTTGGGTTGTTGTTTTTTTTTTATTACAATATGACCTTGAAAGCAAAGGCATTTCAGATATCTTTTTATTTGAGATGAATAATAACATTCAATTTGAAGAATAAATGTTTCGATTAAATTGAGAATTCCTGAAAAGTCGAAACAAATTAAAAGAGTATGAAGAAGATTTGTTTTTATTTGACATTTTTTTTTGTTTTATAACTTTGCGTGCGCTAAAGGGATTATGACTAACCTTAAAATATTTGAGCACAGTGCGAGCGTTAAGAATAGTTGGCTCGGTGGGTTGATGATGCGCCAAGCCGGATCTCAATGAATTCATTGTTTTCTCAAGGGTGTGGGTAATGTAGGAATGGGAAGGGTAAGAGAAAGGATTTAGTGGAAGTCTTATAGGTATGGGATTTCTGTATGAAGTTAAGGATGCTTTTTAGTGGCAAAAATGAGACGTCGTCGCCCAGTTCGTCGAAAAATTCATCTTTTCGAGAGCATCTTTTCTAATTCTGGCTAGGCTAAGGCATTCACAGAGGATGTGAAATGAGCCCTCTTCCGACTTTTCCACTTCTTTGTCCTGTCACCCTCTGCATAAGTCAGATGTGCTGTCGCCTATTCTGTTCATGTGGGTTCCCATTAATTTGTTACTCGTAATGATTCCAACCAAGAGAGAGGTCTGTTTAGCTTCAGTATAGATACTCTGTTTTTTTCCTTCATATATCTGGAAACCAGACGGGTGTAAATTGTTGACCATCATTCATTAGCAGTCTTGAGAAATCTTTGGTAATTTTTATACATTTCCCGCTCCATTGGCAAGAGTACCATGAGGTACAATTGGCTCGGTTCAAGTGATGAACCGTTTTTGACCAGTTCATCAGCCATTTCATTTCCATAAATATCACGGTGTCCTGCGATCCATCGCAGGGTGACTGAATTTGTTTCGCCGAGCTGTTTTGACTACGTGACAATTGACGAAATGGCTCTGATTGCCGTTTGGCTATCTATGAAGATATCAATGTTCTTGTTTGACAGTTCACATTTGGAAAGATATTTTGCGGCCTCGCAAACTGCAAGCACTTCAGCATTTTAAACACTGCAAAAGTTTGGCAGCTTCAATGATCTATTAATGAGTGATTTTGAATGTCTGAATATCATAATGGGAGGGAAATATTGAGCCGGATAAAGCATTGTGCACGAGAAGTCAAGATTTTTATTATAAGTCTTTATTAGTCGAAGTTTTTATAAGAAGCGATTTTTCAATTAATTCATTTAATTTATAATTTCACTTTTGAATTTTAACAAAAAAGATACCAAAGTACCTGATTATGAAATCGAATCGAATCATAATTAATCACTTAAGTTCTTCGTATTTATCTTCAATTTATCGAACTCTACAACTCCCTCTTTCAACGCTATATAATCCAAATTCAAAACAATCTTAATTAAATCCCCAAAAACCCTTCTCCAGTTTGTCAACTTTAAAAGAAAATCCGATAGTAACCCTCTCTCTTCTCTTTCAATAACGAAATCTCAAACGAACTACAAACAATGGCCAACATTTTTGCTAGTTTTTTTTTAACAATCTTTTATTTTACCAACCACATCTTCATACCTGATTGTTATTATTTCAATTATTTACAGAAATTCTCGGCCCATTTCTACCTCATACCATTGACTCATTTTTCATCAAAATTATGCTAAATCAATTTTATGATGAGTATATTTCCGGTCCAGATTGTATCCCCGTCAAATGCTCTACTCCTCTTAAAAAACTTGGATATACCCCTATGTAACATATTCTCAAAATCTTTGAAAGTTTTCGTTATAAGTCTCTCAGTTCCTAAGGCAATAAGGCTTTGTAGAAGATAGGTCTATAACGACTAGATTCGTTGAATTCGTATCCTTTATCCTCTCAGGCTTAAAGATCCGAAAGGAAATCGACGTTGTCTCAACCGATTTCAAAAAGGCTCTTGACAAAATTCCATTAGGCTTATTCTACCCAATCTGTGCACTTTTGAGCTTGAACCTATCTTCTTAAGATGGGTTTCTTTTTACCTGAAAACCTGTTACTACAAAGCTCGGTTGAGATCTACCTTCTCTGTTGATTTATTAGCAACCTCCGGGGTCCCACAAGGCAGCCACTTAGGAGCTTAACTTTTTATTTTTACTATTCACAATATTAAAATGGTCATTAATTATTCCCATATTTCGGTCTAAGCCGGCGACACCAAGTTTTCCAAGACCATTTCTTCAACTTGATCACGACAGTTTCTCTTTCTGGTGCTGAAAAATGGCTTAGATCTAAATATTTCCAACTGTAATTCAATCACTTTTTACGAAAACGCATCGCATCCCCTCATCGTATACCTTTTCCATTATCTATATAACGAGTGATTTTTTAAGAGCTATCGGAAATTAAAAAAAAAAAACATAAAATTCTGAAAAATGCATGAAATCTTTATTTGAATCGATAGTACGGTCGATATAATTTAATGTTTAAAGATTATTTCATGCAAATGTTGGCCACAGCTGCGCCTCAAATGGTCCATCCGCTTAGTCCAATTTTGGCATACTCTTTCTAACATTTCGGCCGATATCTCATGAATATGGACATCAGCCTTAACATAGCCCCACGAAAAATAATCTAGAGGCGTTAAATCGCACGATCTAGGTGGCCAATTGACCGGCACCAAACGTGAAATAAACTGGTCGCAGAACTCGCCTCTCAATTGGTCCATTGTTGCGTGTGCTGTGTGGCACGGGGAACTGTCTTGTTGAAACCGCATGTCATGCAAGTCACGCTCTTCCATTTTGCGCGAAAAAAAGGTTGTTACCATCGCAGGATAGCGCTTACCATTCACAGTAACGTTGCATAATCTTTGAAGAAATGAAGAAATACGGCCCAATGATTCCGCCAGCCCATAATCCGCACCAAACATTGACTTTTTCTGGATGCCTGGGTAGCTCTTGCAATGCCTTTGGCTGCTCTTCACTCCAAATACGGCAGTTTTGCTTGTTCACGTATCCATTCAAGCAGAAATGAGCTTCGTTGCTGAACACAATTTTTCAAAAAAAAAGTGGATCTTCGGCCAACTTTTCAAGAGCCCATTCACCAAAAATTCGGTGTTGTGATAGGTCGTTCGGCTTCAATCCTTGTACCAGCTGCATTTTGAAAGGTTTCACACCTAAATCCTTCTGCAAAATTTTTCACATAGTGGAGTAACAGTGGCCCAATTACTGCGAACGGCGCCGAATCGATAATTCACGGTCATCACTAGCACTGGCCGATACAGCTTCGATATTTTCCTCTGTTCACGCTCTACGTAGACGTGTTGGTGGTTTAATGTCCAATGTCACAATATCCCAAATAGCCGCCTCAGTAGGTCGATTAAACTGACCATAAAATGGAAGAAGCGCGCGATGAACTTTCTTAACAGAGCACGCATTTTCATAATGAAATTCATGATTAAATTATAGACCAAACTGAAGATGTTTGACAGTGACACAAAACACGAAACGTGCGTGAGCTGTCAAAACCAGTGTTGCCAAAAAGAAAATAGCAAAAAAATCACCCATTATTATTATACTGAGCTGAGTTACATAGCTCGCAACCTTGGTGTTTGATGTGATATAGATCTCAAGTGTCTGACAAATATCGACGAAAGGATAGTCCGAAGAATTCCTTGACTCCTACGTGACCCGATCTCTGTACATAACCCTTGAGCGTAGAGCGCCCTTGTCTCGAAAGTTCATTCCAAGGTTAAATTCTCTGTATTTCTGTTTCTGGGAATGGAAATCCTATTGGAAGAAGTTGTGTTGGTAAAAAACACTCGGGAATCGATTTTTTCGGATTAAAGTTCAGGTTATTAAGTGAAGGCAATGAATTAAAAGAAATAAAGTCAGCATTAACAGGTGAGGACACTTCAACTATTGGACAAGAAAAAGATAACTGAACATCATCAGCAAAAAGATGGACGAGCGAGAAAGGTGTGCATTTTGGAGCTCATTAATAAATCTAGAAAACAGAATTGGTCCTAATAGGAATCCTTGAGGAACTCCTTAAATGATCTCGATAAAATCAGATTTATTGTCACCAATACAGACATATTGAAAGTGCTGCGATAGGTATGAAAATGTCAGATTACAGGCACTGTTAGCGAATGAAAAATATGTTTTACGACTTGTTTACGACAATTATAAATAATGTGCTTTTTCGAGTTTATTACAGCCTATTTTCAGAAGTGGTAGTGCTTACTTGACCATATAGTTAGCATTTAAAAAATTAAATAAAAACAAGTGCGACAAATTTTTTGATTTTACGACGAATTTACGACACTGTTGTTTTTTCTTTTCGGTTTCAATTTTACCCTATTTTGTGGAGTGGTAGTGCTTAGGTAAAGTTGGAATTACCAGGGGTTATTTTTTTGTTTCCCAACAAATTTACGACAAATGCACGACAATTAATAATTATTACACCTTTTAATTTTTTTAGTGCTAACTTGACGGAAATATAATTTCAAAATTTCGCATGATTTATTTATCATTTCACTTAATGCACCTAAAAACTAACCTAAATCAATTTCAATCAGTGACACACACTCGGGGCTGTTGACATTAAACATGTTTGTTGCTTCCATCAAGACCGGGGGTTGTCCTTGCTGTTTAGTTGACATTTAAACGAAAAATTAAATTAAAAAAAAAACAACAGATTGAATTTTTGTATCTTATGCAATTTGATGTGAAGTTTTCTGTCTTTATTTTTCTCTTCATCGTTGAGATGAAAGCGAGTAAAATTGATTTTAAGTCGCCAATTAGCATAAGCAAATATTTTTTTTTTTTAAATTCTCCCACCTTGACGTGGATACGAGTTGTTTTTGTTGTTTATTGTAATCTGCCTTGCATGCATGCATGAATAAATTTTGAAGTAAACAACATTGTCAAAGTGTTTCACATGCATGAGTAAACATCAAGAGTTATTTACATATTTTAATACTTCCTCTGTGAGAAAATCGGATTCTTGGATAGGCCAAGTTTATATAGCATAAATGAAAAATTATGTAATGTTGTAATAAATTTGTTTGTGCGGTTGGCAAAGAGAAGGTAGATCAGCCCCACGCGTTTTTATTTAATGTTTTTTTTTTTTTGTTTTATTTTTTTAAGGTGTCCAAGTGAAGTGAAATTTCAATAGGAAATAAATATATTGATGGTGGAAAATAAATTCCAATAATAATAAATTCCAGCCACGCTAGATATTTTAAAAGAATTAACATAGCTGTAAGTAATCCGACTGTAATATAGAGCTTCTTCTTCTTTTTTGCAGCAGTAAAAATGTTCAAACGATTAACTACATAAATGATTATTTATGAAATATCGAATGTCAAAAAACTCACTAAACAAAAAATTCAAAAGAAAATATTGAAAAATAAAAATACGCAGATAAAAAATCGAACAGAGAGCATTTTACAGGGCCTTAAAAAACAGATAAAAATTACATATGAAATAGTACATCTTAATAAAATTAAATTATATTAAACTAAATAAATTAAAACCTTATATGATATTTGTTGAAATTTAATGAGTAGTTGGGTACACAAAATCTAGCGGATTTATTATGACTTAGTAAATAAAAGCGTTTAAATTTTGTTTTGAAACAAAACTATTGGCTACTCTAACCAATGAGATTGGCTACTCCAATTGAGTATGTTGGTTAAAGTAACCGAGTAAATCAGTTATTCCCATTGTATAAGAAAGGGTACTCTAACCGAGTGGGTTTTGCAACTCCAATTGAATAATTTAACAAAAGAAAAAGAAAAGATTGGCTGATGCAATTGAGAAAGTTGGTTAAAGCAACCGAGTAGATAAGTTACAACAATTGATAACATTGACTGCTCCAATTGTGTACGTTGGCTACTCCAATCGAGTAAGTATGATTGGGTAAGATGGATAAAAGAAATTGTAGATGTGTTTACATCGTCTGTTGGTTGTATTGACGATTAAAGGGACATTTTAGGTACTCGAAATACAGACGAACAAGATAAAATGTTCAAAAAAAAAAAATCAGCAAGTGACTGTCCTCAGGGTGGGGTACTATCACCTTTGCTGGATTAATTGTTAAAAAATTTAACCTCCCAAGGTATGTATATGCTGCTTTCCTTTCGCTATTATAGCCGTAGGTTTGTCCAAAGAGGACTAACAATTACACGGAAATAAGGTTTATCTGTAGGATTATAAATAAGTTCCTACAAGACGAATATCTTACCATTTATCAGGAAAAGACTGCTACCACATACAGAGTGGGCCAAATTTAAGTTTCTTTTTAAAAAGGCAATAAAATAACCAAATTTAATTGTTTTCCATGTATTATGGCCTTATTACTAAGAGAAAGCATTCCCATTAGTTATGAAAGAGAACGTCGTTCATGTGTCTGCCTCAGTTGGCTTCGCAGTAGCGTATTCTGTCGCTCCAATTTTCCAAGACCTTGTTAATGGTTTCGGGCTGTAGCTCACGGATAGCTTGGATGATATTGGCCTTAAGTGCTTCAATCGTTTCCGGGTCGTTGGCATAACATCCACCCTTCACGTTTCCCCACAAAAAAAAGTCCAAAAGGGTCAAATCGCAGCACTGAGGCGTCCAATTGACATCGCCAAGACGGCTGATAACACGATTTGGGAATTTGGTGCGCAAATGATCGATTGTGACATGGGCTGTGTGGCATGGCGCGCCATCCTGTATGAATCAGAGGTCGTCTAAGTCCATGTCTTCAATTTCCGTAAAAGACAAGTCGGTTAACATAGCCCTGTAACGCCTATCGTTGACCGAGACGATGTACTCAGCCTCATTTTCAAAGAAAAATGGTCCAATGTTGCCACCACTCCACAATCCGCCCCAAACTGTCACTCTCTGTGGATGCGGATTTTTCGAGCCTAGATGCCACATTTTGTTTGTTAACGTAGCCGCCGAAAAGATTATTTTTCGCCCAAAATAGTTGTCCAATTCAAGCTGCTCCAAGGCCCAAACTACGAGGCGATAACGAAGCTGATGGTTGTGGGCCTTTAATTGCTGAGTCAATTGGACCTTGAAAACGAATAATCCGAGATCTTTGTGCAGAATTCTCCTAAGGTTAGTGCGTGAAATGTTAAGAACAACGTTTTCAAGCGTAGAGTGACTCATTTCGTTCTGATACTGACTTAATGTCAAGATTTCGGGCGGGAAACAGCTGTCAGTACTTATGATTTGAAAAGAAACCACTAGATGGCCCACTCTATATTTATCCACTTCAAAACCGCATATGATAGCATTAATCATCAGAAGCTTTTTATGGCGATGGCGGAATTCTGGATCCCAGGAAAACTAATCCAACATAGGAAAATATACAGCGCAATGTGCAACTAGGGAGAAACTCTTCTGAACTGTTTCAAACATGCACAGGGTTTCGGCAAGGAGATGCGCTATCATGTGGTTTCTTCAATCTCACTCTAGAGCCGATGGCGCGCAGGGCATATGTTAACATGGTGGGACAAATTTGCCCAAATGTTGGGGTATAAGGAATATATCGACATCACTGGCCGTTCCCATCATTCTGTAGTAGAATCCTTCACGGCTGTTGAAGATCAGGCGAGAATTGTGGGTCTTGAAGTAAATGATGACAAGACCAAATATATGCTATCAACAAACAAACAAACATCTGTCCATCGATTAGGGCATTAGTGGAGATCTGACGAAGAAATTATCCTAGGAAACCGCTGCTACTTCGGTTTAGATAAACAAATTGCCTTCAAAACTCCTCCAAATACTTCCAGTCCTCCTTTACGGCGCCAAGTGCTGGACTACAAGCAGAAAGGGAAAAATGATACTGTGCTCTTTCGAAAGAAAAATTCTTCGACAGAACTTTATCAGCTGTACCAAGATGTGGCGGTAGTAGTTTAAGGCATGTCCAGGGCTCTGAGAGACTTGGGCGTGTGTTGCCACTGAACCATACATCAGATCATGGTAGCGAACATAAGTCCAAGATTTTATATGGCGTGGTGGCATGCCAGTCCGCGTACAGCATGCGTAATCCCAAGATCTTGATGGGTGGCGGCTGGCATATGGCCATGATTGTTGAATGGTGGTGAGGTGGTAAATGCATGGTTCATGGTCTTGACTTTCGACGAGCTCGTCCACTTCGGTGGGCCGGTATTGCTACTATTTGACAATTCTATTACACTCCAGGTTCCTATCGACCTCCTCGTGGTGCCTGTGGATAGGTTACGCAAGTAACTGAACCAACTAGATGGGAACATTCTGAAACGGTGTCCTTAAAGTAGGAATCCGCTAAGGAGTGTGTAACAACTCACCAGAGGCTTGCACATTCTTGGTTGATGGTTTCTACCTCGACTATAGCTGGGTGTGTGTATATCTGGGTCTGACAGGCTCTGAGCTTTGCAGGAACTCATCTGTAAGTGACCTCACGGTTGCGAAGCTGGACCGGAAACTATATTCTGGTACCATGGGAAATAGTGCCCTGAAGTCTGAGGGCTATAGCGTACGTCTTCTGGCTCTCCTATTCTATCTTCGGATAGTTATGCAGCTGCGTGTACTTGCACTTTTTCTTCAAACTATCTATAAGTTAGCCCCCCTAGTGGGAGTATCGTGGTGGCTTGGTTTATTCCGAATGCGGAGACACATGGTTTCCAGGCGTGCCCGGATTCAAGAGGTGTTAGATTGACCTCGCCTCCAAGCAAGAGGTGTGTTTGTGTTCATGCCTGTTGCATGAACAGCACAGCTTTGCAACTGAATCGGCTTCGGCTGATTTGGGGTTAATGGTCAGGACCCAATCTGACTCCTATGGAGGTAGGCCTCCCGTGGGGTTAAGCCATAATAGGCAGGTACTCACGTTAAACCAAACAGGTTCTGTACCAAGATGTGGCTGTGGTCCAAAAAGCCAAAACAAGTCGACTACAT
This sequence comes from Chrysotoxum bicinctum, assembly GCA_911387755.1. Classification (NCBI taxonomy): domain Eukaryota; kingdom Metazoa; phylum Arthropoda; class Insecta; order Diptera; family Syrphidae; genus Chrysotoxum; species Chrysotoxum bicinctum. Next base: position 226,175,977 of record OU426987.1, read on the forward strand.
TGGCTCGGCTCAGGGATCTCAGCCCCCAGGTTCGAGACGACAAGGAACACCGAATTTCCAGTTTAAAGACCAAGCCATCCAAGATGCGGATGCGGAGCGCTTGGCCTAGATGACTGGAAACAGCGTGCTCGGGATCGCAGAGGATGGGAAGCTGCCTTGTCTCAGGAAGAGATCCGTGGTGGATCGGGAGCCGGTTAAGTAAGTAAGTATGTACTATGTTTGTGTACAACGTCTCTCTAAAACTCCTTTGATTTGGTATTTAATAAAAAGTGTTTTGCCTGTGAAAATAATTTCCCATTGATTCAACCTTCCTGTTTTCGAATCAAAAAGTCAATCAAAGTTCCGTTTTGTGTTCGATACAAATATCTGACAATGCAAACTCCAAACAATAACCAACTTCTTTTAAAACACTCTGCCGCATTGGCATCACAATTAATCTCCACCGCGCACAACCATTCATATTAATTCTTGACTATTCTTCTCCTTTGAAAAAGCACAAAAAAAAAAAAACAATAACATTCGTTGATTACAAAACAAAAAAACGCCCCTTAAAAATAATATTTTTTGTTTTGTTTTCTCTACAGCGATAAAAAAATAAAAAAAAAAAAAAGACAGAAATTCAGTTGATTCAGTTGGATTTAAATAGAAGAAACTCAATGAGAATGAAAATTATATTGGCTTGAAGGAGGAATATTGCTCACATTGTGTCTGCATGCAAACAGACAAAACAAAATAAATCAATTGATATGCAGAAGAGGAACCCGCTTCTGTGTGTTGTTCAGTGATGACTCATCGGTATTGTAGTTCCTCGAAAAATAATGAAAATAAGAATCGCCCCAGCCGAACCCATTCAAAAAACCAGCTGGCGACATTTTGCTTTTATTTTCGTTTTTTATATATTATGAATTTAAATGTCTACCTACTTTTTTTTTTGAACATATTAAAGCTATGGTTGGTTGAAATTAATTGTTATTTGTTTCAATTAGAGCATCAAGAAGTTTATGTACAAAACTACCCTGAAACGACTCCCCACAATCCCGGTTGGATGTGCAGAGCTATCTCTGGCTAATTGTCGAGTCGACTCCCAAGTTGTTCCCAAATGACATCTTTTTCATGGTTTTCAAGAGATCCCTAGAATTAAATTGATGGAAGCAATCATGAGACGATGACAAACGAATGTCTGTAATGGTGGATGATGATAGAGAGTGAATAGTGATCATTCATCGCTGCAATTGACGTCAATTTAATATAATTCAGACTTTATTTCCATTCAAATTATTTCTCCTTTAGTTAGAGTTTTGCTTTTTATTTTTTGAAGAATAAAGAATAAATTAAATTAAAGATTAAACCGCATGAAGTTGCTCTTAAAGCTAATTTAATTTTTAATTGAGATTTGTGGAAAATTTGGAAAAACTATCAACATTTGAGTACAATTTATTAAAATTGCTCCTAGAACCTACCTAAAATTAGACTTGATACACATGTTCAAGGTGTGAAGAACTATTTAACTAATGTTTCTTAACATTTTGAACTCAACGATTTCCTCTCACGTTCCTTTAAAAAAACTTCAAAATTCTAAAAAAAAAAAACAGTTTGGTTTACCAAAAGCTTATCTTGACTGAAAAATGTCATGAATAAAAATTCAAATAAATTACATGGCCAATTCAAACAAATAAGAAAAGAGTACGAATTTTTGAAGAAATTTACTTACGAGTATAAGCAATAGATTTCATTTGTTCTCTGGAATTGAAAATTACAAATAATCCAAAGAGTTTTTGGTCTTACTTACACTGCAGGCCAAAAGTTTGAGCCCACTCTCATTTTTCGAAGGAAATTCTAGCACCGAAAAAAACTTTTTAGTAAAAAATGAGTATGTAGAACTATTAAGAAAAAAAATGAAGAGAAAAATATTTTCATTATGTTGCTTACATTTGTTGCCATTTGTTGCGAGGCAAGAGGATGAGTGTGGAGGGAATATTGGCCGAGGTAGGATCGAGGAAAACGGAAGGATACGGATAGGAAAGGAAAAAAGAGTGCTTAGCTCGGGAACGCGGCCTGCTCGCGAAGCACGGCTTAGCTCGCCGGAATAGGGGGGGGGGGGGATCTTGCCCCCGAACTAAACCTCACCTCCCAACAAAACACTTATCAGGCCTGAATATCTTAAGGAAGCGCGGACGGACGGTTCACCACACCAAGGGCGCTGCAGATGTTATGGCAGCTTGGCATATGCCCACCCCACCTGGAAGTTCCGTGGCCCTGTATAAACTTCCCCAAAATCGTAACGAAATCTATCAGTTTCTGGTCACCTCTTCAAAAGCCTCGTTCAGCGATCCATCGGCACCCCTGAAATAAATTTAAATCAAGCAATCATGTTCCCCGTGCGGAAACAAACCAAACACAAGTTTCTTTTTTTTTCCATTTAACTTTTAGACTAAGTTTATTACAATTATGTTTATCTATTACAAACGCTCATTTACACTAACTGAAATGCTTCCTCTAATTGTATCCCGCGATCCACCAACAAAAGTAAACGAAATAAAGGCGAACCTTAAAAAATATCAGGTAACCCTAAACACGCACGCTTGTATTAAGCTAAATAAATAAAAAAAAGAAAAAATGATTTAAGCCGATTTTTCGTCGAAAAAGCCTACTTTACACTCGATTACTTTTTTTACAATTCCTGGCAATCTACCTATGTTTAAGGTTTTAAATTTTTTCATTTGGTATATTTTTCCAGCAATCCTGTGATGCAGATACCGATGAAGGGCATTTATCCCGGATCCTTCTATCCAGCTCCTCCCACAATAACTCTATAGGGTTTATATCCGGTGATTGCGGCGGCCACGTATTGTCTTTTAAAATTTCTTCGTCTTCTCTTTGCTTTAGGTAATACTGGCAAAGTATGGACGTGTGTTTAGGGTCATTGTCCTGTTGGAATACGAATCCTTCACCAATCAATCTTAGTCCAGAGATCAAAGCGTTATCTTCAAGTATATTCTTTTTCATTTTCCAATAAGTCGAGTCAAATCAGCGCTACGTCGAACGAAAACCCTCCGTTTTGTGCCAAATACCTCAAATTTGGATTCATCGCCCAATAAAACTCTATTAAAATCTTCTTCCGTCCAGTCTATGCTTTTTGGCCCACTTTAACCGTTTCAGCTTGTTTTGTGTTCGAAGAAGGGGTTTTCGAACAGCAACTCGTCCAAATAGTCCAGCATCTTTAAGCCTCCGTTTGACGGTTGTCAAGGACAGCGGCTTTTTCCGTGTTGTATTTATTTCAGCATGTATTTCCGGTGCTGTTTTTCGCCTATTTCGTTTGCTTGTAATTACTATTAGCAGATCCTCGTGTTTTGTTGTAGATCTAGGCCGTCCTGACTGTGGTTTATCCTCAAGAAGTCCGGTTTGAGCGTGCTGCTCAATAGCACGTTGAACGCAGCCCTGCGATATCTTCAACTGCGAAGCAACTTGCCGCTGCGATTTGCTTTCTTTAATAAGAATGATGATTGCAGAACGTTTTTCAATCGTGCTTTCCGCAACTTTTCCCTTTTTAAACTAGTTCTCAAAAGATGAACCATATCAAATAAATTCTTATAACTTCAAAACGTGGGTTTTATATAAAAAACTTGCAATCCAGGTCTAAAATTTTTCGGTTTTAAAACCCTTTTTTATGTTCGGCGTCATAAAAAAGTGCTAAATTTATAATTATGAAAAACCCAAATACGTCTCAATAATCCATATAATCGGTTTTTCCACATTTATTAAAAAAACACAATTTATAAAAAAAAACTTTTACTACCTGAAGGTGTTGCATATTATTCAGGTAAAAAATTAGGTAAAAAACCCAATATTTAATTCAAAAAATCAACCCCAGGCATTAATGAGTCAGTTGACTATGTTGGACTCAAACTTTTGGGCTGCAGTGTGAATACAAAGAGAAATTTTTCAGTTGGGATTCCATTTAGCGTTTCTTACAAGATACCTACCTGTAACTAGGCTATAGATCCTGCTGGAGTTGTTGCACTTCTGAGTTGGGATGATCAGAAGTGCAGAGAATAGTTGGCTCTCTTCAACATCAAATCTGCATGCCTTTTAAATTTAAATTTATTTTAAAGGTTGATTCCCAAGTACTTCGTTGATGCTTTGACTTTTACTGCAGCGTTGTCTAGAAACTTTAGTTTAATTGCATCACACCGTGTTGCAAACGCTTGTCTGCAAATGACAGTCACTGATGGTGTTCGGAAGCAGATGAGTTCGGTCTTTTCGCTATTCATCTTGACATAGTATTCCCGTAGGTTTTTAATGCGATCTTACCCTCCCCTGGCAGCAATTTCTGGTGAAAAAGCTGTGGCTTATGTGATGGAGTCGTCTGCATAAAGCTTCGTCATTCTACCTGGTATGTTGGCTGGTTGATCAGCAGTGTAAATGTTGAACAGCAGCGTTCCAAGTTTTGATCCTTGAGGAATTCCAGCGTTGATTCTCTTGGTTGATGACACAAGTTTTGCCACCTGTACATGAAAAAGGCTACCTATAGGTTAGGAAATTTTTGATAATTCTTACCAAGTGATTACGAAGTCCAAGTTCCGAGAGTTTGAATAGTAATCCTTTTATCCAAACGCTATCGAAAGCTTTTTCGATGTCCAGCATTGTCATCTCTTCAAACGAGCTATTCGGTTTCACCAGATAATATTTCACCAATTCACTTTTTGAATTTTTGAAAAAAAAATATTTTTTTTTTTGAAAATTCAATATCTTAAAAACGGCTTAACATTTTTTTTGGAAATTTATATTTTATTATTTTATACTTTAAGTTGGCATAACAAAATTTTTTCTTAAAAGTGTTTTAAAAAATTTTTGTAGAAAAGCTTATTTAAAAAAAAAAAAACCACTACAAAGAATTATATTTTTGTTCTTGCATAAACCAATATTTGCTTGAATCACATGGCATCCTGTTTTAGCTTAAACTACTAAAGAAGTTGGTTTAGTCATAAAAAATTAATTTTACGATTATGAACAGTTTTTCTCTAATAGCATTCATTTTTGAAATTCGTAGTCTTTTACATAAGATTAAGTTCGTGCGACTCAGTCGTGCATTTTATGATGTTCCTCAAGAAAGTCATCTTGGACCGCTGCTTTTTATTATTTTTATAAATGACTTACCACTTCATCTATATTATTGTAAATGTCTTTTATTTGCTGAAGCCTAGTACGCAGATCACGCTAAAATTTATCTTTCATACAAATTTCAGCCCGAGATAAATTTTAGCGAGGATTTTTAGCTGAACAGTATGCAGTTCACGGACTAAACTCAAATTGTAATCTACTACCTTATCAAAAAGTCTCCACTTACTTTAGCGCGTGAAATAATGTTGAAAACATTCTTTCACAGATAAAATTTAACATTTGGGAAGCTTTGCAATGTATCTGCGAAGCGAATAAGTAAGTTCTTCTGTTTTTTGCAAATTTTAAAATGAATTGATGAATTGAATCCCAAAAACAAAACAAAAAGTGCCATAAAACAAGAATTCACTTGGGAAGAGAAGAAGAAGCACACACAATTTATTATTAACTCTTCAATTTATTTCGCGTCCATTCCATTTTCAGAATTTTTATGAAAAATTTATTAACAATAACAATGGTGAAAATTGAATGAATAACTCTGTTGTCATCACTCAGGTTGACATTTCAATTTATCTCTCCAAATTCAAAGTTTATCTTGGATTTTAGCAAACAATATTAGCGATAAAAATTGTAGAGATAAAAAAAAGCATGTTGGGTTTCTTAATTCGAAATTCAAAAAATTTCGAAAATCCATAGATACACTCGAAATGCAAGTGTTTGTTCCATCATAGGAAACTAGACTTAAGGTACTAGTACGGTCTAGAACGCCAAAAAACGCACGATTTTTGGGATTTTTTTTCTCAGAAACCTTATTATGTAATAACATAATTTTTTTTTAAATAATAAATACATGCGTCCAGAGTACAAAAAACTGTCCGCCATGGGAAAATGTGTTTTTTGATGAGTCGACGTTGACGCCCTCTATAATTCGGCCAAAATTCTACAAACAAATTTTTTTTGTACTCTTGCAACATGTATTCATTATTTAAAAAAAAATATGTTATTATCTTATAAAGTTTCCGAGAAAAAAATTCTCAAAAATCATGCGTTTTTTGCGATTTCTAGACCGTACTAGTACTTTAAAACAACTTGTTTTGCGAAGAAAATTAAATTCAGTACTTTTGGCTTTTGATGTCTTGAATGGCTTCATTCACTGTCTGCTTTTTTAATCAATGTTTAATATTTATGCACCTTCTCATACTTTGAGTTCGAGAAGTGTTAAAAATGTTTCTTATCACAGTAGATACTATAGCTACGCTCGCCAAAATCCTATCACTAAAGCTTGCATAGATTTTGATGAAAATTCTGATATTGCTATTGATTTTAATTTAAATAGAAATTAAATTATGAAAACCTTAGTTAATTTTTTGTAATTTTATTGATTTAAAACTTAAAATTATTGTATTTACAGATTTATTTTTATACTTAAATGTAGTCTAGGCAAAGTTTTGTAACTTTAAAGACGAATAAATAAATAATTGAATAAAAATTTATTTTTCTTGAATATATCACTTGAATGCTAGTTTTAACAGGAAAATATGATCCAGTACTTATGAGTATTTCAAAGAGAATCATCTTACTTACTTGCCCGACTACCGATCCATGAAGGTTCACTGCTTGGGATATGGCGACTTTCCATCCTCTACAAACCCGAGATAGCTGCTTCTAGTCATCTGGACAAAGTCCTCTGGCATATAAGATGGCTTGGTCTTTAAATCCGATGTGGTTCGCCTTTCTTTGTCACCCTGAATTTAAGGATTGGGATAAAATATTGAGGCCTGTGAATTCTTCCACATTCATGTGGTGTGGGTAAGGAAAGAATCTCTAAACTTAAAAGTACGTCAGAAGTTGGTTGAAGCGCGAGTATTACGATTAAATTTTTGTAAAGGAAGTAATCCAACTGGTAATTTGCTGGATCTGTTTGTTTCTTTTACGGTTTTTTCTACGATTATTATTGACGTTATGCCTTTTCGAGTTAATTCAAGCCTATTTTCAGTGGTGGTAGTGCTAACTTGATTGTCAAAGTAACATTACCAGGGGTTATTAAAAATAACCCCAGTGCGACAATTTTTTTCGTTTCACCACAAATTTACGACAATTAATCCAATTATTACATCTTTAAAATTTTGAAGTGTAAATGGTAACTTGACGAACATTTATAGCTGAACATATTTGCTCAAAACAGTGACTCCGGTAGTATCGACAGCACTGCGGACTATCGGGTCCAAAACACTACCTACGTATTTTTCAATACCACCCAGGTAGATCAGTTTTTCTAGGATCTCGTTCATTTTGAAAGATCGAATCAATCAATGGTTGATTGGTTCAAGAATTCGATCTTTTCAACGAATCGTTCATTCAATCAAAATCATTTTTTATTCAGCCATTTCGTTCCGAACGAGACCAATGCGAAATGTATTCAATCCTTCATTCAGTTAAAACATTTTTTTTTGTCAATCGTTTCGTTTTGACCGAGACCGAAACAATGTGAAAATGAACGAAAGTTTGGCTTCAACTACTTCTTTTCGACTTCGTTCACGCCATCTTAAATTGTATATAAAATGAAGATAATAAATTCCATTTTTACTGTTTGGTATCGTGAAATAACTGAGAACAAGTTGAATGAACGATACATAGCTTTTTCTTGTTCGTTTCGTTCACTTTATGTGCATCGGTTTCAGTGGCAAAAGATTGACATTAGGATCGATTGGTTTGGTCTATTATGATTGCAATCAATCAATCTTTTTGTTGAACGGGTCACAAAGACCGAATCAATCACGATTGATACAGCTCTAGCTGTTTAACCATACCCTATAAAGACTCCCGACGATAAACGCGCCTTTGAAGTTGATGAAAAGGTGGTGAGTTTCGACCTGAAATTCGTTGCCCATTTCCAGTATATATTTTAGTGTGAACTTTTGCCAGGCCGGAAACTAAACTAGTACTTGCCAAGTATGCTGCTGAAGAACGTCTTAAGACGCTCACACAGTAGTATCTTATATGTGAGGGTTATTGGTGATTGGACATTACCTTTTCTTGTAGATTTTCAAAGCTTGGTTGATGTTGTTAAGCATTAAGGAGCTAGGCCTATCTTTTCTACACTTGTTCTTGGTTGGCTGGACCGGAAATAGGTTATCTTCATGCCATTCTACTCGCCCTAAAAGATGCTTATTGAGCGGCTGTTGGAAATGCTGCTGGAAAATACATATACTATTCCCTGTGGTTCGGTGACTAGGTTGCATACCTGAATTTCGAACAGCCTGCGTTCCTCCAAACGTTATATCGATCGCAAGAATATTCGATCCCCTTGCATTCTGCGTACGCTCTTTTTCCATTCTACGTAGGTTCTTCTCCTCCTATATTCTCTTTGCGCGATACACGTTGCTTTTGTTATACGTGCATCTTCTGTTAGTTTTTTCAATTGAACGGTTTTTTTGTCTAATTTAAGGGATTGTCTGGGTTCTTAACAGTGGCTTCGACTGCCTCCCTGATGATATTGCGATACTGAGACTTCAAATTGTAAGCGTCTGTGGTAGGTAATTGTAGGCCGGAATGTATCTTGTTGAACAATCCAACGTCAAATTTAATTCTTCTGGGTGGTTCGAAATTTCTTTTCTTTCAAAAGTCGAGCTTTCAATTTTTCGGCAACCCACGTCCAAGAGGTCAGATACTTACTCCCATGCGTTAGAAGTTAGAAGACTCCGAAGACTGACGACCGTCAGCGCCAGGTTTTCCGTTACGCTGTTAGATTTAGCACTGTAAAACTTTTGCAGCTGTTTAAATTAGTTTGGACTAAAAATAAAAATAAAAATGAGCTTTGCAGTTTTTGTCAAAAAACCGCTCATATTCTGATTTTATAAAAAAATAAAAGTGTGATCAAAAACGACCGTTCAAATTTTTGTTGTTCGAAATAAAACCTCCACCCTTAAATTGCTACTACAAATTTGAACATTTACTCAACAACAGCTCGAAGAAAACCAGGACCTAGTGACTTACAACTCTCAACCATTCGTTTGTGTACTTGTAACCAGGAATGGAGGGGACCTACAATTTTCGGCCGATTTCGAACAGCTAATGAGCAGCACTTTTCATGGCAAGAGATACTCTTCGAGCATTCGTCAATTCCTCCCAAGAGGCAGTACACCCCCGGAAAAACTTTTTTGTAGCGGCTGATAATTGATCCCAAGACAGTCCAACCCATCCATCACTAGGTCATACAATAATGTCATGGGTTCGTTGTTGTTTTCGTTTGACTAAAACTTGACCTTGATATTTTAGAAATTTTACGATTTTGTAGAAAAGTGATATTCCAAAATTAAATTAATTTTTGTATTTAGAACTCCAAGTATAAAAATCATTTTTCCCCTTAACATTTCTTCAGTATTAACACTTAAACATATAATATGTTCCTCATTAAGAGTTTCCTTGGTTATGGCCTGGCCAACATCATTCTCAAAGTAGTATAAACCGTCAGCCCAAAATCCACACCAAACAAAGCCTTTTCATGATGCATTACAATTTGGTGGATATCGTGTTGTTTGTGATCGTTCTAAATTCGACAATTTTGCTTGCTGACGAACCCATTCATCCTGAAATAGGCCTCGTTGCTCCAGCAGAAGACGCACTTTGAACGCTGAACGCTATATGTAACTCTCCAATTTGATTTAAAAACCAACTTCACAGATGTAGCTTCCACGATATGGCCGCAATTACCTGTCAAAATTTGGAAATCCATATTAGAATGCTCTTTAGTTTGCATAAAATGACTGGACTCTTAACCTAATTTATCCGTTGACAAACGACCAAGCAAAGCTTCCCCTAAGTTACGTGTTATGACGTCACTTCCATTAAGGTCCATCTTGGTATATTTTCTATGATAATGGTGAATTAGCTAACTTTCAGAGCTGAATTTAAGAACATTGCTTTTCTTCAAAAAGTCTTTTCTTTTGATAATTCCATAGACCGAAAATAATAAATATAAGACAAAACAAACAGACTCAATTTCCAAAACCTCCTTCTCCTGGATTTCTCTATCTTTAGACTTCAGCTAAATTATCTGATATCTAGACCAATTTTTTGTGCTTACTCCCACATAAGCCTATCCCAAGTAAAAAGTTAAATGGGATTTTTGTTATGACAAAAGAGAACGCACATATTAAAACTCCCAAGCAATTAAAACCCAGAGTGAATCTTCAATTGAACGAGTTCTTGACATTATCTACGTCGTCGTGTCTTACAATTCGATGAGATATTTATCTTTTAATTAAATTTAACCTGAACCCACTCAACCTAGTCTGATAATTAAAAAATTCAAATTAATTGTTCTATTATTTGAGAATTAAAATTAAAATATTCTATGAGAGAGAAATAAATTGTTGAAATAAATATTTTAATTAACTTGATGAATTATTCATCTAGCTTCACTTTCTTACTCTTAATTTGTCTACATACGAGGCTAAGACTAAAATTAGAAGAACAAAATGACTCTCAGATAACGTCACCATCAGCTGAGGATTTAAGATACCTCTTTATAGATATTAATCGATTTTCCATAACTCATGTGATGGAAGAACATCATGCTGGTCCATTATCTTATTTCATCGTTTGTTTTTGTTGCCTGGGGGAAAGCTTAAATGTGTATCCAGGTTTCCTATTATTATTATGACATTATCTGATGGCTTATCAACTGAAAGTAATGTCTGGATATAGAACAATATTTCTGATTCATCGGATCCCTTGAGTTTAATTTTTTACTTGTTCTTAGGGCCATGTATTGATTTCGTGAACAAAATTAAAGGTTTGAGGATCCGAAGATGATGGAGAAGTTGAACAAAGTGGTTTCTGTCACGATTTTTGGTCCTTAGGGCAAGTTGTTTGTGTGTTGCGGTACTTCTGTTTGTTATTTTATTGTATTTGTATATAATTTCGACTAGAAGTATATGCATTACGGATGGGATTTAAGAGCAACGCGAATTTCAGTGCAGTCCTACATCAACTGGTCCGCAACTAAGTCCTCGAAGAACCGGAAACCATACAGTATAGAAGAGACGCCCGCGGGAAGGCCTCGTTCGTTCGAAATTCATCATGAACGAAAAGGCCTGTTTCCATATGAACGGATACTTAAACAAACAAAATTTTGGGTTCTGAGAATCCACGTATACGAAATGCCATAACATCCATCGGCTCTCTTTTTTTAGGATGCAGAACCATTGCGCTGATAGAACAACACTCTGATGAACATATGTTGCCAAAAGGACGGTGGAGATGCACATACATGACGAGTGACAATGGACATTGGTACCTCGTTTTAGCTCTTTGCACAGGTTAGCGAGACAGCTCGAATTGACCGCTCCAAACTTCTTTCTTTGGGATTTGTTTTTCTCGGAAAAACGTGTCTATAGGAAAATGCCCGAGTCTTGTAACTCAAAGAAAATATCTGACTTCTTGCCCCAAGTTATAGCCAAATCTACAACGAAAACTCGATAACCAGCTCCTTAGATAAGGAAAATGTACTCGTAGCTCATTTTGCTGCTAGCTCTGAGCTGCCTGACAGAAATATTGCCCCTCCTGTACTTGAGAACGTAAATTATTCAATGGTACAGGTATATTTCCGCACTCGAACAGTTGCAAGAGCCCTTCGAGATCTTGATATAATCAAATCGCTGGTCCTGATGAATTATGCACCTTTTTTCTAAATAGGTGTTCTTCATCGCTGCCAAAACCATTGCGTAAGCTTTCCGGTAGTTCGTACTATTATTAAATGTGCATTTGTCTAGCCTGTTCTTAGAAAGGTGGTCCATCTTCTTCCTCCTCCTATCGACCAATTGCATTTACGTCCCATCTATCCAAGGCCATGGAATCGCCAATAATTCAACACCAGCTAAAGAAATATCTCGAAGATCGAAATCTTCTCAATGACCGGCAATACGGCTTTCGCAGCAGTCGTTCCACTAGTGATCTGATGGAACAGAGCCTTGCATTGTTTTGGGGAAAGTAAGATTTTTGCACTTGATATTTCTAAGTCATTTGATAGAGTTTGGCTCCAGACTAAATGAGTGCATTTGGTATCAACGAAATCTTTATTCTTTGTATTAGAAATAACCTTCGAGTTCATTCAATACATGTTGTATTGGGCGGTTTCTTTACAAATCAAATACTGGTATTCCGCAGGGCTCCGTTTTGTCTCCGACTCTCTTCCTCATTTTTATAAATGATCTCTTGTCCGAAACTTCTAATCCACTTCTTGTTTTGCGAACGACTATAAACTCCGATCCTAATAGCATTGTTAAATGGGGTATAAAATATCGTGTAAAGTTTGACGCTTCGAAAACTCAATGCTGTCTTTTATCGTTGAAGCAAAAAACCAGGCACGGTTTTCCCTTAGCACTCAATTTGCAAACATTCAAGACCAAAGTTCATCGACACTTTGGGCTTAGAACAACCAAACTCTCCATACCATATATGGTATAATCCAATAGCGTCTTGGATAAGAACAATAATATCTCACTTCATTTGGTACCTGAATGCAAATGCTGCAACGGAAAACAAGAGCAGCAAAAGAGGAGTACCGTGAAAAGAGAAAGAAAGAGAAAAAAACCCTGCGCAGAAAGAAAAGAGCAGCCGCAGCTTCTCAGCTCAGGTATCTCGAGGAGTCTAGTACCGCCACAAACACCCGCCGCCGCCGTTTCTACAAAACAGCTAAACAACTGGCATCAGGTTATATGACCGGCACGCTAGCTCTTCGAAACAGCGAAGGGAACCTAGTCACCGAAGCACAGGGAATTGTAGACGTGTTTAAGCAGCATTTCCAGCAGCTGCTTAATGGGCATTATTTAGACCAAACCACAGGGGAGCAAAGAAGCATAAGACCAGTCAATGAAGATCCAGTCGCACTACCCAGTACTGAAGAGGTTAAGAAAGCAATACGCAAGCTTAAGAATAACAAATCCGCAGGCTCGGATGGCCTACCCACGGAACTCTTTAAGTATGGAGGAGATGTCCTGATAGGGTGCATGCATCAGCTCATCAACCAAGTGTGGGAGGAGGAAAGTATGCCCGACGACTGGTCAAATAGCTCCATATGCCCAATCTACAAAAAAGGCGATCCTATGTCCTGCAAAAACTACAGGGGCATATCCCTGCTTAATGTTGCCTACAAGATCCTGTCCACCGTACTATGTGAGCGTCTAAAACCTTTCTGCAACACTATAATCGGCACGTACCAGTGTGGCTTCAGGCCAGGCAGATCAACGATAGACCAAATCTTCACATTGAGGAAATCCTGGAAAATACCAACGAATTTCAAGTCGAGACCCACCATCTTTTCATCGACTTTAAAGCCGCATATGATAGCATAAGTCGCCAAGAGCTTCTATTGGCAATGTCGGAACTCGGGATCCCGAAAAAACTGATCCAGCTATGCCGCATGACGTTACAAAATACGCGGTGCAACGTGCAAATGGGTAACAGCTCATCCGAGCTATTCCAGACGTGCACAGGGTTCAGACAAGGAGATGCGCTATCATGTGATTTCTTCAACCTAGTCCTGGAGCAGATAGTGCGCAAGAGTGGTGTTAACCTAGAAGGCACTATTTTCAACAGGTCTTCCCAACTGCTTGGATATGCGGACGACATCGATATCATCGGCCGCTCCAAGCGAGCTGTGCTAGAAGCGTTCACAGTTATTGATGAACAGGCGAAACGCGTTGGTATTGAAGTTAATGAGGACAAAACAAAGTATATGCTATCAACAAACAAAGCCGCATCTGTTCATCGCCTAGGACAAAACGTCACTGTTGGTAGCAGTAATTTCGAGGTAGTCAAGGAGTTCACCTACCTCGGAACGAACATCAATCCCACGAATGACACCTTAGTGGAAATTCGACGAAGAATTACCCTAGCAAACCGCTGCTACTTCGGTTTGGCCAAACAAATGGGTTCAAAACTCCTTTCTCGAAAGACAAAGTGCACGCTATACAAAACGCTAATTTTACCAGTTCTACTCTACGGCGCCGAGTGCTGGACGATAAGTAAAAAAGGGGAATTGATACTGGGCACTTTCGAGAGAAAAATTCTTCGGCGGATATTTGGTCCTATATGCGAAGAGGGGGAATGGAGGAGAAGATTCAATCGTGAATTATACGAGCTGTACCAAGATGTGGATTTAGTCCAAAAAGCCAAAACACGTCGACTACACTGGCTCGGTCACATCGAGCGAATGGACAACAACGCTCCAGCCAAGAAAATCTTCGAATCCCAGCCCCCAGGTTCGAGACGACGAGGAAGACCGAACCTCCGCTACAGGGACCAGGCGGTTATAGACGCAAGAGCGCTTGGTCCCGACGACTGGAGGGAGCTCGCGAGGGATCGCAACCGATGGAAGACCGCAATAATTCAGGCAGAGACCCTCCATGGATCGGGAGCCGGTTAAGTAAAATAATAATAATTTGGTACCTGAACATGTTGGTGTCAAGGAAAATCAGGAGGCAGACTCTTCAGAAAAAGAGAAAACAGGATTAAAACGAAATAAAAACAGAAGAAGAGCTTTAAAGTTCTAAAAACTGGACAAACTGGAGGCAGGCTAAACTATAACTTGGAAAATATAACCAAAATCGTTTCATGAAACGTATTAGCTTAAATAGGAACAATTTAAGAACAGTATCTGGCCCCCCCCTGAGCCATTGTAAGCTAAGAAGACACTTGAGTAGGTATTCTTGGTCTAGAAAACAGTCTCATATGCGGATTCTGCAACACTCATGACGAAACATTGGACACATACAAGAACGATGCGAAGCACTTAGTACCTGAGACTTTACCAGGTAGAAAAGAGTGATTTATGCTATCTGAAGGTATACTCAAAATAATCAATTTACTTAAAAGAATACACTTGGAAGAAGAGCCGTAGGGTTAGCAACTCAGCTAGCTCTGGATGGGAGCACAATAGATCTTTAGGTCGCGGTGCAATAAATCCCTCAATGTTCATTCATACTGTATCGAAATGAATGAAATGCAGATACTTATTAAGCTCATCTTCTGTGAAATTACCACACAAAAAATCCTCCTGGTACCTTACCCTAGCAGTGACCGTGTTTTGTGAAATAGCACAAAGAAGTGAAAAATAAACTTTTGACCACCTTCTTACCTAGTCTAAGTCCAGTCGAGATATTTAATAAAAACTGGTGCTTTTTCCTGCAAAATATATACCGATAAGTTGTAGATGGGTCGTATCTGAAACAATTCCACCTAAGTCTTGTGCTTCAGCGGCAGTTTGGAAAAATGCGTTTAAACTAATATCTCGATAACTAATTTTGAACAAAAAAGTCGGTAATGTCTGTTCAGTATAGAACGTTTGTATATAAGATTTATAATTTCGGAGCAAAATCACCGAAAAGTATGCTTTTTTTGAGCTTATATCTCGATAACTCTTAAACGGTTGCTAATATGGAAACAGTACCGAAAAAGCATACTTATTGGAGCTTTAATTCTTATAAGATAATTAAATTTCCTATAAAAAGACCGTCTTACAATTACCTTTACTTTCTCGAGATATTAGTTAAAACGTGTTTCTTAAGTTACAATTGAAATACAATGTTTAATAGTCAAAAACGACCAATCTAGCGATGTGGAGTAATTTTCGGTGTTCAGCTTCAATTTCGTTTAAAAACCACGGCATTTTTCGGGAAATTGAAATTCCAAAATGTTCAATAGAAATTTATAACTACGCCTAGTGTTTAACATTGCTGTACACCTGCCGGCTATTTGCATCTTGTGTGCTGTGCCGGATAGATACAGCTTGCGCCTGATGTACGATTATGTAGTGTCTATTGAAACTAATATTTACACATAACCCATAAACAATGATAGTATCCGTCAATGACGAAATTAATCATCCAATTTTGAATAACCTTTTTACTAATAAAAAAAAAAATATTTTGAGTGATGAAAATCTTTCTTTGGACCTTAACAATTTTTTTGGTTAGGTGGAAAAGATGATATCCATCAAGTGGCTGCCGCAGTGTTAATATACTTTTCGGCCCGTTTTATCATATTTTCCATGAATTTCCTCAAGATTTTCGGTGAAAACTGTAGCCCCAAAGAAAGAAGTCTGGGATGGTCAAATCGGGCGATCTTGCTGGCCATGCCAAATCGCCAAAACGGAAGCTTACGCGACCAGGAAACGCTTCCTTCACAATTGATCCATTGTGACTCGTGATGTGTGTGTGGTTACACGGTCTCGTTGAAACCACATGTTCACCAAGCCCCGTTCATCCAATTCCGGCAGTAAGAAGTCGTTTATTATGGACCTGTGCCGTCGTCAGCTACAGTGACTGTAATGCCGATGGTGTCCTAAAAAAAAAACGGCCCAATAACTCATCCCGCGTGCACCTCACACTGCTTTTGAATGAATGTAATAGCTCTTCGCGCATCACACGAGGATTTTCAGTGCCCCAGAAATGAAGATTTTGCTCATTGACGTAACCACTTATCTACAACGTGAAAATGCGCCATGTCGCTCATAATGATTTTCGACACCAAATCGTCCTCTTTTCGTTGTTGATATTGAGGATAGCTTGACAGTAATTCACACGCGACGGACGGTCAGCAGACATTAACTGATGCACTGTTTGCACTTGTACTGGAACATGTGTAATTCTTTCACTAAAATTCACTGTAGGCTCCGTCTGGTAATGTCCAATTGCTTGGCCCGTCGCGTCAGTTGGATGATGTTTCTTCGTTCTCAGCGACGCAGCCGTGATATTCTCGGCCAAACGACCAGTAGTCCGATAACGGCCATGCCTTGCATGTTCTTCTGTGGTTTCAGTCTGTTCCAGTCGTGTAGTTAAGCGCTGGAATGTTTGCCCAGTTAGGAAACCGACCGACGCCACAGAGGAGTATTCGACCTCAAAATCCGGTCAAAAATATTTTTTTTGTTTTTCTTATTGGAATTGGCCTAAAATATTATTTTATAACTTATGATGCATTAAAAAGTTACACTGAAAAAAATTTTCGGGTTAGATAAAAATAAATTTTTTTAATTAAGTATTTTTTTTTTTTCAATTTTATTTAATTCATTTTAATTATTTATACATGAAATTTTTTCGTTTGTTGCTTTCCTTAAAGATCATTTGAATGTAATTTGGTTATATATCTAAATTAAACATAATTTTTTAAACAACAAAGGGCAAATTGACTAAAAATACCTCAAGACTAAGAAACCCCATTAAAAAAAAATGTGACAAGATGGGTGACTTTTTTTTATGTACATGAGATGACAAAAATGTACAGTTAAATATAAAAGAAAAATTTTTGCCCGATCGTACCCGGAACTATAACAAAAACACTTTTTTTTCCACCGAAAATTACATAAATTTTCATGTTTTTCTATGCATTCTTGTCATCTCAATTTTTAATACTTTATCAATAAAATATATGTAAATTTCTGTATTAAAATAAAGTACATACCTTGACCTTAGACATCCATTAGAAATTTTTCACAATTATCACAAATCACAATAAAAAAAACAGACTTCAGTGTTAATGATTAGAAAACAAAATAAGCTTATGTGGCGTGAGCTTTTAAAATTGACTAGATTTAGACTAAGATCTTGAGGATTAGGGGGTCAACAGTTATTATTTGAAACCGGTTTTAGTTAGCATGGGTATTGAGGAATGCAAAAAGCAAAAATTAACGGGTCGAATGCGATTTTTTTTTTTTTTACTTATGACCGGATTTTGGGGTCGAATACTCCTCTGTGCGACGACTAAATTCGCACTGCGATATCACCACCGACCGATTATTGGTAAAAAAAAAATTATTCCACGCACTTGCGAAGTATTGCTTGTCTGTTTATATACTGAGCTATCTAGTTCACAAATGTCAAATATGATTGACGTACGACGCCATTTGCAAAAATTATAACATCTTCCGGTAGGATGATAAATATTGTGCCACCTTATACAGTTTTATGGATTTAAATTTCAGTAGGAATAGAATCAAGTTTTTGTATTGATGTACATATTTATGTGACGTTGTGCTTCTTTGCGGTTGCCGTCACACATGTCGTTGGAAAATAACACTTATCAATTTGAAATATCAGTCAACGTAGTTTTAAATTCCGCCAAATATAGTATGAAAACAACAACTTATTAACAAACATTTTAATTTGTAAATTTAGTTTCGCGAGTATTTCAAAAATTATAAATACACTACCTAAAAATTCGAATGTGATAAAAATTCTTTTTCGTTTTCATTACAGATATTTTTCATAGTTAGAAATGTATTGTTAAGTGAACGCACTCTCTGGGGTGCATCCAATGATGCGACGTCAAATAGGCGGTTGAATGGTTTCTTGACAGAAATGTCAATGAAGAAAATAAATAGAATATGTCAGATTACTAAAAAATATGAATTGAAATTTATTAAACATTTTAGAACGATGTTAAAACTGTTTTAGTATGATACTTGGTTAAAACGACGATTTTGCTTATTTGAACTGAGTTTAGCATCATACTTTCTCTAAAGCTTTCTTCAAATTAAAATCATCATATAGTTGTTTTTTTTTTATTTTTTTAATATTTTATTTTATTTTATAATGTCTCTTTGACATTTACAAACGTCAAAAAAGTTCTGTTAACTTTGTTTTTTGCACGACCTGACATTGTTTAAGATGTGTTCAGAACCAATTTATAAAAAAGTAGCCTTAGCATGATACTACGAGTAGTTACAAAATTAAGAAAAAGTAATTAAACTCCTTTAAAGTTAGAAAATGGTTAAGTAATACCATACACTATCATAACTCTAGACTGTTTTAAATTTTGCGGCATTTTTTTTCGTTTAGCTGTTTTACCAAATATATAGTGACATTAAGTTGTAATTTTGCGTGTTTTATCGCAATTTTTAATTTTTTTTCTTCAATCCACCAACTTCGAAGAAAATTTGCAGTCTTAATACTGCGCGTTTGTGAAAAATTGGCACAACGTCATAACGATATTCTCCTTCGGGGATCACAAGACTGACACTGCTTAGATCCAATTCAAGGTTTTTGATTATCATCCAGCCCTACAAGGACAACAGTCAATATTTTAAAAATACGCTACCTGCGCTACAAAGCCCAATGCAACAAAGTCCAGCAAATAATTTTCAAAAGTCGTAATAAGTACTTCGTCTTTTCAAAAAGCCCAAGACTTTCAATGACGAACTCTAAATGCTTTTCAGGGCAATTTGGATTTTATAGCGATTTTAAAAGCGTATATTTAAAAAGCGTATATTTAAAATTGTGACTCTAATTGCATTGATCTTTGATCGCCTCGAATAAAGATATTTTTTAAAAAAAATCTTTCTGCCTAAAAAACGAAAATTTATTACTTCATAAGGACAAGTGTGGTTGAGATTCGAATATTTCTGTCCAATGTTCATTAGAATATTCAAATACGGTGATCTCGATGGGTTGATAAATTTCATACAGAAGTCTTCCGTAACATTTACCAAAAATGGTCGATAAATAACATTGAATTTTTTGAACACTTGATGACTTAGCTTCAAAGAAAGAGAAGGTTTTAAATTCGGATTGGTTAACGTGTATATGTACAGTAGGGTGTGTCAAAGTGCTCAACTATGGTATTTTCAAATGTAATAGCTTTTAAAAGTTGTATTGCTTATCAAAATTAAATCCTGCGTTTACAATTTTCATTTTAATTAATATCTTTGGCTCGCTCAAAAATAGGATGAAATCCAAGAAATTTTGATTTTTCGAGATTTTTGAAATATGGTGTTGTTTTAAATTGCACCGTGTGGATACAAAAAAATTATATAAAATATTTTTAGGCTTCCAAGTCAAAGATAATTGCAATGAAACACTTTTAAGCTTATATTTGCTTAAATTGAACACTTGATAAAGAAGTTATGAAATAATAAAAGAAGGAAGAAAAATCATTTTTTTATGTAAAATCGTTTTGTTTTTTTTTACAAAAAAAATTCTTAAAAATCAACGGAACCACCTACAATATCGTGGTATATCTTTTTTTAAAGACATAAATTCTTTATGTATTTAATTTTTTTTTTTTAGTAAACGTAAAAAAAAAAAAAATGTTAGTGTAAATTAAATTTTTTTTTTCAACTTCAACCGATTTGAGCGAGCCAAAGACGAACAAAATCTTATTTTTTTTTTTACATGTTCTTAAACCTCAGACCCTAATACAACTTTTGATCACTATTACATTTAAAAATAAGAGTACTTTTTTGCGGCCATACAAAAGTGACACACCCTAATGTACAGGTACACCGAGAAGATTATCTTACCATTAAACTATTTACTGGCTTCCCAAGATAACCATAAGCATTCAAAACTGTCTTATAACGATTTATTGGTTTGGTAGAGCAAGAATAATTTGTAAAAAATGTCTCGTCGTGTACTACACAGATTAATTTTTTGAAGTTTGCAACATTTTGTCCCTGAAAAAAAATTCAAAAATAATATTTTTTTTACAGTTTAAAGGATGATTTGGTTAAATTTTATTAAAAAAAAAAGTTAATTTTTATAAATACACACATCAGTAATTAATATTGTCAATGCAGAATAAACTAAAATCCCAACAGCGATGAGTGGAAAATTTAGATTCATTATTTTCACTTTAGTTTTGTTTGAATATTTGAAATGGTACCTCTGTCTACATTTGCTTATAAAGAGCATTTATTTAACTATAATTATTTTATTTGATTGTTTGAAATCGCCAAAATGTTTTTTTAAAGTGAATAATCAAAGAGTTTATTTAAGATTTTCAGTTTTTGATTAAAAAAAAGAATGTTGATAATTACTTAATCTCATGTTTACGCATGGTTGATGATAGCTCAATTAAAAAAAATTAATAATTTAATATAAACTATTATATCGAATTGAGATCTACTAAAACAAAAATATTGCTAAATTTAAACTTGAACATTATGAGTACATTTCTCGACTCTAACAGAACTAATAATGGATTTTTCATTAAACGTTTTCTATCTTTACATTCGAATAAAACAAACTACGAGTATGAGTGAGATATCATTGAAATTTTGTATTTATTAAAAAGGCCTATGTATGCCATTGTTTATGGAATATAGTACCATTAAAATGTCGGCTGCGGCTTCATTGATTGCTTCCTATCCGAAGCGTCTATTTCCATAACTCTGGCGCATAAATCAGGCTAAATTTGACTATTGATTATGTCAGATTTTAGGGCAGTGGTGCTTAGTGGTTTATTGTGACTCAAGGAAAATCCACAAGAAGACGTCTAATAGGGTCAAATAGCACGATTTTGGTACCAAATTCACATCGGCTTCGCGTATGGTTTTCTCGAATTCGGGCCAAAAGAAATTTGGTTATCATCGACCGATAGCTCTCGCCGTTGACGGTGACGGCTTGGCCAACGTCTTTTTCAAAAGAAGTATACACCTATAATGCCGCGAACCCAAAATCCACACCAAACAGTGACATTCTGCGGGTGCAGATTGTGATCAACCGAGATTCGACAATTTTGCTTGTTGACGAATCAATTCATCCAGAAATGGGCCTTATCATTTTCTCATGTTGTTGACCACTTTAACTTTCCATGAGACTAAATAAATGACAGCCAATTTGACAGATGTACATAGCTTCAACAATATAATCGCAATCACATTTCAAAATTCGGAAATCCCTATTGGAAAAATCCTTTATTAAGGACAATTCGAATGAAAGTCACCAACGACTGACCAATAAAAGAAGAAATAGGATTCAAAGCATTTATTAACCTAAATTATTCACAAAAACTAGACAAAATGCTAGACAACTTATTTAAATTAATTTTAAGAGACTAAAATGTGCATTTAAATTGTTTGTTAAAATAAGAGAAATTCGGAGGTATACATTTGTCGCCCCGATTTTCAATGTGATTGCTACGAACTGTCAAAGTTTAGTTCTGTTGCACATACCATTGTTTGAAGAAATGTTTTGACTGCGTTGGTTAGATGTTTAAATTTAAATTTTTACCATCCGATACATGAAGTGTCGCTCCTGAAACACGGAGGCTTTCATCCTTTACGATCCGGAGGATACTGCTTTCAATCAAGTAAAAAAAAAAAAAATCATCGAATTTCTACTTTCTTTTTTTAGTATGGTGATATGACTCTTTGACATTTGCAAACATTAAAAAAGGTTCGTGTACTTACTTTTTTACACGAAAAGTCATTGTTTTAGGTGTGTTCAGAAGCAATTTATTAAGGAAATACTTTTAGTACGATACTACATAGGTTAGAAAATGTTTGAAACTAAGAATGAGTTAGTAAACTACTATAAAGTTAGCAAATTGTTAGGTAGTATCATACTAATACCTTAATAATAGGCTGTTTAAAATTTTGCGCCAAAGATTCGAACACTCTTTCGACGTTTGATGAAGCCGAGGAACTGGAATTTCTGGACTTCCACATCTTGGTACAGACAATAGAGTTCGCTGGTGTATCTTCTCCCAGTCGCCCTCCTTGCACACTAGACCAAATATCCGTCTGAAAGCGTTAACCACCTAAAATTCTACTTAACGCACTAAAATGGGCTCCAACAGCAAAAGCAACTCGACTAGGATGCCGTTCTTGGCGTAAGCATTTACTCCGAGTAAGATGAACTACTTCGAAATTGTTGCTATAAATAGCGACGCTCTGTGGGTAGAGGTTTGTTTGTTTGTTGATAGTCTGTACTTGATCTTGTCTTCATTTACTTCTGCAAGACCATTAAGCTTTACGGCATAGCTGAATCAGATTTCCCGAGTGCTCAAAATGCCATATGGGACTCTTGACGTTGATAAAATAGTGCTGGTTGCGAAATTGTTCCAGAACGGCTAAAGATGTTCAAACACTACGTTAGAAAAAATCTTCTGTGTGACGCAGGGATATTCATGGATAGATTTGCAGGACATGAGATTGCCTTACTTGTAGATTTCACTAAAATCCATTATGCCGATAACGAGAAAGTCAAAAATAAAAAAAGTGGTTCTCTGGTGGTAATGGCTTAATGTGAATTTAATTTGTTGAATTACAGATTGCAAAACTTAATCAATTCAATTTCAATTTTGTTTTATTGAACATACTATTTACAATTTGGCTTACAACTAATAAGATACTTCATATGTATGAAAGTTTACATTTGTTGGCTCATAGGGGGCCTAACTATATACAGTGACTTAAGTTTAATTATTTTTATATAAAATTTACATGACGAAAAAAAAAATTAAATTTAAAATGTCGGTTGTATTGTCCTCAGGGTGTTCATTCCTGATTGTCAGTCGATAAGTAAATAATGATATGCAAAACTTAATCGCAACAGAAAAGGTCGTATCAAAATTCTAAGTGCCGTTTTTAACAAAATTACCATTTTCAATAAGCATTTTTTTTGACATTTGGATGGTGGGTGTCATCATGACAATTTTGTTCCTACATCTTGTAGAAAAAAAAAAAAAAAAAAACATCTTGTAGATAGTGTTACAAAACTGTTAATTATCAAACAAACAACTTTAACAAACTAGGGCCGAACCGTTTAGGCTGTAGTCGAAGACAGGCATAAAGATTTTCTAGACGCAATTTTTTCGTCTTTCCCTATCGTTTTGTCAAATCTGATCAAAATCTCGACTTCGATTTCTTAATAATGCATAACTAGACAACACAGCTTTGTCAAATGTAGGTCTACATAGACTCACTTCTAAGGCCTTTGACAAAATTTAACATAAGCTTATTTTATTCAAAATATCTACCCTTGGGCTTGAATCTATCTCCTTAAGATGGATTTCTTCTTACCTGAAAAACCGTTACTACAAAGTACAATCCAGATATAACTTCTCTGATGATATCGTAGCTACCTCTTGGGGTCCCACAAGGCAGCCATTTAGGACCTCTTCTTTTTATTCTTAACGATTATTCTTTTAACGATAATGAAATGGTCATCAAATTTTCCCAGATCTCACTTTTCGCCGACGATACCAAGTTTTTCAAGACCGAAGTCGGTAATTTTGGAATTATAATGTGATTGACGTAACACGATTAACATTTAAATCACCTCTCATCCCAGATGTATTTTGAAGTAAAATTGTTAATTCCTCTACGGTACGGAGAAGTGTTTCGCTTTTTTGAAATTTTCTTTTCAATATTTTTAATAAATTTATATTATCATTTGGCACAAAATCTCGTACACCCACACCTCTTGTCCATTTGTTGGAACTCAGGAGCTCAGAAAATAATTGTTCGGGAATATTTAGAGTACAAATCAAGTGACACGTAGTGTATGCTATGCGTTCCCAGTGGAAAAACAACAACCTTGAGGCAAACCACATAACAAACTTTTCGTCTCATTTAAAATGTAAAAAAAAATTCCACCGCTTTAAATGTAAAGATGTATATCTACAATACTTATACTTCGTGGCCCCTTTTTTACACAAAGGACACGCTTTTTCATACATTTATAATGTAAAATTATTTAGCTTTGCTTTTTTTCCCGCTCAAAAACGTACCGCCCAATCCACTCGAAATAATATTAGCAGTTCTACCAGAAACATCAAAACAAAAAAAAAATATCAAAAAATCTAGGTCAGAACATGAGAATTTTTCATTCTTAAAGCTCAGAGCGGTTATTGCCATTGCTCTGGAGCCAAAGGGGTTTATTTTGTTCATTCTTTCTTCTGCACTATTCACCACAAAATGGAGAAGAAGAAGAAGAATAAGAAAATATAAGAATAATTTATTAGAAACCACAACAACAAACCACTGGAAAAAATATTGTTCAATGTTACACCTGGAGCCGCAGTGTCTGTCTCGTGAAACCATTCTTATTGCTTGTATACTGGTGTTGGGAATGTATAATAATCTTCAAGCTATTATGAGCTTTTGTGGTCTCGTGGTTCTGTAAAAGTTGCCTGAACCATTAAAAATGTAATCACGTAGCAGTAGAAGAGAGCTCATTAAAGAAGTATCCATACGTGATGGTAACACCTCCGGTATAAGTTTGCGGGGTTTGGTCAATGTGTGATGTCTATCAGTCTGAAGCACCACCTGGCCACCTACACTGTATCAACAGGAGAGGGGAAATCAATTTGACAGATGAATCAAATTGGAAGTGATATCGATCCGTGTGAGTCGTGGGAGTATTTTTTTTTTAAATGAGTTCTGACACTAATGGCGATAAATGAAGTGACAAATTGTGTTTACCCTTTCTACTATTTACTCCGTGAAAGTTAAAACGAAAAGGATTCCTCTTAGGCAAAATGATGTTCGGGAGCAGGTGACAAATTAATTCTGAGTTCCGACCTGCTATAAAGAGAAGGTGCTTGGGAGTTAGGCGACTAAGCGGGAGGCAGCTTTATCCGGAGATTAAAAAAATATTTTGATGCTTGACAGGTTTTGCGAAGAATGATGGCTTGATAAATTATTCAATAGTTCATTGAATTCTTAAGTAGTCTTGAAGTTTCTAAAAATGTCTAATTTTATATTAAAATTTGAGATTAACTTATGGTTGATACTCGTATAGTAGAAAAACAAAGACTGAAGAACTAATTTTTGTCTTCTTAATCGAAAATAAATTTAATGGTTAAAGTGAATATCATGAAATAGGTTCTAAGAAAAAAGTTCTGAAGTGTGACAGTTCTGAGAAAAATCTGGAAGTTGCTTTTTGGAGGTGAAAATTTATTTTCGCACCCGAGCAGTCGCTAGAATATTAAAAGATCTCGATATTCACAAATCTTCTGGCCCGGATGGTATATCACCCATCGTTCTGAAGAAATGTTCTTTCACACTGGCAAAACCACTGCGCAAACTTTTTTATCTTTCCTATTCTACAGGGTACTTCCCAAAGAGTTGGAAAACAGCGTTCGTCCAACCAGTCCCCAAAAAAGGCGCATCTTCTTCACCTTCTAATTTTATCGGCCAATCGCACTGACGTCCCTTTTGTCTAATGTCCTGGAAACACTGATCAATCGGCAGCTTAAGATATATCTTGAAGAACATAATCTTTTTAATGACCGCCAATATGGTTTTCGCAGTAATAGATCCACTGGTGATTTGATGGCATATCTCACTGAAAAGTGGAACCAATCCTTACATCTTTTTGGGGAAAGTAAGATCATTTCGCTTGATATTTCTAAGGCATTCGATAGAGTCTGGTATCCTGCTCTTTTATCAAAAATGGGTGCGTTTGGTATCGATGTATCTCTTATTCGTTGGATTAGTAATTACCTTTCTGACCGTTCAATTCAAGTCGTTTTGGATGGTTTCAAGTCTGAAGTTCGTAAAATAAATGCTGATGTCCCTCAAGGCTCTGTTTTGTCACCGACTCTTTTTCTCATTTTCATAAATGATCTTTTTACCGAAACTACTAACCCACTTAACTGTTTTGCTGATGACAGCACCCTCAGCTTTTCATATTCATTTCCTGATTCAATTCCTTGTTCTTTGAATGTTGAATTGCAACGGCAATATGTATATATGTTGAGCTCTTTAAATTCCGATCTAAATAGCATCGTTAAATGGGGTATTAAAAATCGTGTTGAATTTAATGCTTCTAAAACTCAGAGCTGTTTTTTGTCATTAAAGCGGAATATTCCCCCTATGCCCCTATTCATGGATGGAGCTTGCATCATAGAAACTGAATAGCTATCAATTCTTGGTATGTGTATTACTGACCACCTTTCGTGGAATGACCACATATTGGATATTGCTAAAAATGCGGCCAAATGCTTAGGTTTCCTAAGACGATGTAAAAACTTTTTCTCCCCCTCTGATCTGGCCGCAATTTATAAGGCTTATATACGTCCCAAACTAGAATACAATTCTCATATCTGGGCTGGTGCTTCTAAAACATCTTTACAATTACTAGACAGAATCCCGAAAAGAGCTTTAAGGCTGATAGGTGACAGAGTAATTTCCGAAACAATTGTTTCGTTAGAACATCGTCGAAATGTCTCTTATCTATCACTGTTTTATCGTTATTTCTATAAACAATGCTCTATTGAAATAGCGAGTTGCATTCCCCCCCTAAAAAAATTTCACCGTAATACTCGTGCCGCAGGGAATGCTCATCATTATACCCTTGAGCCAAACTTTGGACGTACAGTTAAGTACAGAGATTCTTTCTTTTGCCGTACGACTCGAATGTGGAATTCCTTAACCGACTCTGTTTTTCCTCCCCATTTCAATGTCCAGAAATTTAAGACGAATGTACATCGGTTTCACCTACTCAATCCTCCCACTGTTTCCTAAATGCTCGCACTGTGTTCAACCAATATTTAAAGGGTAGTCATAATCCCTTAAGTGCGCGTTGATTATAAAAAAAAAAAATAATAATAAATTTTGTAGCGCTACAGGTCGTAGAGAGCCTGAGCCCTACGCTCAGAAAAGAAAAAACAGGTAAAAAAAACATAAAATTCGTGTTAAAATAAGCAATTAACAAGCAAACATACCGGGTTAAAATTACACGATTCAACTCGGTTAAATTTTACTGATTGTTTTAACCAAAGTTTTGTGTAATTTTAACCATCTTCATTCAGTTAAAATAAGATATTGGATATGACGATCACCATTCGGTTAAATCAAACGAAAAGATTATTTATGCCCATGTTCCGGAATTCGATGGAAAGTGAATTGAAATCACTTTTGAATTTCACGTGAAATGAAATTGGATGTTCTAGATTTCGACCGTTTTCTAAAATTTCGTAATTGCTTCGAACTGTCAGAACTGAAGGATCATCCATTTTTATTTTGTTTCTAAAGTGAAATTCTTGTGCTTTGAACATGGATGCAATATTATTGGCAATTTTAATGGAAAGAAGGAAGCAGAATTCAACAAAAAAAAAAATAAGAAGACAAATTTTGCGAGACAAATTAAATATTTTAGATTTACCTGACACAATGTGAGTGTGTGAATATTATATGAATTTTTCTGATAAATAAAGTTGATTCTTGATTTTTTTTAAGTTTTCGTGGTAATTTTAGATTGAGCAAAGACGCTTTTTAATATGTTTTAAGGGAAATTGAACCATATCGATTCCTACAATTCAAAAACTTGCAGCAACACTCCGATTCCTAGCAGAAGGAAGTTATCACGGTTTGTAAAATCATTGAAGAAATTTTAAATGTTTTACAATCCAAATTGTGCAACAAGTGGATCAGACTACAGATGACTGAAACTGAAGAACAAGATTCAAAAAGATTTTTTCTTGAAAAGTACGGAATACCAGGAGTCATAGGATGTGTCGATGGAACCCACGTGAAAATTGTGAAACCTCACGAAGAAGTTTTACTTGTAAGTAATAATTATTCTTTTGATAAGAGAATGCAAGTCAACAAATACATTTTATTTATTTTTGCTTCGATTTGTGATTATAAAATGAGGATCAGATCTGTTAACGCAACACATACTTGTGCAAGGCATGACTCGTTAATATGGTCTATGAGTGATGCAAGGCACCACTTTTGGGAACAATATCAAAGTGGACAACGAGGTTCTTGGTTGCTAGGCGATGCTGGATTTGCGCTTGAAACTTTTGTACTAACTCCCTACAGATTTACTCAGAGCGGCACGAATCAGTCGAATTTCAATAGGAGGCATGCTTCAGCTAGAAATGTCATAAAAAGAAGTAATGGAAATCTTAAAACTCGTTTCAGATGCTTATTGAATACATTGTATTACAAGCCACAAAAGGCGGTGAAAATTGTGAACGTCTGATGTGCACTTCATAACATTTGCAAAGAATTCAATTTAGAAATGCAATATGAACCTAGAGATGAACAAAATGATTCTGATACAGAAGAAGATGCCAGCGAAATCTTTCCAGAAGAGGCAATCCTTATAAGAGATTCGATAGTACGAACTATGTTTTCTTGAAAACACATATTTTGCTTTGATTGCAACAAAATAATAAATAAAAAGTAAATACTATGTTTATTAAATAGTTTTATTTATTGAATACCTACTTAGAAAACAAAAAGGAACTTCGGATATTAAAATTATAATATTGAGATCATTAATAACTAAGTTTAGAAAAATGATCACAAAATTTTACTTTAACAAACTTTCTAAATTAAGTTTCATCTCCTCTATTTCAAGACGCTTTCTCTTAATTTCGTTCCTCTCAGCATACAGTTTTAAAGCTTCCATATTATATCTTTTTAGTTCACTGTTTTGTTCTTTAAAACTTCCCAAAGTTTCTCCATTGCACGATAAGTCCTTTTTAGGCTGGTTTTATTTTCCTTTGATATTCCAATGGATTCAATCATATTTGCTGTTATTGTCTTCAAAGCGGCTTTTTGGTCTTCCATAAATTCAAACGTTTTGTTGTTCGATTTTGGAGCTGAATCACTGAAAGATGTACCAAAAGTGGAAGACCCTTTGATGCCATCAATAACGCTGTAGATATCCGTAAGTTTTGCAATTCCATCTTCTACGGCAGAAATTGGAACAACATTGTTTTCTCCTCCGCCTGTTGTTGCGTATATTTGATTTCCAGTCGGACCATACTTGCAAGATGTCTTAAGAATAAATAAAATATTTTATTAAAAGCATAATTTTTTGCTTGCCTTCCTCCACCCAGAAGCATCTTTTATTGGCGGTCCCTCACTATTTAAAGAAGTGGACAAATTGGCCCACAATGACTCGGTGTGAGATTTGTCTCCGCTTGAGAAACCTCTCGCAATATTAGGATGTTCCTCCATCCACTTCAGGAATACCTTCTCTTGCGGTATATTTTTATGTTTTCCCATAAAAAAAGAATAAATAAATACTAAAAAATGACAAAAATAAATATTTTTCTCTTACATTTTGTTGGAAGACGGAGAAATATGCACAAAGTAACTGCACTTTTACTAATTTCACTGACATTTCACAAACAAATATAAGTAATTTGAATCCGTTCAGAAATCGGAATGAACCGTAATGCAGAACACCAATTTTCATTTTCGAAATTCCACTTCACAATTACGAATTCACCCAAATTCACGGGAAAATCACGGGGCTTCTCACAGGCCACTGTAGGTTGAGAAGACACCTCAACATCCTTGGCTTGGTGAGCAACGCGACTTGCAGATTCTGCAACACTCACGAAGAGACACCTGACCACATACTGGGGAAATGTGATGCACTCGTGCATCAAAGGCACAGGTATCTGGGCAAGCACCACATAAAGGAGAGCGAATTATCATCCCTTAAAATACTCCAAATACTTCGATTCCTCAGAGGAGCATATTTGGAGGAAGAACTGTAATAATGAGCCAACCTCATCCAGTTCTAGATGGGGGACACAATAGATCTTTAGGTCGCAGTGTTTTTATACCCCAATTTATTCATTCATTCATACCCTCGAGTAAATTATAAAAGCAAATTGATTTAACCTTCATTGCTCGTAAAACATTTTGGAAATTGCGAATTACAGCTTACCACAGGGTAGTCATCAAGGCCTATTACCTTTTTTTTTATATCAACTTTAGAAAATGCTTCACATAACACTAGCTTACAAATTTTCGGTTTGTAGCGAGTACCTCCAGAAAAAAAGTATTTTCTACTCTAATTTTGACTCTCTGAACAAGAAAATTTCACTCATTTATTTTTCCAAAGAAGCGTTTTCGAGATATAAGCAAAAAATCGTTTTTTTGCTCCTTTTCCATGTATAAGCCTAATTCTTAATAACAGTCGAACTAATTAACATATACTTTACGTTTTTTAACAGATATGTTGTTTGTCTTTCCAACAGTATACGACTTGTGTAAATCGGCCCAAGGTTAGGTTAAAGTGGTTGTCATTAAAGCGTCTGACACACTTAGACCATTAGGAGTCCATTGTGATACCACGATCTAATAGGGAACAAAAAGGTTTCCTACTAGTTAAAACCATTTGGAGCTTCTGATGAAGCGAAGGAGACTTTTAATGTCTGCGTTTATGAGATCGCTTGGTTCATTATAGAAATATTCTCCCAGATGAAGTTTGCGTCTGTAATAGAGAGCAGGGCATGTACAAGGAAGGTGTGGGATTGTCTCCTCTTCCTCCTCGTCCAAGCAACTCCTGCAAAAATCGTTTGATAGTACACCGAGTCGTGCGGCGTGTCTACCTATGAGACAGTGTCCAGTTATGACACCTATTACGGAGCTGATCTGAGATCTACTGAGGGACAATAGACATTTTGACCGTTTCAAATCCAGTTTAGGACATGTTTGGTCGCCATACAAGTGGTAGTATTAAGCCATCTTCTGTTTGATTGTTCCAGAGCGATTCGTTTCAGCATAAGTTTACTTGTAGCTATGGGCATACCTATATTTTCCTTTCCGTGTATGATAGGCATTTCCGTTCCAATTCTGGCGAGTTCGTCGGCTTTGCAATTCCCCGGAATGTCCCTGTGACCCGGCACCCAGAATAGGTGAATGTTAAACTGTTTGGCCATCTCCATCAGAGACGATCGACAGACTTGGGCTGTAATGGAGTTTACAGAGACTGATGCGAGGGATTTCAAAGCAGCCTGACTATCTGAGAAGATGCGGATATCAGTGCTAGATATCACGTTTTCTTTAAGCCAAGACAATACTTCCTTTATCGCCAGAATTTCCGCTTGGAATACGCTACAATAGTTTGGTAGGCGGAAGGACAGACTAAGGTTTAGTCCATCTGAGTACACTCCACCACCCACTCCGTTTTCAGTCTTCGATCCATCTGTATAAAAGTTAGCTGATTTATTTTCTGTCAAAGCCCCTTCCTCCCAAGCTGAACTTGAGGGAATGGTGACTTCAAAGTTTTTATCGAAAACCAAAAAGGGAGTGATGTAGTCAGAGTGACTTGGGAGAGTTTCGAATAAATTCAGAATGGTGGTGTGGCCAATAGAGTTATTATTCCATTGAGAGATGGCTTTGAGACGTATGACTTAGCTCGCGGCCATTTGTTTGCTGTAAATATCTAGAGGTGTCAGGTTGAGAAGTATGTCTAGTGCAGCGGAAGGTGTCAAGCGGAGAGCTCCGCTGATGCACATACACGCTGAACGTTGAACTCTGCTTAGTTTATCGCGATTTGTCGCTTTATCTAAGGCCGTCCACCATACGGTCACCCCGTAAGTGAGTATCGGTCTGATGACCGCAGTATATAGCCAGTGAGTAATTTGTGGAGACAAGCCCCACTTGTTCCCTACGGCTTTTTTACAAGAAAAGAGAGCTACCGTGGCTTTCCTTACTCTTTCCTGTATATTAGGTTTCCAACTTAACTTTTTGTCTAAAATAAGACCCAGGTATTTAGCTTCATCTGAGAAAGTAAGTGGAACACCTTTAATCGATGGAGGGTCTAGTTGAGGAATTTTGTATTTCCTTGTGAAGAGGACTAGTTCAGTCTTCACATCGATCTGTCCATTTTAGTAGCTTGTTGAGAGCGGTTTGTATAAGTTCTGTTAGAATTTGAGGATGCTTTCCTGATACGGCAATGGCAATATCGTCAGCGTATGCAATCACTTTGAATCCCTCTTCTTCTAGGTCTATTAGCAGATCATTAACTACCATGTTCCATAGAAGTAGGGACTGACATTCTTGTAGTAAAGCTACCTAGTTCCGCATTTATAATTCTGCTTTTCAGCATGAAATTTATAAGGTTGCCAAGTTAGCTATCCACATTTAAATTTTGCAGTGTCTTCGCTATTGCAGCGCTGTCGACATTGTTGAAGGCGCTTTCTATATCTAGGAATGCAACTAGAGTGTATTCTTTGTGATCTAGGGAGTATTCGATGGCGCGTACCAAGGTATGTAACGCAGTTTCTACCGATTTTCCCTTGCAGTAAGCGTGTTGTGCTGTAGAAAAAATCGGCCCAACAATCATCAAGCAAAGTCGTTCAAAGTTTCAAAAAACACAATTTTTCGCCGTTTTTAGAAAATCGCTTGTTTTAAGTCATTCCGTAAGGATAGACAAAAAATCATTTAAAAAACTTTTAAGATCTCAGGTGGAAGATATTGTTTTTACAAAGCTAAAACGCACAAGATCAATGAAATCGAATAATAAATGTGGAAGTTATAAAACAGGACGTGAAGGCAGACCATTTCAGTTTTTTTCTTTTTTTCATAATTTTTATTGAAATTATGACGTATTGCTTACACTTCTTCTTTTATGTGGCGTTGAATCTTCGCGGAGCTGTATCCAGCAGTAGTCACTCGTCATTCCGTGGTCCCAAAAGCCCTCATACCTCTTTTCCATGATTGCAAGGTCTGCTAAATATTCACCAAAAGCATGGAATGAATAGCATAATTTTAAACTTTGTTTTCATATATATGTCAATCTTTTGTTTTCGGGATCTTTTGCAAACCTTCAGTTTCACAGTGAGAACTTAAACTTAACTGGAGATTAAATTTGAAGTTCAACTCGTCCGGTTTCACAGTCTTATCTGACTTTCAATTCATTGAACGTGGTTTAAGTAAATTGTTTTCTCTGAATCAAAAAAAAAAAAACCAATCAAGGAAAGTTTGCTTTGTTACAGTTATGACAGGAAAACAAATTTCAAAATGAAAAGAAATTCTATTTTTAAATGTTTGAAGGGGTTTCCAACCTGAGGTTTAAACGGCAGAATAGTGTTGTTTAACTCAAACTCCAGAATGAACTCTGTTCAAGGACTATGAAACCAAATTTATTGTTGAACTGAAGTTTAAACCAAAAGTGGGGATTAAACTTGCACTGTGAAACTGGGGGTAAGGCTTCTACAAAATTTTTCATAATGCCGAGTTTTATGTGCAATGGTGGAAGTATTACATTTTGTTTTTCAACGAGTGCTTTTTCAGCAACTACAGCCTACTACACGAAATGCTTTTCATCTGCTCTGAAAAACACAGAAAACCACCCAGCAGGCCAGTACGTGACTACTGCTGGATGCAGCTCCGTCTTCACTTATACTGTTTCATAACTTCCACATTTATTATTCGATTTAATTGATCTTGTGTGTTTAAGCTTTTTAAAAACAATATCTTCCACCTGAGATCTTAAAAGTATTTTAAATATTTTTTGTCTATCCTTACGGAAAAGACTTAAAACAAGCGATTTTCTAAAAACGTCGAAAAATTGTGTTTTTTGAAACTTCGAACGGCTTTTTCTTGATGATTGTTGGGCCGATTTACACAAGTCTTATACTTTTGGAAAGACAAACAAAATATCTGTTAAAAAACATAAAGTATATGTTAATTAGTTTGACCGTTATTGAGAATTAGGCTTATACTTGGAAAAGGAGCAAAAAAACGGTTTTTTGCTCATATCTCGAAAACGCTTCTTTGGAAAAATAAATGAGTGCCATTTTCGTGTTCAGAGAGTCAAAATTAGTCTAGAAAATACTTTTTTTGGGAGGTACTTTTTTTGTATAAACTAGTGATAATCAGACTATCTAAACCATTTTTAAGGGTGTCTTGTGCTTATGCTTGCCTAAGCTTTTGAAATGATTTCGATAATTTATTTTAGTATTGCTTCCCTTTGGAATGGAAGAAAACTAAGATCATTCCCATCCCCAAGAAGCAAAAGTGTAGCGTGCCAGATTATAGAACCATTTCAATTTTACCAAGTTTTTGAACAAGCGATTTAAAAACAGATCCAAAAACACAACACAACAATCATGGTTTTCAGCCGAATCAGGTTGTTAGTCCGCTCTATTTTACGTTATTGATGAAATGAGGAAAGGCTTCGACAGAAAAGAACTTTTAACACTCCATGACTTCTTTAAAGCTTTTGATACTTTCAATCACTCGAAGCTATATGAAAAATTTGTATTCTATTTCAAGTTTTCTAAACTTTCGGGAAATTTGATTGATTCAGTCCTACGAGTACCTTATCGGGAGACAGCAATCCGTAGGTATAGGGAATGTTAAATGAAAATTTCTAGCAATGTCTTCTGGAGTCTCACATGGATCTGTACTCAGACCTTTTGTTTTTCCATCATACAAAACTGTTCTGTTCAAACGTACGCCGATGATGTACAGCAAGGTTTATGGCACACTTCGAATTTTTTGGACTGGACAATCATTTTTACCAACAACTACGAAACTTATAATTGCAAAAACATTGCTATTGCCAATATTATTATATTTTTGTGAGGTTTTTTGCAAAGTTTGTTGTAGAACCAGATGGAAACTGAACGTAGCTTTCAACAATTCACGTGATATACGAGTGCTGATTTGTTAAGTTTAAAGTGCGAAATTTCTGGGATGCATTACTGTTTTGTCTGCCTTTATAGATTCAATTTTTGCTCAGTAAGTGCTTTTTTGGAAGAGTTTTCTGTCTTTCTTGATAACATTAAATGTAAAAATCTAATTTTGGTCGGTGATTTTAACATTGATCTTCTGTCTATCTCTTCCGAAGTTGATAATTTTATTTCGGTAATGTCTTCTTTTGGTTTGATAAGTTTGATAAATGTGCCTACTCGAATAGTTCAAGAATCAAGTTCATGCTTGGACCATATATTTATTAGACTACACAGAAATAACTCAACGAGTTATAAAACGTCTACCTTTGATCTTAATATAACTGATCATTTGTTAACGGCTATTCAGCTCGATCACAGTATATCCAGAGAGAAGCCTTTTGTTTTTCATGAGCAAATCAACATTGATTTCGTTGCCCTAAAATCTGCCCTTGTATTTGAGTTTTGGGATGAAGTATATCTAGCCCATGATCCCTCAACTGCTTTTCAGCTATTTCTTAAAAAACTTCATTATTATCTACTGGAATATAGTAAAAAAACTAGAAAAAAGAACAAAAACAAATTTCTTAAACAGTGGATGACTGCTGCGCTATTGAAAAAAATACGTAAAAAAAATTTTCTCTATAAGTGTTTTAAAAAACATCCCAACAACTCTAGGTTGAGAAGGTCTTACGATAAGTTATCTGAAGAACTAAAAACTGAAATACCGATTCAGCGAGACACTTATTTTAGTAATAGGTTAGTTCTAAATATGGGCAATACAAAAAAAGAATGGGAAGTTGTCAACGATATTTTAAATAATAACAAGCCGATTGCGGATCTCGTAGTCAGCATAAATAATACTTCCGTATCCGGGCCTTTCGAAGTTGCCAATGCTTTTAATGACCATTTTGTAAGTATTACTAGTACTATTCGGGATACTTCAATTAATAATGCCTCCTCTTGCCAATGTGATATTGTCAATACTTGTGATCCGTTTCAAAGACAGAGTTTTTTTTGTGAATTTTTCTCACCTTTGGAAATAATTAAAATTATACAGTCGCTTAAAAATTCTAATTCTAAATCATGTGACAATATTACAAGTAATATTTTAAAAAATATATCTTTTCTTGTTTGTGATGTACTATCTCATATTTTCAACTTAAGCTTACAAAAAGGTATATTTCCTGATTTACTCAAAGAAGCAGCTGTTATTCCTTTACATAAAAAAGGCGATGTTTTAAATTTAAATAACTACCGACCCATTTCCCTTGTATCAGTTTTTGCTAAGGTTTTTGAAAAAGGGGTAAAATCTAGAATGTTGTCATTCCTTGATAAAACTAATTTTTTTAGTAACTCACAGTTTGGTTTTCGTAGCGGCAGATCCACCGAGGATGCATTGTTAAAACTATGCAGTGAAATTTATAACAGTCTAAATGAATCTGACATTCCAGCTGCTCTATTTATTGATATTACCAAAGCTTTCGATATGGTAGATCATAAAATTTTGCTAAAAAAATTATTCAACACAGGTTTCAGAGGCTTCATCCATGATTGGTTTGCTTCCTATCTGAAAAATCGCTGTCAACGAGTGAAGATTAATAATACATTTAGTACTAAAAAAATTATTAACCTAGGTGTTCCACAAGGATCTGTTTTAGGACCAATCTTGTTTTTAATCTTTGTTAATTCACTTTTTTTACAACCCTTTAAGGGCAAAATAACAGCTTTTGCAGATGACACAGCTTTGTGTTACAGTGGTAAAAATTATTTGAACCTATCTGTGGCCATGAACCATGACTTAGAATTGCTACGTAGTTGGTTCAAAAAACATAAATTGGTAATAAGTAATAAGACGAAATTCATGATTTTCAATATAAAAGGCAAAATATGTAATGATATGCCATTAATATATCATTCGCCCAATTGTGAAAGATTCCGTTTAAGAAATACTTGCTCTCACTGTAATTATGCATTCGGGTTTTTTCCTGATATTTGCTGCTCTGACAACTGTTTTGAAATTGACTGCGTTGACAGTTTTAAGTACTTGGGTGTTACGATAGACTATAAAATGAGCTGGACTAACCATACTTTGTACTTAAAGCAATTTTTAAATAATGTAGTAAGAAAGATTTATCTCCTAAGCCAATACTGTGGTTTATCAGTTCTAAAGTTAGTTTATAACGGTCTTTTTAAATCCAAACTTCAATACGGTATAGTCTGCTGGGGCGGAACTAACCGTAATAAAGTTGAACCTTTATTTATAAAACAAAAGCATGCTATCCGTATTCTGTGCAAAGTAAACCGGCTAACTCCAAGCTTTTCGTTGTTTAAGAGTCTTGAACTTCTTCCTTTAAGGTATTTGTATTTCTACAAAGTCTTAAAAGTATTTTTCGAAAATTCCGGGTATAACTCCTCTAGAGTTTACGAAAATATTAATTTGCGTGTTAACACCAGAAACCTCGCTTATGTACCCACCATCAAAAAAGCACTTTTTATACACTTTTATACTGTAACTGCACCCCGTCTATTTAATAAGCTACCTGAAAATCTTAGATGTGAAAGAGTTAAATCAGTATTCCTTAAAAGTATTAAAAAATGGCTATTTTTATTGAATAATGATGTTATTGAAAATTTACTAAATCCATTGGTTTGATCATTTATGTATAATAAATAATTATTATTTTTCACTTTCATTTTTCCTTACTTTTGTTTCACTTTATTTTACTTTTTTTTTTTAATTTGAATTATTGTTCTATGAATTCGTAATTTTATCGCTTCCCCATCGATAAATGCTTTAAATTATATAAATACCTTAGTATAGTACTTTCGACTCTTGTTTTCGAACATCAGAATGTACTTAACTGTTTCATTTTTCTTGTATTTTTAATTCATATTGATTGATTTATATTTTGTAATTTATATAGAATTAAGTAACGTTGAAAATGAAATAAAGTCTTTAAAAAAAAAAAAAAAAAAAAAAAAAAAAAAAAAAAAATTTACCATCTGAAAAGACGGGACAATATTTCTTTACATTCAAATACAATTTATAGAAGATTTTCTTACAGACCAAATAATATTGAACGACGTGGTTGGTTTGAAGGATCTTTATTGAGTAATCTTAAATATGATTTTTAGTTATAAAGAAATTTAGTGATTATAAGTTGTGGGTAAATCATTCGATCGTTTGGCCCAATCGCGGGTTTGTCAAACGTTTTCTGTGTACATTTATTTAAGTAAATAACCGACCTGTTTACAGTATGGTATAAAAATGTTCTGACTACTTTGAAATAAAGTATGCTACAAATTTTTGGATACTCTTTTGAAAATTATCTTAAAAAAAAAAAATGGCGCAATATTTTAAACAGCCTATTATTAAGGTTTTAGTATGATACTACTTAACAATTTGCTAACTTTAAAGTAGTTTACTAACTCATTTTTAATTTTAAATATTTTCTACCAAGTATATCGTGCTAAGGCTATTTTTTAAGTAAATTGCTTCTGAACACACCTAACTAAACAGATGTGTTTTGATGTTTGTAAATGTCAAAGTTAGCGCGATACTAAAAAATTAAAATAGGTATTCGATGATTTTAACTTTAATACATGGGTAGAGAAAGTATGATGCTATATTCGATTACATATTTCAAAATCGTTGTTTTAACCTAGTTTTGTACTAAAACAACTTCAACATCGTACTAATTCGACTAAAATTTTGCTCATAGTAAACAACTTTAAAAGCTAATTGTTAAGTAGCACCATACACTACCCTCACACTAGGCTGTTAAGGATTTTGCGCCATTTTTCAGCTGTTTTACCGAATATATATATAGTGACATTTAGTTGCAATTTTGCGTATTTTAAAAAGCTTTGCAGTGTTATTGCAATTGTTAATTTTTTTTCTTCCATCCAGTAACTTCCAAAAAAAATTGCATGCTTAATACTCGGCGATTATGATAAATTGGCACAATGTCATAACGATATTCTCCTTCGGGTAGCAGAAGCCTGAGTCTGCTTAGATCCAATTCAAGGTCTTTCATTATCATCCAGCCCTACAAGAACAACAGTCAATATTTTAAAAAATACGCTACCTCCGAAACAAAGCCCAATGCAACAAAGTCCAGCAAATAATTTTCAAAAGTTGTAATACTTCGTCTTTTCAAACAGCCCAAGACTTTCAACGACGAACTCTAAATGCTTTTCAGGGCAATTTGGATTTTATAGTGTATTTAAAATTGTGACTCTTTTTGCATTGGCCTTTGATCGCCTCGAATAAAGATATTTTCAAAAAAATTTCTTCTTAAAAAACGAAAAAAAATTACTTCATAAGGACAAGTATGGTTGAAATTCGAAAATTTTTGTCCAATGTTCATTAGAATATTCAAATACGGGGATCTCGCATGGTTGATAAATGTCATACAAAAGTCTTCCGTAGCATTTATCAAAAATGGTCGATAAATAACATTATATTTTTTGAACATTTGATGATTTAGCTTCAAAGAAAGAGAAGAAGGTTTTCAATTCGGATTGGTTTACGTGTATATGCACACCGAGGAGATTATCTTACCAATACACTCTCCAATGGCTTCGCAAGATGAAGAAAAATATTCAAAACTGTCTTATAACGATTTATTGGTTTGGCAAAGCAAGAATAATTTGTTAAAAAACTCTCGTCGTATATTATACAGTTTATTCTTTTGAAGTTTGCAACACTTTGTCCCTGAAAAAAAAAAAAAAAACAAATTCAAAAATAATATTATATTTACAATGTGAAGGATGTTTTAGTTAAATATTACGTAAAAAAAAAGTTACAAACTATTAAAATTCAAAATTTGTATAAATACACACATCAGTAATTAATATTGTTAATGTAGAATAAACTAAAATCCCAACAGCGATGAGTGGAAAATTTAGATTCATTGTTTTCACTTTAGTTTTGTTTGAATATTTGAAATGGTACCTCTGTCTACATTTGCTTATAAAGAGCATTTATTTAACTATAATTATTTTATTTAATTGTTTGAAATTGCCGAAATGTTTTTTTAATGTGAATAATCAAAGAGTTTATTTAAGATTTTCAGTTTTTGATAAAAAAAAAAGAATGTTGATAATTACTTAATCTCATGTTTACGCATGGTTGATGATAGCTCAATTAAAAAAAATTAATAATTTAATATAAACTATCATATCGAATTGAGATCTACTAAAACAAAAATATTGCTAAATTTAAACTTGAACATTATGAGTACATTTCTCGACTCTAACAGAACTAATAATGGATTTTTCATTAAGCGTTTTCTATCTTTACATTCGAATAAAACAAACTACGGGTATGAGTGAGATATCATTGAAATTTTGTATTTATTAAAAAGGCCCATGTATGCCATTGTTTATGGAATATAGTACCATTAAAATGTCCGCTGCGGCTTCATTGATTGCTTCCTATCCGAAGCGTCTATTTCCATAACTCTGGCGCATAAATCAGGCTAAATTTGATTATTGATTATGTAAGCTTTAAGGGCAGTGGTGTTTAGTGGTTTATTGTGACTCAAGGAAAATCCACAAGAAAACGTCTAATAGGGTCAAATAGCACGATTTTGGTACCAAATTCACATCGGCTTCGCGTATGGTTTTCTCGAATTCGGGCCAAAACAAATTGACCGATAGATCTCGCCGTTGATGGTGACGGCTTGGCCAACGTCTTTTTCAAAAAAAGTATACACCTATAATGCCGCCACGCCAGTCCAAAATAAACACCAAACAGTGACATTCTGCGGATGCATTGCAATTTGGTGGATCCTTTGTAGATTGTGATCAGCCGAGATTCGACAATTTTGCTTGTTGACGAATCAATTCATCCAGAAATGGGGTCTTTGGTGAATATGATTTTTCGAGCGAAGTGTTCGAAATGTTTCTCAAACAAAAGAGCCACTTTCATAAATCAATTTGATCATTTGCACATGTTGTTGAACACTTTAACTTTCCATGAGACTAAATAAATGACAATTTGACAGATGTAGCTTCAACAATATAACCACAATCACATTTCAAAGTTCGGAGATCCCTATTGGAAAAATCCTTTATTAAGGACAATTCAAATGAAAGTGACCAACGACTGACGAATAAAAGAAGAAATAGGATTCAAAGCATTTATAAACCTAAATTCTTCAAACTGTAAAAGTTTAGTCGTGTTCCATATACCATCGAAACTCCAACTAATGAATTGTTCGCGCGCGACTAACCTCAAAGTTATTCAAGATTTTGCTTCTTGGTTTGTCATAAATGTCATTCGGGACGCATACAAGTATGCTATGCGAACGAAAACTCAAAATGAACGAATATTCGTTCATTCGTCCCTTGCTCTTATTTGAATAGTCCTTTAGGCCAGTATATTTTTTTTTACAATTTTTTTTTTATTTTGGAAGAAATGTTTTGACTGCAGTGGTTAGATGTTTGAATTCAAATTTTTGACCATCCGATTCATGAAGTGTCGCTCCTGAAACACGGAGGCTTTCATCCTTTACAATCCGGAGGATACTGC
Source organism: Chrysotoxum bicinctum (assembly GCA_911387755.1). NCBI lineage: Eukaryota > Metazoa > Arthropoda > Insecta > Diptera > Syrphidae > Chrysotoxum > Chrysotoxum bicinctum. Next base: position 226,217,798 of record OU426987.1, read on the forward strand.
TTCCAATCATCTAGTAAAAGTCTTAAAAACTAGGATTCGAAGACTTTTTAAACGCCTGTTGAGGCCGACTAAAATTTTGAATCAGGGGCCAAATTACCACTTCAGTGACCGAGTGAGTCAGTCCCATCAGTGATCGAGTGAATGTCAAATTAGTGTAATCGATTGCTCGATGACGTAAGCGGTATTGCCAAACACACATAATTCAGTCGTATTACTTGAAAACTGATGCGGTAATTTGGCCCCAGGGTTTAATTTTTCCTTCTAATAATTTAATTTCTATAATAATATATAAATCTGAAAAAATGATAAGATGAAATTACTGTCATCAGTAATACATTTCAATGGATTAGAAATTTCAGAAAAAAGATCATTGATGATTATGATGAAAAGAGTCGGTGATAAAAGGGAGCCCTGTGGTACACCAGCATGTATCTTATGAATTTCAGACTAAAAACCGTCCAATGCAACTTGTTTTAAGTGAGCTTAAGGAAGTTTCTAGTCCAAAGAATAAGAGATTCATCAATACCAAATGCACGCATTTTCGATAAAAAAGTTTGATGTTTGAGTTTCTCCAAAACTATGTAAAGTTTTGTTAGGTGAGATATACCATCAGATCAACAGTGGACCTATTGCTAAGAAAGCCATATTGGAGCTTTTGTTCTTGAATATATTTTTTAAGCTGATCATTTATCAGCGTTTCCATAATCTTGGAAAAAAGGGACGTAAGGGAAATTGAACCATACCTAGAAAAGGGAAGAAAATTCGCCTTTTTTTCACGACAGACGGAACAAATTCTGTTAACTATCCACTCGGAAAGAGATCAGCGTTATAGCGAATTAGCTGTCTTTGTTTATTAATGTGGATACTCTTGGTCAGTTGTTGATTATAACATTAAATATCCACTGCAAAAGTTGATTTTATAGGTTCTCATTTTTAAAATAATATTTTTCATAAAATAATCATTGTTCTAAAATATCCAGTTCGTTCTTGTTGATTCTCATTTGTTGCTATTAAGTTTTGGTGAATACCAAAGAATTTTTTTTTTTTTTTTCTCGTGGGTAGGCGAAGAATCTTCATAGACACTATGAGCCCGGTACTCATAGTAGTGTGAGATTTTTACTCACTAAAAAACACCTCCCTTTTGTTATTGCGACTACAACTAAGTTACCTTATCAAGTAGTTTTAATTTCATTATATTATAATCACGTTTGGCAGGAAGCTCCCCACTGAGAGGACCTACGGATACCACATTTGAAAGCGGATAATCCTTATGGTGCTAGGTCGAACGGTCTCGTTCTTTGAATTCGGCGCACAAGATTTGTTTCATCAATTGTTTGTCGAATAATTCTATTGCTATGGTTATTTAAGTGAGTTCGTAGCTTTCCAGCGAAAACTGCTATTTCATCTTCAACAGTTAGCAATCGTAAGTCTCTGTGTAAATCACTGTTTCTAATGTACCACGGAGCATTAACGATTTCTCTGAGAACTTTGCTCTGAAAAGATTGTAGTATTTGTCTATTGCTTGGTTTAGTACAACCCCAAAGTTGTATACCGTACGTCCATACTGATTTTATCACTTGCTTATAGATAAGCAATTTATTGTAGATGCTGAGTTTGGAATATCTTCCAATAAGCTAATTCATTTCACGTAATTTATTTTCAAGTTTATCTCGTTTCTTTTTAACGTGAGTTTTCCATTTAAGCTTAGCGTCTAGTGTCATTCCTAGGTACTTTGCTTCATTAGCATATGCACCGAATTAATGTAGGTGGGTAATTTGTAGATTGGTAATTTGTTTGTAAGTAAAATTAATATGTGTTGATTTGGACTCATTAAGAACAATTCGCAATTTCTTAGTCCATACCGAAATTTTATCTAGAGCTCGTTGGAGCTTCTCGGTTGCAGATTCAACTGAATCGGATGTTGCAAGTATAGCCGTATCGTCTGCAAACGTACCTATTATGGTATCTTCTTCTTGAGGAATATCGCTAGTGTATAGTACGAATAGAATCGGACCGAGAACACTTCCCTGGGGAACACCAGCATTGATTTCCTTAAAATCCGAATATTCCCTCCCTTGCTTAACTCGAAATAGCCTATCTTCGGGGTACGACTCAAGGATGTAATATATTTGATCCGGAAAGACCTGTCTTAGTTCAAACTTAAGGCCATCGTGCCAGACCTTGTCGAAGGCTTGAGAGACGTCTAGAAATGCGCTTGAACATACATTTTTTCCCTAGTGATTTCTCAATTTCATTGGTTATCCTGTACACCTGATCAATTGTTGAGTGGCTTTTCCGGAAACCAAATTGATGGTCAGGGATAAGGCGCTTTTCTTCGATAATAGGAAGCAGTCGCTTTAATAAGATTTTCTCAAATACCTTCGAGATCAGTGGCAAGAGGGAAATCGGTCTATAAGATTTCTTTTCGTTCGGAGACTTTCCCGGTTTTGGAACCATTAAAACTTCTGCGACTTTCCATTGGCGTGGAACGTATGAAAGCCTTAATGCCGCATTCATAAAGTGCTGAAGTTTAATTGCTGCTTTTCTGGGTAGCTCTTTAAGCATGCGAGCATTTATTAGGTCGTACCCAGGAGCTTTATTATTTTTAAGATTTTTAATAGCTTGATGAAGTTCTGATAACGTGATATTCCGAATAAGAAAGTTTTCAGATGGCCATTGGATATCACCATGTTCATTTATCAACGCCTTGCCGTCAAAAGGTTTAAAGGTTTCCTCTAGATGTTCAGCAAATAAATCGGCTTTTTCTCTATCAGACTTAGCCCATTCACCATTATTTTGTCTGATTGGTGCTGAATGTATTTGCGGCTTTTTAACATCTTTTATAGCTTTCCACAATGAATAATTCGTATTTTTATCTGCGGTCAGACCTTCAAGATAGGTAGAAATCTTCCGATTTTTTGATTCGCGGATAGCATACTTGAGCTCATTCGAGAGACGGTTTAAGATGGTTTTATCCTGAGGTGCTCGTGATTGATGCCATCTTTTCCGAACAGTTCTTTTTTCGCGAAGCAGATCTTTTATTTCCGGTGGAATTGTAGCTGTGTTTCTAATTGGATCTCTAAAGTTGTGTGGAGTGTTTTTCCATGCAGCGTCTTGTATGACTTTAATAAATATATCGACTTCATCTTCTAGCTCTAAAGGCGTTTTCAAAGATATATTAAGCGCAATATTGTTTTCGCAATGTTCTTTGAATTTATCCCAGTTAGTTTTGTTGTTACATAAAAATGGAGCTCTTTCCTTTTTGACTATAGCTTTCCACTTACTGTCAATATGACTGGTGAATGATCGGTGAAAAGGTCAAAGTTTTCCTCGATTTTCGTGTAAACTTTATCTAGTCCTTTTGCGATAAAGAAGTCTACAAGGTCTGGCATCAGTTGGCCAGTATGTTTGTTTACCTGTCGAGAAAAAAATCAACACAAGATGCCATACAAGCTTTGAAAAGCTGCCTACCTTTAGTTGAGATACACCTCGATCCCTAGAAAGTGTGTTTCGAATTGAAGTCGCCACTAATGATAAATTTTGGCCCGAAAACTTCAAATAGATCTATAAAGTCGTTTTTCGCAATTTTACTTCTAGGAGGACAATAGATTTCTAAATTTAATAGTTACTGAACTTATTTGCATTATATCGATCTCAATTACAGTTCTAATTGAATGTTCGATAGTATCCTTAATAAATAGAGAGGATCCGCCTCTTGCTCTGTCAGATGGATGAAATGCATGATAAGCACAGAATCCTTTAATTTTTACATCGTAGTCTTTTTTTAAATGAGTTTCGGTTATCAAACATACATATGTCAATTTTTTCATTTTGTAGAAGTATTTCTAGTTCATCTATTTTTGATCCATTCGAATTCCATGTAAACATTTTAAACAGCTCATCCATTTTCATAATTTATTCTGGGATGTATGAGTCTTAGGCTCAAGCATGCTTAATTTTTCAAATATAAGTTTATTCGTCCTGCTTTCCTCTTCAAGTCTGGCAAGAATCAAAGAAAACACTTGGGAAACTGGGTCTGGTATATTTGTATTTGTACTTTGTTCCTGGTTTTGTGACTCCACTTTGGCATACGTTTTTGTATCACTTGGTTTGGGTTTTGCGTTTTGAGGTTTAGTTTCCTTGGGTTTTATTTTCCCTTTGATAGACTTACTAAACCCTGATATGTAACTTGATTTTAAATCAGCGGAAATGAGCTAAAATCTAAGGAAAAATTTCTTTATAAAAAGTATTGACATTGTACTTAAAAGTATTGAGATTCGAGAGAAATATCAAATTTATTCGGGATTTTTTTTTTTTGTTTAAATCGAGATTTTTGGCGTTTAAAATTTAAGAATTCGAGATTTTGCAGATATGCAATTATGGGATTCAAAATTTTCGCCATTCAAGATTTTGCGCATTCGAAATAATGTCCCGATCCCTAATAGTACACTATCGAACTCGTACCCTATCCTTAATTTGACTTCGATTTCACCTTCTTTTGTTTCTAATTCCTATACATCAATATTTTATTTTGGAATCCTGAGTGTTGTGTTCGGTCTTAAATAGCCTTTTTGTCAAAAGGTCCATTGGAGAAAGACTCGTGCGTGTCGTCTAACATCTAATTCCTCAAAGTCCTAACCACAACACATCCAAGTGTTAATACCACACTTGTTTGATAAAGGAAACACATTTAGATGTCGAGGTTTTTGTCATTCTCTGATAATTTGCTTCCATTAATTCATCAAGTCTGCTAAATCTTTCATCTCCTGCTATGACACGTGTTGGTTGCAAGCCTCGTGCTCCAAACATTCGTGACCTGCCACTTAAAAAAGAAACTTTTATTTTTCAAATTGACACACAATCGTGTGCAGCTTTGGGTGCACCATTAATCGCAAACGAAATCTTCAAACGATAGTGCATGTATTCCATCTATGTATATCGGATTCGATTCCATGCGATATGGGATGCGATCTAAGTAGACATCTACTTTAGGAGGTGAAGCAAACAATTTCCAAATCCGTACTATTGCACTCCTCTCTGAATTGATTGTAGGTGTTTCTGCTTCTGCTTTGGCTGCCTTTGTTGCAGTCTCGTCCCCCCTCCACCAGAGCTTGAGATCTGTGTTGTGGAAAAATAATTGGCAAACACAGATGATGTTGATGATTCAAAGTGAAACTTTTTGTGGCTGACCTATATTTACTAAAATTTTCTTCTTCAACTAATAATGATTTATGGTTAGAATCTGCTTTTTTGGCATAGGACATCATGCAGGGATACAGATAATCCACTTAAGTCTTCAAGTGCATTAAAATTCCAGAAATCCACAAGTGGTTTTGTTTGCTTTATTTTCGGAATGACCTAGTTTGGGAATTTTATTTCTTTTTAATGCTCAATGTTATTTGGGGATGGTTTTTTTTTTTTTTTCTGGTTCTATTTATTTATAGTGTGGAATTTATCTGAAATAAGTTGGCATTAAGAAGTTGACAGTTTTTTGTTTTTGAAGGTGAAGAGGTGGAGGTGTCTTTTTCAATGTGATCATAAAACTTGGGGATAGAATGTTTGAGAACTGAAGTATGTGTGTCTGTTGTTTTTGGGGAAAGGAATGATTTAAGAGAAACACTCTTGTTTTGTTAATTGCATTTTAATGGCTCCTTAGTGATAAATGTCTGATTGATAGAAAAGTAGATATTTACACAGACACGAGCAGTCTAGAGAAGATAATTCAAGTGGCATTCCAGAACAAGGCAGCTTAAACTTCAAAGGAATTTTCACTTTAAAGAACAAGTTTTTTTTTCTTTGTGCCTGACAATAATAGTAAAAAGTTGAACAAGTATAAGAAGCAGAAATTACATTGTTTCAGTTTTAAGATTACGAATTAACTTTATTTGGAGAGACAAAGGTATTGCTGAAAAAAAGACACGTTTTATGTACAAAGGTACAGTGATTAAATGGATCGTGTGGGCTTTGCCAATCTCTGTAAGGTCTGTAATTTAGCGGCAGCAGTTTCCCTCTTACTTTGAAGAAGGTTCCAATAGTGTTTTTCTCGTTGAAAGAGTTGTTTTCCTTTAAACTTGAATTTTTGTTAAGTTGTTTTTAAATTAATCGAGTTGCTTTTCTCATACATCCGCGATGAATTTTCTCATCTAACTTCCGCAGAATGACTTCAAAAGATACGCTTCATCTTAATCGGTCGTCGCACCTTAGTGAAATTTCAATTTCGAGTTCCTCTGCAATTTGCTCAATAAACTGTTGAAGTTCTACTTTTGGAAGACGATGATTGGGAAGTTCGATTATTCTTATAATAAACTTGATATAGAGTCTTAAAGTGAACAACCAAAGGAGTGGTATATCGGTTTCTATATGGAGCATATACCTTGGTGTGTTTGTTGGTAGCCTAAAGATGTGTTATAGAAGAATCTTTGCAGCTTCTTCACTTCTTCGTGTTCTTCGTATTCCGATACCTCACACGCATAACACAACAAACCTGGCAGTTGCTTAAAAAAGTTTGTATTTTGAATTGAATGGAACATCTTTTTGGTTAAGTACATTTTTCCATTAGCAACTCAGAGTTTTTTTTCGATATTTTGTAAGACTAGTTTATGTGAGAGCGTAACTTCTAGATGTCTAGATCTTTGATCACTTGTACTTGTACACTTTTCTTCCCTTGAATATATGTATGCCAGTGTTGTTTCGGAATACCTTGATTTTGGACTGTCTTTGTCGCTACTCACAAAGTTGGAATATTTTGATTGATAGTAGTAAATTTTTCGTGAAAGGAAAAAAATAAAATGCACGACTGGGTCGCACGAACTTGCTCCTATGTAATCGACTGGGAATTTTAAAAACGAATGTTATTGAGAAAATTGTTCATAAAGATAAAATTAATTTTTAAAGTAGTAACAGAATGCTATGCAAATATGAATTTATGCAAGAACAAAAATTATAAGTGTGGTTTCTTTAAAAGAAGCTTTTATATACAAACTTTTTAAAAGGTTTTAAGAAAAATTTTGGTACGCTAATTTAAAGTTTTTATTATTGTTCGAATAAAAACTAAATTTACAAAAAGAAATATTGACCCATTTCGGAGATATCGAATTTTCAAAAAAAAGAAAAAAATAGATTTTTTTTTCAAAAATTCAAAAAATATTTATTTTAAAGTTTTGAAATGCAATGAGTTTTAGACTTTTTAGAAGCTTCTCTATAAAAATTTTCATTAAGATCCGTTATGTGGATAATGAGACATTCAAAATTCGAAAAAATGTTTCTATGGTAGGTACAAGCTGTAATATCTTAATTTCAAAATTTTTTTTATTAAACTAAAGATCGTAAAAATTTATTGAAAGAAAAAAAATTTTATCAAAATTCTAGGTGCCGTTTTCGAGAAAAATACGATTTTTGAAAACCATTTTTTTTAATTTTTTAGCATTTGTATGGTAGGTACCTTTATTTTTAGGTAAAATAAAAAATTTTGTTTCACATCTTGTAGATCATATTGAGAAACTTTTATTTATCAAGTTTAAAAAAAATCTAGCATGGGGTTTTCGAAATATTGAGTTTTGAAAAAAAAAATTTGAAGTTTTTTTTAAAAATCCAAAAAAATTTTTTTTGAAAATTTGACTACACAATTCTATTTATGTTTTTGGGGAGCTTTAGCAAAAAAAAAAATGATCAAAATCGGTTGAACCGTTTTTGAGAAAATCAAAAACAAAAAAAATGGTTCCATGGGGGGTACCCTCAATAACCATTTTTCGAAAAATTTTTTTCAACCAATACCTAGATTCAATTAAATGAAATTTTTCTGTATCTTTATTTTTAAAATCTGTTGAACAGTTTTTGAGAAAAAAAAAATAGTTGATAAAATTTCGAAAAAAATTCGTATGGGGGGTACCGTTATTTTTGGTCTTAAAAAAAAAAAGAAAAAAACGTGTGGGGGGAAAAAATTAAAAATGATATGTACCAAGTTTAAAGAAAATCGACCGAGTCGTTTAGCCTGTAGTCGAACAGACAGACAGACAGAATTGCGAGACCCACTTTTTTAGTCTTCGCTATCATCGTAATGTCAACTTTGATCAAAATCTCGAGTTCGATTTTTTTTACGAATGCATAACTTGCCTTATAGTATCTATAAGTCGCAAGTAAAAATTGTTGCTTAATTCACACAACTTATTTTATAAGTTTGGTCAAACCATTTAAAGGAAAACACATTTTCCGGCTCATAAACCAAAATATACCTTCCTTGAAGGTTTTGATGTCCTGAATTCAAATTCGACCTCATAATTTTGTTCACAACCTTAGGTTTTCAAGATGTTCTAATCCAAAATTAAAAAAAAAAAAAATCAGTTTTCCGCCATATTTGACCAACAGCAGAAAGTTTTTGTCATGCTCGGAAACAATTCTTCTACTTTTTGCACTCTTTACCCACAAGCGATATTTTTTTTAATTTGTAGCGGAACATAATTGATTTTCTTCCAAATGTCCTTAACTTGAAAATCTTGGTCTTATAGTAGAAATTAATCTGAAGACTTGGAAATCCTTTCTATGCTATGATTTAGATCGTCATTTCTAGGAGCAGTTTTTCGAAATATTTTCCATTATTGCTATAAGTGGTAAGGTATTAAGATGTTACTTCTGTATATTGTTAACCTGGCTTAGGTTTGTCAAAAAATAAATTTGGTGATGTGACACCTCGTTGAGAACGAGGGCTCCAGGGCCTAGTGACGACTTACAACTCTCAACAATACTTGTGTACATGTTCTGGACAGTAATTACGTTGAACCACAATATTCGGCCGAGTTTAAACGGTTAAGTTTATATGCAGTCTTTCATGACAAGATGTACTCTTCGAACATTTGTCGGCTTCCCATCAAAGATAGTACCGCTGAGAAAATATATCTTTCGGAGGCGACTTTCGGCTTGAAAATAAAATACACTTACCATTGCAGCACATGAATAGAGTTTTTTATTAAGCATTTCCTATTTTTAAATTTGAATTTGAGGAATATAACATCATTCAAATGTCCGACGTAGACGAACCCATTCATCCAGACTTGGGTCTCGTTACTGAATGTAATTTGGCGACTGTAAAATGGTCGAGGTGCTCGAAATGTTGCTCGACCAGAAGACACACTTTCATCAAACTATTTAATCACTTATACTGTTGAACTCTATTACTCTTCATATTGATTTGACAAGACAGATAAATGATAGCCAATTTGACAGATGAAGTTTCAAGAATTTGGCCACAATCGCTTCGGAAATCTTATAACAATAAGTTGTGCAATTTTTCGTCGCAGATATCTCAGTGTAATGCAAAAGCATATGCCTTCTGACTTTTACTTACTGAATTCGGTTATCCCGAGCACGCTGCTTCCAAAAGTCAAATGATAGCTCATCTCCTTCCTGACACCGTTTGTGTGTTTAGAAAAGCTATTCCCTAGTTGCACATTGTACCGCTGATTTTCGCCACAGTTTGATCAGTTGTAGAGACCACACATAGATGGCGCTAGTAACAAAAAGGAAGAAAGAAGGTGGACATTTTGTTTTCCATAAAAATCTAAGAACATTCTTTTGGATAGAGTAAGAATGACGAGCACGAGATCCGTGAAGAGAGAAAATTAAAATAAAGCAAAATTAAAATTAATTGTCGTGTTTTTATTATACGTAAACTACGAAATTGGTGACCCCGAACGAAAATAAAAGATAAAACAGTGCTCACACGTAACCTGTACAACCCGAAACCAGAAACGCACGTGAATCACTATCAATCCTCGTGTCAGCGTCAAGTCTCAAACCATCCAGACGTCTCAGCACTGATTCTCGCTTCAAGAAAAGCACTATTTGCAGAATGTCATTCAACACCATCGACTGACGACGCAGCAAAAGAGCGACCTCCGTCAAATTGCGTCAAACAACCACATCCGTTGACGGAGGCTCGTCTACAACAACCATTCATCGTCAATCCATCCACCACCTCCGTCAGCCTTCGACGACACGTTTCACGAAGAGACATCCATCGCCAAAACAACTACATTCGGAGAAGGTTTTGCTCCAAAGGACATTCGTAGTCAAATCACGACCAACGGCGGCACCAATCGACGGACGGTTCACCAGACGATACACACACACACAGTGGCTCTCAGCAAACGGGTATGATTCAGGCAGTGGCAATAAAACTTCCAGAATTCTGGACAAAAATGCCCGCTATCTGGTTTATCCAGGTAGAATCACAATTCGCGATTAGAAACATTACAATCGAGCAGTCAAAATTCCATTATGTCGTCCAATCTCTTCCCCAATACGTGGCTGCAAGTGTGTATGACATAAATACTTACTCAGGATTCCTCTACCCCTTACACAAATTTAAAAAGTGATGAGTGACCACACCCTTCGGGCTATTTGAATTTACCCGCATGCCATTTGGGCTACGAAATGCAGCCCAAACCTTCCAACGGTTCATACATCAAGTTACTAAAGGTCTTAAATTCATATTTGTCTATGTGGATGACATCTTAGTTGCCAGCAAGTCTGAAGAGCTGCACGAGCAGCATCTTAAGTGTCTATTCCAACGGCTCACGAACTATGGTCTACGAATCAAAACCTCAAAAATGCTCCTTCGGTGTATCTACTTTGCAGTTTTTGGGTTTTCGTGACCGGGTCAAAGCAATCGAAAACTTCCCGGAACCCGTATCCATTAAAAACGCACAACGGTTCATCGGAATGGTAAACTACTACCATCGTTTCATACCAAACCTCGCAAGCGTCCTCACGCCTATGTACGACCATCTAACACAACTTTCCAAAAAAGATAAAAAGTCGAAAGATTTCACTTGGCCTCATGAGTGCCAAGAAGCATTCACAAACGCCAAACAAAAACTGGCTGGGAACCACTCTTATTTTATAGTAAGAAGCTCTCGCCTACCCAGTCAAAATACTCTCCATTTGACAGAGTACTGCTAGCGATCTACATGGCTATAGAGCACTTTAGAAATTTTCTTGAAGGGCCAAATTTTTCTGTTTTTACAGACCATAAACCCCTAACAACAGCTTCAACAAAAAAGACAAAGAGTAGTCCAAGACAAGAGTGGCAACTAGATTTCATATCACAGTTCACAAACGACATACGTTATAAGGCTCGCTTAACGTGGTGGCTGACACCCTGTCACGCCCAGATATTGCTTTAATTGTACGTAAACCACGAAACAGTTTTCCTAGGATCCGGAGTTCGATTATGGCCGTAAAAAGATAATGACGATGAATGCTATCATATGCGGCTTTGAGATCGATGAAAAGATAGTAAGTCTCGTTGGTCTTTTTTCAAGATTTGCTTTAGAATGAATATTTGATTTATGGTTGATCTGCCGGGCCAGGGGTGACTGAGAAATATGTATAATAAATAGTTAAAGAACGACTTAAGAGTTTCCAATAGTATGTCAAATGGGTTTTTATATTTGATGTTTAATAGGGATAGACTTGGTGGTTCTTTTTATAAAGTTTTAATTTTTTTTTCATTATAATTAAAGCTTACTTCTAGACAGATTCTATTAACTCATCAGTCTCATTTTGTCAACTGTCTTTATCTACCATTGATAACTACCATCCTATATACTATAATAGGCACTCCCTCGGCAGATATATGGTCTTATGATTATGGTCCGCCAAATTAATCAATGCCTCAACGAATTTTCCTTTGACTTTAATAAAGCTTTATAGCATTTAAAAAAGCTTTATACATATTTTGGCGAGAAATATAATATTCTATTTCTCTATATGTTCCTTTCTCTCGTCATAAAACTTCTGCTACAAACGAAATAAATTATGGTCAACCTTTCTTCGAACTCGATCTCCTACTGATCTTTCACAGATGACACTTTCGTACCTGACTCTGAATATTTCAATTATTTACCAAATCACTCTCTTGGGCCATCTCTCCCTCGCATTATTGACCCATCTCTCGTGGAGAATAAATTCAATCAGCTTAATGATGACTTCTCTCCTGGTCCCGATGGCCTCCTCAGTTTATCGCTAACTTAAGGAGAATTCCCAGAGGTATGGAAAACTTCTTTTATAATAACAATACACAAAAAGGGTCCGAAAGGTGATGTTAACAATTATCGTCCTATTGCCAAACTGTCATGTGTACCCAAACTCTTCAAAAGCATACTGTATGATTTTTTTGAGCTTACAATGTAAGTCTCTCATTTCCCATATACTTGTTGAATTTGTGTCTTTCGCCCTGTTGGCCTTAGAGCATGGCAAGGAAGTCGATGTGTCATATTCACCGATTTTAGTAAGGCCTTCGATAAAATCTTCCATAGACTTATACTTTTCGAGCTATTCACCTTCGGTTTTGAACGCATTCTATTGAGATGGATTTCTTCTTATCTGAAAAACCGTCAATACAGTGTTCGTTTTAGATCTACATCCTCTTGCACTTTTTTAGCAAAGTCCGGAGTCCCTCAAGGCAGCCACTTAGGCCCTCTCCTTTTTGTTCTATGCTATTAACGTGTGGAAATGGTCATTAAATATTCTCATATTTCTCCTACGCCGACGATACCAAATTCTTCAAGACAATTTCTTCTACACAGGACTCTGCTCTCATCCAACTCGATCTCGATAATTTTTCAGTTTGGTGTCTCAAAAACAGTTTAGTTTTAAATATTGCCAAATGCCATTCAATCCCTTTCTCACAAAAACGTTTCAAATCTTCTCCCCGTCCTTATCTTCTTCATGATCAGCACATATCTATCGTCGAATCGATACGTGACCTTGGTATATTATGTGATCAGTAACTTAACTTCATGTCCCATTATGATGATATAATTTTTAAGGCCAATTCAACACTTGACCAACAAATTCCCATCACTAGAATCGAGATTCCTTCGTTTTGCTCTTCGAGGTCTTCCCTGGAATAATCCCTTGTTCCTACCTCCCTATCACGACCGCCTTAAACTAGTCAACCTAAATTCACTTGAAAAATTTATGAAATCCTCTTCATTCATAGACTATTTACAGGTTCACTTGACTGCATTACTCTTTACAACTCTATCTTCTTTACCAATCCTCGAAACATACGTAATCCCCTCTTTTTACTTGCGACTTATAGGTACTATAAGGCAAGTTATGCATTCGGAAAAAAAATCGTACTCGAGATTTTGATCAAAGTTGACATTACGATGATAGCGAAGACCAAAAAAGTGGGTCTCGCAATTCTGTCTGTCTGTCTGTCCGTTCGATTGCAGCTAAACGGCTCGGCCGATTTTCTTCAAACTTGGTAGATATGAGTTTTAATTTTTTCCCCCCGGATGTTTTTTGATTTGATTTTTTAAGACCAAAAATAACGGTACCTGCCATACGAATTTTTTTTCGAATTTTTATAAACATTTTTTTTTCTCAAAAACTGTTCGACAGATTTTAAAAATAAAAATACAAACAAATTTCATTTAATTAAAGCTAGGTATTGGTTGAAAAAAATTTCCGAAAAATGGTTATTGAGGGTACCCAACATGGCACCATTTTATTTGATTTTGATTTTCTCAAAAACGGTACAACACAAGTAGCACAGAATTACTTAACGAAGTCTTTAAGAATTCTAAATCGGTATCTGACATCTTCTATAAGACGGATTTAAGTTCCTATTAAGTAGAGAAAAGGCGCAAGTGGGCGGTCCGATAGAAGGAAATAAGAAGATAAATTGAGTCTTAAAATGATCTTAAATCGGGATATCATTCTTCTTAAATACTTCATTACTCTTTCTTAAATAGTTCCTTACATCTTCTTAAATACTTCTTAACTCCTTCTTAAAGAGCTACAGCAATTCTTAAAAAAATTATTAGAAACAATAAAAATAAATTTTTTTTATTAACTGTTTGTTTTTTTATTATTGTTGACTATATTCGAGTCTTCATGTGATTTTTTTCTGGAATGAAAGAATTTTAAAGTTATTTTTTTTAATTTACCTTTGTGCTTCCACTGAGATTCGAACCCGAGTTCTCTCGCTTGTCGTGCTTGTGCTCTACCTATTGTGCCACTGTGACACATAAAATATCTTGTCTCAAAGTGCTACTCAAATAGCTCTCTCGTGTTTTTAATATTATACTGTTTAAGAAGACTTAAATACGTATTAAAGAATTTGAAAAATACCGATTTAATACCAAAATAAAAAAGTAATGTTTTTAGAAGGATTAAAGAAGGAATTAAGTAACAAAAACAACCGATTTAAGAAATGCGAATTTAAGAATGCTTTAAGTAGAGTAAACACACCAAGTTAAGTTCTTTAAAACAATACCTTATAAAGATCATATTAAGATGTAATTAAGTAGGCATAAATTGACATACCTAATAAAGAAGGAATAAAGTATGAATTAAGAAATGTGATACCGAAATTATACCATTTTGTGCTACTTGTGAACAGATTTTAATAATTTTTTTTGCTAAAGTTCCCCAAAAACATAAATAGAATTGTGTACTCAAATTTTCAAAAAAAAAAAAAAAATTTTTGGATTTTTAAAAAAAGCTTCAAATTTTTTTTTTTTCAAAACTCAATATTTCGAAAACCCCATGCTAGATTTTTTTAAACTTGATAAATAAAAGTTTCTCAATATAATCTACAAGATGTGAGAAAAAAAATTTATTTTACCTAAAAATAAAGGTACCTACCATACAAATGCTGAAAAATTAAAAAAAATGGTTTTCAAAGATCGTATTTTTCTCGAAAACGGTGCCTAGAATTTAAATAAATTTTTTTTTCTTTTGATTAATTTTTACTATCTTTAATTTAATAAAAAAAAATTTGAAATTAAGATATTACAGCTTGTACCTACCATAGAACCATTTTTTCAAATTTTGAATTTCTCATTATCCACATAACGGATCTTAACGAAAATTTTTATAGAGAAGCTTCTAAAAAGTCTAAAACACATTGCGTTTCAAAACTTTAAAATAAATATTTTTTGAATTTTTGAAAAAAAAATCTATTTTTTTTTTTTTTTTGAAAATTCGATATCTCCGAAACGGGTCAATATTTCTTTTCGTAAATTTAATTTTTATTCGAACAATAATAAAAACTTTAAATTAGCGTACCAAAATTTTTCCTTAAAAAGCTTTTAAAAAGTTTGTATATAAAAGCTTCTTTTAAAGAAACCACTACAAGGACTTATAATTTTTGTTCTTGCATAAATTCATATTTGCATAGCATTCTGTTACTACTAAAAGAATTTAAAAATTAATTTTATCCTTATGAACAGTTTTTTCTAATAACATTCGTTTTTAAAATTCCCAGTCGATTACATAGGAGCAAGTTCGTGCGACCCAGTCGTGCATTTTATTTATATACCCACCCGTACGTCTTATGGCTCTAATGAACCAGTCTCTCGTATGCTCCGGAGTGTTAAATAAATACTAGCAACTTCGACTTTAACCTCAGTACCCCCTGCCTTAAATTCCTTCTCCTGAATCAACCCTCTCACTAAACGTAAAACATAGCTATAAGTTTCTTAGTTCTTAAGTTAGATTAAGCATTAGCTTGTAATTAAGCCAAATAAATGGGGGTTATGCCCCCACCAAAATTACTCAAGGGGTTATGAATACCCTTTATATTAATGAAAGTGAAGAGGATTTTTTCGGCTACTCCAGGTATGGTTTCGCTTGGAATTTAGACTGTTTACAATTTCTTTAAGCTTATCAGTCGGACTCTTAATTTTCTCCTATCTAAGAAATGTTGTGTACTTTTCGTCGATTGACAGTTGATTGGGTCGATGGTTTCACTGTCTGGAGAATTAGAGTTTTTTTTTAAGAAACTTATGTTATTTCTCTTATAAACTGGAGCAGCTAAGATCGTTTCTAGTTATTTATTAGTTTGATGATTTCGATTATGTTTGTGGTTTTTAAAAAAAAATTCTGAAGGAATTCAGAAAAAATAATCTAAAACGGCCCGAAAAATACAAAAGCAGTCAGTGCGGATGTGGTCAAGTTCACTTTTATTCTCCAGTGAGAATAGACCTCCCCAAATCTTCATAACTCCCTATATCTCGAATGTATTAAATATTTAAACTTTCTGATTAAATTATTATCTCTTATCATAAGGCTTATTCGAGGTAAAAACAATTTTGTCAATTTTTGGTTTCTATATTCCATTGTTTACGTACATATTTAATTCCACAACATTCCATTCCGATATACAATAAAATTCCCTGTTTCTCGATTTGATATGCAGGAAACAAAATTAAATAAAAAAGTCTGTTATAGCATTTTTATCTTATCAATTTCAAAAGATAATTTTTAAAATAAAAGCTTTACTCTTCATCGAAAGCAAATACCAATTGGTGCACAGTAGATCGCTTACCCATAAAATATGAACAAAAAAAAAAAAAACTTCAAAAACAATTTATATAAAAAAAGCAAAATAAAAAAAAAATAAAAAATATATTTAAACCTACGTTTTGCAGTAATCTTTGCAAGATATACAGTTTGATACTACAAAAGTTCATACTCTGACTTGGGCAAAAGTGTAACTTTATTCAAGCAAAGTGTTTTTTGATAGTGATAATACAAAAGCACCTTAAATTTTTTTACTGATCTGTTTATGTCAAATCCGAATGGATTCTGCAAAAGTTTGAAGAAAATCCTTAACTTCATTATTATGTCCTTATTCGAAAACCTTTCACTTTAAGCCTACAATAATGGCCACATTATTACTATGTGTAATATCAGCCAAATTCTCGTGTCCCATCTATCCAGTTAAAGAGGAACGTTTGCCAATACGAAAAATCCAACTGGGACATTCTTAATAACTTTTATCGAATCTTAAACTGGTCACTATGTTTCCGATATTAATGTTGATGACAGGGCTGATCCCAAGTGATTTTTCTGGGATGCATACTTTTATTCCTAACAGAATTAAGAGTATAAAACCTAAAGAAAATTCTTGGTTTGATTCAAGCTATAAAGAAGCTTTCAGGTTGAGAGAAGTAAGTTTCCGAAAAAAGCATAACAAGTCAGAAATCGTTGGAACGCAGTTATAAAAAGAACCAAGTTCTTACATTTATTTTTGTGTCGGTGGAAATCTTCAAAAGACACTTGGTAATATTTGGTACCAAGTAGTGAATACCGTACAAAAACCA
Organism: Chrysotoxum bicinctum; assembly: GCA_911387755.1. Classification (NCBI taxonomy): domain Eukaryota; kingdom Metazoa; phylum Arthropoda; class Insecta; order Diptera; family Syrphidae; genus Chrysotoxum; species Chrysotoxum bicinctum. The sequence goes on from OU426987.1 coordinate 226,234,915, forward strand.
CCGGGATCATAATTTTAAATCACTTTGGGGGAAGTTTAAACTTTTAATACTTTCCCATAGCTTTTAGACCATGAGCTCATGAGGCTTGGTTCTTTTAAGTTCTCGAACATTGTCTCTTACATTTAGAACGGTTTACATCTCGGAGTTGGTATGACTTCGCTGACGCTGATTGTGTGGTACAAAGTATTTTTTTTTAACCTATTGTTCTGGAATCTTCCCCGGAAACTGGAAAAAGGTCCTATCGGCTAGTTAGACGTACGTCCCTTCTTTCCAAGGTCATGGAATCAATTACCATCTCAAGAATTATCTCGAAGATCCAAAGCTTTTTAATGAACGGCAATAGGGCTTTCGAAGCAATCGTTTCACCTTAGATTTGATGGCATATCTCACAGAAGAGTGGAACACGTATTTACATACATTGTTTTGGAGAAATTAAGATTATTGCGCTTGATATCTCCAACGCATTTGATAGCTATTGGCAGCATTAGAAAAAACCTTCTGGATAATTTTGTGTTGGACGGTTTCAAGTCTGATCTTCACAAAATAAATGCTGGTGTTCCTCAGGGCTCCGTTTTGTCTCCGACTCTCTTCCTATTTTTTTTAAATGATCTCTTGTTTTAATCTTCTAAATTTGCCACTGCATTGTTTTGCCAGCTTCTTATACTAGTTCTCAAACACACGTCCATCTCCTTCGGAATGGAATTGTAACGGTACCGTATGAAAAGCTAATTAAATTCCGATCTTTATAGAATTGCCAAATGGGGTATACAAAATCGTTTGGAGTTTAATGCTTCGAAAACTCAATGCTGTCTATCCTCGTTGGAGCAAAATTTACCCTTTTTGCCATTGTCCCTGAATGGCATTTTCATCAAAGAAACCAAAAAGTTGTCAATACTGGGTTATATGTCAAAGGTGATCTTCATTTGAATAACTAATTTCTCGAGACCACCAAAAACGCTACTAATGCTTAGGATTTGTATATTGGGGTAAGAAATTTGACACCCCTTCTGATCTTTTTTTAAATATATAAGGCGTTAATACGTCCAAAACTCGAATATAACTCACATCTTTGGGCAGGTGCAGCTCAAACTTCTCTAAACTTATTGGATAGATTTCAGAACAGAGCTTTAAAAGTGATAGGAAACGGGGCTATGAAGGATTCGTTCCCATCTCTTGAACATCTTCGGAATGATTCGTGTATTTCCATGTTGTATCGCTGTTTTCACAAGCAAGGCTCCCTCGAAGCAGCTAGTTGCATTTCTCCCCTCAATTAGTTCACCCGTTATTCCCGTTTCCCTAGAATTGCAGATCAATTCACCCTCGAGCATAATTTTGGACGTACTGTTATTAAAAGAGATTCGTTCTTTAGTTGCACATACGATTGTGGAATAATTTACCCGGCACTGTTTTCCCTTGCCATTTCAATTTTCCAACTTGCAAAACCAATGTTCATCGACAACTTCAAATTTTTTTCATCGTTCGTGCTGTGTGTAACATTATAAGTGTCTCAGTAACCCTTGAGCGCGAGTAAATTGTAAAAAAAAGAGCAAGTTCTTAAGATCCAGTCGTGCAATTTTTTTTTAAATTTAATTCCATGTTTTATGTGTAAATCTCCTACTGTAAAATAGATAGACGATAAGAAATACGAGTATTTTAAAATACAAGCTTTTGTGTTCACTGAGAACTTTCCCTTCAATTCCACTAACAGCAGTTATTTTTTAACGTTTAGTGAAATAAGTTGAAACCAAATCAAAAGTTGTAACCTTCTTGTGAAGCTTAAATATTTAAAACCAAAAGAGCAACTGTAGACAAAATGTATACAAAGGAGCTGATGAATCATGTCATCGATTATATAAAAAATATAATTGAGATACAAATTGTTGATGGTAGCAGAAGCAAACAAGACGAAGGTAAGAAAAAACAAATTATATTAGGTACGCCTTTCCACACCGTTTTAGCCGAGATCATAATCCGATTTTGATCAATTTATAAATAAACAAAGTGTCTGTGAAAGAGAGAAAGAGAAAAATCATAATAATTCAATTCAAGAAGTGCGTATATGTACATATCGAATGAGTGCATGTACAATTTGTACATCCGTAATTACTCATTAAACAAAACACACAACCCATGTCTTTCACACATTTATCAATGTTTTGTTAGTTTTTATCGTTTTCTTTTGCTCGAAAAATGAAAGCTTATATTGATACGAAGAGAAACTTTTCAAGTTGTTAAGCACGCAATTTTATGTGTAGGCAAAGAGAAAGAAAAAAAAAAAAGAAACGGTGAGGCACGATTTTAATTTGTTTTTATTATTTTTTAATAAGTCGATGGCCTTTGAATGTTAGTTTTATCGGTGATAAAATTATTGTTTAATGTTGAATTCGTTTTTAGTGAGTCATTATTTTCCAAAGCCACATATATGTACATTGGTCCGAAAGTTTTTAAGCCTTCCATAATTTATACAAACATGGAGTATATTCCGGGTTTGGAATGGCGGGCTCATAGTCTATAGTTTGCAAAAGTAGGGCAGCAGAATCTACTTTACTCTGTAGAATATAATTCAATTGACCCCTATACTGTTTATTATTCTACTGCTGAACAATTTGAATAATTAAGCTCCACAAAAAGGTATCACCGTTAAAAATGTTTTGGAGCTTTCGCATTTTTATTAAACGCATTTTATTCAATGTATACTAAAAGGCTTTTCAATCGGAGTGGGAAGATTTTGTCGGCCTGCGGCGACCGAGTTGTTTTGGTGACATCTGTCAAATTTGTTGCTTATTTTTCAGTTACGGAAGCCAAATATCAATGGCAAGTTACCCGATTGAACAGTACAGCCAAATGATAAAACTTTGTTATGCAAACGTTGAGCCTATTTTACGGTAGACGTGGTGGTCCTACACAGTCGACTCTTCAACGTTTGGTCAATCGGCCAACATTCGTAAGACAACGGAACGCAAGATGGGCCGAGAACATCGCCGCGGTCCGTGAAAGTGTACAGCAGAACCCGAGTCAATCGATTCCTTGCCGTGAACGAGAGCTTGGCCTTTCGCAGACTACAACTTGGCAAATTTTGCGTCGAAACTTGGACCTACGCCCCAACAAAATTTAACTGACACAGGATCTCAAAATTCTTGACCCTAGACAACGCCGTTTATTCGCTAACTGGGCTTCGGAGCGCTTCGAAGAGGACCACAATTTTGGCCGAAAAATCTTCTTTAGCGACGCGATGCGCGCATTTTTGGATAAAAGATGCGGTGAGGCACAAGCAACATTGCTGTTTACGGGCCGACACAATCCCACACGAGGTTCACCAGCTGACAATGCATCCTCAAAACGTTTTCGTTTGGTGTGGATTTTGGGCCGGCGGAGTAATTGTTCCGTACTCTTACGAAAACGACGGGTTTAAGGTTCGTTACTTAGTAAGTAGCTGCGTGTATTAACCAATTGTATCGTAATCGGAGTCGCATAAAGCTTTTGTTCATATTGGCTCAGATATCTAACGGATAGGTTACTGGGGAGCCTTCTGGCTTGATTGTGGTATAATGGTCTTTGCAACGGGTCCAACATTCTTTCGTTGTCATAAGAAAGTTATGGTTAATTAGTTTCTCTAAGTCGGTAACGGAGTGCTTCAATATTGAGATTTGAAGACATAGCCTGTGTCCTGGAAAGCAGATGAGTTTCAATTTGTCCTCGTGTTTTATGATGTTATTTATATTGTTTTTAAGAGGTGTTTGGCGTTTAATATTACTTCTAGCTTGTAGAGTGAATAAGCTATTCGTAGAAATGATGGTTTCTCTGTTTGATAATATTATCCAGTTTTTGAGATAGAAAAATATTTTCTAAAATGTTGGTTTTCTAAAAAAAGGTAAAACAAACTTTGGAGGAAAAATTTAATGAAATGCTATCTACCAAGTTTAAAGAAAATAAGAATTTATACTAAAAGAAAGTACTGAGCATTAGATATTGTCTTTGGGTACTTAATTAGCAGATAGTTAGCGCCTAAGTTTTTCATCAGAAAAACTTCATTCTGCTCAAAAATCCCCATTTTACATGAAAAAATTATAATTTTGTTCATTTTATTGCATTTTTAAAAAGAAACTTATATTTGGCCCACCTTTTAGTGGATAATTATAGACCTATTACGAAACTGCAGTTCCTAAGATCTTGGAAGCCATTGTTAAAAAGAAAACTTATGAAGTGATGATGTACACGGACGGTCAACTGCAACGAACTTGACCGTTTTTAAAAATATTTGTTTGAAAAATTTGGAAAACAAATTACAAACTGTTGCAACTGTTTCAATCTACGCTTCTTAAACGGTAATAATAATCATTATTTTTGTAATAACTTCCAATTTGTAAAAATAAGATAAATTCCTTCTTTCAAAATTTGTAATTACTCGCGTGTACCACAAGGGAGCCATCTAGGACCCTTGCTGTTCAAATTTTTGATGCGATACATTTTTCCAAATATTTGATTTTTGTGGACGATGTCAAAATATTTACGTCGATTTAAACTTTTAAAAAATTATTTATTAATATATACATAAATAATAATAATAATATCCCCTTATTATTATTATTATTATTATTATTATTATTTATATATATATATATGTATATATATATATATATATATATATATATATATATATATATATATATATATATATATATATATATATATATATTATATTATTATTAATTTATTAAAAAAAACTCTTATTTTAATAAATTAATTATATTTTGTGATAATAAATTAAATAAATTTATAATATTAATTTAAATAATTTAATTTAGTTTAAATAATAAAAAATTTCTAATAAATAATTTTCTTTTAAATTAAGCTTAATAAATTGTTATTTTTCGTTAGTTACAAAATTCCAAATTAAAAAAGTAAAATCGAAGAAAAATAACAATTTATTAAGCTTAATTACTCAAAAACGGCTTGTCTGACGAAAATTTTCAATTAGACCTTTTTTGTAGGGAATTTAATTTTATATAAAAGTAAGTCAAAATGAATTTTTTTTACTTCAATGTTTTGTCAGTTCTGACGCAAAACATGAAATTATGACTAAAAATCAAAATTAGCGATGATAGCCCTCTTAAAATTGATATTAAGGGCTCAAACTTTTACGAAAATTTTTTTTGTCATTCTGAATGATATTCTCGATATATCTTTCAAAAAAAAAAAAAAAATAGTCAATTTTTTTGGCCCAGTCTAATATATATGTATATATAGATAATATATATATATGATATATAGATTATCTATCTATAGATTATATATCTTTTGCTGACAGTATGAATTTACAAAAAGAAATTGGTTATATGAAGAATGTATTGTGTTCTTGGAATTCCTTAAGTTTAAACATAAACAAATGTTTAATTATGACTGTTTGAAGATCTGCAATGCCTATAGTTCTTGAATATATTATGTTGAACATTGTTTTAGAAAGCTAAAATCATTTGGGAATCATTTTTGATTCACATATTTGATAAACTTTACATATTGATTACCTACATATGTATATTATTTCTAGAACTAATGCTTTGTCTGGATTTCAATTTAGAAATCCCTATAACATGAAATCTCTTTTCGAGACATTGAATCTTCCAATTTTGGAATATAAAAAGATGTTAATTGTATTGAAAAAATTCAAAAACGCTTTACTAAATATGTACTTCGAAAATTGAGTTGGTCTAATTCTATGATATCATTTTACTATAGCATATATTTATTAATTTATTTAAAACCTATATGTTGTAGATTTTCTTAATCATTCTGTAACATTAACAGAACGTATTTGTTGTCCGCCCTTTTAGCCTTGCTTGGGATATATTATGTTTCATCTAGAATATTAAGAAAAGTTGGTTTCCGATAATAAGTTCAAATTAGCTCTAAATACCTGTAATGATCATATTTGACGAACCAAATTTGGGCATGATCAAAAATTGAGACAAAAATATTTCAATCTCCCAAAGGTAATAAAAACTTTTGGCCATTTGTAAAAATTGTAGAAAATTCTATTCGTCTTCGGTTCCAATGGTCTTACGTGCCACTCCTTATTTAAGCACACAAGAAAAAAGCGAATATGCTTGCAGCACAGTTTGCCGTTAAAGCGAGACCGTAAACGATCTTATGTAACAAATCTTCTTTCGCACTCGTACAGTTGCAAGAGTTCTGAAAAATCTCAAAATACACAAATTCGCCGGCCGCCTGCATAGTATCCCCCTATTTTTCTGAAGAGATGTTCTTCAACGCTGACAAAACTACTGCATAAGCTTTTCTAGCTGTCCTACTCTACTGGCCCCTTTACGAGTGGATGTAAAACAGCATTTGTCCAACCTGTCCCTAAACCTTTCGAACCGCTCAATACACTTTGTGTTAAATGATTTTAAGTTTGAAATACATAAAATAAATGCTGGTATGCCACAGGGCTACGTTTTATCTCCTACTCTCTTTCTCATATTCATCAATTATCTTTTTTTCCAAACTTCTAATCCATTAAATTGTTTTGCTGACACTAGTACTCTCAGCTTCTCTTTATACGTTTCCATAATATGCACGTCCTTTGTTAATACCCAGCACAATTTCCCACAAAACTATACACATTTCAAAACAATCTAATACCCAGCACAATTTCCTACACAACTGACCTATCACAATTCACAAACAATCTATACACATTTCACACTTACTTACCTACCTTAAGTAGGTCACAATTCAAGTCACAATAAAATTCATTTCTTATACATTGTGCAGAATGTGCATAATTCCTTGTTAATAATTTTTTGTTTACACATTGTGCGGTGTGTGCACATAATGTTTTTATTTTTTATGAAGTCAATGACACATTGTGCACACGCTGCATATTATAGAATTAAGCAATAAAATTGATTTATTGATCGGATTGACTTTGTTAAAATTGTAGAATAAGCTATTTGTTAATTATTGAACTTGTATTGATTTTTGTAAATAAGCTATTTTTTAGTATTTAAGACGATTATGTGCTGAAATAAAATCACTTGTTGTTTAACCACCAATTATTGAGTTTCATTTAAATTATTGCAACTTCCCCCCACCAGCGGTAAGGGGTTGCACTAATCGAAGACAAAAAACAAAACATTTCTCTTTAAAGGGAAACCATTCACATTCCCAACCACGTCAAAATCGAGATCTTCTGGTTTATGCACTAGAAGCATCTCAAGTCGTCAAGGTGAAACACTTTGGTCGACAAGTACTTAATCGTACATTTTGGTGACCCCGACGTGATTTGGGAATTATTTTGGTTGAGATTTGTTTTGTTCATCTGAGGAATTTCAAGCTCGTCATCAGAGCTAATCCGACTCTACCCCCAAGCAGCAACAAGGAATCATCAAATAAGCCGAGAAGGCAAGCAATTCTGACGAAAACTATATCAGCAACCAATCATCAAATAAGCCAAGAAGGCAAGAAGAAAACCATATTCTCAAGCAGCTTAATAAATCTATTGAAACAGAAAAAATGGAAAAACTAATCCAAAAACAGAAGGAAACTGGAGAGGTGATTAAAAATCTTTTAAAGAATTTCAAAAAATCACCGAAATTGCGAATTACCCCAGAGTATCTAGCAAGGCAACGTCAAGCCTTGAAGGAACAATGGGATAAATTCGTTATGAACGACACAATGATACACGAAACCTACCAAGATGAGAACCATGAATACAAAGAAGGAGGTTACTTTGAGGAGATAAATAACCGATATGAAGAAATGCTCAACCTCATTGAAGATGCTTACCAAGCAATCAATAACCAAGACCCGGCTGCACATACGAATCAAGACCTGACTTCACAACAGCAACGCTATAAACGGCAGAAAAATAAAATAGCTTTATTTGTACGTTTATACAATAAACTGAAGGAAGGTTTAGCTCAATCACTGTCAATTCTGGCATGCGAGCAATATTTAAAAACGTTGGAACAGTACTGGAAGGACATCATGCAAACTCACGATGACATCATAGCAAACGCTATCTCTCCAGACGAATCAGACTACCTCAAGCAGGACGAATATGCTGAAATAGAAAATATGTACCAAGAAATCGCAATCGAGACTAAAGAAAAGACAAATAAATTGGACCCACAGGGAAGCAGCCACAACGAAGTGAAACTTGAAAGAATCAACATTCCAACTTACAATGGACGTTATGATGCTTGGCCATCGTTTCATGATCTCTTCAAGACTCTGGTACATAACAACAAATCATTAAACTCAATCCAAAAAATGCAATATCTAAAGACGCACTTAACTGAAGAACCTGGTAACATAATTAAACATCTACAAGTCACAGCAGATAATTATACAACAGCCTGGAAGTTAATAGAACAGCGATACGACAACAAGAGACTTATCTTTACAACATACATTCAAAAATTAATGAATCAACCAGCAAGCTCAACAGAATCAGCTAATTCATTGAAGAAGATTCTAGACACAACACAGGAGTGCATATCAGGAATACAAAACTTGGGTATTGATACACAAAGTTGGGGAACATTGGTGGCCTATATCATTCTCCAAAAATTAGATAAGGAATCGCAACGATTATACGAACAAGCCTTGACAAAACCACGTGAAATCCAAGATATTGAACCATTATTACAGTTCATTGAAAAAAGATTCCAATCAATGGAATCTATAAATCCTGAACGCAAGGAAAACAAACAGAAGCCACAATACCAAACAAGAGCTCCATCATCAAGAGCTTACCATGCAACATGGAATACCATCAAGTGCGAGTTGTGTAAGGGCGACCATCCACTCTACACATGCAAAACATTTTTGCAGAAGGGAGCATACCAAAAAAGTGAATATGCTAAGGAAAAGAAGCTTTGCATAAATTGTCTGAAATCAGGACACTTCACTTCAAATTGCTTGTCATCAAGAAGATGTCAAATCTGTCAAAGAAAGCATCATACAACCATGCACCGCGAACAAGTGTCAGAAAATACCAGAAGGACTGGTACCTTTGAAAACAAACCAACATCATCAGTCACAGCAGTGGCCCCAATCACCTCGGCTGCGGCAATCAGTCCAAACGAGAGAAGTTACGTCTTTCTCAGCACGGTATTCGTTAACATAGAAGACAGTGAAGGGACCATAGTCAATTGCCGAGCATTGCTTGACTCTGGATCACAACTCAACTTCATTACGGAAAGGCTTTCAAGAAAACTAAATATTCCTGAATTTGCCGAAACAATGCGAATTCTTGGGATTGGAGAAGGAACCAGACAAGCAACCAAGAGAGTAAATTTAACCCTAAAATCCAGAACATCTGACTTTACAGCCAACTTAGAGGCCTTTGTGTTACGACAAATTACTCCAACTCAACCAACTCGAAGAATCAACACTGCTTCTTGGCACATTCCAAAGGAATTAAAACTGGCAGATCCGCACTTCAATGAACCTGGAAAAATTGATATCCTCCTTGGAGCGGAATTATACCATCACTTCCTGACAGTTGGACATATCACCATAGGACCAGGCCTACCAAGCCTCCAAAACACACATCTTGGCTGGGTAGTGACCGGAAAATTAGATGGAACATCACCACAATCATCAATGTGTGGAATCTCCATCGAAGAAGAACTCCATGAAAATATAGAAAAATTCTGGAAGGTAGAAGAGATGCAAACAATACCAAAAGAGTCCTTCACAAGCGAAGAAAGAAAATATGAACTCCATTTCGCAGAGAACACCATCAGAAATTCGGACGGGCGATTCGTCGTTCGACTCCCATTTAAGGCAGACAAGAAGGCACTTGGCAAATCAAAAAACCTTGCCCTTCAAAGATTCAATATTTGGGTTGCAGTACTCACATCCTTACTAATACTACCAATGGTCATGTGCAGCCAGGTCAATGTATCACCATTCAAAACAACCCCCGGAATTCACTTTGAAAATTTGGGAACTGCACATATCATCTCTGACCAATGGGATATAGTGATATATTATGAACTAAGGCCTTACTGGAAGGAATTGAAATGGCTGAATTTAGGCCACAGTAAACTTAAAGAACTTTGCCAATTGATGACACCAGCTGATCCTTGTATAACGTTCCTGCAACAATTTCAACATCTGATACAAGAAATAAATGATAAGGATGGACTTCTCGAAGAAAATGTACTTCGTCCAAAACGTGGTGCAGTTAACATAGTTGGAAATCTGGCTAACTCGCTATTTGGAGTCTTAGACTCGGAGTATGCCAAACATATGTCCCATGTCATATCAACTATTCATGTCAATGAGGATCATTTGCTGCAGCTGATGAAGAATCAGACATCCTTAATAAACTCAACCGCAAACATAATTCGCACCAACGAAGGAAGACTAGAAAAACAATTCCAATCACTAGACAAGGAATTCAATGTCATAATAAACCAGTTTAACATAACAAACACTGAAATTCATCAGTTAAAACTCTCCCAGCTAATTCTTGCACATGGGTTTCAAATGTTTTTAGGGGCCACAAACCTTCAAAGAATGCAAACATTATTATTGGACTTAATCACAGACGTTCATCATGGAAAAGTAAGCGCCAACTTGATACATCCCAACCAATTACGACGAGAGATAACAACCATCAAGGCTCATCTACCACCAATCTACGTCTGTCAGAAACAAACGGTAACATAGCAATGTTCTACAAATTGATGACAGCAGAAGGACGAATCGTTGGATCAAACATAATCTTCAAATTATCACTTCCGTTGGTCACAACCGAACATTATGAACTATACAGTATGATCCCAGTTCCAGTCTTAGTCAACACTTCATTCATTGCGATAAGACCGTCTTCAGATTACATAATTATAAATCTACATCGAACACAGTATTATACATTAAATGAGGCAGAGTTTAGCACATGTTCAAGGACTCTAGAAAATGACATCATGTGTCATCAAAGGCATCCACTTTATCAGAAAGGCTCTAATGTCAGTCTTTGTGAGTTCAACCTTATGAACCAGGTTTTCGATCATGCTTCCTGTCAACTCGAAGACTTTACAGATGAGCAGTTTTGGATACAACTGCACCAATCAAATAACTGGATATATTCACTGCGATCTCAATCATTGATAAATGTCGTTTGCGAAGGGAACCTTACCCAAATCCGATTAAACAATTCTGGTATCTTAACCGTCCCAGCTGGGTGTATTGTGAAACAAGACTTATTTACCATCCACGGACACAACATTTTCACAAGTGTTAGACGAGCATCCTATATTCCTACAAGCAACCTATCGGAATTCATTCAGAACTATCCACAATCAATCCAGATGAGTCACCATCATATACAACTACAATTTCGGAGACGCTCATACGAACTAGATCTACTACAAAAGAATATCGCACAACAACAACTCGAAGAAACTCTCGTTCAAATAAAAAACACTGATACTCATCAGTTCGTTGTCAGTTATTTTGCCGTATCTTGTATAGGCTTGATCTTTATCTACTTCATCTGGAGGGTCCTAAGAAGCCGCATTTATCGTCCGAAGAACCCCCCGATCCCAGCTCCACGAAGTCAGGAAGCCTTCACCTTACACCTTTGAACAATAGTTCAAGGCGGGGAGTATGTTAATACCCAGCACAATTTCCCACAAAACTATACACATTTCAAAACAATCTAATACCCAGCACAATTTCCTACACAACTGACCTATCACAATTCACAAACAATCTATACACATTTCACACTTACTTACCTACCTTAAGTAGGTCACAATTCAAGTCACAATAAAATTCATTTCTTATACATTGTGCAGAATGTGCATAATTCCTTGTTAATAATTTTTTGTTTACACATTGTGCGGTGTGTGCACATAATGTTTTTATTTTTTATGAAGTCAATGACACATTGTGCACACGCTGCATATTATAGAATTAAGCAATAAAATTGATTTATTGATCGGATTGACTTTGTTAAAATTGTAGAATAAGCTATTTGTTAATTATTGAACTTGTATTGATTTTTGTAAATAAGCTATTTTTTAGTATTTAAGACGATTATGTGCTGAAATAAAATCACTTGTTGTTTAACCACCAATTATTGAGTTTCATTTAAATTATTGCAACTTCCCCCCACCAGCGGTAAGGGGTTGCACTAATCGAAGACAAAAAACAAAACATTTCTCTTTAAAGGGAAACCATTCACATTCCCAACCACGTCAAAATCGAGATCTTCTGGTTTATGCACTAGAAGCATCTCAAGTCGTCAAGGTGAAACACTTTGGTCGACAAGTACTTAATCGTACATCCTTGTCCTTCAGATGTGGATATAGAAAGTCAACGTATGAAAAGCTCATTAGATTCTGATCTCAATAACATTGCCAAATTGTGAAACATAAATATAAGGCTTCAAAAACTCAACGCTGTCTTCTGTCGATAAAGTGGCACGTGCATTGGGGAAACCGAAAAGCTCGCACATCTCGGTATGTGCATCACCCAAACCGCCTTGTGTGGAATGACCACATATTCGACGTTGCCAAAAATCCTGCTGCTTAGGTTTCGTTACAGGAATTTTGTCACTTCTTTTGCTGATCTGGCTGTAATCTATAATCGTCCAAAGGTCTAGTGTCTTGTCTTTCATTATTTTAACGTTATTTTTCAGACGTCAAATTTATATTTTTTGTTTTATCAATTTACTAATACATTTTTTTTTTTTATTTTTCTTTCCAGGTAATTGAAAAAATATTCTTCATGCTGTAAGAACTGTAATCGTATTAACTCAACAACCAAATTGTCTTGGAGTCGAAAACAGTCAGTGATGAAATGTTCTAATTCTGTTGAAATGATTGCATTAATTAAATTCGTTATACTCATGCAGCATCACATGTCATGATATTAATATGAAAATCAAATACAGGGTGTCAACAAAAAATTATTAAAACAAACTAGAACATATTTTTTAGACTTATTTTTAGTCGCTGAAAATGAAAATGACACTCATTTTGTTTGCAAAGAACCGTTTTCAAGATATGCGCAAATACACTTTTTAAAGATCTTGACAAAAATTTTATTAACAATTATTAAATTAACATTTGTGGTAGATATACATTTCTGGAGGCATATTGCTTGTCTATAAAACTGTTTTGAAATTTAGTAAAAAAAATTGTAGGTACAACTAAGAATTGGCAGTCTTTTTAAAATCCACTTTTTTTTAAATTTTGTATCGCCAGTAACTCAATGAATTAAAATCCGATTCATACAAGCAATATTTTGTCGGAAAGAGGAAGATAATAATAGCCGTGTTTTTTGAAAGAGTGAATAGCCAAGTTAGCAAAATTTTACATGCAAAACAATAAAAATACAAATACAAATTGTTGATATATTGAGATGTAGATGGCGCTTAAATCGAGTGCAGAAAAATCTCAAATGTCAATTGATTGAAAAACTTCTGAAAAATCTTAATTTTTTTACCGAAAAATCGCAATTTTTTTGAATTTTTTTTTTTTGTTCAGGAAAATTGCGATTTTAGGGCTTTTGAAAAGCATCTGGAAAGAAATACTCTAAGTAGGTCAAATTATAGTATGTTACCCATCAACCAAGCCATAAACTGTCAAATTCCATTGGAGGATGGCTGAGATCTCGTTGGATTAAAAAACATCTACAAAATCTGAATATTTTTTTTAACGAAAAATCGATTTTTTTTGCTCATTAAAATTGCAATTTACTCTAAAATCGTTCATGCAGAATGTAAATCATGGCATTTTTGTGCGTCCTCCTGGAAGTTCATGTCGTCTTATTCCATATGGTTCAATTTTGGGCAATAAAAAAATTGGTTATCACCGCCTAACCAAAATCCAAAGCAAGCGGTTACTTTTTGAGGATGCATTATCATCTGGTGAAGCTCGTGTGAGTTGTTATCGTCCCATATACGGCGATATTGTTTGTTAACACAGCTATTCATCCAAGAATGTCCCTCGTCGCTAAAAATGATTTTTCGGCTAAAATTATGGTCCTCTTCCAAACACTCCGCAGCCGATTCAGCGAACAAACGGCGTTTTCTTTAGTGGTGAACCTTGGGCTGCTGGGTCAGTTAGATCTTGAACGGATTTTAGTTCAATTCCCGACGCAAAAATCGCCTAGTTGAAGTCTGCGAAAGACCAAGCTCTTGTGACCGGCGAGGAATCGATTGCCTTTGGTTCTGGTGTATACACTTCTTTACATGGCGATGTTTTCGGCCGATCTTACATTCCTTTGACGTACGAATGTTGGCTGATTGATTACCGAGCTGGTCGTGTCAAATTTGGACGAAGCTAAAGACTCGAACAGACAGATAGACTGACAGAATTGCGAAATCCACTTTTTTTGTCTTTCCTATCATGTCCTTGAATGGCACTTGCATCGAAGAACCCGAAAACCTCTCAGAACTCGGTTTGTGTATCAACAACGATCTTCTTTGAAAGTACTTGATTCTCGAGACCGCCAAAAAGGTTTCTAAATGCTAAGGGTTCCTCTGCCGGCGTAAACAATTTTACATGCCCTCTAATCTGGCTACAATGTATAACTTGTCAAAAAATTAAAAATTAAGCTCAGATACAAAGGTTAGTAATTGTTCTATAAACAAAGTCCTAAACAAATTTTCTACCAATACTATTGACCTAAAATCCTTATCCTTTTATAAATCCCCGATAAATGATGTCAGGATTGAAGATAGAGGATAACAGTGTGAAAATGTTTTTCTTAGAAAAATCATTTGCCAAATTATCTTTAACGAATTACGGGCCACCCAGTATAACCTTGAACCGCAAGAGCAAGTTCGTGAGATTCAGTGCATGTTTTTTTTTTTAATTTCTTTTAATTGAGTATATATATATAATTTTATAGAGTTAAAAAAATAAATGTGTTAATATATTTTCGAAGATTTTCCAACAACACTGTTCGACAATATGTTTTTGTCGTTTAAAAAAGTAAAATATTGTTTATAAATTCTAAATTCATTCCCGTCTGCTCGTGCCTTTATGCAGTTTCAGTCATTTCTGACACCAACTTATTCAAGCTCTTCAAACTTTGACATGAAGTGAATTTAAGTTCATAAACAAGGGACTCGTACCTTTGTGTAAAATTTAAGTCAAAAAACAAATCTAAAGCATTCCTAGAGTAAAAAATAATTTGTTTCTCGTCGGTCTGCCAACAATAGGCGTTTTTATTTTTTAGTTCAGAACAGAGCCTGAGCTGTCAAAAAATAAATTGTGTTTCTCTTTTAGTTCAGAGTTTTCAGAGTTTCGAAAATGTGTTTCTTTTTTTCGTTCTGAGTATGTTCTGAGCGTGTTCAGAGTGCGCTTTATGAGTTTAGAATAAAATAACTGAGCAAACAGAGTAAAATGCTTAAGCCAAACATTTGACAGATGGAAATAAAAAAAAAAAATGGCGACAGCTTAGTGTTCAGGGCAGGGTTCGGACTTAGGTTTTAAATTTTCGAAGTAAATACGGTAAAAAACTGAAGTAGATACAAAATTTTCGAAGTAGTTTTAGGAAATCAAATTATATAAACATAAACATAACATATGTATATAAGTAAATTCTAATTTCAGACTTGTAAAAAATTGTAATTAAATATAACTATTTTAAAGTAAATTTTCATCAACAAACTTGTATTTTTGTATTAATTAATATCTTTACGTTTTTCTGTAAGTGATCTCGAAAGAATTAAATTTTCCACAGTGCTTACGTTTAAACGATTCCTAAACTTGTTTTTTATGTAATACAGAGTGATCAGCGCTGTTTTTAAATTAAGTTAAGAATTTCAAAGAGAAGTAGATCGTAAAAAAGAGAAGTAGGGAAGTAGATTCATTTTTTTTCTCAAAATCGAAGTAGATCTACTTCGATCGAAGTAAAGTCCGAACCCTGGTTCAGGTATATTTCAAAAAAAAATACTCAGAGCACGCTTGGTTCAGAGAATGTTCGGAACATGCTCGGACTCTGTTGGGAGCTCTATACTGAACTTAAAAAGAAAAACGCCTGATGCTGCTAGATTTGTTCAAATTTCTCTCCACCACATCATGAGGGGTAAATTCCCAAAGCCTTCAGCTATTTAATTTCTTGGCCATCTGTTTTCACATCATTTCCAAATTAAGAGAGCTTTCATCGATATTCAATTAATTTCTCGATTTTCGGCACTTAACAGTTTAAGACAAAATATAACCATATGGTGTGTATGTACTTCGACTTTATTCTATTTTATATACACCCTTTGGAAAACCACAAGTAATTTTCAACTTGACAGCTCTGCAGAGATACAACATTAATCCCTCCCGGCTGACGCCCAAAACAATTTAAGGCCATGGCGACATTTCTGCGACAGACTCTCAATTACGTCAGTCCTATACTTTTCTCTCATGGGCACTCAAATGGCTTGTGGAAACATTAATTACTTTCGACCTTTACTGCAATGGTACGGGCACTCTGGCTATTTGAGGCTTGGGTCAAGGTTATTCGAGTAGTTCTTTATTGCGCGGAATTTTAATGACTACATCAGTTCTAGAATGGTTGTCCACTGAGCAAGTGAAAAGCAAAAAAATGGGGTCTAATCCCAATGGAACAAGTCTACATTTTATCTGGAACACTGCAATATAATCGCCTTGTACTTCTTCTTTTTTTTTTTTGCTTTGCTTTGTGCCAAAATCTCTGCTCGGATCCGTTTGCGTTGTGGGCATTTTGTGAAATGAATTAAGTGTAATGGAATTTATAATTAATTTTTGAATTATGAAGATGAAACTTGTTCATCTTCAAAACGAAAACAAATAAAATCACAAAAAACATATCAACCCAGAGGAAACACGAAGTTTTACAATGAAATTGGATATTAATTAATTAAGTTGGAGGATTACTCATTCGTATAATATTCGTTGTATACAGTTGTAAAGTTAATAACCTCAGATTCTTTGGGAATGGAACTTTATAAGGAGGTCAAGGGGCTTATTTTTGTTGGTCAGAAGAAAAGAGTGATGGATGAGTATGTATTTATCATTGACGTTTATATATGTACATTACGTGTAGAAGTAGCGTTGAATGCCAGCTGAATTATTGTGCTGCTTGAAGATGAATTGCTCAACGCAATTAAGTTCTGACATTTGGTGAAAAAAGTTGTCAGACAGACTCGTATTTAGGTTTTCATTGACTTGGCAGTAGTTGTAACCTTATTTAATTCGAGCTAAAGCCAAAATAGAGCAGCGTTTTTTAGTTTGTTTTGACGAAAAACTTATTTTACTGAGTGTCCGTTAAAATCATAAGGGAACGTTTTAAAATTTTTAATGTAATGAGGACGAATGTCTGAAGCTACAGCTAGTTCTTGGAATAATAGAAAATAGTGCTTTTCTGTCAGCAATTATAGTGAAAGGTATAACTGCGGCACCTTAAAAATTCGAACTGTCATTTGTCTTAAAATTGAGGGTGATTCTTAGAAACCGAACGGACAGATACTAAAAGATCTTTTGCTGGCCTGTAAGAAAATGCCACCAAATTTATGAATGGAACCGTGTAGAATGCTTTTTAAAAAATTAAAATGATTTATTTTTCTGTATTAATTTCAAAAATGTGGCCTTATGACCTTTATTGTTGAATTTATCGTTTTCTTTTAAATGTTAAGCTTTAGTAGGTTATGTGAACACCACTATAGTGTATTGCACTACTTTCTGAAGACAACCGCACTATGGGGCAGCTCTATAGAGAGCCGTGATATAAAGTCCATCTCAAAATTTTTAAGCAACTGGAAAAAATGTTGCTTTTCTCAATTAATACATTATTTTTGATAAGACATGGAAGAACTTTTTTTGGTAAGTCACCTATGCTAACATAACCACGCTGTCAAAGTTGATCAAGTTGGTGCGAGAAAGCAAATAAAAAGAACCATATTTCTGAGAGATTTTTTTGTTTAATTTTTGTTGTTTATAAAGAGTAGTGATAAAAATATCAAGTGATATTTCTGATATTGATGAAGGTGTGTAGTTTTTATTTTAAGAATAAAAATTTGAAAAACTTGTTTTAGTAAATAATGACAAGGTTACAAAAAATAGGTTTTTTTCTAAGGTCTCACATGAAACTTACAGCAATATCTTCTGTTTCGGCATTTTTCAAACAGGGTCTGTGAGTGTTGCCAGATGAACAGACATTTGGTGAATATAAATCAAAAAAGAAAAGTGCTTGAAAAATGCCGAAAATATTTTTTATGATTTTTTTAAGTTAAAAATGATTAAAACTACTATATTATATGGGTATTTAATTACTTATCAGTAACCGTTTTTGTTTTTAATTCGTGGCTGCAAAATTAAAAGACAGGTGTTTCTCTATATTTATACATTGTGTTTAATAAAATATGTCAATTTATAGGTGGTCAAAACCAAGTATTTCAATGTTCCAGACGAAAACTGGGGCCCTAGCACGTAACTTGATACGATCGAGTTAGGTCGATACAATCGAGAACAGGCAGTTCTTTCTTATGATCAGCCGATTGTTTTCGATTCGTTGAATCAAAAAAGGAACTCCCTATACTCGATTACATCGACTAGACTCGATTATAGGTGATATAGGTGACAATTCTACAAATTTGTCACACTTGTCTGACAAATCTGTATTTCATAAAATATTTACAGGTGACAAATTTGTCAGTATATGACAATGACAAATTTGTCATGACAAGTTTGTAACTGTCATATACTGACCTATTTGTTGTGACAATTTTGTCATTGTCATACCTACTATATACTTACTGACAAATTTTGTCATTGTATAATCTTGAAATTTGTTATGATCGAAAAACGATGAAATATGGAACAAAAACCAACCCAATGTAATGCACATAGAAGTCGAGTTTTAGCATCTAGAGAGTAATTTCTATTTGTGGGATGCTGTAAATGAGCACTAATCCTCGATAAAATATATTCCGCGGCTATTTTTCCGACACGAAATTTTTCTTTAAATTGTAGGCCATTTAACGATTCGAAATCATTCTTTATTCTCGACGTATTACACGGAAATCCAACAGAGAATCGTCATGACTTTCACTTGAAATTATTATATCGTTTATCATTTTAGATCAACTTATGTCTTTTCACTGTCAGCACTTGACTGTAACTGCGTTTCCTGTCGCAATTGTCAATTTAATACTGACAAATATGTAAATTGTAATTTTTTTTTCATTTCATAAAAGAATTGTCAGTACAAATTTGTCGAAAAATTGCAGACAATTGTGGTAAAATACTTCACAATTCATTGTCATGACAATTTCTTTATGAAACGAAAAGATGACAACTGTCGGGTATTTTCCGACAATTCTGCAAAATTGTCAAATTCTTTATGGAACAGATTTTGACAATTGTTAAATTGTAAATTTACAAATAGTCACCTGTCGCAATTGTCAATTTTTATGAAATAAGGCCCTGGTTGATTTATATTTTAACAGAAAGAAAACAAAATCGAAGACAAATTTACGGCCATTGAGACCTTTCTTAAAAACAAAACTTAGTGTTCTGAAAATTATAGCCACTTAAAACTGAAGTTAAAAGACTTTAGGTACGAGTTTAAAAGGAAATGGGAACGGTCAAAACGAACTAAAAAATCATTATTATTAACCGAAAAAAATGGCTTCATGAAAATATTTCATTTAAAAAGTATCGTGTTGCTGTTGGACATGCATGAACTTGTTCGAAAGCAAAAAAATTTAACGGAATTCCAAACTCAAAAATTAAAGTTAGAAAATTATACTTCAAAATATTAATTACACCGTGAAGCATCAGTCGATCTTGATCGATGAAAAATTATGCAATAGTTTGACTGATACCAAATTGTCGATGAGGTGCCATCTTTGCCATGCAACTTCCAAAGGTTTTAACGATATCGACAAAATGATGCAGCAACCAATAAACGAGGAATCAAAGGGCACGGCAGTGCCCAGCCAAGTTCTGGCACTACACCCTTTTTACAGGAACAAACTCAGGCGATTTTTGACCCCTCCCTATCTTCAGTACTAATGAAGTCAGAAACTTAAAATTCCGAATATATGCTAAGCTAAGCTAAGGCACAGGCGCCTCACTAAATTTCAATTTTCTAGCCTAAGCGGTTCCTGAGATATAAGGCATCAAAAATCACAAAAACCGTAACTGACTGACAGATCATCAAAATTATGGAGCACTTCCCGACTTCGTAGAATCTTGTTAATTTGCACAACGGTAGGTCTTGTCATGCAAGCAGAGGAAAAAATCGAAAATTTGAAGTTTTCCATTCAGGGGGCGTGGTATCCGCCCATTTTCTCCGAATCTGTAAAACGATGAAATTTGGTGAACCGGTAGAACTTAAATTGCATATAAAGGAACGAAAATAAAAATTGAGGTTTTCCATTCAGGGGGCGTGGTATCCGCCCACTTTTTGAGAAAATGTTTTATTTATATGGAGCACTTCCGATTGCTGTAGAATGATGCAATTTGGTAGAGCGGTAAAGTTTAATGTACATTCTAAGCGAAAAATAGAAAATCTAAGATTTTTTATTCGAAGTGTCTTTTTATTGTCATTTTGAAACTATACATGCATTTTGAAAATTCATGACTTTTCTTAGAACTAGAGTGGTCGATTTGATACTTTATGTTATTTTAACATGAATGAAAAAAGAAAACATTTGCATACCTGAAAAAACTATGAGCTTACATAAAAAAAATCTAAACTGTGATGTGAACTATAATCATACCACTAATTAGGCTATTAATTGGTGGGCTACCTTCATTTAAAAAAAAGTAGTTACAATTGCAACAAAAACATCATCGCATCCTCGACAATTATTGCTTTTTTATGACTGAGCAGAGGTAGCTACTAGTATTTATAATTAAGGTAGGTTAGGTTAGTGTTAGGTATATTGCCAGGACAAGAAGAAACAGTTAAAGCGCAAATCAAAACAACCAATAACAGAAAGAAAATATACCAAAAGAAATAAGAAGCTATAAACTAAGTTGATTTTAGTAGGTAGAGTCCATCTTTCCGTATCTTTTGGGATTTTGACATGGCAAAATATTAAAATCTTTGCAAAAAGGAGTGAGATCAGACCAAAAACATAAATGTTAAAAAAATAGCCAAGTTCTTCTATACAAAAAGCTTTGTGTAACAAGTCAGCCGTGAAAAGTACTGAGATCTAAAAGTACGCCAAGTTCTTACTTAATGAAGTTTTAATACCAAATATTTAAAGTAGAATAATATTGAAACAGCTACAATGTAATAGAGAAATTTTATTATTTAATGATTTACGGACTTAAATTTTATGGGCTTACTTGGCAAGTTTTTTGTATGCCCAATTCGAAAGGTTAAAAACTTGACTTGAACCCACAAAGGTTCTTTTATTGAATTTTGGTGACAAAAATAATTTCTAAGAGTAATGTTATTTTGGGTATTCAATGATTTAGGACGCTGAATTTAGGCTTACTGTCTAGTTTTATTGTATTCAAAATGAGATCACAATTTAAGTTAAAATATTTTATGAAATTTCAGAGTTAAAAAATAAATTATTCTCATTGTCAAAGTCAAAATTTAGTAAAATCTTAGTCATGGTTGCTTAACAACTTTTCAGCATTTTGTTAAAATTTATTTCCATGACATTAAGCGGAATTTCTTAAAATCCCTGTAATATGCTTTTCGACTTAGATCATGTCAATATTTATTTTTTTCCGCGAATATAACTTGTTAGTCGCAGTGGATTTCTATTTAAGCACATGCACTAAAAATTTGTTCTCGTGATTCAAATATAAAAATGAAGAGGAGGTTTTGGGAGGATAAATAATATGAGATGTCCGTCAAGTTTGCGTTACCACTTTACCACTTTAAATATGTTATAGCGTTAAAAAAAATGTCGTGTTTGTTTATGTTTTTAAATAACTATTTGCCAGTCAAGTTAGCTCCACCACCCCTCAAAATAGGGTAAAATGAACTCGAAAAGGAAAAAGGGCAGTGTTAATAATTGTCATAAATTTGCCGTAAAATAAAAGATTTTGTCGCGCTTGTTCTTTCATTTGTTTTGAATTAACCCCTGGTAATGCTAATTTGACAGTCACCCCCTCAAAATATAAAATAGTCGTAAATGAATTCGAAAAAAAAAAACATATCGTTAATAATAGTTGTGTTATTTAAAAGCAAATTGTTGATAGGTTGTGTATTATTAATGTGTTTTTTTTTGTGTTTGTACTTGTATTTATTTCATTGAAAAACATTAGCATTATAAAACATAGATAGTTTTTTTAAGAAATACTAAGTGCAGTGTGGGTAAACAAACAAAATTGAAAATTACTAACAATTAAGTTTAAATCTTCTTCTTCTTCGTTTGATTCGGCGCTGTTATGATCTCGATGTCGAGGGGATCATAACTCTCCCACGTATCTGCTTCACACTAGTGATCCGCCTGTGGGGTTCGCCGGGTTGACCTCAGAAATCGGCGGCAAGCCTCCCGGTTTTGTATTGTTCCATTTCTGAGGCCAACTGAATGCTGGTGTTTTTGCATTTGTTTGTACCAGGAGTGTTTAGGCCTACCTTTCTTTTTATTCCGAATTGGAACGTTGTATGATATTGCCTTTTTGACGGGGTTCTCAGGATCTCTCCTTTGAACATGGCAATACCAACTGAGTCGGTCGTGTTCAATTTTTTTTTTTTTTTTTTTTTTTTAGTTTAAATATTAAGTGAAAAACTAATTTTATACATATTTAAGAAAATTAATGATCCATGAAACAGTATCGGTAATCGGTAGTAGAAGAGTTTTTACTAATGTTATTTCAACTTTAAAAGGTAGGCAGCTGCCAGCAGCATAGAGAGACCGAAGGGCACCATACGTTTTCACCAGTGCATATGAAACATGATCATCCCAAGTAAGTGTTTGGTTGAATTTTATACTCAGATTTTTTACGGATGTTACGTAATCCACCGTCGAATTACCTAGAACTAATTGGGGCAGACAAAACGTTTCAATAATATTTTTGCGGACAACGATGGCTTGGCATTTTTTGGGATTGAGTCGCAATCTATTTCGTTCAGCCCATTGAAAAATCCTCATTAGATCTGAGTTCAATAGGGTAGCTCAGATATATTTATTATACTTATTTACTTAAGGGTAGACGGAAGATAATTTCTGAATATTGAAAATAACAAAGGACCCAAAATTGAACCTTGCGGTACACCGGACATTGTTGAGAGAAAATCGGATAGCTGAGAGTTCACAGAAACAGCTTGAGTTCTCCCACTGAGATATTGGTGCATGAGTTGCGCAGCTGATCTTTGAAAACAAAAATGTTTTTTTAATTTTCTCAAAAGAATGCTATGATGAGGAACAAAATCGAAAGCTTTAGAGAAATCGCGTAGTACCAAAGTTGTTGCCCGCTCTTTATCAATTTGTAGCCTTAAATCATCAACAACTTTCAGAAGAGCTGTAGAACAGCTATGATTAGGTCTAAAGCCAGCCTGGACTGAAGGGCGCATTCGGCTAGTTAATACTTTTGAAATAAAGGGTAGAATTGCAATAGGTCTATATTCTTTAGAGCTGGGGGTGGAATTTTTGGGAACCGGAATAATTTTTGAAACTTTCCAAGACTTTGGAAAACAGGAGCTAGTAAGGATGGAATTAAAGATATAGGTAAGGTAAGGTGAAAAAATTTGGGTAAATTATCTTTAAAAATTTAGGATGCAAGCCATCCAAACCAATTTCCTCAGATTTAATTTCATGGACTGCTTTGAAAACTTCGAATTCTTCCACCCTGCAAAAACTGAACTCACCAAGGTCCCTTTCTCCGGTATGGTCGAGCAAAAAGTAAAAGTTTTCCTCAGTTGACAAGTTTGAAGAAGCATTTACAAATTGCTGGTTAAGTCCATTTTGATCACAATCTATGGTATTATTAGTCAGCTTCTTGGATATTCCCATCGACTTTATATGTATTTTCCACAGTTTTTCACAAGTGAGATTTTTAAATTTTGAAGCATAAAAACTCTTTTCTGATTGTTTTATTTCAGACTTCACAAGATTACGTAGAGTCCTAAACTTTTCATGAAAAGAAGGCAATCTGAAGCGTTTCCATCGTTTGTAAGCCAAGAACTAAAATAAACGATAGTTCTCCTATGTATATACAAATCACAGTAAAAAATTTAACTCATGCGAAGTAATAATCCTTCATGTATCATTTACTCAACGCAAAATAAAAATTGCTTCCAAAACAGTAATCTATCAGCAGTTAAAGAATACAAAATGTCTAAGTCAACATTTTCATAAATCCCTGGCGGCATTCAAATAAAATACAGAAACTCTACACTAACTCTTATAGTCTGAGATTTACAATTGATAAAATTGTAAACTACGTATAATTTTTGTTTGTAGAAAACAAGAAGAAATAAGATTTAAAAATGTAAGGCCTCTTTATAGAATGAAGTGCAACTTTTTCACTAAAATATATAATCATTTCAAACAATGTTCTTAAAAAATGTCAAACTGACAGTTGCGACATTCCCTCTAGCTGTCCTAGGTGACGCTAAAAGACTTCGAGATGTTTTCAATCAAATTGATTGAAATTTTTGACATTTTGTCCGCCATTTTGATTTGTTTTTCTGTTTATTCTGATATCTATGACCACAAGTATCGTTGATTGGAAATTTTGAACAAAAAAATCAAAATGGTGGCTTAAGAAAATATAAATCATTTAAAAAAAGTATTTAAAAAAGTGTCACATTGACAGTTGCCACACGCCCTCAATTACCTAGGTTGCGGTAAAAGACTCTTTTAATAATTTGAGATATTTTCAACCAATTTAGTTGACATTAAGGCCGGTATTCACCGAGCGCTCATAACTTAAGAAGCTCATAAACGTATTCACCAAGCAATATTAGTGAAGATCTACGAGCGCTCTTAAAAGTTAGGAGTGGTCCCGACCACTCCTAACTTACGAGCGCTCTCTTCGAAAATTTGTTCGCTTGTGCGTGTGCCACGCACGCATTTGACTCGAATCCATGTGAACAATGCCAAGTAGAAGAGTATCCATTTGCTGTCAAGACCAACATTACACAACATTTCACAGTTTGGGTATGCCTGAACAAGAGAGAGTGGCTCTCATTTTCGAACTTCGAAAAACACTTGCGAGTGGTTGGTGAATACCGCACAGAAATTTCAAGTTAAGAGCCTCGTAAAGTTAAGAGCCGTTTAGGAGCGCTCGGTGAATACGAACCTAAGTCCGTCATTTTGTTTCTTTAAACATTCTCAATCAATGACGACAGATGTCGTTGATTGAGAATCTCGAAACAAATTAAAAAAAATGGTGGACTTAAAAAAATGTGATTTGCGTTGTTTCTTTTAGCCTTAGAAAAATATTTTGACAAAGTGCACAAAATAATAAGTTTATTAAGAAAAATACAAATTTATTGGTAGATAAACAGGACCTATTAACTTCCAACTACCAACCATTGCTTTGTGCTTGTTATACTGGAAGGGACCTAAAATTTTCTGCCGAATCTGAACATCTAAAATGAGGATCTTGAATGATTTGTCACTTCCTTGCACAAGGCAATAGATTTTTGCATGAGTTGAGAATCGAAACGCTGATAGTTCAACGCTCTAACCATTGTGCTAAGGGGTACTACCAGTTAATTACTCTTACAAATTTAAGCTCGAAACCCTTTCATTTTAAAGTACAGATTCGATCTATTTTAGACTTTTGAAATCGCTTTCCATAATGTAAATCTTTCGCCCAGACTATTGGCATAATGAATACTTATAGTTTTTTTCATTCAAAACCCATATTATGCGGCCTCGGCATATTCCCTTAGTCCCGGAGAGAGATTCTAAAAAATAACAAAACCTTTACCCATCACAATTTCTGTCGTTAATCCATCGCTCAAACTCCGACTCCCACTGGGGCTGCGAATGTGTGTCATTGGACACCGTTACACTGGCAGCATGCTTTACTGCTGAAATACCATGGATAAAGAGTTTGTTCCCCTTAATGCCTACCGCAGCTCATTTGAAGAATTTGCAGCATAAACTCAGGCGAACACTTTGTATCATCTGTACCTTCGTCCTTTCGGTTGTTTCATTTTTGTTTGCTCCTTTGGATAAGTAATGCTTGTATCTGTGTGTTTTTTTTTTTTGTTTATTATTATGCTGATGTGATGTAACTGTAGTTAAAATCCTAACATGACCTCGTATCTTACACAACCGAGGACATTTTGGAGCCATAATTTGTTCAGTTAAGTGTTTGTGGGTAGGTAGGTATACGAGTGTTTTATTGTTTAGGAACTTTTTTTTTTGAAAAGTTTTGAGTTTTCTTTTCTAAAATCCGGCGTTGTCAGCTGAAGTTAAAGAGGGGTAAATTAATATAAATAAAATACATAATACGAGTAGTACTTGTGGCCACAGTTTTTTTTTATTCCTGCTCTTTTGTTGGGATTTAAGTTATGGATTATGATTTTAATGTAAAGATGTAGCTGTTGTCAGGATACTTGCTGTTAGGTACATTGAAATATGGTTCTTGATTTCTTTGTGTTATTTACGAACATCAGATCAGGAAATTAGGTCGGTATTGTTGCTTTATAAGCTCCTTTGTCTGATAAAATGAATCTAAAATTTGAGTGACAAGTTTTTTTCCTCGGCGAGCGTTGTCCTTCTTTTTTTTTATAAGAGAAGAAATAGAAATGACAACTTCGTATGTATATTTCATTGCACTAGAGACTAGACAATTTATTTTTGTTTTAGGTTTGTATCTGTTTAAACATCACAAGAGGAAATCGGTTATTGAACTTCCTTGTCCGTTAGAGGTTGGTTTTATTATTCTGGTTTAAAATAAATAAAAAAAGAGACATGATTTTTAAAATGTACCTTTTGGTTTTCAAATAAACTTGGCAACACGTTTTGAGTCTTATTGTAGCTTAAAATTTTAAAAGAATTAATAATGGTGATCTGTATCTATACTGGAATATTGAAGATTGTTTTCTAATTAATAAAAATAAAGTTTTAAGTATTTACTCGAAAATTACATAAAAAGGAGGCTCAATATTTTCCAGAATAAAAGTGTTGGAATTGATAATAATTAAACCCGGAATTTTACAAATTACATTAGATCAATTCATTTCATGTTATAGATGAATAGATGCACCCTTCAGTACCAGAAAGTCATTCTACTTTTTCTGTGACGATTGCGATCCGTTTGCCTACACCAATATAGTTCGAGATATACTACAAAACACAATTCAACTGGAAAATTAAAATATTCAACTAATTCAGCTTTTCGCAAAAGTTGACAACTTAAGTTCCACTGCCACAAAGCAAAATTAAACAAATGCAAAGCAGAGCAAAAATTAAAGATCCTATCTCTCTCACTCAAGCAAAGAAATATCGTCGAAAACAAAATGTGAAGAACTTGACAATCAAACTGAAATTCAGTTAACTAATAAAGCAGCAAGATCAATATTTGAATTGTTTGTACCGCCCCGTTCTATATCTGATTTCAACTTCAAAAATAGTATGTCAGTTCCTTCAACTCTCTTCTATCATTTCTCCAATCTTCTACACTTGAAATATCCGAAGCATCATTATCATCATCCACCTTATCTAAAACGCCGCCAACCAGCTCATCATAAGCCGTCTTAAACTGATATCTAGCCATACTGATTCTCTTCTATCAACACAATATTCAATTCAAGATCTAGCAAATACAGCTTCAAGTAATCATAACTTCTAACCAAGGAAATGAAATTATATCTTCCATTGCATCAGGGTTTAGATCTGTTGAATGAGAGAAAATCTTATTTATTTCTAAGCTTGATCCCCGCCCTCGACATAAAAAATAATGTATCCGCGAAAATTGGCCCACAAGTTTCCTTCTCAACCGTTACTTATTTCATCTAAATTCAACAAATTTAGCAATTAGTGAAGAATCTATAACCCATAATATTCTAAAATTTGACAGTTCTTTTAGCTCAGGACTTGATGGCGTGCCATCATTTCTTTAGAATAGAAATATCCCTCTTATCTGTAATATCCTTTATATGGAAAACTGCGCTCATTATACGAATTTACAACAAAATGAAGTAACAAGCTATCGACCTATCGCGAAGATTTCTGTGATTCCAAAACTGTTTGAATCAATTATACGGGTGGGCCATCTAGTGGTTTCTTTTTAAATCATAGGTTATTTTGAAACTGACAGCTGTTTCCCGCTCCAAATCTTGACAGGAAGTCAGTATGATACTTCCGCGGAACGAATTTAGTCATTTTACTTTTGAACAACGTTGGGAAATATTGAACATTTTTTGCCAAAGTGAAAGCCAAAATGAAACACCCACCGCGCCTGCTGTACTCAAGTTCAAAAAGTTTGTGAGACTAGTATGGATGAGAATATGGCTGCTGTGGACGAGAGTGTGAGACTCAATTCACGAACATCAACTCGCCATCGATCTCAACAGCTCAACATTTCACGCACTAGCCTGAAGAGAATTCTGCACAAAGATCTCGAATTATTCGATTACAAGGTGCAATTGTCTCAGCAATTGAAAGCGCACGACCATCCGTTTCGTTATCGCAGATTGAATTAGACAACGATTTTGGGCGAAAAATCATCTTTTCTGATGAGGCGCATTTATTTCGGTGGCTACTTTAATAAAGAAAATTGCCGCACCTGAGGCTCGAAAAAAGTTATTGTCTAGAAGCCAATGCATTCACAGAGAGTGACAGTTTGGTGCGGATTGTGGAGTTGTGGCATCAATGAACATTTTTCTTCGAAAATGAGGCTGGGAACAACGTCTTACAGGATGGCCACAATCGATCTTTTGCGCACCAAATTCCCAAATCGTGTTATTAGCCATCTTTGCAATGGCAATTGGCCGCGTCGGAGCTGCGATCTGACCCCTTTGGATTTTTATTTGTGGGACCGATGTTATGCCAACAATCTGAAAACGATTCAAGCACTCAAGGCCAATATCATCCAAGCAATCCTTGAGCTACAGCCCGAAACCATCAACAAGGTCTTGGAAAATTGGAGTGACAGTGACAGAACACACTATTAAAAACCAGCCGAGGCATCCGGTTGAAAGACGTTGTGTTCCATAATTAATGGAAGTGTTGGCTCTTACTAATAAAGCCAAAATACTCGTACATGAAAAAAACTTAATTTTGTTCATTTTTAAAAAGAAACATGTATTTGGCCCACCCTGTATGCCTTAAAAATTCCAATAAAATAAATAAATCCTACAAAATCGTTACTTTTCTTTAAACATGTTTGTACATCTTACTTTTATGGTATAATAGCCGAACCCTGTTTTGGATCGCATTGCCAACTATTAAAAATTGATCAGTAGCCATCTAAGAAAAGTGACGGCTATTCAAAAGAAAACTACACACAATGAAGAAATTCAAAAGTGAAAATGGCAAATGAATTTTACTGAATCGACTTTATTAACTTTTGCTTCATTAATAAAAACACTAACTAATTTATAGGAAATCGGTTCAGTAGTTTTCGAGTCTATAAGTCACACACACATTAACTTTCATTTTCATAGAAGAAAAAAAAAATAAAATGCACGACTTGCTCCTATGTAATAGAGTAGGAGTTTTAAAAAATAATGTTATCAGAAAAAACTGTTCATAAGGATAAAATATATTTTTTAAACTCTCTTAGTAGTAAGAGATAAAACAGAATGGTATGCAATTTGAATTTATGCAAGAACAAAATTGTAAGTCGTTGTAGTGTTTTCTTAAAAAAAAAGAAGCTTTTATATACAAAATTCTTAAAACAATTTTAAGAAAATAATTTGGTAAGCCAACTTAAAGTTTTTATTACTGTACGAATGAAAGTTAAATTATCAAAAACAATATCGAGCCGTTTTTGAGGAATCAAGTTTTCCAAAAAAAAAAAAATGATTTTTTTTTAAGTTTTGAAATGCAATATTTTTCAAACTTTTTAGAAGCTTCTCTATAAAAAATTTCATTAAAATCCGTCATGCGGAAAATGAGAAATTAAAAATTCGAAAAACTAGTTCTATGGTAGGATGAAATTTTTTTTCTCACATCTTGTAGATTATATTGAGAAACTTTTATCTGTCAAGTTTAAAAAAAAATTAGCAAGGAGTTTTCGAAATATTGATTTTTGAAAAAAAAATTGAAACTTTTTTTTTAAATAAAAAAAAAGTTTTGGAAAATTTGAATACACAGTTCTATTTACATTTTTGGGGAGCCTTATCGTAAAAAAAATGATCAAAATCGGTTGTACTGTTTTCGAGAAAATCAATAACCATTTTCCGGAGAAAATTTTTCAACCATTATATAGTTTTACTTAAATGAAATATTTGTATCTTCTTTTTTTTTTTAAATATGTTGAACACTTTTTAAGAAAAAAATAATATTAATAAAATTTCGAAAAAAAAATCGTATGACAGGTAGCGTTATTTTTGGTCTTAAAAAAAATAAAATAAAATGCACGACTGGGTCGCGCGAACTTGCTCCTATGTTATAGACTAGCAGTTTTAAAAACGAATGTTATTAGAGAAAACTGTTCATAAGGATAAAATTATTATAATTTTTTAAATCTTTTAGTAGTAAGAGCCAAAAACAGAATGCTATGCAATTATGAATTTATACAAGAACAAAAATTATAAGTCGTTTTAGAGGTTTCTAAAAAAAAGCTTTTATATACTAAATTTTTAAAAGATTTTTAGAAAAAAATTTTGGTACGCCAAATCAAAGTTTTTATTATTGTTGGAATAAAAGTTAAATTTACAAAACAAAGTAGTGAGCCGTTTCTGAGATATCGAATTTTCAAAAAAAGAAAAATAGATTTTTTTTTTCAAAAATTCAAAAAATATTTATTTTAAAGTTTTGAAATGCAATGTGTTTAAGACTTCTTAGAAGCTTCTCTATAAAAAAAATTTCATTAAGATCCGTTATGTGGATAATGAGAAATTCAGAATTCGAAAAAATGTTTTTGAGAAAAATACGATTTTTGAAAACCATTTTTTTTAATTTTTTAACATTTTTATGGTGGGTACCTTTATTTTTAGGTAAAATACATTTTTTTTTCTAACATTTTGTAGATTATTTTAAGAAACTTTTATTTATCAAGTTTAAAAAATCTACTCGCAGCATGGGGTTTTCGAAATATTGAGTTTTGAAAAAAAAATTTTGAAGTTTTTTTTAAAAATCCAAAAAAATTTTTTTTTGAAAATTTGAATACACAATTTTATTTAAGTATTTGGGGAGCCTTAAAAAATATTATCAAAATTGGATGTACCAACCGTTTTTGAGAAAATCAAAAACAAAAAAAAAATGGTTCCATGGGGGGTACCCTCAATAACCATTTTTCGGAAATTTTTTCAAACCATTACCTAGCTTTCACTAAATGAAATTTTTTGTGTTTCTATTTTTTTAAATCTGTCGAACAGTTTTTGAGAAAAAAAAAAATATTTATAAAATTTCGAAAAAAATTCATATGGCAGGTACCGTTATTTTTGGTCTTAAAAAAAAGAAAAAAAAGTGTGGGGAGAAAAAATTAAAACTGGTATCTACCAAGTTTGAAGAAAATCGACCGAGCCGCTTAGGCTGTAGTCGAAAAGACAGACAGAATTGCGAGACCCACTTTGTTTGTCTTCGCTATCATCGTAATGTCAACTTTCATCAAAATCTCGAGTTTTATTTTTTTGTACGAATGCATAACTTGCCTTATAGTACATTTAAGTCGCAAGTAAAAATAGAGTTAAAGGATAAGATACAATATCGAAAAAAAATAAAAAATTATTTTGATTTGTGTTTCAGGAATAAATTTATTCTAGTTGAACAAATTTAATTCTGTCCAAGGTCCTGAAGAACGAAATCTTCTTGATGACCAGCAGTATGGTATGGACTTCGTAGCTGGTGATCTTGTGGTCTATGTATATCACCAAACAGTAGCACAAATCTTTACATAGTTTTGGAGAAAGTACGATATTTGCAAAATGCGTACTTGTTAAAACCAAGTCTGAAGTTCATAAAATAAATGCTGGTGTGCCACAGGGCTCAGTTTTATCTCCGGCTCTCTTTCTCATATTTATCAATGATCTTTTTTTTTAAACTTTTTATCCATTGAATTGTGTTGTTGACGACAGTACTCTCAGCCTTTCATATCCGTTTTCAGATACACTTCCTTGTTCTTTGAGTGTGAATTTAGAACGGCAGCATATGATAAGCTCATTAATTTCTGATCTCAATAGCATTGTCAAATGGGGAACGAAAAACCGCGTAGAATTAAATGCTTCAAAAACTCAGTAAAGTCTCCTGTCGTTAAGGTGGATCTTATTATAGCGAATATTGCTTTTCTCTTGCTCCAATGGCATCAGTACCGAGGTATCGGCTTGATTCGGATCAAGAGATGACCTGTTTTTTGCCAGTCATCTGCCATTCCGTTCCCGAATATATCACGATGTTCTGGGACTTTTCTAACTGTAACTACGTATCAAGATAGATCTAGATCTCTAGGTCGCAGTGCAATACCCCCAATACGAGTATATAATTCAACTATGTTCCTTGCATTGAGAAACCTCAGCTGATTACGGCAACGAACTATTAGTTTCATACATCAAAGTGATAGAAGAAATGGCTTTAATTGCGCATGGCTGCCTAGGAAAATATTTCAATTTATTGCTACATTGTGTGGCAAGACATAAATAAATAAATAAATAAAATAAATAATTTGGAAGCTTTATTGATCTGTTGATATGTAGGTGCGCTATCTGAGTAGATGACCTTCCACCTCGTATGTTTTGAAACCTTCCGTAAAGACCGAAACATGATTAGCATAAATGACGGGGTTTTCATTCCAGAGTTCTCTTGTTGGGATATCTGTTATTGCCACTGGGTTAACATCTACATATGGTGTGGTGTAGTGTATTCAGTTTGTTCTAACAGTTCTAATAGACTTGCACACAAGTCTATATGCATTTTGGTCATTCTTTTCGATTGGTTTCCTTATTTAATGCTGGCCACCAGCAGCGCAAGCATGCGTACATTAAAATCGGCCTTATTTGTTTATGCGACGACCTTGACACCGCCCAGACTTAGTTTAACAAGATCTGTTTTACTTCCAGAAGCCAAAGCCTAACCTTGTGGAGAACCTCTGCAAGACCTTACTTTTAAGTGGCTGTCACCAATTTTTGCAATTATAAGTCTGCTTTGAAGCAGCAATATATCCGGTTTGTTACATCCCGATCGACGTCGATGGAGGTAGGGACTTCTTGAATTGCATTTTTTTTAACATTATGGAACCTTACCTATGTATATGCCCTAGCATGCTTCTGTGTAAATTATTTGAAGTTAATTGAGTTTTCGATTATACCGACTAATTCATGAAGCCCTTTCGCAACAGATTTGTCGTTCTTATATGCATGTTGGGCCTGCGAGAGTACATCATCATTTACCTTTCGTAAAATATGGGTTTAATAAGTCGTTCTAAGTACTTAAGAAGAAAGGCGGATAGGCTTATTGGCCTGAAATCGGCTTTCCAGCCTTTGGAATGAAGGTGACATTGATTTCTCTCCAACTAGTGGAAATGTAGTTGTTGTTAAGACATCCAAATGGAATATAGTTTCTCAATTTGAACAATCTTTCCAGAAGAAATCTAGGTAGTTTTTAACTTTTTCATTCCGCTTCAGAATATTCAGAAATTGCTTCAAATGTTGGAAATGCTTCCAATAATACTATCGTAATTTGTTTCAAATTTTGAAAATAGAAGGAAAAGGTTCACTTTTTAACCATCTCATTCTTTCCAGAGACACACTCAGGGGATTCTATTTTTCTCAAAGCAAAAATTAAATATTGAGATTTAAGAGCCTTCAAAACTATTCGGAATGACAATGAATCCTTGACTTGTCAAAATTATTTAACATGGTGATAGTTTTCTTTAACAGTTCTTTAAACTTAATTTTTCGGATAAATGAGTAATGAAATATCGCACTTTGGAAGACACTAGATTCCGTTTTTAAGAAAAACAACAACAATGAAAACTCCTATTTTCGTTTTGTGATTTATGGTACCACCCACTGCAGACTGTAGGATGTAGTTTTTCAATTTATTTTTTCGAACTTATAACTTCGTTTCAACATTTTATACGACAAAGTTTATTGACTTATTTTTCAAGGGCCCTTATAGAAAATACTACAAAACAAAAACCAACTAAATCAGCATTATTTACAACACACATACGTACTCTTGCATTTCCACAATGTAATCCACAATAAAATTAAATATAAACAAAAGCGAAACCCATTGAAGTCCATGAACCACTTCACAAATCCGATCTCCTACCTCCGATTGAAAGCAAGAGCAATGAGTGTGTGTTTCTCTCTTGAGAAACCACTGACCGGCATAAAAAAAATATGGCAAAGAGCCATTAACGATACGTATAAACAGAAATACCCCTTCCTCGGTTGGTTATGCGCGCCTCCTTTTGCTAATACTATAAAGACCTCTTCGACTTTTATAGCTTTTTTAAAAGCAGTACATTGCAGTAGCATTGCCATAAGTAAGCATCAGCCAGCACCATTCAGTCTTTTTTTTTTTGTAGATCGTATTAGCCCCAACTAACCCGTAACAAGAGAGAAGAAGGTGAATTGCAAATCGAAACTGGGTTAAACATTTGGCCTGCTTTTGATTCTCGAAACTAAAAATAGAGCCGATACTTAGGGCCCCTGTTTGACGGCTTCACATTCCACAGCGAGTGTAGTGAGTTCTATATCAAAGTTCAAAGTAAGAGCTTAATGGAATGTTTACACCACAATCCACTTTCAAGTGTAGTTTTATGTACGGTATTTGGGTTTAACGGTGCGTTTTTTTTTTTCTCCTCAGAAGTGTTTGTGCTCTTGCTTTTCTAAGCAAGTTGTTAATTAGCAACACTTGAACGGAACTTATCATTCGTTGGATGTTGATTCAGACAAATCGAACGAAAAACGGTCCCCGACACGGAACAATTGAGCCATTTGAAGTTTTATGGCCCATTATTTTAGGCTAGACAAAGGATAGACGTATACGAGTATTCGAGACGTATGTGCACTTCACGGACGTGTCGGAATTTGGTTTCTATTAATGGGGGAATCGAAATTTTCCAAACAAAAAAGGGGAACACAAAACAGATGAGGAAAGACTGATAGCTGTTTACAGGGTGTCAAGTTCAATGTTAACGCCGCCGCCGGCCGTCTCCGTCTTCAACTTGGTATTATGGCGCCTAGTCGTTCGCAGTATCAGCGTGATTGAGGTAACGACTGGCTATGATGTGTGTGACTGACCCTTTCACTAAATAAAAATGAGAAAGGTGCAACGCAACAGTGAACGGTGCGGACTTTGACGTAAATATGATATTCATTTTTATTAAAATAATGCTTCCACGGAGGAGAACGATTTATGAGAAAACTGTTGATAGCTTATGGGTGCAGTAGTTTTATTCGATATTCTCCATTTTTCTTTTGTTTAGTTGATGGTTCAGTGGACCTATTGCACTTCCTCTGTTAATATAATGACCGGAAATCATTGATATAATGGGATTGTTGTCGGTCTAATTGTATGCATCTTTTTTGAATCATATTGATGATTAATGATTGTGATGGGTTAATCTAAATATTGTGGATGAAAATAGTCATTAATGTTATGAATTAGAAAGTTGGGTTATTATGTGGCTATATACGAGTATCTATCTGTCAAGTCGAGTTATCTATGAGAGATCAACAGATAATAAATGAACATTCACTGGCGCACAGTGGTTCATTTGTTGATTATTTGCGATAAAATATATTTTTACGACAGTTTTTGGCGAAAATTGTTACATTTTATGTTTTTAGATATTTTTTGTATTCAAAATGGTGCCTCAAAATTAAGAGCAGAATTTGGTACGAAATTTTAAAAATAATGCAAATTTTCTTCCAACTTCAGGAATTTAGTCAATTTTTCTGCGACATATATGTATGTGCATAGATATGCATTATATTGCAAACTTATGCATTCGTAAAAAAAATCCAATTTGATCAGAACTCTCCGGTTTATTTATGAAACACTGGAGCACTGAACTGTCAAAGGCGTTGGTCTCCATTTTTAATTGTTTGTTAGTTTTTTATTTCGACGTCTTTCGCGCACAGCTTTTTACTTTATCGGCTCGGTCATTTTGTTCTGAGCTCATAGAGCGCGCTGCGAGCTAGATCTGATTGAAAAAAAAAATACAACCTGAACGCTCTGTTGTGTCTGAGCTAAAAAAGAAACACAGATCTTATTTTGACACCTTAGTTCCCTGTAGAGCTGTGCCAATCGTTCATTTCGAAAGATCAAATCGATCATTGATTGATTGGTTCATGCATTCGATCTTTTCAATCAATCGTTCATTCAATCAAAATCATTTTTTATATAGCCGTTTCGTAACTAACGAGATAAAAACCCACACGGAATGTTATCAATCTGTTGCGAACAGAGCTTTATACTCCTACAGCGCCATCTGTTGGGAATTACATATCTGCTTTAGGAGGGAACAAAAAAAAAAAGCTCTTTTCCAGCAGTTCGCATCTAAATTTCCCTTCATTCCAAACTACTAGAACATTCTATCTCCATTCCAAACAAATAGAATATTCTAGACAAGAACCTTCGAGAACAACTGGTTTGAGTATAAAAGGGAGTGTTCGCGGTGAGCACAGCACAGTTTATTTTCGATTATGAAAGTGTGCAAAGCTGAACTATTGGATTGTGGAAAGTGTAATTAAAGAAGTGGATTTAAGTTGGAATAAAAGTATTAGAGTTGATTATAAATTGAGATTTATTGTTTTGATTTGAAAAGTGTAAATAAAGAAGAAATTCTAAAAGAAGTAATAAGTTTTATTTAACGGACCTAGCAAAAATATTACATTGGTGTCAGAAAAGTGGAATAAAACTTATTGTGCTTAAGTGTAATAAAAAAAAAAAAAAAAAGTGAATAAAAATGAGCAAGTTACTGAAAGAGCTCAATTGTAATGAGCTAAAAAGTGAATTAGGCAAACGAGAACTTTCTAGAGCAGGATCGAAAAATGAGCTTGTTCTACGTTTGGCAGAATATTTGAAACAACAAAATGAAGACCCGGACAGTTTTGTCTTTGAAGCTGACGCTGAGGAAGCAGACGTAAGTAAAAATGCAGATGTTTCAAATATGATTAGTCTTCTGCTTCAACGTTTCGAAGAGCAACGAAATGAACAAAACGAACGTTTCAATGAACAGAAAAACGATCAAAAGAATATTCTCGAACGCCTTGATAAACAGCATAACGAACAAAAAGACCTTCTCGAAGAGCAGAAAAACATGCTAGAAGGCAAGCTTGTTAACATCGAGAAGAATGTATCTGCACTTGATGAACGTGTTTCATTGTTGGAGAATCAAGCCGATCGTGTTTCATTATTGGAGAATCAAGTCGACAACAAAATGGAGACGTTTTCAAAAGAGTTAGATCGTATTCGAAATATAAAGATTCGGGAAAGTTCTGGAGAAACCTTGAGGAAAAAGGAGATGCAACCTCCAACCTTTGATGGACAAACTTCTTGGTCTATATACAAGAAGCAATTCGAGGCAGCCTCCACAACAAATGGCTGGGATGAGGCTGACAAGTATATAGCCTTAACTCTTGCTCTTAGAGGAGCAGCTGCTGAGTTGTTGCAAACCATACCAGCAGATAAGAGCGGCGACTTCAATTCCTTGGTTTTGGCTATAGACAAACGCTTTGGTAACAGCCACATGAAAGAAGTCTTCAAAGTGCAACTCAATTCCAGAGTTCAGAAGAGGGGCGAAACTCTACAACAACTACAAGCGGACATTGAAAGGCTTGTTCATCTTGCATATCCAGATGTTGGTGAGGAAATTTGTAACCAGTTTGCAGTTGAGGCATTTGTTCGCGCCATTTCCGACATACATCTTCAAAGGGCCGTGCGAACTGCTGGAAAACGAACGCTTTCTGAAACATTAGCGTTTGCCTTGACAATGGAAGCAGCTGAGCAAGCTTCTCAGGGAGTACATCGACTTAGAGAAGCCATCGTCGAAGAATGCTCATGCCAAAGAACTGATGTCCAAAGGAACCAACGGAACGGACTTGCAAAGTGCTGGAATTGCAACAAGATCGGACATTTACAGCGTCAATGTCGATTACCACCAAGAAGAGCTTGTCAACATTGTGGACACGGAGTTTCAAGCCCAGAACAAGGTAACAATAACACCAGTGTTACTTCCCGAACAGTTTCCCAACAGGGAAACGAGTAAGAACCAACTTCGAGGGGCAGAAGCTGGTTTCTGGTATCGATGGCCCCAGAAACACCATCCAGGTCTCTCAAACTAAGCGAGGCAATAGAAGTCTGACTATCGAGGCAACTTTAAATGGCAACAAACGTGTGGTCACAATCGACACCGGTGCCACAGCCTCCATTGTGCGTCAAGACCTAGTTCACCTGAATTGGCTACACAACACCAATAGTTACCGTCTAAGAACTGCCACAGGAGAAGCAGCTAGGGTTTATGGTGAAATCCGACTTAGAGTTCGAATTGCAGATCTAGAATTCTCACACAAATTTTTGGTGGCAGATATATGTGACGAATGCATCATAGGCATGGACTTCATGAAAGAACATCGAGTAATTTTGGATATTGGCAACCAGGTACTCAAATACCAGAATACAGAGATTCCAATGATCTATGGGCACGAAGGAACAACAACTCTAAGGACTGTCATCGAAGAAGACGTGATTATTCCTACTTCTTCTGAGGTATTCGTTTGGACAAAACTAGAAGGTGAGTGTGGACGCCATCGATACCTAATGGTGGAACCAGGCCCAGATTGTTCTTCCCAAAACGTCATCATTGGGAAAACACTTGTGGCTCCAAAGAACAATATGGTCCCCGTACGGATACTCAACACCAAACCGTACGATGTGAAGTTAGTGAAAGGAGAAG
Source organism: Chrysotoxum bicinctum (assembly GCA_911387755.1). Taxonomy (NCBI): domain Eukaryota; kingdom Metazoa; phylum Arthropoda; class Insecta; order Diptera; family Syrphidae; genus Chrysotoxum; species Chrysotoxum bicinctum. The sequence goes on from OU426987.1 coordinate 226,273,866, forward strand.
TTATCGGTAAGTGCGAATCTGTCGCAGCTATAACACGAATTGACGTTGAAACACCGAGAACGACATTAAATCCTAAGGAGCTCAATAGCATCAAGACAAAGATACTCAATTCATCTAACCTAGACCAACATCAGGTTAAAACGGCAGAAAGCCTTCTGAACGAGTATGCTGACATTTTCGCTTCACCAAATGGAAAATATGGAAGGACACAAATGGTGCAGCATCGAATAAATACAGGAGATGCAAGGCCCATTCGTCAGCCCGCAAGACGTCTGCCACTGGCCAAACAAGGTGAAGCTGAGGAAATGATTACCACCATGAAGAAGGATGGTTTGATTGAGAACTCCAAGAGTCCTTGGGCGTCACCAGTGGTCCTAGTCAAAAAGAAGGACGGAAGTACACGGTTTTGTGTTGACTACCGAAGGTTGAATGACGTAACCAAGAAAGACAGCTACCCCCTACCAAGAATTAGTGACACCTTAGATGCGATGGAAGGAGCACACTGGTTTTCAACACTGGACTTGAAAAGTGGATATTGGCAAGTTGAAATTCACCCTGAAGATCGAGAAAAGACAGCGTTCTCCACAGGTAATGGGCTCTGGCAGTTCAACGTGATGCCGTTTGGTCTTTGCAACGCTCCGGCAACATTTGAGCGTTTGATGGAGTGCGTCCTTCAAGGCCTGACGTGGAAAACTTGCCTTGTCTACTTGGATGATGTTATCGTTTATGGAAAAACATACGACCAACACTGTAAGAATCTAAAGGGTGTGTTCCAGAGACTTCGAGAGGCTAACCTTAAACTGAACCCAGAAAAATGTGCATTGTTCCAGACTGAAGTAAAGTATTTGGGACATATCATCTCGTCCCAAGGAGTCAAGACCGATCCTGAAAAAGTTGACACCGTCAAAAATTGGCCAACACCACAGGACAAACATCAACTACGAAGTTTTCTTGGTCTTGCTACTTATTACAGACGTTTTGTTAAGAACTTTGCCGGAATTGCGAAGAGTTTGCATCAGCTTACGGAAAAGAACAAGCAGTTTAGATGGTCAGGTGAGTGTGAAAAAGCCTTCCAAGAACTGAAATACCGTCTATGCAATGCTCCGGTGCTGATCTATCCGACTCCAGGCAAGCCTTTTATCATCGATGCTGATGCAAGCAACGTGGGAGTCGGCGCTGTTCTGTCACAAGTGCACAATGGCGAAGAAAAGGTTGTCGCCTATTTCAGCAAAGTACTGTCAAAGACCGAAAGGAACTACTGTGTGACCAGAAGAGAACTCTTGGCACTCATCTTGGCAACGAAACACTTCCATAAATACATTTATGGACAGAAGTTTCTTCTACGAACCGATCATGGTGCTCTTAACTGGTTGTTGAACTTCAAGAACCCAGAAGGACAAGTCGCAAGGTGGATAGAAAGATTGCAGACTTACGATTACGAAATTCAACACCGAAGGGGAAAGCTACACTCAAATGCCGACGCACTATCCCGAAGACCTTGTAAAATAGATTGCAAGCATTGCAGGCGACAAGAAGAAAAGGAATCCATCAACATTCTGCGAATAAGAGCTGACCCCATTTGTGGATGGAGCAATGAAGAAATACGATCTGCTCAACAAGAAGACCCCGACATTGAACCTCTTCTCGCATGGAAGGAACATGAAGAAAAACCCGCATGGAATGACATTTCCGATAGAAGTCCAATTTTAAAGGCCTATTGGGCACAATGGGACTCACTTCATGTGCAAGAAGGTGTTCTTCGGCGAAAATGGGAGTCCGCTGATGGTAAATCCTATGTAATGCAGCTTGTGTTACCTCACTCGAAAATCAAAGAGGTTCTTCGAGAGATGCATGATGGACCTTCAGGAGGCCATTTGGGAGTCAACAAGACGTTAGAAAAAGTGAGACAACGATTCTACTGGTTGCATGCAAGAGACGACGTTAAAAAGTGGTGCCGAAATTGTGACGCTTGTGCTGCAACCAAAGGCCCTGGTAGAAGACTGCAAGGAAAAATGATGCAATATAATGTAGGCTCACCGTTTGAAAGGATTGCTGTTGATGTAGCTGGCCCATTTCCGGAAACGAATGATGGAAACAAATACATTCTGGTGGTAATGGATTACTTCAGCAAATGGCCTGAGGCATACGCTATCCCGAACCAAGAAGCCAAGACCGTGGCCGACCAGATTGTGTCTAACTGGGTAAGCAGGTTCGGTGTGCCTATGGAGCTCCATTCTGACCAAGGAAGGAACTTTGAGTCGAACATATTCCAAGAGGTGTGCGCGTTCCTTGGCATTAAGAAAACGAGAACCACACCACTTCACCCGCAATCTGATGGAATGGTCGAGAGATTCAACAGGACTTTAAAAGAGCACCTCACTAAGGTCGTAGGCGACTACCAAAGAAACTGGGATAGGCACATACCACTATTTTTGATGGCCTATCGAAGTGCAGTACATAGCTCAACAGGACAAACACCATCTGAGATCCTGTTCGGAAAAAGCATACGGCTGCCTAGTGAGATAAGGTTTGGACACCCACCACAAGAGTCTCAGGATACAGGGAATTACGTGAGTGACCTAAAAGAGAGGCTAATCGACATCCACGAAAGGAACAGGACTAGAATGAACACTTACAGCGATCGAATGAAGACAAGGTACGACACAAGAGCAAACACGACAGGATTCCAAGTAGGAGATCGTGTATGGCTATATAATCCACATCGTCAAAAGGGATTGTCGCCGAAGCTTCAACAAAACTGGGAAGGCGCTTATACTGTCGTCACGAAAATCAATGATGTCGTTTACCGAATTCAAAGAGGGTTAAGAAAAAGTTAAAAGTTGTGCATAGGGATCGACTGCACCGATACAGTGCCGAAGCTGGTGATAGAGTTGTTCGGGACGAACAATCTTAAGAAGGGGGCAATGTTGCGAACAGAGCTTTATACTCCTACAGCGCCATCTGTTGGGAATTACATATCTGCTTTAGGAGGGAACAAAAAAAAAAAAGCTCTTTTCCAGCAGTTCGCATCTAAATTTCCCCTCATTCCAAACTACTAGAACATTCTATCTCCATTCCAAACAAATAGAATATTCTAGACAAGAACCTTCGAGAGCAACTGGTTTGAGTATAAAAGGGAGTGTTCGCGGTGAGCACAGCACAGTTTATTTTCGATTATGAAAGTGTGCAAAGCTGAACTATTGGATTGTGGAAAGTGTAATTAAAGAAGTGGATTTAAGTTGGAATAAAAGTATTAGAGTTGATTATAAATTGAGATTTATTGTTTTGATTTGAAAAGTGTAAATAAAGAAGAAATTCTAAAAGAAGTAATAAGTTTTATTTAACGGACCTAGCAAAAATATTACAAATCGTTCATTCAACTAAAATGTTTTTTTCCAATCGTTTCGTTCTGACCGAGACCGAAACAATGTGAAAAAGAACGAAAGTTTGGCTTTCTTCGACTTCGTTCTAGAGCTGTGTCAATCAGGATCGATTCGATTTTTTTGATCCGATCATCGAAAAGTATTGATGATCGAAATCAATCATTTTAATCGATCTCAATCTCAATCATTTAGATGATTCTCGATTCTGGATTCTCGATTTTCTATTTCAATCTCAATCATTTCAATGAGTCTCGATTTTCGATATCCAGTAGACTCGATTAACCATGATTTACTCGATTCCATTTGTTCCGATGCAATCAATGTGGATTATGAACGCCAAACAGACGGTGGACTGAAATTTCTGGGTTGAACTCGGCATTCAAGAACATGATTGATCGGGTTGGTTGCTGATATTGTAGGCCACAAAAACAATTGTTGGGTTGAACTGATGTTATTTGAAGTATCAGGATCCGGTATGTTTAATGTAGCCATTCTTTGATGAGATTTGACAGTTTATGACTAGACGAATTCAGTTTTGACGTACAAAGAGTATTTCGTACCAAATGTAAGCGGAACGTCCTAAAATTGCTCTTTTCCGAAGCAACAAATAAAATCTTTTTCTTGAATTTTTCGACACTTTTTAATCCATGTACAAAGTAGCCGTCATTCAATGTTAATTGGCAATTTATGGCTTAAAATAATAGAGTATTTTGTGAGAACTATCAAAGACACAAGTGAATCTTTCCATCGAAATCGAATAGGAACAGTATTGAATCATTTCAGTGAAATGAAAATTATCGAGTGATCGATTGATTGAAATGATCGGATCATTTTCGTAATCGATTGTTGAACGATTCGATCATTTGAAATGAACGATTTACACAGCTTTACTTCGTTCACACCATCTTCTATGGTATATAAAATGTTCCATTCTATTCCATTTTCATTCATATTTGGTATTGTGAAATGATTGAGAACAAGTTGAATGAACGAAACTCTTTCGTTTCGTTTACTTTATGTTCATGGGTTTCAGTGGCAAGAGATTGACATTAAGACTGATTGATTTGGTCTACTGTGATTGCAATCAATCAATCTTTGTGGTGAACGAGCACAAAGACCGAATTAATCACGATTGATACAACTCTAGTTCCCTGCCTTCAGCTTAACTGGGGCTATCGCTTTCATTGAACTGCATCATTGGAACAAATCAGTGGAATGCTGACTTTATTCTTTTGACAAGTCAGTTATAGCAATCATTGAAAAATTGGTTTCATAGGTCAATTCTATGCATCTAAGGTTAGAGTTGATGATTTAAAGGAAAATTGACATTTGAGAATAGAAAGAGAATCGAACACATTCAGTGGAACAATTGTATTCCATATTAAAGAAATGAAAATCAGCTGTTCATTGAAATTGATTTCTATCAGTGAAATAATAAAAATGGATTTAAAAGAAAGTTTAAATCAGAATTTTGTATTTTATAGAATAAAAAAATTCTACTACTCATTACCTTTATTTTGGCACCAATTAAAGCCATTGTATGTTTGTTTATTTGTCTTAAAAATGGGAAAATGAAGACCGCAAAATATTTCGAATTTTTTAAACCCTGAAAATTAAAAGTTTTTTCATACATTCTACGTATAGCCAGCATAGAAAATGGTTTCGAAAATCGTTTTTTTCTCGAAAACGGAAGCTAGAATTTTGGGAAACATTTTTTTCTTTCGATTATTTTTCACAATCTATAATTCAATGAAAACATTTTGAAATTAAGGTGTTACTGACTTTACCTACCATAAAGCCATTTTTCCGAATTTTGAATTTTTAATTATCTTCAAAGCCAATTCTAATGAAATTTTTCACAGAGAAGCTTTCTAAAAAGTACGAAAAACATTGCATTTCAAAACTTAAAAAAAATATTTTTTGAATTAAAAAAGAAATTATTTTTTTCCAACAGAATTAGAACTAAATTTTGTGCTATTACATTTATAGTTTTTGTTATTAAAAATGATTTTTATGAAATTGAAAATTTTAACAGTTAAAAATTGCTCACCAAATTTAAGGTCAATTACTTCGAAATAATCTAAAACAATGGTTTTGAAAATTGGCAGCGCTGTTTTTATAAATTTTTAAATTTCGTACCATATTCTGACTTTAATTTTCAAGTCCTCATTTTGCATAAAACTTTAAATGGCGGTCAAATTATTAAGTGTACTATTTTGCATTAATGATTGTCGGCCTGGGACATGATTTTTATCTCCAAAAATTAAAAAAAAGTAGACCACTTTGTTACGGTAACTAAAATGGTTCATAATTTTGAGAATCTTGAGTATTAGCTCAATTTAAATACAAAATCTATAAATGCGAAATATTTTGTTGTATTTACGTAAGCATTCGGTTCAGTGTAGGTCCTATAGGCTGGGTCTGGACAGACAAATCCTATAAAATGGAAATCAATGTATTAAAAGCAACGCTTAGGTTTTTGTTTAGATAAAAAATTAAAATTTTTAAATCAAGTCATTCGGTAAATATTTTTGTTCAAATTAAAAATGTTTAAAGTAAAAAGTTGAAAACAAAAAAATATAATTTAAATAAATCAGATTGTGTTCCGTATTTTCTATTTTTTTTTTTTAATTGAAATTTAATTAAAATGTTTTCTTTAAAGAATAGTTTCTTGGGTTTTGAATACATTAAAGCGTTTTTTCTTATCTTATCATATGCATGTACATTGTACATACATATTGTTCGACGATGTAACTTGCACATAGTGATTTGTCTTTAGTGTCAAAAATATGAAAAAAAAAAAACAAAGGAATTTAACAACAGATAAAACAACATGGCCGCCTGAACTGCCAAAATTTACCCCGGCCCTATTGGAAAAACATTTAGATCAAGTTACTTTTGGTAAGGTGTTGAGTTTGAAAAAGTCGTCCATGTGGTTTTCGAATCGTTATCGCTATTTTAAGATACCAGTTAAAATTAGCATATAGTCTTGTTTAACAAATACATAGTGCGTGTTGCTAAAGTTAACATGTTTAACTCGATTAAAATAAACGTTCATAAAAGTCAACAGAAAAACTTTATTATGATTCGCTGTTTCAAGTTTTATTTTCCGATACATTTAAGAAGATTTAAAGCGTTTGCACCACAACCTACGAATGCCTTCAGTGTTTTTCTGCACATTTTACCATTTGATTCTTACATTAAACATCTTGTTCTTCGAACCATTGTTTTTTTTTTTTTTATAATCTACCCGCGCTCAAGGGATTAGATTACACTTTAAATGTTTCAACACAGCGCGGGCGTGAAGTTAAGAAGAGAAAGAAGGATAGGAAAGATGTGTGGCACGATGTTCTGAGACTGAAGGTTGTTGTCTCAGATATTTTATCTCCAGGGATGGTAGCTGAACTAAAGCGGAGAATGCCGTGTCTTATTTCTATGTCGCTTATAAGTATTTTTTTTATTCGTGTTCATTCTTGTTGGACATACTAGTTTAACTCAATTACATGTTTTTAGTGTTATGCCTGAACAACATGTAATGAGTAAACCAGCAACCCATTGATGACAATTTTAGAAGGTTTTTAATGGAATTAAAACGACATAGACGACGGCAGGGATCGAACCTGTGATCATGAGGTTGACAGTCGAGCACACATCCATCGCGCCACGGCCACCCCCCGGTTTAGTTCAGGAATTTATTCTGAGTCTCTAAAAATATCGTGATCCTTTCGGCAACTTGACTTTTTAAGTGATTTTCAAGCTTAATGACTGGCCAGCAGAAATGCACAAAAGCTACTCAAAAAAGATCCAAATAAAAACAGGAAAACGGCTAATATCAGTGATGGTGAAGCGGGTATTAAGGCCATTAATTCGACTACATCATCCTCCAAATTGGTCTAGCAATGCCGGAATGAGCTTACGACTCTTAACATCAACTTTCAACTGAGGCGATTGACTTCTACAATTAAGTACATTGCTTGAAATAAACGAGTAGATTGGCTACTCTCATCGAATAACTACATATGTGAAGAATTGGCTCACCCAACTACATATGCCAGGTATCTAAAGCAACCAAATTAAATGGCTGCTCCAACCGAGAAGATAAGCTGCTCTAACCGAGTATGCAAGCCAACTAAATTTAGTTGAGATGAAAAAATGCGTTGCCGTCTCTTACCCGTCGATTTGCTGTCAAAATCAGCTCCTCAGCATGAAATAAAAAAGCAAGAATAAGAAATTTTTTGATGGAAAGTTTTGTTTTTCGGTGATTTGGAAGATGAGAATTTCCTAAATGTAGCTAAAATAAGAAAGAATATTCGGGATCAGTCCAATCCATTATAGGAATTCCAAATACTAAGTATATTTAATAAACTTATGTACACTTCTATTCCTAAAGTATGTACTCTTTTCGTTCTAGATTCTTAAGTTACTTCAGGGTTAACAAAGAAGCATCCGTGTATATCTTGGACGAAATAAAGTTTTCTTAAAACAACCACAACGTTCCTCAGCGATTCCACCAATTCTTAAACTTGCAACTGCTCTTCGTTTCATTAGCAAAGGAAGTTACCAAAAATTTAATGGCTATGATTTTAATTTAGAACTGGTTCAATCAACAGTGTCAGTTGTATTAAAAGCAGTGGTAGATGTGATTGAGGAAGGCATTTGTGAAAAATTAATTAGTGCGCAGCTACTCGTAACAAGTCGTTCAAATTGTGATGGTCATGTAGTTTTCAAACTAAAACACACTTATTACATTCTATTTTTATTAAAATTGTTGTTTAACTTACTGTTTTGTGTCCATATTTTTTATCCGAATGCATATTCTTTCATTAAAATGTTCTATACAACTGGTTCGAACCAGTTGTTTGATTTTGACGCTTGTTACAACCGAAGCACAACTCAACTTACTTACATAATACAAAGGGAAAACTGAAAAGTCGGCCATTTTGTTAGTTCGCTGCTAAATGACAGCTGGATGTGCTTTGACAGTCAACTATTTGTGATTGATAATACCAATTCTAAGCATGACCATAGTTGAGTTGTCTTCCATAATAGGGGGGTTAGTTACTCCAACCGAGTAACTGGCTGAACACAATGGAGACGAAGCCTTAACTGGATCTACAACTGGAATAGGTGTGAAAATATTGGACATGTAAAATTTCCATATAACGAACACAAGGCAACGCAGAAAAAGACTGAGCAAAAGTTGGCCAACTTTTACGTGCAGCACTTTTGACGTTTCAAATTTCAACTAGTCAAACCATTTGATGCAAGTTTACATAAGGTTGAAGTGAGCTTCAATATCTTTTCAATTCAATTCTTTATATTATGACTTTGTTTAATAAATTCGCAAAAAAATTTCACAAAAAAACATTAAAATCAACTAAATCAAATGTTAGAAATCTGTAAAGCAGCATTGTGTACGAAACTTTTGACAGCTTTTCCAACTGCAGTTCTAGTTTCAGTTGCAGCACTCCATTGTGTTCAGTAAGTAACCCGCTTACACTAATTGAGTAAGTTTGTAACGTCAGTGGTGAAGCTAAGTTTTACAACTGCCGAGAAGTGGCTTTATTAAATTTAGTACACTTAAACCAGTATAGTATGTAGATTTCACCTTTATTTCTTAATCAAGTTGACTCGTGTAATTTTAACAGGGTGAGTTTGCTGGTTGTATCTACATTACCAATCGATTTGTTTATTTTTACACGAGTATTACATTCTTTTTAAACAACTCTTTTTCTACGTGCAGTCGAATCTGAATTGCGATACTCACTTTTCTTTCTTAAGTAAGCACATCAAAAATACTAAATTATAAAAAAAGTAATAAATGTCACTTCTTTTCGAATGAAAGCGAATAGATGGTGTCCCATCTAGGTGTTTCTTTCAGATTAATTCTCGCCCTCATCGTGGCACAATTCTGATGATTTTCTAAATTATATAAAAGAACATAATACTCGTACTTAAGTAATTACGAGTTTACTCTATTTCCATTCCACATTCGTTCGTGTGAAAATTAAATTTATTAAATGAAGTGGCAAAATTGTCATGACACATTTTTTAACATTCGTAAAATTTTAATTACACAGGCAACGGGATTCATCATCCATCCTTAAATGAGATGGTATCTTTTTGAATAAATGTATCATTCTTACAACCACCACCGCACCCCCATGTAGAAATAATGATGATACACACATAGGCGCACGAAATTATGAGTAGTTTATATGTAATTCTATTTTTTGTTTTTATTTTTAACTTGAAAAAAAAAAAAAAATAATAATCACATCCACTGTGGTAGAAAACCTCTTTCAATTTCTCCACCATTTATCAAAGGTTTTCCTTTTTTACTTGCGATATAGGTACTATAGGGCAAGTTCTGCATTTGGAAAAAAAATCGAACTCGAGATTTTGATCAAAGTTGACATTACGATGATAGCGAAGACGAAAAAAGTGGGTCCGGCAATTCCGTCTGTCTGTCTGTCTGTCTGTCTGTCTGTCTGTCTGTCTGTCTGTATGTCTGTACCTCTCTCTACAGCCTTACCCACTGGACCTATTTTCTTCAAACTCGGCAGTTATGGGTCTTCGGTGATTCCCTAGAGGGGAAATTGAAATTTTTTTTTTAGCTCTAAAACTAACGGTACCCCCCATACACCCGTAATGCAAAATCTTATTTATCTCGAAAACGGCTCTAACGATTTTGATAAAAAAAAATTAGGTGTGATATTATGGACATGGACTACATTTTGGTAAAAAAAAAATTTGGGGCAAAATGTTATTAACGGTACCTGTCATAGAACCGTTTTTTTGATTTTCGACTTTCTCATTAACGGCTCTAACGATTTTAACCAAAAATTTTCAGCAGGAGTCCCCCTAAGTTTAAAATAATATTGTATATAAAAATATTCGAAAAATTATTTGTTGGGTTTTTTTTGAAAAATTTTTTTTTTTCAAAAATCAATATCTTCAAAACCTATGAACGATTATTTTTTGAAATTATTTCCAAAAATCAATATTATTACATACTTAAAATTCGCATCCCACATTTTTTCCTTGAAAAATTTTAAAGAAATTTCTTATATAAACAAATTATTTATTTAATAATAAAACGATTTTTTAAAGTTTGTTTGCATAAATTCATACTTTTCCAGAAATCAGACGGCAATTTCATTTTAAATTCATGTTTTATATTTATAAAATGTATCTTAAATTCCAAAGTACTTTTACATAAGAGCAAGTTCGTGCGATCCAGTCGTGCATTTTATTTCTGTGAAGCTCACATACTCGTAGTCTTAGGATTTCCTCTACTTTTTCTCGTTTTACATACTAGTTTTTTTTTTTTTTTGCTTTTCTTCCTCAAAAGATGTCACTGTCGTCGTTGTTGTTTTGTAGGCAACGTTCTGTTGGTGATGGTGCTGTCCCAATTTGAAGTGCCTACAAATTCACAAGTGCAATTGATGTTGTGTTCTACTACAACGAGCGACCACGATGGAACAAGGCGCATATATGCTGGCCTGGCCTGGCCTGGTTGACACAATTTCTCCTATATGGCTTCGTTTGTTTTTTTTTCTCGTTACTCTGCACTTTGTGTTGCCATATAGCCATCATCGTGGTTAAGGGGTTACATATAGTACTGTTTTTGTGAGGCTTTGAGGTACCTACTCTTAACCAGTCTTTAATTCAACTAGATGACAACTGGCATAGAGAGATACACGATAAACAAAAAAAGCTGGTCGGTCGCTTTTTTCTAATTGTATTACACTGGAGTGACCATCTCGAGGCACCCATCTCTGAACGGATGACTAGAGAATTGGTTTTGTGCGGAAATTGATTAATCTTTGGCACTTGACTCTCCTTCAAACTTGAACTACTCGTACATGTCGATCCATTTCGAAGTAATTCGAATCAGCAAAAACAGCAAGTACGTGCGACATATTCATGCATTTAGTTTTTGTTTTAATGTTGCGGCTTTTCTGCTGGTGCATGGTGGTGGATTGGATGGTATGCGGTTTTTAGCACTTGTCCATCATAATGTGACATAGTATCTTGAGGCTTGCACAACCACAGCTCTTTTTGTAAGATCAAAGCAAAGCAAGCTTTGAGTTAATAGTTGTTCCAACAGTAAAGGAATTACTTAAAGAGGGCACGTTAGGTTGTGCATTTTATTTATTATTTTTTTTTTTCTTATTCAGAGACTCTGACCCCAGCAAAAAGGGTTGTGCTGCAGATGCAATTTGCTTTTGCAGTATGATTGCAACACTTGTCACTTTTGAAAACCAACATCTTTTTTTGGCGGCGGTTTTTTTTGTATCTCTTTGAGAAATAATGACACTTGGCGATCTACTTACATAGACATATCATTAAGTAACAGGTTGCGCAAATGTGGCTCTAAAAGACATCCCACCTCAAGGAAATATTGAAATTTTTAAGCCTAGAACGAAGATGGAGCTAAATTTTAGCTTCAATGTGAAATTCTCTCTAAAGCTTAGTGAACCTAAAATTTAGTAAACAACCATATTTCAGGCTATCCACTTTTGTTTCTAACTGTACTGTATCGGTCGATATTTAGCACACGAATTACTTGTTCGGCACATAATTCTCGAGTCAAATTTTGACAGATTGTGTTATTCCTTATCTTTATGAGAACATTAATTTAGTAAAAATAATTTAAATTTTTTCAATTTTTACTTCCGACTTATAAGTACTATAAGGCAAGTTATGTATTCGTAAAAAAAATCGAACTCGAGATTTTGATCAAAGTTGACATTTACGATGACAGCGAAGACGAAAAAAGTGTGTCTCGCTATTGTGTCTGTCTGTTCGACTACAGCCTAAACGGCTCGGCCTATTTTCGTTAAAATTGGTAGATATCGTTTTGAATTCCCCCCCCCCACAAGTTTTTTTTAATTTTTTTTTAAGACATAGGGGTGGCCGTGGCGCGATGGCTCATTGCATGTTGTTTACTCATAACACTAACAACATATGATTGAGTTAAACTAGTATGCCCAACAAGGATGAATATGAATAAAATAATGCGAATTATAAGGGACATAGAAATAAGACACGGCAGCGGCATTTCTCCGCTTTAGTTCAGCCGCCATCCCTGGAGATAAAAAATCTGAGACAACCACCTTCAGTCTCAGCATCGGTGCCACACATCTTTCCTATCCTTCTTTCTCTTCCGTAACTTTAAGCTCTCGCTATGTTGAAACATTTAAAAGGGTAATCATAATCCCTTGAGCCCGATTAGATTAGAAAAAAAAAAAAAAACATAAAATAACGGTACGAATTTTTTTCAAAATTTTATAAATATTTTTTTCTCAAAAACTGTCCCACAGAATTAAAAAAAAAAAAAAAGTCAAAACATTTAGTTAAAGCTACGTAATGGGTGAAAAAAATTTCCAAAAAATGGTTATTGTTGGTAGCCCCGTTGGAACCATTTTTTTTTTTTTTTGATTTTCTCGAAAACTGTACAACCGATTTTAATCAGTTTTTTATGCTGAAGCTCCTCCAAAGTTTTAATATTATTGCGTATTAAAATTTTAAAAGTTTTTGGTTTCAAATTTTTAAAAAAAAATTTCAAATTTTTTTTTTGGAAACTCAATATTTCGAAAACCTCATGCTCGATTTTTTTTTAAATGATAAATAAAAGTTTCTTAATATAATCTACAAGATTTGAAAAAAAAAAATGATTTTACATAAAAATATAGGTACCCACCATACAAATGTTAAAAAATGGTTCCGAGAATTTTGATAAAAAATTTTTTCTTTTGTTTAACTTTTGCGATCTATAATTTAATAGAAAAAACTTTTGAAATTTATTATTGATTCTACCTACCATTACGAATTTTGAATTTATGATTTTCGGCATAACGAATTTTAATGAAATTTTTCATTGAGAAGCTTCTCAATGTTTTAAAAAATATTGCATTTCAAAACTTAAAAAAATATTTAACTTTAAGTTGGCGTACCAACATTTTTTCTTAAAAATGTTTTAAGAATTTTGTATATAAAACCTTATTGTTTTTAAGAAGCCACTACAACGACTTATAAATTTTGTTCTTGCATAAGCTGATAATTGCTTGAATCACATGGTATCCTGTTTTTAGCTACAACTACTAAAGGAGTTGTTTTAGTCATTTAAGAAGTTAATTGTATGCTTATGAACTGTTTTTTTTCTAATAACATTAATTTTTGAAATATTTGTACATACATAAGAGCAAGTTCGTGCGACTCAGTCGTACTTATAACACTACTGGAATTTCTTAAGTGCATCAAGTCTCTTAAATTTTTAAAATCTTGCGAAATCGATGAGGTCTTCACCCACATAATGTAATTAATCTCAGCATCAGAACTGGTATATTTTCTGCAGCTCTCAAATGTACAGATGTTATTCCGTTGCTAAAAAAGGTGCTTCTATAGTAATCTTGGTAACTAAAGACCCATCTCGCTTTTCCCGTCTTTAAGTAAATTTTTGAAAAAGTTTGAAGAGTAGAATGATAAATGTCCGTCAAGTTAGGTCTACCACTTCAAAATTTTAAAGATGTAATAATTGAATTAATTGTCGTGAATTTGTCGTAAATTTGTCGTAAAATGAAAAAAAAAAATGTGCGCTTGTTTTTTTTAAATTAACCCTTGGTAGCGCTAACTTAACTGTCAAGTAAGTATTTTGTAAAACGAACTCCTGAGGTTACGAGCTTTAATTTTATAAAAAATAACCCCTAAGTTTTGGTATGGTAGTGCTAGGTTTTATGAAAAAAATTGACTTTGATCATATTAAAGGCATTTTTTGAGAAAAATGGGCGCCACGATTTTTTTACTTGTGCGACATATTTACCACAATTATTTATGATGCCCTTTTATTTTTTCAGTTCATTTTACCCTCTTTTGAGGAGTGGTAGTGCTAATTTTACTGTCAAGTAAGCATTTACAAAAGTTAGCGACAACTTTTTTCGTTTCACACAATTAATCCGATTGTTAAATCTTTAAAATTTCGAAGTGGTAGTGCTAACTTGACGGACATGTGTCGGATTCTTATGATGGCACGACGCTGGGTGGTCCAATTTTCAATGACTCTTCCGCATAAATCCCACTGAATTTGAGCGATGCCTGTGTTAGGACTTAAGGAAACCCCATGAGAAAAAGCCTAGCAATGTCAAATCGCATGACCTTTGTCAACTCCGCGATGGATAACGTTACCTTCAAATCCTTCAGGCAGAATGTCAATCGCGGCGTCCGCTATGCGGCGTGTACGGCCGTTCTGCTGGAACTAAATATCGTCTAGATCCTTATGGTCCAATTTGGGCTTTAAGAAATTTGTTCTCAGCGCTCGCCATTTACAGTGACCGCCTGACCAAATTCGTTTTTAAAAAAAAGTACGGACCAATGATCAATTATCTGGCCCAAAATCCGCAACAAACGGTAACTTTTTGGGGATGCATTGCCACCTGGGTGTACATCGTGCGGGTTGGTCTCGTCACATATGTATACTTACATATACATATTTACATGTTAACTTAACCATTAATCAAAGAATGCCCCTCGTCGATCAAAATTGGGCCCTTTCCAAACGATCTGAAATTCAATAAACTCTAACAAACGACATTGTCTATGGTCATGAACTCTGAGCTCCTGGGTCTATTGGATCTGGTACGCGTGTAGACAGGCAAAATTCGTCAAGTTTAAGTCTGCGAAAGGCTGAGTTCTTGTACAAGCTGAAGATTCGACAGCTTCAGGTTTTGCGTTGCTTTGACGTACAAATTGGCTGATTAATAACCGGAACGGTTGTCACAAATTTGCCACCAACCGTTGAAGAGTCGGCTGTGATTGTCACCACGTTTTATTATTTGGACTTGTAACTGAGTGATTTAGCGTCAGTAACCGAATAATAAACAACAGATTTGACAGATGTCACCAAAACAACATGGCCACCACAGGCTACCAAAATATACCTGCGCCATTAGAAAATTCCTTTACTTAAAATTTAACATAGTTTTATCAGCCTAAAAAAAATGCACAAAAATTAAAAAAAAAAAAAAAATAAAGTTCAGAGGACCAAAATGTATTCAAAACAAAATACTGACACTCCACAGATAGTTCTTTCTCTTTATTTTGAAATTAAGTGTAATTTAAATAAAATATTGCAGATCAAATAATTTCAAAATAAACATTTTGACCCAAGTGAATTTTCGAAAACGTTCAATAAATCAGTTCACTCTACTTTCATTTTATTTATATTTCAAAAACACTTCATACAACAACAACAACATCTTAATTTTTAGCTGAATTTTCTATTCATGGCCTTACATATATCTCAGAAGTCTGGAAAAATAACCCAAGTGAATTTGGGTCATCATTTTATGTACTTTGTGCGTCTCATATTGCGAGTATAAAACCATAAATTTCGGTATTCCAAATAAAAAAAGAATGAAAATCATAAAATATTATTTCCAAACTATAAAAACAGATCCTAAACGACACGTTCATGTTGTATGAAAAAAATAATTTAACTAGATTCATACGCTCAATAAATATTAAAATCATTTCCATGCCCCTTTCGAAACATGCTGGCTGTGAATATTAGCAATTTGCTGCTATAAAAATGCTGAATCATTCACAAGTCACGCATCATTTTCCAAGGGACTCCAAAAGGCTAGGCTGCACACTTTGCATGGCAGTGAAAAAAATGAATTAAAAAAAATTGATATTTTCACCCAAAAGATTTAATGAAGTGTGGTCTTATAAATTGTCCTATATACAAATGTTTACTTGTTGAATTGTTGAACTGCTAATTAATTCAATAGAACCACACTTTACACATTTAATAGATTTTTTACTGCGGGTCCAGGATTCTATTTTTTAAAGTTTAAAAATGTTTCCTTATACTACTAAACTTTAATAATTGTTTTAAATAATTTTTTTTTTTAATTTTATTTGCAGAAAGCGTCAAATCCATTTTGGGACGACACACGAAAATTTTAGTGAAATACATGGTTAAATTGGAAACGAAAGGCGACAAAACAGAAAACCGTGTTTTGGTAAGTAAAAGTCGAAAGTGGAAAGTGCAAGTATAGAAATATAATATCATTCAAATATTTGCCGCGGCGCTTCCAAAACGTCAAATGTTTCATTGCTCTGTCACATATAAATCGGGCTGAATTTTACCAATAGCATTGATTATATGTTACTCGTAGTTTTGAGGGCAGTTGTCTTTTGAGGTTCACTGGCAAAGACCTGTAAGAAAATCCGACAAGAATAAGTCTAACAGGGTCAAATAGTACGATCTCGGTGGCCAATTTACATTGTCTCCGCGTGAGATAACTATGTTCGGAAATCGCTCATGCAAAATGTACATTGTGGCACGCGCTGTGTGGCAGGAAGCGCCCTCATTTTGGAACCACATGTCATCGGTGTTCATACCATCGAATTTGGGCCAAACCAAATTGGTTATCATCGACCGATAACGCTCGTCTTTTGATGGCCTGGCCAGCATCGTTGTCCATGAAATATGGATCGATGATGCCGCCAGCCCAAAATCCACAGAAAACTTTTTCTGGCGGATCTCGTGTGGATTGTGATCGCCCAAAGTTCGTCAATTTTGTTTGTAGATAAACCCATTCATCCAGCAATGGGCTTCGACGCTGAATATTATTTTCCAATCGAACCACGCAAAATGTAGCTCCAACGGTCTTCTGTTTACATTCATAAAACAATTTAATCATTTGAGTATGTTGTTGATCGTTATACTCGTAACTCTCAAAATCGGTTTTACTATAGACAAACTTAATAAATGATAACCAATTTGACAGATGTAGCTTTAACAATATGGCCGCAATCACCTGTCAACGTTTAGAAATCCCTATTGATAAAAACTTTATTTGTATATATGACAATTGATAGTTCTCTATCTGTCAAGAAAGATTGAAATTTCATCGAAGGATAGCCGCATTGTCAATGGATTAAAAATTCATTTCGATCGAAATACTCTAATATGACAAAATATACGAGTAGTAAATCCATAAACTTTTAAATTCCGTTAAAATCTATTAACTGTCAATATAAGAAAAAAGGAGAGTAAGATACAGTTTCAGGAAAGACCCAACATTGTGCTTTTATCACCCATATTTCATAGAATACTAAAGAGTGTTTTTTTTTTTTGAGGCGGTGAAATTTCAATTGGCACCACTGTTTTATGTGACAGTCGATTTGATTGTTGTAAGGTTTGTTTGATTTAGTAATTCATCATAAATAGATCCACACCTGAGTTTGCAAATTGTTCTAATTTATTTTGAGAAACAGAGTTCGAGAAATTCATCGGGAAAATAATTCTCGAATTTGGAGAGATGATAGTCCTGTGAAATTGTTGATCAATATGTCTTCAAAAATGATAGTGGTCAGAACGGCACAAATAATGGTTAGCAGTTGATAGACATTATTCGTGCCTCAATTGGAATTTTATATTTTGCTTTGGCACTTACATTGAAACAGATCAATTTTATCATAACCTCAAATCCTAGGTTACGTTAGATTGTGGCGGTTGCCATCATGATAAACACATACACCATAAACTGGTACATTGTGATACCACATTGAATCTAGGAGACTTTCTCCCTAATCGTAAAATCGTATGAAAAGTGTCAGACTACCTACATTATTTTAATATTTGACAGATCGCTGGCTTCATCGTAGTAGAAATCTCCCAAATTGAGTGTTGTTTTTTTTTTGTGATAGATAAGGACTTGTACCTGAGTAATGGTAAGAGTGAAATTAGTGACAATTCTTAACAATGTTGGGGATTTGTACATGTAAAAAAAAAGCAAATACCTTTTCAGCTGCGATAACTTATAAGGATTGTTCTTTCAACGATATGTGGTATTTCGGACTTCTTACAAACCCTTTTTGTAAAAAAAACCTAATAACTACACGAATGTGGAATGCTTTACATGGCTCAATGTTTCCCAGTCATTGCAATATGCAGAACTTCAAAACCAATGTGCATCGGTATCTCCTTTCTAATCCTATGCTACTTTTCTAAATGCTCGCACTGTGTTTATCATTATAAGAGTATTCATAACTCCTTGAGTATGCGTATAATAAAAAAAAAATGGCTGTGACAACACCTATGATAACATCTGTGATACAAACTATATCTATGTATATGTGATACTAACTATATCTTACTTTTCCCAACTTGGTATTGCTAGACCAGTAATTGACAAAAATCATATCATTTCCCTAAGCTTAATGATTCTACATCCTATAGACGTGACGAAATAACATCTTTCATTGTTAAACGTTACATTTTTGTCTTAAGCTCGTCCTTTGTGTTATCTGTTAATTACTCGATTCAAATACATATTTTTGGAAAGGTTTGGAAGTCTTCATTTATTTTACCGCTTTTGAAAAACGGGAAGAAGTGTTGTATAGCATGTATACCAAATTTTATCGAAAAAATCATTTAAGTTACAAAAACGTTATTTCGGCACATCAAATGGACCTATTAAAAGTGAATCTACCGCAATCAACTCGATTGAGTTTCGCTCGGATATTATTGTCAAAAACCAAAGTGTATTTCAAACCGACCGACGTCTCGTGCTTAGAATTTTCAAAAGCGTTCCACCGTGTGAATCGCGGTGTACATTTAAAATAAGCTAATGAACATTGGACTCAAAAATTTGTTCTTAATCTGGTTGTAGTAGTTGATTTTTTTAAAAATAAAACATCAGAAAAGACATCAGTGCTTTCTGGCGTTCTACAAGAGAGTCATTTAGGCTTCTTTCTATTTTTATTGGTTATATTAGTGACTTGAATAATGCAATCGAATATTCAATTCATCTTTAATTACATAAATAATAGCCGTGTTTTATTGGTTAGTGAATACACTACATCGCAAAATTTAACATGGAAAACAACAACAAACGATAAGTGAATAAAAATAAGCTAGTAATTGAAATGGATAATTTAGTGAAGATGGAGTTTCGGATGTTGAAATGTAGGAGGTGTTTAGGTGGTGTCCGAAAAAATATATGTGGCATACTTGAGGGTGTGTTCGTTGGTATTTATTTTGTTATACTTTGCCTTTACTAATCCAAAGTGTGATCGCTCCGAAATTTATAGAACAAATATTTTTTCAAATGCAAAACTTTAATTCATACCATAATTCCGACTTTACACTACTGCCACTAACTTTGTCATAAAATATTGAATATTGAAATATTGAATTCGATTGATATGTTTTATCAGTTCACTGGCATTTGTTCAAAAATGTCGTATAACTGCGGCATTATGCTGAATTTATATAACAACTGGAAAAATTAAAGCTAAATTCTCAGAACACCTATTTTATTTGTTTAGTATCGTTATAACTTCATATGACTCTTTAACATTTAAAAACGTCAAAATAGGTCTGTTTACTTAGTTCTTTGCACGAACTACTATTGTTTTAAGGTTGCTCAGAATCAATTTATTAAAAGAAATTGCCTTAGGCTAGGTTGTTTTGCAACTGTTTGGTTTAAGAAACTAAAAAGTTTGGCGCAAAATTTTAAACATTTAAAACCTACTCTAAAACAATTTTAGAATGGGAGTCGACTCTAAATATTCAGTATAAAACGAGAGCCGACTTTTTGTTAATTTTAAAGGACATAAACTATACTTTAACGTTAAAGAGCTCGTCTTACTTTAACAGCAGCAAATAGCTAGTTTATCTTTTAAAAGTATACTTTATCCATATTGACAATGGTCATTTCATACCAAAGCAAATCGAAGAAAAAATGTATACTGATGTTTTATTCGATTTTTTAAAGATGTTTTTTGTAAATAGACTGAATAACTGAATATTATAAATTCGAAATAATCGTACGAAAGTGCTCTACGATGAACAAATCTGTAAATACAAATGTATGTAGGTACATACATATCTTATGTATGCACGCGCGCCGCCGCACAGTGTTGCGAGCCCATACAAAAGTTGATCAAAAATACTTGCGATATTGTTTTTTGGAATTTTAGCTTTTATTTACATTTTTAGTAATGTTTTATAATAAAACCAACATTTTTTAAGTTTAAAAACATGTTCATATATTTGTTTTGCCGATTTTAAAACAATAGTTAAACTAAAAAAGCAATTGAATCACCAATTAGAAGGAGGGAATAAATACCAAAATTTCCAAAAATGACATTTTGATGCAAATGTCATCTCTATACCTAGACCCATCGGTTAGGCCGAAGAAAGAAACAAAAACCCGTTTTTCTAATAGAAATATAGGTGATTTTAAAAAAGCATCTTAGAACAGTCACATAAAGAAATTATTCAGTTTTTTGAGTTTTCCCAACAATTAGATCAGATGGATTTATTCCCTTCTTCCAATTGGTGATTCAATTATTAAAAATGAAAAAAAAAAAAATATTAACGCATATAAGGATTTTGAATCGGTTTTTATCAATTTTCTAAATATGTATTCCATTATATCTTCATCTATAATTTTTGGTTGAAAGTTTCTTAATTTATTTCGAATACTTGAAATTAAAGGATCTGACGTTATAAGCATCATATTCATCAAATCCATATTCGTATTTTTCACTAATTTTTTGATGTCGGCCAAGAAATAGCTTATAACTTACCCATTTTCTTATAAAATCTTGATTTTTTTATTATTACTTCAATAGCTTAACACAATTAAAATAAATAAAACGTTCTATAACAAAAAAACTTAAACTTAAGGAAAAGAACACTCCTCAAACATCGGCATCAACTTTCTTTGTGTTTTCCATTTCTCCTTTGTGTCCATGTTCCAGAGCTTAGATCTCATCCAGTGATGAAAATTTCTTTGGAAAAATACCGTTTTAATATGAATTGACAAGTGATAATCTAGTTTATGTATACAAGAAATTTTTACGTGACAGCTCATCTTTCGATTTATTACTATGGGACAAAACACTGTGCGCCGCCGCCGGCTGAGACGAGTATAGCTAAATGAATCTGCACCTTGCAACAACAAATTGAGTTTTTATGCTGCGAATTTGAGATTTATACTTTATTTCCATCTAAAATACTGTAAATAACTTATAAACAATCAAAATCTGTACCGAGGTAGTATATAAAATGTACTTTCTTCGGCGAAAAATTATTTGGTTTAAAGTCTGTTCTTTTTTTTTCTTTTTTTTTTGTGTTTTTGTAGTTGTGTGAGTTATGTATCTGTCAAATTAAGGGTTGTTCAACGCAAATTCGCTTAGGTTCTGTTGTAAAACCCACATCAGTTAGAAGAGTTGTTTAACTTGTTTAAAATTATGCAAAAGTTAGACGAAGTCTCCAAGCTAAACGACTGCGTTAAGTAGAGCCGGTTATATTCCTTAAACGAGAACTGTTTAAAATTTTGCGCCTTTGTGTTTTGACACAAACTAAACGATTGCCTAAAATGAGTTCGCTATTTTGTGTAACATATAATTATATGCACCTGCGCGGACATTCAACCAAATAGTTCATCTGTTTTCTATAAGTATAAAAACAGTGTTGTGCAACTAAAAATTGAATGTGCACTCTCAGCCTTAAGACGATATTAGTAAAAAAAAATGTTTAAAATTAGAAAACTACTTTAAAGTTAGAAAATATATAAGAAGTATAATACTATTACCTTAATAAGAGGCTGTTTAAAATTTTGCGCCAATGTCATTTTATTGAGTACTATGTTTTTTTTCTCCAATACTCAGTATATTATGCGATATATTTTCGCACTTTTGTAAGTTTTAAATCAAATTTAACAGTGAGAAGAACTCTAAATCAACTCGATCTGCATTTTCATGAATATTTCAACTCCAGCTTAAAAACGAGATACAGATCTTTCGAACACATCCGAGTAAGTTAATTCTTAATTCCACAAGTAGGAAGGAACAAGGAAGAGTGAGTTAAAGAGTGAATAAAGCGTTTTTTTGGTACTTGTATTACTGTGCTAGATATAGATTACCAATAAAACGCGCCTAATGATGAATATGAATTATTGCAAAAGGATTTCAAAATGTGTTTCCCTTTGGTGTAGGTATATGTAATAATGTGATGTCAATAATATGGAACTAAATGTATCAAAGTGAAAGTGCATATCTTTTTGCCGTAAACGTGTGTCTTTTTCAACTCATATTTGCTTAGTATAGTCACTTGAAAGGGAATTAAAATTGACACAAACCTAAACTCTTCAAACTCAAAACTAAAAAAAATAGTATTTTTTTTTTAGCTAAATAAATAAATAAAGAGAAGGTGAGGATCGATTTATTCTCTTCTCCATCCATGTAGCTTCTGCAAAAATTATTTAAAAAAAGGACAAAACCGCACTTCGTGCTATTTTAAAAGATTGTCCTGTTTTGATCTGCTTAAATAAATCAAATAGTTAGAGCCTTTCAGATCCAGTCTATTTTATCGCCAAATAATTGATGATAAGGCTGTGCGTACAGTAGTGCGACAGAGTCATGCGACAAGCGATTCGATATGCATAATTAGGTGCGACATAGTGCGCACAAAAATTATCAACAAATTGCACTACACAACACAAGCACTGCAATAACAAAATTTTACTCGTTTGATTTTTCCCTTTAAACGTCAAAACAAATAATATGAACCCTTCTCGCACAAAAACAAACGATATGAACCTTCTCGCACAAGCTCGCTTAAAAAAAGTGGTCAGAAGAGTTTTTGAGTGAGATGCTTGCAATAGGTATGCGAGAAACTCGAAACACCTGAGCGTTTAACCTAAAATTTGATGGAATGCTCATGTACAAAGGTAAATATCATATCAAATTGTATGAGATGAGCATGAGCCGTCAGACGTGGCGTGATGAGCTTTCAAATTCTGTTTCTACACTAGAGCTGTGTCAATCAGGATCGATTCGATTTTTTTGATCCGATCATCGAAAAGTATTGATGATCGAAATCAATAATTTTAATCGATCTTAATCTTAATCATTTAGATGATTCTCGATTCTGGATTCTCGATTTTCTATTTCAATCTCAATCATTTCAATGAGTCTCGATTTTCGATATCAGTTGACTCGATTAACCATGATTTACTCGATTCCATTTGTTTCGATTCAATCTATGTGGATTATGAACGCCAAACGGACGGTGGACTGGAATTTCTTCTGGTTGAACTCGGCATTGAAGAACATGGGTTGATGTTGTAAGCCGCAAAAACAATTGTTGGGTTGAACTGATGTTATTTGATGTATCAGGATCCGGTATGTTTAATGTGGATTTTTGGACGTTTCTTAATCCATCGATATCGTAGCCATTCTTTGATGGAATTTGACAGTTTATGACTTGACGAATAGAAGACGAGTTCAGTTATGACGTACAAAGAGTATTTCGTACCAAATGTTAGCCGAAAGCCCTGACATTGCTTTTTTCCGGAGCAACAAGTAAAAGCTCTTTTTTTTTTGGTATTTTTAGACGTTTCTTAATCCATCGATATCGTAGCCATTCTTTGATGGAATTTGACAGTTTATGACTTGACAAATAGAGTACAATTTCAGTTTTGACGTACAAAGAGTATTTTGTACCAAATGTTAGCGGAAAGCCCTAAAATTGCTCTTCTCCGAAGCAACAAATAAAATCTCTTTTTCTTGAATTTTTTGACACTTTTTAATCCATGTACAAAGTAGCCATCATTCGATGTTATTTGACAATTTATGGCTTACAATAATAGAGTAGGTATTTTGTGAGATTTATCAAAGCCTCAAGTCAATCTTATCATCGAAATCGAATAGGAACACTATAGAATCATTTCAGTGAAATGAAAATGATCGAATGATCGTTTGACTGAAATGATCGGATCATTTTCGTAATCGATTGTTGAACGATTCGATCATTTGAAATGAACGATTTACACAGCTCTATTCTACACTATTGCACATGAAACTGTGTGAAATAGTGTGGAAGGATTTTTACGAAATTCACCACACATCGTCAAAATCATTCTATTATTTTCTTCGACACACAAAGTGTGATTTTAGTTCTTGAATCGACCTAAAAAAAACAAAACGAACTGAAAATGTGTTACAAATACGTTGCCTTCCGCTTTCAGGGTACCACAAGGAAGCCATCTAGGCTCAGTACTATTTATTTTAGCATAAATAACAACTTTACTTTATCATTATATGGCAGATAATAAAAAAATCCTTAAACATATTCTAATGCTCTACTCAAATGATGATTAATTAATTAGACATATTTTCTGTTTTGTTTCAAAAACCTTCTGCAGCTCAAAAGTCATCTGCGATTCTTTTACCCTCAATGCCTATATTCAATTCCCAACACTGGTTCACTTCATGTTTTATTTCCACTTGATTTGGGTTTTGAAAGTCTATTCTTAAAAAGAGCCTAACTTTCGCTCCTAGATTGACAACATTATCAAATAAATTCAAATTGATGCTTGGATTTATTCAACAAAAGTCCAAAGAATTTTCTTTCATTCAACTTGTCCTATCAAGCAATACACCAAGTTAGCCAGATAAAAGATGTGGAAGCTATCCAGCGTAGGTTTGATTGATTTGTACTGCGTAGTTTCCCGTAGGACATAAATAACCGAATGCTTCCATCTGATGATGACTTGCAAATTGATTTCTTTGATTGTGGGTATAATTTTTATAAACGAAATAATAAGTGATTTGTGTGCTATCACCAATCACCAAAGACATCATTCCGATCGCAACTTAATAAATGATCAAATAAATATATTAAACTTCATTGATGTTTGTGCATCATCGAATTTCAATTAACATTGTTATTATTCAAACAATATGCAAGTTCGCCGAAGACCTTCCCATTTGGTGTCATGTTTCTAAGCGACTCATCGAAAAATAGCAAAGCGTAATTTATTATTCAAACAATAATCGAAGTGTCAACTTTATTCTCAATGCACTTCCAATACTCGACTTCAAGTTTTTACAAAATAACCTCGAAGTGTCTTAATTTTACGCACTTGCTTATTAATTGTTAATCAGCACGATATTGGATATCAACTGGTGTTAGGGTAGAATACACATACACCAACGATATATTTCTATCTAACCATTTGTAGATATAAAAATGCAGAATACTAATTAACCTTCATAATAAATCAGTGCGAAATTAATAAAAAAAACCATAAATTTCACACTTGGAAAACAATCGCCATCAAATTCTATGAAAAGTTCAAGCCCCCAACACTTTCGATTTTCCTGCAGAGAAGAACCCTCTTGATAGCTAGTGGCTCTCTTTGTTAAATAGAAATTCTTAAGAAAATATTTATCATTCCTCATGGCATCATCATGTCGCCTTATGACACAAAAAAAGAAATAAGTAAAAATAGTTCGAAGGATCAAGGGACAAGTCAGAAGAGGATATTGTTTTTTTTTATTGATAAAAGTTTTCTGAACTTATTGCATTTGCAATCGTTGGAACTATATTCAAAGTGAATTAAATTAAATTGAATTTCATTTAAAAGTATCCAAATTGACAAAAAGGGCCCCAGCCAGCCAGAGATATCAGAAATATCAGTTACAGTTTAATTCAATTTGATTAAATAAAAAAAAAGAACACAAACCCTTTTGCTGCTTCATAGCAATTTGTTGAATTTTTTTAAGTTAAATAATTTTTTAGCTTACACCTTCAGCAGGTATGTTCATACCTGTACGAAGGTACGCCTATAGTGAAAAGGAGTTTTACGGTAATTCGAAACGATTTTTGAAATTCCTTCATTTCCCCGACAAAATGCTGCTTAAGTGCAATTTTTCACCTTTCTTAGCAATAAATGTACACGAGCCTTAAATGAAAGGACTCCCATTCAAGGATTATATGCTTTTACGAAAACATTTTATATTTCAATGGTTTGGTTTGCGTGGGGAGAGAGGGGGGAACGACTTTTCGTTTATAGAGAGAAATGGTTTAAAGTATTGGATTTATGTTTAGGGAACGACGACGACACGACAAAAGTTATTTCTTCTTCGAATTTCATTAGAGTTTCTAGTAATGGTATGTGTATGAATGGATGTTAACGGAACGAACCCCATCCTATGCTACTTGTAAGTGAGAGCTTTTCCGCCTCCATGAACAAATAAACTT
The DNA here is from genome assembly GCA_911387755.1 of Chrysotoxum bicinctum. NCBI lineage: Eukaryota > Metazoa > Arthropoda > Insecta > Diptera > Syrphidae > Chrysotoxum > Chrysotoxum bicinctum. The sequence continues at coordinate 226,300,323 of OU426987.1, forward strand.
AACTCTATGGAAAATTGTTTTAACATTTCACCTGTGTTCTTGTATTAGGAGTTAATGCGGATTTATTGAAGGAGACTTTAACTAATATGACGACGAGACGAGAGGGTGAAATTGTAATTTTTTTTAAAACTAATTTTAAATATCTGGTTGGTTAGATAAGACTTAGTTTTCTTCAGCTTTATGATAAAAGTCTTGTAAATAATAAGCTAGTAGTAATTTCAAAATCTTAGAAGCTATTGCACACAAAATAAAATACTCCATGATCAGGTAGCGTCTAATTGCTGTACTACTTTAAGTAGCTTCAAATTTGAAGGGTTAATATAAGTTTAGAAAAGAGTGGATACGAAATTTGCAGTGGTTAGAACGTGCAAGTTGTTTCAATATCTTAGATCTGTGTGTTCATTATTAAATGCAGAATTCGTTTCAATTATACATAAATTCCACATTTTTGTAGAACGGTTGAAGAGAGACTTCAGAGCCTACAACTGTTTGCCTCTATTCTTTAGAGAACAATATGCAAGTACACAGATTTCGTAAAAGCGATGGATAGAGTGCTTTAACATATAGTACTAACCTTGTTGAGTTCGTATCCTTAAGTCTCTCAGCCTTAGAAAACCTAAAGGAAGTCGACGTTGCCTCAACCGATTTCAGTAAGGCCTTTGACAAAATCTCACATAAAATCATTCTATTCAAACTGTCAACCCTTGGGTTTGAACGTATCTTCTTAAGATGAATTTCTTCTTACCTGAAAACTCTACTACAAAGTTCGATTCAGATCTTCTCTGATGATTTCGTAGCTACCTCCGGGGCGCCATAAGGCAACCACTTAGGACCTCTCCTCTTTATTTTTACTATTAACGAAATGGTCATTAAACATTCTCATATTTCACTCTACGCCGACTATACAAAGTTTTTTCCACACATGATGCCACTCTTCTACAACTTGTTCTTAAAAGTTTCTCTGTCTGGTGCCTGCAAACTTGCTTAGAGCTAAGTGTGATTCAATCACTTTTTCACAAAACGCATCCAATCTACTCCCCGTCGATACCTTATTCATTATCAACCCATATCCACCGCTAAGCCAATTCGAGACCTTGGTGTTTTATGCGATAGAGAGCTCAACTGTTTTACACATATTGACTGGATTATAATCAAAGCAAACTCTACACTAGGCTTTGTGAAACGTTGGTTCAAGGAATTCTCTGACCCCTACGTGACCCCATCTTTATACATACATAACCTTTGTTCGCCCGCTTATTGAATACGCCTGTCAAGTATAGTCCCCTTTTCAACAAATTCATATAGGTATCCAGAATCGAGAGCATTCAACGTCGTTTCTTCATTTCTCACTGCGTGGTTTGTCTTGGAATAACCCTTTTATTTTACCGACTTCTGTTAATCAACTTTAATACGCTGAAAGAACGAAGAGCAATAAGCGACATTGTCTACATTGGCCTATTGATTGCACGACTCTCTAGAACTCCATCTCTTTCAACACTAATTCCCGTAATATGAGAAAGGTTAAGAAGGCTATACGCCGGCTTAAGCAGAACAAAGCCCCGGGAGCCGATGGCATACAAGCCGAATTATTTCAGCACGGCGGGCCAGCCTTACGTCAAGCAATTCATAATATTATAGTGCACGTATGGGAGCAGGAAGAAATGCCAGAAGACTGGCGAAAAGGTATAATATGCCCCATACATAAGATGGGAGATGTCACAACGTGAGAGGTATCACGTTGTTGAGTACCGCCTATAAGATACTCTCCTCTATCCTACAAGACCGGATAACCCCATACGCTAAAACCGGCATCGGACAATATCAGTGTGGTTTCATTCCAGGCAAATCAACAACTGATCAGATCTTTACCCTTAGGCAGGCGACGGAAAAATGTCTTGAATTTAACATCCCAACATACCATCTGTTTATAGACTTTAAGGCCGCCTATGATACGAGTAGCATAGCCAGGGTAGAACTTTACAAAGCCATCAGAAAATTCGGCATCCCAAATAAATTGACACGACTATGTAGGTTGACCATGACCAACGTAACAAGCCAAGTAAAAATAGCCGGATTGTTATCCAGACCAATCAACATCTTTAATGGACTCCGACAAGGGGACAGTTTGGCCTGCCTCCTATTCAACCTGACGTTGGAGAAAGCAATCCGTGACTCTGGCACGGCAACAAGAGGGACCATCGTCAACAGGTCCAGCCAGTTACTGGCTTACGCAGACGACATCGAAAGAACCGAACAAGCTGTACACGATTCCGTGGCGTCAAATGCGAGAGGAACAGTTGATCAAACAATCAAGGTAGCGGAGCACGAATTTGAAGTGCTGCAATCCTTTAAATACCTTGGGTCAATAGTAGCAGTCGATAACAATGTAGAAGAAGAAATACGCGGACGGCTTCTCAAATCCAACAGAGCCTACTATAGTCTGTCAAAGCTCTTCAACTCCAGAAATCTCACCATAACTTCAAAACTGCTGCTGTACAGGACCATGGTCCTGCCAGTACTCACATGGATTCGAGACCTGGGTGCTTAGCAAAAGGCACTCCGACCCCATAGCTGCGTTTGAGAGAAAAGTCTTAAGGAGAATTGTTGGCCCCATATCTGAGGAAGGACGATACCTTGAAGCAGATATCGTGACAAAAATTAAGCTCAGTAGACTCCGGTGGGCAGGGCACCTAGCTCGCATGAGCGAAGAGGAACCTGCTCGGAAAATTCTTTGTGCTACATTCTATGGTAGACGACATGGTTGCGCTGGAGAGATGGCGTAGACCAGGACGCCCGAAGCCTTGGGGTGCGCAACTGGATGGCGGCGGCTCGAGACCGGGATAGGTGGAGAGACTTGTTGAAAGAGGCCAGGACCGGAACCTGGTTGTCGAGCCGATGATGATTGTCGGGATTCCCTCAAGAGAGTCATTTGGGGCCACATCTTTTTAATCCTTTTGTGAATAACATTCTTGACCTTTTGAAGTTTGCAAATTGTTATTTAAAACTATAGTTTCCAATAATTGAAGATTGTTTAAACTTTCAAAAAGACAGATATGCTTTATCAGTGGTGCAAATATAATTATCTGGATTCAAATACCTCAAAATGTAAGATTTTCAGAGCCTTTCGTTCAACACCTAGGACTTTATATAGTTACAGTCGATTGTCAATGAAATTTAGGACCTTGCTGTTATTTTTGATACCAAGTTGTATTTTTCTTCGCATTTTAATTTCATCATATCCAAGGCAAGTTTACTTGGTTTTAAAAGCGAAACGCTGTGGTTTTTAGCTATAGTTATACTTTTGAAGCTATTTATACTTCTTTAATTATGCCTTCATTCGAATACTGCTGCGTTATATGGTCTCTTTTTTTTTGAAAACTCTTCTGATAGGATCGAAAATATTCAAACAATATTCACAAGCTTTGCATTGAGAAACTTGTGTTGGTCAAAAGTTTTGCTGTCATAAGCAAGCGAAAATTCGACAATGACCCAACTAATCAAATGTTTCCAAAATTCATTTGACTGTTTTCAGCCTTAAACCTATATTCTAGGCGCAAAAATGTTTTAAATTCAACAGAGCAGATACGTGAACTCTTGCTTTGGGCCATATTAATGTTATTCAAACAATTTTAATAATATTCACATTTGCATACTTTTTAGCATTTGCTTAAAGGCTTTCACTTTTAAATGTTGGTCAGATCAGAGGGAGAAACAAAGTTCTTACATTTCGATGCATTTTTAGCAATATCTATAATCGTTCTACAAAAGGTTGTGAGTAATGCGTCTTCCTAAATGGAAGCACCATTCATGGAGTACAGTCAGAAAAAATAAACCGTAAACGACAAAAAAACCATCTGTAAGTTTTAAATTTCACAAGATTATAAACACTCAATTTCATATTGTTGTTAATGGCGGAATTCAAAAAGACCATCTAAGGTTGCCATTGCAGTTCCACATTCAAAGAACAGGGATGTACGAGTAAATCTGGAACTGAGTATGAAAAACTAAAGAGGCTGTTGTCGGCAAAACAGCTGAGTGGATTAGTACTGGTTGTAATAGGCAAGAAATTATTTATAAAAATAAGAAAAAAGAGTTGGCGACAAAACAGAGCCTTGAGGTACACCCACATTTATTTTGGGATATTCAATTAAAAACATCAAAAACAACACTAAACCCGTAAATTTTTGATAAAAGAGATTAGATACCAAAGTCTATGTTATGTCTTAGAAATTTGGCTTTAAGACTTTCTCCAAAATCATGTAAAGATGGGTTTCACTTGTTTTACTGTTGATCATTAAGAAGCCTTCATTCTTTAAGATATGTCTTAAGGTGGCGATTGATCAATGATCAGTGTTTTCATCATTGGAACGATAGTGAAGACGACTGGTAATTAAAGTTTGAAGAATATTCGCCTAGAAAAAATTCAATGGCGCAAAATTTACTACTAAATTTCCTAACTTATTATCAGTTTAATTACTTTTTCTTAATTTTAAGCATTTTGTGACTAATATCATGCTAAGGAAATTTTTTTTATAAATTGCTTCTGAACACAGCTAAACCATTGACAGTTCGTTCATAAAATAAAATAAACAGACCTTCTTTTTGACGTTTGTAAATACAAATATAAATTAACGGAAGAACTAAAATTTTAAATCGCTGTAGCTGTGTTTTTAAATATAAAAATTTTGAAAGATTTTCAAGAAATCAATTTTAAGTTTTTATAATTATGGTAAAAATCATTGAACCCAAAAAAAAATATTTTTTAAACTTTTTTTTATAAGTTCCTTTAAAAAAGTTTTCAACTTGGGCGAATAGCTTTGGCGGCCATTTTGTTTTGGTGACGTCTGTCAAATGTGTTGTTTATTATTCAGTTACTGAATGCAAATGATAAAAATTTATTATCAAAATGAGTGTTCGTCAGTGAAAACGTTGCGCATATTTTACGGTAGACCTGAAAGCCCTTCACAAACGACTCATCAACGGTTGGGTTACAAATGTGAGACGACAGCCAACATTCGTACCTCAAAGGAACCTATGATCGCCACGGTCCGTGAAAGTGTACTGTAGAACCCGAGGTAGTCGATTACTCGCCTTGCACAGGAACTCGACCTTCCGCAGACTGCAACTTAGTGAATTTTACATCAGCACTTGGTCCTAAGGCTGTGACAGATCCAAGTGACCCAGAAGCTCAAAGTTCATGAATACAGACAACGCCGCTTGATCGCTGACTGTTCTTCGGTGCGATTGGAAAAGGACCTCAATTTTGGAAGATAAATAATTTTCAGCAACGAGGCATAGTTTTTGATGAATGACTATGTTAACGAGCGAAATTACTGTATAAGGGACGACATCAACCCACACGATGTTCACCAGGTGTCATTTTGGTGTGGATTTTGGACCAGCGACGTCATTGGTACGTAGTTTTTCGAAAACAACATTGGTGAGGTCGCAATAGTCAAAGGAGAGTGCTACAGGAGGATTATAATCAATTTCTTATGGCCCAAATTAAACCATATAAACCTAGATGTCATATGGTTTCAACAGGACGGTGCTACATGCCACACAACGGACACCGCGATTGACATCCTCCATAAACGATTTGAGGTGACGTGAGTTGGCCACAAATATCATGTGATTTGAATCCAATAGACTTTTCTTAAGGGGTTTCCCTGAAATCGCAGAGTAGTGCGAATAAATCACAATCGACTGATACCCACAGACCATCGCGCAAATTCAACCCTTATTGAAAAACCCATATACAAAATTAATTATTTAAATCCGAACATTCCGATTGTGAGGAGGTCGAAAAAGAAATTAAGTGCTATGGTAGGTACTGTTAGTAAGTAATGTAAATTAACAGGCACAAAAATATTAATTCTGGAAGCCGTTTTCTAAAAGAATACATTCAATAATATTCAACACAAAATAAATACTCTTTAAATTAACTGTTGAAGTGTTACATATGTACAGCTATTTCAATTAAATATCAAAATTGTGTTGCCTCCGATTTTCATTTAGCTTCATGCTGACTGCTTTTTATTCGCCCAATAAATCATAATTTTCTAAATTGTATCCAACAGTCTCTTCACATAGAAATGAATATATACAATTGTAATAACAATAACTCTCTGACTATAGCTAGGCATATAAGTTCTAGTACGTTGCGCATCGCTGATTCCATGAATCTGTTTTCCTCGAAAACACAAGGGTGGCTATGTCTATATGTTGCGGACAAGTGCAATATAAGCTAAGTAATTCATTAATCAAATAACAAAACATTATTCATACATATCTATGAGTTCTAATGGCAAAAAACCAGCTAATATAATGGCTTTACTGCTATTGCGCCACACTAGAAACCAGAGACCGAAGTTTACTCATATAAACTCACCCACCCTCATGTCGGATCCCATCCCTTCCATGAGCAATGCCTGTGGCTGCAAATTGTTCATTGGACTCTTTCAACTGTTTGATCTATCAAACTGGAAGAATTTCATATTTAATTTCTGAATCTAGTCAAGCTTTACGGTTGATGGTGTTCACGGGAGCGGGACATCCCCTTCTTTTTCTTCAATAGATGACATAACCTAGTAACAAGGTTCTCCACTGTCCCGCATAGAGTATTGCATATAGATATATGGAAAACATATCAATTGCTTGATGTGTCGGGTCTCGACTCGGGTGATATAAAATTCATTCAGCTAGCATTTCTAGCCGGTTTCATCGCATAGCAAAAAAAAAAGTTTCAGTTTGCCTTCTTGTTTGTCTTTTTTTTTTTTTGTCGTTCACTTTTTATGCGGACCACTTTAAAACCGGGGGTGTCCATGTCCATTCGACCAGCTTCGAGTGTCCACTAGGCATCCAGCAACAAAATATATACAAAAAAAAACTTCTTCCATGTTTCTCCATTCGAATTCACTGAGCATTAAAATCTAATTGACTTGACGACAAAGATGAGCTTTCACTTAATGTAGGTATATACACCATACATAAAACAGGGACGACGAAGAAGAACCTCTTTGTAAATGATGCACTGAAAAAAAGTCTGTCATCGTTCTTTGGCGTTTCTTTGTCATTACACTTTAATTTGTAAAAAGTTTCTTTGTTTTTTAACTGCAGAGCACTTTTTCCTTCAAGCTGCCAACAACATTCAACGCCATCTTCTGTCCAGATTAAAATTAACCTCAATTTTCGTGATATTCGTATTTATATGTGTGATTCAGAATACTGCCCCAATTAAAATTGCTTAATTTATATAAAACAAAGAAAAAATTCCCTCACGCAACTCTAAAGGGCAACGAACTCTCAACGTTTTACCACCGCCACCGCACACGCAGTATCAACAAGTGCCGTTCCTGCCGGCCGCCCTTTTATTTATATTACTCACTGATGCAAGTGATGACCAAGTGTAAGTCACACAAAAATTTCAACCAAAGGGGACTTTTTTTCATGGACTTGGTACAAAGCAAATAGAGGGTAGCTCACTAAGCTTAGGTGTCACTGTATCAATAGCCAATTATTCCCAAGGGATTTACTTGAATGTTTCGCCATCAAATTAACTAACTTCCAAAAACTAGAGACTGCCGATGGAAGTCTTTTGACTAAAAGAAACCAAAAGAACCAACAAACAAAAAAGTACCTGAAACAAGGACAATTCAATGCCACATACCGTCCTCGACGATACTGAACTTAATCAACAAGGAGCGTGTTTAATGTGTTATTTCTTAATCCTTTAGGGACGTGTATTGTGAGAATAGGGGATTATGTATCAAAACCAGACACGATGCGGGACAAGCGCATATTGGATTACCTTCAACCACATTGTCATCAAGCTTTTCCCATTCCACACCGATATGAATATATAAGTTTGGGGGAGCAAGTTCAACAGAAACAGAGACATTGTAATTTAAAAACAAAAAAAAATAAAAATAAAGTTGGAAACCAATATCCTTTTAGTTTCTACTCGTATATTGAGTAAGTCTATAAGTTTGAAACTTTCACTAGATCTAAGTGGAGGTTTTGAGAAACTTATATACGGTGGGGATAAAAGTAAGCTTACAAAACTTTTGTAATTCGCTTTATTGCACCTCCCTGTTTTCTACAAACATATCAAATTTCAATTTGATATTCTGTAAAGTTTGGAGGAAATGAGGGGTTCCTTACAAGCAATCGTCGGGGATCTAAAATTGGTTAAAAGTTCTACTATCTTGTTGCACTTTTTTTTTTAAATAAAAAAAAAATAACCAAAGCAGATTTCCTACTCTACTGGTCTCTTTCCGAGTGGATAGAACACAGCATTTGTCCAGCCAATCCCTAAAAAGGCGAATCTTTTTTGCTTCCTTCTCAAACTATCGTCCAATTCACTTATGTCCGTTCTTTCCAAAGTCATGGAAACTCTGTTTTATTATCAGCTTAAGAAAGTACACCTTGGCATAATGGTTAGTGCGTTGGACTAAAAACATTAAAAACATTAAATCGAACATCAACCAATTGATCAAAGAAATTTATAGGTTGTCTATTAATTTGTACTGGAATAATAAAATTCGTGCCGTTAACTCTAGCGACCCGAGTATGTTTTTACAAATTAACAAGATATTTAGACGGAATGATCAAAACGAACTTCCGTGTTTTAAGCTCCAGAGAACGAGAGAAAACAGAGACGTACTTCTGACAGCCGTCTTGGACAATGACCTCTTTTTTTTTTTTTTTTTTTTTTTCACTATCAGAATTGGTCGAAGAAAGCTTATAGCAAGCTCCGTCTTTCGACCAATGGTTTGCCAACACAGAGAACTGTGTTATACCACCGGCTCATCATTTAGTGCAGTGTTAGTTGTTAGTAGGCAAACTCTATAACAATTAACACTGACACAAGAAAACATGAAAAATAAACAAACAATATTACGTATGAACAAAACAATAACATAACATGAAACAAAGAACATTTAGGAGCGTGGACCACTGGTTTTGAGTAGGTTTTTTAATTTACTTTTATTTATATTAAAATCCAAAATATTTGAATTCCAATTTACAAGTCTACCCATACGTGTCAAGGGCTCATGCATGCCATAGTTGGTCCTATGTGTTGGAACCTTAATCATATCGAGGCCTCGAAGATTATAACCTCCTCCCCGATAATTAAAATAAACCGAACATAAAAGATCTGGTGCATCTGTGACGCCTGTTATTAATTGGTGGAAAAATACCAAATCATTGTTTGTTCTTCTTTGTTCCAAAGTTTGCATCTGAAGAATAGATAATCGTTGGTCATAAGAGAGGACATACGACGGATCACTCCATTGAAGTCCTTTCAAGGCAAAACGAGTAAAGTTTCTTTGCACAGATTCTAATCTCTCAATATGAATATCATAAAGAGGAGTCCAAACCTGCGATGCATACTCAAGATGGGGACGCACCAAGGAGTTGTATAAAGCCCGGGTGACATTGGGATCAACAAATTCTTTAGACCAGCGCTTAATAAACCCTAACATTGAATTGGCCTTATTCACGATTTTATTAATATGAGCAGAAAAATCTAAATTGGGTGTAAAAAGAACTCCAAGGTCCCTTACAGTCATAACACGAGTTAAAATGTGCCGTGAGATAACATATTCATGAGAGTAAGGAGAACGTTTTTTAGAAAAAGTCATAGTTTGACATTTTGTCGGGTTGAGGTTCAGACTGTTCTTTTCACACCACAAGGCAAAATGGTTAATATCATCTTGCAGTAGAGCCCGATCATTTGAAGATACTATATTTTTATAAATTTTCATATCATCTGCGAAGATTAGAATTTCGCTATTGCGAACACAGAGAGGAGCATCATTAATAGCCAATGTAAAAAGTAGTGGTCCCAGATGGCTTCCCTGCGGAACACCTGATTTGGCAATAAATTCTCTTGAGTATGAATTTCTGAATTTGACTTGATATAACCTATCTTCAAGATATGAAGATATCCACTTGATGAAAAGTGGTGGAAATCCGTATGAGTGAAGTTTAAACTTGATAATCTCATGAGACAGTTGATCAAAAGCTTTCGAGAAGTCAGTGTATACACAATCAACTTCTTGACAACTTTCTAGAGAGTTTAAACATTTATTCAAAAAGACAACAAGATTAGTAACCGTAGAACGTTTTTGCATAAAACCATGTTGTTGGTTGCAGATAATAGTTTTACATATAAATGTCAAACTGTCACATACAACTTGTTCGAACAACTTCGGAATGCAAGAAAGTTTGGAAATTGGTCTATAGTTGGTAATATTGGCTGTATCTCCCTTTTTAAATACTGGCGTTAAAAATGCTTTTTCCAAACTGCAGGGAATTTACCTAATTTCAAGGATAGAACAAAAATATTACGCAGAGGAAGAGCTAAAACAGATTTACATTTTTTCAATAAAGCGGGTGGTATTCCATCGGGTCCAATAGAATAGTCGTCTTTTAAATGTGACAGAAAGTCCAAAATTTTGTCATGATCTATTGTAATATTATTAAATGATACCTGAGGACAATTTCGTAAGAATTGAAAATAGATATCGTCAACAACAACAGGGGAATCAATGAAGGATTGGCTAAAATTATTTGCAAATCCCTCACAGATTTCTGTAGTAGTACTCAAGATTACGTCATTATAAACGAGATTAACAGGATAACCGTCGCTTTTCTTTTTGGAATTTATAAATTTCCAGAAGTTTTTCGGGTCTAATTTCAGGGAAAGCCCCATGGTTTGAAGATAATCATTATAACATTCATGAGAGAGTTTTTTGAATTCTTCTAAAAGGGAAATGTAAACTACTTGAGTCTCTACTGTCATGAACCTTATATATTTTTTCCAAGCCTTATTTCTTTTATTTCGAAGGCATTTGAGTTCTTTTGTGAACCAAGGATGACAAGAAGAATTAGAGGGAATATATCTTTTTTTAGGGACAGTTTCATTTATGCATCTCATCAAAATAGAATAGAAGCTTGAGACAGTTTTGTCAAGATCATTAGAAATCGGTAAACGGTCTATACCGGAATTAATTAAACTATCTAAAAGCTGTTGAAAATCACCTCTCCGAAAGTCAAAAGTATAAGAACAGTCGTGGGGATAACTATTTTCTAGTAAATGACCACTCAAGTCAAGAAAAATGTCAAGAGGCGGGTGATATTGATCTATGTTAGATAAAGCAGAGATAGATTCTACCACTACTGTACTAACGGCGTCAGATGAGAATACAAGGTCAAGTTGTCTATTCATATTATTTCGTATACAGCTAATTTGCTGTAAATCTGTAGAGATAATATTATCCAACATTTGGAGCTCTTGTTGGGGTGAACTTGTGGAAGCTTCAAAATAGGATTCGTCATCAGAGGGAACCCATTCGATATGGGGAAGATTAAAATCCCCTAATAAAAGAATTTTACTGTCAAGGCTAGCTAAACTGAAAATAAAATCGAGTGCTAAAGAAAGTTCAGTGTATACGGAACCAGGACTTTTAGGTGGAATGTAAACATTTAAAACAAATAAGACTAAAGATTCCTTAGTTATTTTGACGCATAACAGATCAATTGTCAGATTGAATGGGAAGACTATTTGTGTTGAGCAGAAATTACTTCTAACAGCAATAAGTACTCCCCCGCCAACTGAATTTGTAACGTCAACGTGACGGTCCTTACGGAAAACTAAGAACTCATTATCAAAAAGTTCCGTGTCTAAAATTGTTGCGTTATGCCAAGTTTCTGTAAGGGCAAAAAGATCGTATGGCAAAACTAGGGAATTTTTGAAAGTCTTAGAAGTTTTACTTCGAAGACCTCTCACATTTTGGTAGTTGATGCAGAACCTGGGCAGTTTTTTGAATTTATACTAGAAGACGAATTTAAATTTGATTTCCTTCTCAAGGGCGCTGTAAATTCTTTTACCAATGTGTTAGAAGGCCAAGAAGTACTACATATGGGTTCGAAGAGAGAATTGGGAGCTATTATTTTGAAGGAGGCTACGAAGCTGTTTGGTTTGCTTATTTTGGAGCATTTGACGCATGATGACTTGATAATAGCCTTAGTAGCAATCAAATGATCCACAACATCTTCAGGCATCGTTTCGGGCTGGAGACGAGATATAAATATGGCCCTGGGCTTCGGAACTGAAATTAAAGTTTTTGTCGAGGATCCACTGGAGAAAGTGGAGGCTGTGGGGGCAGCAAGTGTACAAGATGAATGCAAGCATTCACCCCAACCAAGACCTGGAAAACAGAGCTTTACTCCATCACTTCTATCTGCGTAACGAAATGACGCAATGGTGATCAGAGAACCTAGGTTTCACCGGGTTCAATGAAGAACACTTGGCGAATGCCATCATCGCCGAGCAAAATGGAAGCAGTTCCCTGTTAGTTACGAAGATGGAGCTCCAGCTCATCTTCGATTCATTGAAATAGAAAAAGTCAGCAGGAGTCGATGGTATATCCAATATTGTACTACGACATCTACCTCAGGAAGCAGTTGACATAATATGCCACACTGTTTAACAACGCACTGAATAATGCATATTATCCGGGGCGGTGGAAGAGAGCTGTGGTCCATCCTCTCCCGAAAAAGGGAAAGGACAACTGCAATCCGACGAATTTCCGGTGGATAAGTCTTCGAGAAAGTCATTAATAGAGCTCTCTCCAAGTGGGCGGATGACAATAATATCATACCGGATAATCAGTTCGGTCTTAAGGCGGGACATGACACCATTCATGCCGCGTCTAAACTCGTTTGTGATATCCAATGGAACAAAACTAAAAATCTGTGTACAGGTGCTTGTCTGGTTGATTTGGAGAAGGCTTTCGACACCATATGGTTAGAGGGTCTCTATCTAAAACTGACTAGACTCGGCATAAGTAAACCACCATTGTATATACTTTATGACCTGCGCAATGGTAGAAAGTTTGTTGTCAAAAGTGGCAATGTAACTTCTACCGCAATTTTCGATATTAAGAATGGTCTTCAGCAGGGAGCGGTGAACTCACCGATTCTATTCAGCATTTACACCAGCGATCTGATAGGTAGTCTAACTCAGGCAATTGCGTATGCCGATGATCTAATAGCGTAATGAACAGCTCCAAAAGTTGAGGTCATCAGAATTCTTTTGCAGCGTGACTTCGACAAGATTCAGCGATATTGTGATGACTGAAAGTTGAAAATAAACTTTCAGATATGTGAAACTATTCTGTTCAGGACTCCGTTGGCTAGAGCCCCTAGGGATACTAGGGCGTAAGGTGGTGATCGTTGGGCCACATAGAAAGCCATTGGCGAGTAAAAGTGTAGTAAAGTACCTTGGCATCTGGTTGGATCAGTATTTGTATTTCGACAGACATATAAATGCTGCTCTGAACAGGGCTAGGGGTGCCTTTGCCCTGACGAAACGGTTGTTTTACAGCAGCCGGCTTGACACCAGGGTGAAGGTGATTTGCTACATGGCCCTCATTCGGCCGATGATTGCCTATGGGTGCCCGGTGTGGTTCAACGTTGCCCCATCTCAAATGGAAAAGATTCGGATGTTTGAGAGGCATTGTCTTAGACGTTGCCTTGGATTACACAGAACACCAGAGTCGGAGTGCAAATATTATTATTCCAACCAGGTTCTATACAACGGGGCCAACATAAACAATTGATAATTTTTTTGATAAAGCTGATTCGGGGTCACATTGCAAGAGCGATGTCCTCGACCAACAACCTAATTTTTGGGGCTTACTACCCAAACGATGATTACTAAGAGAGTGTACGTCTTAGCGGCCTCATCCCGCCCGATGCATTTCTCTACTTAGACAGCTGAGGGCTGGTCCAAGATAGAATGGCGATTCCGCTAATCTACCACGTCGGCCGTAAGACTGTTGATAGGCGGCTCCTTTATGATCGAGACGTCCTCGCCCAAGATGGAGCAGAGCGCCTTCGGTTCAGTAGGACTGTGTCCGATCGACACCGGAGGGACAGGGTGAGACAGGGGAACCAGGGGACAGGGGAATTAAAATAAAAGTGAATTTAAAAAAAAAAGAAAAAAAAGTGCGTTGGACTGTCATGTGAAAGGTCTCGAGTTCGATTTTCAGCCGCTGTAAGAAAGCTTTTTTTTCAAGAGTGTACTGCCTCTTGCGAGGAATTGACAAATTCTCTAAGAGTATCTCTTGTCATGGAAAGTGCTGCTCATTAGCCGTTCGGAATCGGCACAAAATTGTAGGTCCCCTCCGTTCCTGGTAACACGCCCACAGGAATGGTTTAGAGTTGTAAATCACTAGGTTCTGGTTACTCCGAGCTGTTGCACCACCAAATGTATTTATTTAAGAAATATCTTGAAGACCGAAAGCTTCTGAATGACCGGCATTATGGCCATAGATGGAATTAGTTTTTACATCTTTTTGGTGAAAGTATAAAATTAATACGCTTAATATTTCAAAAGCATTTCATAGAGTTTGGCATCAATCTCCCTTATCGAAAATGCATGTATTTGGTATTGATGAATATGTTCTTCAATGGATTATAAATCACCTTTCGACCGACCGGTCAATACAATTCGTATTTGATGGTCTGAAATTCATAAAATAAATACTGGTGTGCCACAGGGCTCCGTTTTGTCTCCGACTCTCTTTCTAATATGTATTTATCAACGCTCTCCTGTCTAAAATTTCTATTACATTGAATTGTTTTACTGATGACAGTACTTTCAGCTTCTTATATTCGTTTAGAGATTCATTTCCTTGTTCTTCAGATGTGGAACTTGAACGGCAGCGTATGATAAGCTCATTAAATTCTAATCTCGACAGCAGACAATACTGTTGAGGAATAAAAAACCGAGTTCACTTTAATGCTTCAAAAACTTCAAAAAAATATTGATTTCTAACCGTTCAAATTTGCATTGGACTGGTGCTCCAGTAACTTACTTAAGCCTTTTGGACAGTATTCAAAGAAGAACTTTTAAAATAATTGGTGACAATAACATCATTGACTCATTTACGTCACTCGAACATCATCGTAATGTTTCTTGCCTCACCCGTTTTACCATTATTTTAACAGGTTATGCTCTAGTGAAATAGCCATCCTCTCCTTAAACATTTCAACCGTAGTACTCACACTTCTAGGAATGCCCTTTAGTTTACCCTTGAGCCTAACTTCGGCCGTACTATGAAGTACAGAGATTAGTTCTTTAGCCGTACTACGCGAATGTGGAATGCCTTACCACACTCTGGGTTTCCCTGTCATTGCAATGTTAAAGAATTCAAAACCAATGTACACCGAAACCTCCTTTCAAGCCGCTCCTTTTTTTAAAATGTAATGTAGGAATAAAATTAAATCCTAATAAATAAAAATGGTATTATTTAAAAAATGTTGCTTTTTTTAACGAACAGAAAACACATCGAAAAAAAGGAAAACATAAAATTTCAATTCATTTAATTTATTAAATGGATGATAAAAAAAAATTTCATAAAATTTTAAACAGCCTAGTGTTTAAAGTACTCGTGTAATACTACTTAACAATTTGCTAACTTTAAAGTTGCCTACTAATTCTTTCTTAATTTTAAATAATTTTGTAAAAGTATTTTGCTAATGCTAAATTTCTTCGAACACACCTAAGCCACTGACAGTTCGTACCAAAAACAAGGTAAACATACCTTTTTTGTCGTTTGTAAATGTCAAAGAGACATATGAAGTTAGCACGATACAAAAAAATATAAATAGCCATTTATAAAGGTCAATGATATTCCACAGAATATTTTAAAGAAATATTATTTTATTTTGTCACAACAATCTCTGTTGTTATATAATTTGATAATACTTAGTTTTCATTTAATTCTTAAAACAATATTTACAAAAACTATTTGATATTATCGAAAGCTCTTCAATAGAGTATAAAATAATAAAGTACACTAAATATAAGTTATTACACATTTGACAATTTTAACTTTAATAAAATGTTGGAGAAAGTATAATGACTCAATTAAAATTTTCAAAAATTCTAAAACAGTTTTAATCTCGGACTAATTCAACTACAATTCTGCGCCATTTTTTGTTTTTAAATAAAAGTGTCAATCTTCGTGGCAAACACCCTGTATTATTAAATTATTTCGGAATTAGTCCTTCTAAAAGCTTCCAAATAAAATAACTATGAAATAACAGTAGTTCTTCGTTAATTGTACCCAAGAAAACTAAAAAAAATTCACTTTTATAATTTTTGCAAACAATTACATTTTTTCGTGCAAAAATAAGCAAGCCCTTTTGTATATTTTTGTTTTAATTTTTTCTTTGTTTTATTATTTATTTGTGATTAGACATACAGACAGACAGACACTGATGACTGGGTGCATAACGTAGCACCATTTGAATACTAAAAATAAAAAAAAAAAAAAAACCAACGAGCAGAGACGTGACTAAGCATTTTTTAGTGAAATAAAAATAAAACGAACGTGACTTATTTTATTTTAATAATCCTGCCAATTAAATTGTTGCTGTTATTTTTATAGATTTTTAATTGATACCGAAAAGTATGTGAGGTAGGGCAAACCTTTATTACTATTACGGGGATAATTCCCTTTTGGTAAAGGTAGGTTTAGAACGTGACCTGTGAGTTTTAAGTACTACACGTAGCTACTCTTTTGTATGGATATTTTTTTTTCTTCTTCGAATTGAATCCGAATTACAAAGAAATTTAATTTATATTTGTTAAGTATCAAAGAATTGGCAATTATTTGCATGGTTTTTGTCTGCCCGGAAGTGAATAATGGAAAGTTGGATAATCCGGTGCGTCTTGGAATAATATCAAGAAGGGATAATGTATGGGTGGTCGTCGTGAAAACTTTTGCAAATGGTTGAAATATAGTAGTTTGCACAGATACTACGGGTATAGAAGAGGAAATGCATGATCACTCTTCAACGCATTAATACGATACAATTTGGTCAAATTAGTGAGAACCAGAGCCGGTTTTAGCAGTACTAGCGCACAGGGCGAGATTTCTACGGCGCCCCTTTGTCAACCGCAGTGAGGTTTTTATTAACTTTAGCTTTGAAAAACTCCAGAAAATTTCCAGCCTACAGTTAATTGTATCAGGAGATTACCACAATCTTGGCAATCTTTTGTTTTCCCTGTTCTTAATTGTATGAATTATGTCTGAATGTCGTAATGTGAGGGAAATATTGAGCCGGGAAAAGTATTCCGCATTCGTGTAGTGTGGCTAAAGAAAGAATCTCTAAATTTAACAGTACGTCCGAAGTTTGAACTCAACTGTGAACTGGTGACCATTTCATGAAGCGCAGGCTATAGGTTAGGTTATTGGGCTGACAGTTGATGTCGCTATCGTCACACCTAGATCAATGTAGATCCATTGTGTTACCCATGAGTTTAATCACTCTTTTCGAATAAAAATTTAGTAGTAGTAGTAGTAGTAGTAGTAAAAGTGTGATTTTATTTAGCAGAAAATTGATTTACATATTTGTTTTTCTTTTTCACAAAATATAGCATTGGCTTTTGCCGTCAGCCAGAAAAAGAGAATTATAATTTATACAAAGACAAAAATGTTTTTTAATAATAGTTTTTATCACAAAAAGAAAATTGAAATAGGAATTTGGTTAAAAATTTTAAAAAGCTTGGTTGATTATTTGTTTTCTATAGTTCAGCGCCGCGTGTACGAAATTGTACAATGCTGTCCAGTTTTCACCATTGAGAATCAAGTTGATATCATCTATATTGAGGACGTATTTTCCCAAGAAAGCGCGTCGAATTGTCTTGAGGATAGGGCAAGTTCCTAGGAAATGCGTTACATTTTCGGTTTCTTGAAGATTGCATAATGTGCACAGAGTATTGTTGTTGGAACCGTATGGTTGGTAGTTTAAACGTAACAATTCCCCTCTTGTTTTGAATATCAAGGATATTGTACTAATAGGATATCGGTCGTCAAAATAATTGTTCACACCCATGTCGTGATTTAATTGTCTATATAAAATTCGGGACTCGCTTCGTTGAGCCGATTCAGCAAATTTTGCAAAAAAGGATGCTTCAATTTTTCGAAGCAATAGTGGGCATGTAATTTTCCAATCCTCCATGTCTGATTCAAGTAACTGGATGTCTTGCTCAAGACCGAGTTGAATCCACTTTTCAAAGAATTGGGATTTCTGAATAAGTAGATGTCTGACGATTATGTTAGGTAGGCGATGAGTTGGTAGCTCTGTAGCTTTTAATATATACTGCAGATGCATCTTGAGTGTGAAGATATAGAGTGGTGCCACTCCTGTCTCTTGGTGAAGCATATAATTAAGTGTATTTTCAGGAAGCCAGAACATTTTTTTTATAAAATATCTTAAAAGTTTTTCCACCTCATCATACTGCTGAAAACCCCATACCTGACTAGCATAGCATAAGATCGATCGCATTACGGCCTCAAAGAGTTAAAACTTTGTGCTTGGGGCAATATGCTTCTTGCTTAAGACTCCTCTCCAGTTGCAGTTGATAGCTTTTTTTGCTTCTGCTAGTTTTACTCTCAAGTGTTTATTGTAAGATAGCGATGAAGTTATAATTACACCTAAATATTTATACTCTCGCACCACCTCAAGATCTACATTTTCCCATTTCCATTTTTCTTCTCTTGCATATCGTCCTGTTCCGTTGCGAAAAACCATTACCTTCGATTTATTGGTATTAACAGTCAGATTCCATATGTTACAATATAATTGGAGTTTGTTTATCATTATTTGCAGCATATTTGGAGTCTCTGCAAAAATGATAACATTATCTGCATATAAAAGTGCTTTAATTGTGACGCCGGCAAAACTAATACCACCGGGTAAGAACGTAGTAAGATCATCCAGGAAGAGAGAAAAGAGAGCTGGGCTCAGAAGACAGCCTTGTTTAACCCCTGATGTCGTGTGGAACCATTCTGATCTTTCTGTTCCATTCCATATCGCTGTTTGGTTGTTCGCGTAGAGTCCTTTTAGCGTATTCAACATTTTTGTGGATATGCCTAAGCAGCTTAGCTTGTAAAACAATGCGTTCCGATCGATTGAATCGAAAGCTGACTTGAAGTCAATAAAAAAGGTATATAACTTCTTTCCTTTCGTTAGGAATGATCTGGCGATACATGTCAAGGAAAATATATTGTCCACCGTTGAGTATTCTTTTCTGAATCCAGCCTGGTATTCGCTTAGCAGATTGTTATCTTGAATCCATAGTGTAAGTCTGTCTAGAATCACACCAGTAAAGATTTCATAAAATTAAAGAGTTCATAAAAGATGTGCCACGATAGTTTGTTGGTTCGTTAACGTCGCCTTTCTTGAAAATTGGGAAGATGATATTCCTTCGGAAGCTTTCCGGAAATTCATTGGTCATGAAGATGTAGTTGTATGCATCTGTAAGTTTTACCAAAAAGTTTGCTGAAGCGTATTTGTAGAACTCATAGGGCACGCGATCGTCTCCTGGAGCTTTGTTGTTGTTGCATCTATGTAGGACAGTCACTACTTCTTGAATTGTGAATGGTTGATCCAGAATTTCGTTTTCGACCCAAGGGTAAGCAAAATGTATTTGGAAAATTCTTTCTGGATTACCAAGTAGGTAACCGTTGAAAATGATCTGCTAATAATCCCGTACTTATTTCTGTTTTCCTAGCCAAAGGTATCCCATTTAGTTCTCTCGCTAATTCCAAAAATGTATGTATTCTGTTAATCAATCAAGCCATTTTGAAGCATTGACGAAGTTCAATATGTGAATTCCTGAAATATTAGAAAGATCTTCTAGATTGTCAAAGAAGTAACTACCAAGCCATTTCCTTCTCTGGTGGCATAGTGAAGGGCAATGACAGAGAAAGTGTGATGTGTCTTCATGTACCTCTTCATCTCCACATCCTCTGCATAGGTCATCTGTACTGAGTTTCATTTTGAATTTATGATATTTCAATAAATTATGTCCGGTGATTATGCTCGTTAGAGTGCGAAGGGACTTGTTACTAAGTTGCATAATTTTGTCAGTCCTCTGTTTGTTAAAGCAAAGCCATACTTTCCTAGTAATATCACAGGTGTCAAGTAGACTCCACCTTTCATTGGATTTCTTTAGGATTAAATCTGAAATTTTCTGTTTAATGTTGCAGAGTGGGATACTTACCATCTCTGCTTGACTAGCGTCAAGCGCTGATCCCTTTCTTGCCAACTCATCGGCATTTTCATTACCTCGTATGCCGCCACGAACCTTAAGCTCTTCGCGGCATGCAGCAAGAGACAAGCTTCGATTTTATCACAGTGGCAGAAATCGCTTTTATTGCCGCTTGGCTGTCAATTTAAAAGGTGATATCAGCCCGTGGTATCGCCATCATTGATACCTGTCTAGCAGCTGTTGTCACTGCCAGGACATCTGCTTGGAAGACACTGCTCTGATCTGGGAGTCTAAGTGAGTTGTTTAGCTCAAGAGGTTCTGAAAAAAGCCTGCACCAACACCTGTGTCCTTTTTGAAGCCATCAGTATAGATTGCTATTGCTGATTCACTGGCGTAGGGTTGGTTGTTCAGCCATTCTTCTCTGCTTGATGGAACGCCAGTTTGGAATGGTTTATAAAAGTCAAGTTCGGATGTTGTGTAACATGTAATGATAGTATCACCCAAGTATTTCTGAAGAATTTGAGCATGTCCTATTGCGCTGTTTTTCCAGGTATTAGTAAGGCTTAGCCTTGAGGGCTTGAGGCGCTATATGCTGCGGATTCTTGTACGAAAAGGTCTAGGGTTTTCAGGTTGAGTATCGCACGGTACCCGTAATTCCAATGCACGCAAGTCTCTGTACTTTTGTCGTAGTTTTGAGGTTCGTGCTTTTTTCCGTTGCATTCCACCAAACCAAATTACCATAAGTTAGTATTGGTCTGATTATCGCCAAATACGTCCACCTGATAATTTTTGGGCTCGGTCTGTAGGATTTCCCAAAGATTCTGTTGCAGGAGTAGAATGCAATCATTCCTTTTTTCGCTCTTTCCTTAGTGTTAAGACTCGAGTTTAATTTCCTATCTAGAATCACACCAAGGTACTTTGTATGATCTGAAATCTTCAGCGGGGTGCTTTCAATTGAAGGTATTCTGAAGCTTGGTATTTTCCTTTTGTTTGTAAAAAGGATTAATTCTGTTTTTTAAACGTTGAACATCAGGCCGCACTTTCTAGTCCATCTACTAACCTTAGAAAGGGCGTATTCAATCTGTTCGCTGATAGTGGGTAAGAATTTACCTGTCGCTAATAACGCAAGATCGTCAGCATAGGCTACTAGATGTTTACAAATGATAAGGGAGCCCTTTACCTTTACTCCACAATGTTTCAGATTGAGGAGGATTGTGTTCATAACCAGCACCCAAAGGAGTGGTGAAAGAACTCCCCCCTGTGGGGTGCCCTTCGATGTGGATACTCTCATCTGTATCCCTGCCAGTTCCGAGTTAATTTGCCTGTTCTTTAACATCCACATAACCCAACCTATTATCGAATTTTCGATTTTATTGTCTACTAGAGCTGCCTTTACTGCTTTATTGTTCACGTTATTGAAAGCTCCTTCAATATCAAGAAACGCAGCAAGGTTATATTCTTTGTCGCTCATTGTCTTCTCAATCGTGCTAACGACGCTGTGAAGTGCCGTTTCTACACTTTTCCCCTTTGTGTAGGCGTGTTGTGCTGGGGATAAATCAACCAGTTTCAGAGTGCCGCGAATATGTAGGTCTATCAGTCTTTCAAACGTTTTAAGAATAAACGAAGTAAGACTGATTGGCCTGAAATCTTTTGCTTCTGTATGACTGGGCTTGCCAGCTTTTCGAATGAAAACCACCTCGAATTCGCGCCATGATAAAAGAACATATCTCCATTTTAAACTGTTAAGGAATATGTTTTTCAGGAGCGGTATTATTTGGATTTCGCTTTTCTGTAGCATCATTGGGAAGATGCCATCAAGGCCAGGAGATTTATACGGAGAAAAGGAATGGATTGCTCATCTTATCTTTTCTTCCGTTATAATATCCGATGGTATAATGTGTTCCGTGTAGGATTCTGTTTCCAGGTTGCTGTCATTTGACCCGCAACCCGGGAAGTGAGTATTTATCAGGTGCTCAAGAGTCTCATTGCAGGACTCTGTCCAGCACCCAGTGGGCGTTTTAAGAGATCCTAAAGGGATTGAATCTTTGGAAAGAATTTTCCTTAGTCTAGCAGATTCGTTTGTCCCTTCGATTTCACTGCAAAAAGTTCTCCATGAGCTTCGTTTCGGTCGTTGCGTTTCTGCTTTAAATTTTCGCTGACTGGTTTTATATACTTCCCAGTCATTCTCATTTCTAGTGTTCCATGAAGCGGAAGTATTACGTCTAAATTGTTTAAGGGGAGGACTGAAACTGGCTATTCAACTAGAACACTGTTTATAAAAATAACAGTTATATAATGAAAGACAAGAAACATTGCGACGGTGTTTCAGATGATTCTGTTATACTATACTACACCCTATTATTTTTAAAGCTCTGTTTTGGATTCTACCCAAGTGACTCATGTGAGTTATTGAAACACCTGTCCAAATATGGGATTTGTATTCGAGTTTCGGACAAATAAAAGCTTTATACAATACAGCTAGATCAGAAGGGGTAAAAAATGTCTGGCAACGTCGAAAGAAACCTAAGCACTTAGCAGCGTTTTTTGCGACACGTTGAATCTGTGATCATTCCGTAGAAGATGTCGAGATCCGAATTTAATAAGCTTTTCATACGCTGCCGTTTTTAATCCACATCCGAAGAACAAGAACGTGCATGTGGATAATATCAAAAGCTCATATTACTGTCGACAGCAAAATAATTTAATGGATAAGAAGTTTCAGGAAAAATATCATTGATGAATATGAGAATGAATTTTAGGCTTGAAACCGTCTTGATGTCAAGCTCTATCAAATGCTTTTGAAATATCAAGTCTAAGGCCTCGGCCACGCGATTGAGCGACGTCGCTCTATCGCTTAAAACAATGACAAGTCGCTCAGGGTGTACGTGGCCACCTCCATACAATTTCATGTGTTTTAATTTTTTTGCGTCGCTCAGCGACACGTCGCTCGATCGTTCAGTCGCTCGTCGCTCAGTGCGTGGCCGTAGCCTAATAGTTCTACTTTCTTCAAAACGATTTGTGCCAGTGTTCGGTGAGATATACCGTCAGATCACTGGTGATCCTATTGCTACGAAGGCTATACTGGCCGGACATTGAGAAGTTTTGGTTCTTTAAGATATTTGATGAGCTGATAATTTATCAGCATTTCCATGACCTAAGAAAGATGTAAGTTTTTTTGGACGATAGTTAAAAAGAGAAGAAGATTCGCTGAACAAATTCAGTTTTCCATCAACCATTACCATTAGATTAGGACAGATGTAAAAGCTTACGCAATACGCAATGGTTTTGTCAGCGTAGAAGAACACTTCTTCAGAGCAATTGGGGAGATACTATCCGAGCCAGCGGAATTATGTATCGAGATTTGTCAGTACTATTGCAACCTTTTCGAGTGAGAAAGATTGTTTGTCCCATAAAATAGATAACGCTCTCAAGTACAGGAGGAGTCATGACTCTTTTATGGGTGCATCGAATTAACAGCGAACTGTGTTGCGGGACGAGCGTAAAAACCGAAGAAGAAGTAGTATTTCGTAAATTTTTCACAAACAACCAAAAATCTGTACTACCTTTGGGACATTGAAGTATTTTAACTTTTGTCAAATTGGTTCTTTCAGGTCTTTCTAGCTTCCTTGAATTTATTCTGGTTTTCCTCAGTAGGGGTAGCTTTATAATATCGGAAACTTCTTTCCCTGACCCTAATAACCTCTTAACAGTTTCCACTGTGGTCTAGATCTTATAATTCTTCATCACCAGTGGCGCTCTGGCGCCCTGGGCCATTACCCAACTGCGCCCTGTCTTAACGCCGGTAATGTTGTGAGCCATTATATTATATATATATTATCATTTCAAACTGACAGGATCGCCTTGTCTTCCACAATTACTTTTGTCTGCTTCTGCTTTAACTTGGCGTACAGCCGAAATAGTTAAAATGGCTAAAAGTGCCACAAGTAATATTTTGGACATTTTTAATTTTATCTTGACAATGAGCTGTTCTAGAAAGTATTGCTTATTCTTAAGGCGGAAAAAGGAAACAGTCCTGCATTTCCTCGGTAAATGCCCTGCTTTGGCCAAATTTAGTGCAGAATCATTATAAATTGCATTTTTTATGACATTGACGAACCATAGGAAATCAAGATACATGAATTGTGCTCTTTTCTCATCGTCACGAAATGGCTCTAGGACGAATTTTGGTTAATTCCGTTCCGTGCCCTTCGTTTGACTTCTTAGACCCCCAGCTAGCGAGCTGAAAGTTTTGACGGATGCCTAATCACTCAATCGGATTGGCTACTTTTTCAGTATCAGTCAACCAGATGGTATCGGATGGGTGTGGTGGTCCGGCTGAGTGAGTGATCCAATTCCAGGATGATTGTGCAAAAGCAAACACACAATAAGAGACATCAAAACCTACTAGATGCTTTTTTCTTTTTAAACGCAATTCAAACGGGATGTTTCCATGAAAATTTTCCATATCAATTTCATCCACAGGTTTACACGAGTAATGGTATCAAAATGGCGCACTTCAGCGCTTATTCGGCGATAGGGCTAGAAGCCAGTGATCGCCATTTCTACCTACCTGTGTACCTACCAATGGGTGGATGACATGACGCGGATATATCTTAAAAGTCATCGCATGTTTATCAATCGGTGTTTATAATACTATTTAGAGATAACTCGTTACCCTCTTTCAAAAAAAAGCCTTTATCATTTCAAATAACATTTAAAAAACAAAACATTTAAAAAAACATTTTTTTCTTTCATTGGGTTCAATGATAAATTGTTCCAACATAAATCGTCCCTAGTAATCTATGCCTTTTCGGCCAAGAATTTTTTCTCGTTGTCCCATTAATTCCTCTTCAGTTATCTGAACTTGACATCTGTTTGCATATTTATGGCATTTAATATTAGCACAACATTGACTCGATGAAACGCACTAAAAATTTAAATTTATACATTAATTATTATTATTAGGTTTTAATTATCATTTCAAACTTACAGGATCGCCATGTCTTCCACAATTACTTTTTTCTCCTTCTGCTTTAACTTGGCGTACAGCCGAAATAGTTAAAACGGCTAAAAGTGCCACAAGTAATATTTTGGACATTTTATAATTTTGTCTTGAAAATGAGCTGTTCGAGAAAGTATTGCTTATTCTTAAGGCAGTTATTTCAATACTAAATAGAAAATGTTGCAAACTGTTCACAGAAATAATTTTTGATTTATATTTGCACTATATTCGCCACGAATGTAAATATAATTCGGCAAGGTTAAACAGAACAAGACATCTAATTTATTCAAGTCAATTTAAACAAATAAGAAAATGTTCGACTGGTTGTATTTGTATTGATTATAAGCTTTTTACCAACTGCCAATTAAAACTTTAACATAATCATCTACTTGATTCTATTAACAAATACACATGTGCATAATTTTTCTTTGAAAATCAATTTTTTTTGTTTAAGTTTCGAATTTAATGTGAACGTGAAAGTATCGAATTATCAGTTACTAACAGACCCGTGTTTGCGTTGCTTCGCAAATATTGTTAAAAACGAAATTAACTTTGAATTTTATATCTGGAGTAACTAAGGGATAAGATGTTCGCTTGGAGAATCGATCAATCAAATGCTTATTAGCAACATTATTCATTCAAATCTTGGCGAGTTTTCTGCGAGAAGATCTTTCAGTGGAGGGACGCCGCAAGGCGGTGTCCTATCTCCCCTTCTTTGGAACTTGGTAGCGAGTAAGCAGTTGAGATATCTGGAAGCGGAGAGCTAAAGAGTGATTGTCTATGCGGATGACATTGCTATAGCCGTATCAGGAAATCATCCTAATACCCTAAAAAATCTCTAACAATATGCTTTGAACAAGTTAAGAAACAGGGTCGGTCGGTGTGAACTGGGTGATAACACTCGCAAAATATAAAATTCTCCATATAGACATAATGGTTAATGGGTTGGACTGTCATGCAGATGATCTTGGGTTCGATTCTCAGCCGCTGTAAAAAAGTTCCTCAGGGGCTTACTGCCTCTTGCGAAGAATTGACATATCCTCTAAGGGTATCTATTGTCATGAAAAGTGCTGCTCGTTAGCCGTTTGGAATCGGCGGAAAATTGTAGTCGCCCTCCATTCCTGGTAATAGGCACAGAGGAATGGTTGACAGATTGAAGTCACTAGGTCCTGATTCTCTTCGAGCGTGACGAAAAACTTTGACACAACTTTCTTTCTTGATGATGAAAATGAAAATGCATTTTTGTATGACATTGACGAACCATCGGAAATCAAGATACAAGAATCGATTTCTTTTCTCAACACGATGAAATGGCTTTAGGACGAACTTCGGTTAATTCTGTACCGTGCCTTTCGTTTGACTTCTTAGACCCCGAGCTAGCGGACTGAAGGCTTTTACAGAAGCCTAAGGTGCGAGGCTAAGTGAGTGATTCAATTTCCGGATGATTGTGCAAAAGCAAACACAATAAGAGACATCAAAACCTACTAGATCCTTTCTTCTTTTTAAACTCAGTTCAAAGTGGATGTCTCCATGAGAATTTCCACAATTTCCCATATCAATTCCATCCACAGGTTCACACGAGTAATGGTATCAAAATGGCGCACTTCAGCGCTAATTTGGCGAAAGAGCTAGGCAGCCAGTGATCGCCATTTCTACCTACCTATTTACCTACCAATGTGGTGGTTCACGTGACGCGTCTAGAAAAACAAAAGCGATTCTATATTCAGCAAGAGCTATCGAGGCATATCACTGGATAATTCCTACTTACTTACTTAAGGTGGCGCTATAGTCTGGGGTGGACCAGGGCCTCAACCAACAAGTTTCTCCAGCTAGCTCGGTCCCTAGATAGTTGTCTCCAGCTTCGCACGCCAAGTTGGTTAAGGTTCTCTCCCACTTGTGTGCGCCACCTGAGTCGCGGTCTTCCTTTACTGCGCCGCACAGTGGTTTGGTTTGTATGAGAGAGCGGAAAAAAATCTGTAAAATCTGAACTACTTAACGGATTTAAATAAAATTTGGTACACATATTTAGATCTATCTTATACACATGTGGTCCAAATTTGATTAAGAAATAATTATTAGAAAAAAAGTTATTGACGTTTTTCTAAAATTTTCGCGTTTGGATTGGAGCGGAAAAAAGTCTTTAAAATCTGGACTACTTATTGGATTTAAATAAAATTTGGTACACATATTTAGATCTATCTTATACATATGTGGTCCAAATTTGGTTAAGAAATAATTATTAGCAAAAAAGTAATTGACGTTTTTCTAAAATTTGCGCGTTTGGAATGGAGCGGAAAAAAGTCTTTAAAATCTGAACTACTTAACGGATTTAAATGAAATTTGGTACACATATTAAGATTTCTCTTATTCATATGTGGTCCAAATTTGATTAAGAAATAATTATTAGAAAAAAAGTTATTGACGTTTTTCTAAAATTTGCGCGTTTGGATTGGAGCGAAAAAAGTCTTTAAAATCTGAACTACTTATTGGATTTAAATAAAATTTGGTACACATATTTAGATATATCTTATACATATGTGGTCCAAATTTGGTTAAGAAATAATTATTAGCAAAAAAGTAATTGACGTTTTTCTAAAATTTGCGCGTTTGGAATGGAGCGGAAAAAAGTCTTTAAAATCTGAACTACTTAACGGATTTAAATGAAATTTGGTACACATATTAAGATCTATCTTATACATATGTGGTCCAAATTTGATTAAGAAATAATTATTAGAAAAAAAGTTATTGACGTTTTTCTAAAATTTGCGCGTTTGGATTGGAGCGGAAAAAAGTCTTTAAAATCTGAACTACTTATTGGATTTTTCTTTGACTTTGAGGGCTTGTAAATATGTATATAAAATATATATATAAAAAAATACTCTGAAATCATATGCTCTGGATATATAAAAGTACTTAGACATTAAACTTAAAATGCTACTCATTACTTTTTGAAATGGATTTTTTCCGCTCTCAAACCACTGTGCGCCGCCCCTCGGAGTTTGATTGGAAGACTTTCCGGGCCGGAGCATTCGGGTCCATTCTCTCTACATGACCCAGCCATCTCAGTCGTTGGACTTTTATACGTTAGACTTTTATACGACAAAGTCCATGTCTCTGCACCATAGACAAGGACCGGAATAGAGGGAAACTTTAGTTGCTCGAGAGAGGACTTTGCTACTCAATTGCTCTCTTAGTCCAAAAAAGCAGCGATTGCCAAGAGTTATTCACCGTTTGATTTCAGCGCTGGTGTTGTTTTCCGAGTTTATAGCGGCGCTAAGGTATATGAAGTCCTTCACTACCTCAAAGTTATAGCTGTCTATAATGACGTTCTGTCCAAGACGTCGGTGTTGTGTGTCCTTTCTGGATGACAGCATATACTTGATCTTGCCCTCATTTACAGCTAAACCCATCTTCTTCGCTTCCGTCTCAATGTTCACAAATGCGCCACTGACATCACGCTTTGTTCTTCCAATAATGTCAATGTCGTCGGCGTATCCGAGTAATTGGACGTACTTTAGAAAGATTGTGCCTCTTGTGTTGACGCGTGTGTTTTGCACTATTCTTTCAAGAACTTTGCTGAAGAAGTTGCACGATAGAGCATTGCCTTGCCTAAAACCTTTTTTGACTACAAATGCATCGGTGAGATCTTTTCCGACCTTGATGGAGCAGCGTGCATTCTCCATTGTCATCCTGCACAAACGCAAGTTTGTCAGGGATGCCAAAACTAGACATTGCTCTATAGTTCGTTCCTATAGATGCTATCGTACGCGGCTTTGAAATCGATGAAAATGTGGTATGTGTCGATTTGTAACTCCTGGGTTTTTTCCAAGATCTGCCGTAATGTGAATATTTGATCAATGGTGGACCGGATAATTCCATCTCTATCTTAAAGGTCATGGCATGTTTATCATTGGGTGTTTATAATACTATTTAGGGATAACTCGTTACTTTCTTTCTAAAAAAAACCTTTATCATTTCGAATAACATTTAAAAAACAAAACATTTAAAAAAACATTTTTTTCTTTCGTTGAGTTCAATAATAAATTGTTCCATTATAAATCGTCCCTAGTAATCTTTGCCTTTTCGGCCATGAATTTTTTCTCGTTGTCCCATTAATTCCTCTTCACTTATCTGAACCTGACATCTGTTTGCAAATGCATGGCATTTTATATTACTACAGCACTGGCTTGATGAAACGCACTAAAAAATTTAACAACAATAATTTTTTATTATTTTTTTGATTTTATTTTTAAATGATTATCAAACTCACAGGATCACCATGTCTTCCACATCTAGATTTGTCTTCTTCTGCTTTGGTTTGTTGTACTGTCAAAATAGTTATAAGGACTAAAATTCCCACAATTAATTCCTTAGACATTTTTTTTTCAATAACGGGATATACAAATAATTTATAATTCGTTCGAATAAGTCTTACTTCTGTGATGTCAGTAAGTTCAATACTAAATAAATATACGAAAGAAAAACTAAGCTCAAGCTTATAATATCACTATAAGAAAGCAAAAATGTATATTATCGATAATTGCATTAATTAAAAAACTCGTGCTATTATTTTATAATAATTATACAAACTACTTATTAAATTCACATAATTTCAAGAACGAAGATAATTTCACAAGATGAATATCGAAATAAGCTTGTTTTCGAAGCTGCTTCGCGCTTCTTCATCCAATTTAGGTACCCAAAGGTTTTCCTTGTGTAGATCAAACAATTTTTAAGTGTTCAGATATTATATATCTCTGGAATATTCTTAGTCATGGCAATGACAATCTAGAGTTTTACTTATTGAATGTGAAATGAAACACACCTAAAGTTTGTTTCAAACAACTAAAGCACTTCCTTATGCTTTCAGAATTGTGTGTAAACTATTTTTAAAATTTATATCCACTTAAACTACGAGTATATAAAATTATGCACTGCAAAAATCAGCTATAGCTTCTTTTCTAAAACGGTCTTAATATTTGTATAATTTTTATAGAGGTTCCAATTGTGATCGGTTTGTTTGTAAAGAGAATATTTATCTGTCATCAGTTCAAGATGCTCTGGAATTAAAAACCTTGCTTGTAAAATTAAAATAAAATGTTAATGTGGTTATGATGTGTAAACATCAACGTTCGCCCAAGTACCAAATTTGTGTATATGCCATTATGACAACGACGGCATGATGAATATTTGATGGATGACAAACATTAGCGTTTTCATTTGTCACACATGCTGTCAGAAATCTATTTTCATTAGAAAACTTATGGCTATTGCTATTGCTTATTTTATTTACGATGTGCAGAGCTTGAGAAATTCATGGAAAATGAAATTTGCTTCAGACTTGACAAGCATGCGTTTCACATTCTCAAAAATGGTTGTCATGCAGCCAAAATATCAAAACAATTTGAAATCCATCCAACAAGCTTGATAAGCCGCTGGATAGAGCGTTCACATTATCAAAATCAAGCCAATCATGTCGTGCGTGTCAAATAAATTTGAGAATGTGAACGCCCGTAATGATGCACCAAAATATGATACTTTAGTTTAACACTTGGAGCATTTCGCCTTTTTGACAGTTTTGGTGAGGTGTGTAGAAACGTAACTTCATTCCACAACACTTTTACACCTCACATCAAATATGTCAAAAAGACATTTTTAACTAAATCCTCCGACTTTTTTGTTGACATTTCTATAATTTATCTCATTCCCTCTGTAAGAGATTTAACTTCATTCCCATCTTGTAAGGGAAATTTTGAAACAAAGTAAATATAAGCATCGTAGTCATCAGACATCAGTTCATGGCTTGACAGATCGAGGACGTTTTGTATTTTGATGTATATAGAATATTTAATTCGAAATTTGGAATTATGTATATGGTTTGACAGATAAGAGACAAATTAAATTTTGACGTATCCAAAATTTTTCGTTGCAAATGTCAACTGATTGCTCTGACAATGCATTTTCCGAATAAAAATAAAAAAAAAAATAAAAGTTTCGGATTTTCTAAATGTCAACTCGAAAAATGCATTTTCAAATAAAATACAATCCTTCATCACTTACGTGAAGGTGATTCCTTTAAAACATTCAATGAACCTGCAATTTTTTTATGGAGACAGTGAATGACAACAAACATACAAAAACTTTTGGGAAGATCAAATGGTATAATCTGGATAAGGAAAAAGGCGAAGCTTTTATTTCGAATATGCAAAAGGTTCTGTATAACAACACCGATATAGTTCGAAATGAAGAGAGTACAGCACAAAGTATGTGGGATCTCCTACAGAGAACTTGCAAAGAAAAAGCCAAAACACTGTTAGGGGTTTCAAAAGGACACAACCAACAAAGAAACATGGTGGTGGAATGATGAAGCTAAATCAGTTATAAGTAAAAAGAAAATGGCTTTCAAGGCTTGGTCAAAGTGCCCCTCTAATGATACAGAGCAAAAGTCACGCCTCGAAGTGGAATATAGAAACTGCAAGAAAGAAGCGAAGAAGAAGTGCGCCCAAATTCAAGCAAAGAGAACAGAAAACCTGTATCGGGAGCTGGATGAAATTTCTACCCCGACAGCTGGTGCTATTCAAGAGCTACGGCAAAACACGAATAAGGGCGCAACTATCTTCAAAATAGCCGCTCAAAGAAGAAGAAATGCCCAGGAAATTTGTTCGCCAAAGTTCATTAACAATGCTCAAGGCCAACTACTTGTGGAAGACAACGAAATTCTTCACAGGTGGCGACAGTATTGTGACGGACTTTTCCAAGGCTATACTTTCCAATAGCTTCACCTAACTTAAGCGAAGTATCCGACGTCACAGTCGAAGAAGTTAGTGCGGCGGTAAAATACTCCAAAAAGGGAAAAGCTGTTGGCCCAGACGAAATACCCTCAGAGTTTTGGAAAAAGATGGGAGACATCGGGTTTAGATGGCTCATGATTCTTGTCTCCAAACTTATACGAGGTGATCGCATGCCTAATCAATGGAGGGAAAGTTACCTTCTTCCAATTTATAAAGGAAAGGGTGATACTCGAAGCTGTGATAATTACCGTTCGATTAAGCTGATGTCACACACCATGAAGATCGTTGAGCGAGTCTTGGGTAGCCGACTGCGAAAAATAATTAGGCTATCTGATGACCAGTGCTGGTTTGTCGGGGGTAAGTCAACCACGGATGCAATCCAGAGTATAAGAATAATTATGGAAAAACATCGGGATTCTTTGGAGGATTTGCATGTCGTATTGGTTGATTTTGAAAAAGCATTCGATCGGCAACCACGAGATCTAATATGGGTGGCCCTCAGGCAACGAGGAGTTCCAGAAACCTATGTGCGGATAATTGTGGACATGTATGATGGAGCAGTTACTAAAGTAAGATGCGCAGCTGGAGTCACCGAAGAATTCGAAATCACAGTAGGTTTACACCAGGGAAGTGTCTTGAGTCCCCTGCTCTTTATTACAGTTCTTGATTACCTGCTTGAAGGCAAAGTGACGGATCCAAAAGTACATCAGTTATTCTTTGCTGACGATGGAGCCATCATAAGTGAAGACCCGATATCCCTACAACGAGCACTTGACGTATGGGTGGATGTTCTAGAAGGAAGTGGGTACCGCATAAGCGCGAAAAAGACAGAATACCTATGCTGCCCATTTTCTGATCCACACAGGCCTATTCCAGACATTTATTTGAATGGAGTAGTGCGAAAAGTTTAAATATCTGGGGTCTATGATAAATAACGAAGCTACTTGTGATGACGATATCAATCATCGCGTAAGCGTAGGGTGGATGAAGTGGCGGGAAAATTCTGCTATCTTCTGTGACCGAAAAATGCCCCCTAAGCTGAAAGGAAAGCTCTACACTTCAGTTGTGCGTCCAGCACTCACATACGGTTCACAATGTTGGACAATGTACAAAAAGTATGAGAGTAAGCTAACGGCAGCTGAGATGAAGATGCTTCGTATGACAGCAGGAGTTACAAAAATTGATCGAATTAGAAGTACGAAGATCCGAGGAAGCCTTCATGTTAAGAATACCATTTCCCAAAAAATTGAACACGACCGACTCAGTTGGTATTACCATGTTCAAAGGAGAGATCCTGAGAACCCCGTCAAAAAGGCAATATCATACAACGTTCCAATTCGGAATAAAAAGAAAGGTAGGCCTAAACACTCCTGGTACAAACAAATGCAAAAACACCAGCATTCAGTTGGCCTCAGAAATGGAACAATACAAAACCGGGAGGCTTGCCGCCGATTTCTGAGGTCAACCCGGCGAACCCCACAGGCGGATCACTAGTGTGAAGCAGATACGTGGGAGAGTTATGATCCCCTCGACATCGAGATCATAACAGCGCCGAACAAAGGAGGAAGAAGAAGAAGAAGAATGAACCTGCAATGAAATTTGACACAAGTTGTTTTGTCTTTTTCACATATTGGGTGAGATGTGAAGAAATGTTGGGGGAATGAAGATATTTAGTTCTAACTATCAATGGAAAGTAGTTAAATCGAGATTTTAATTCATTGACAACATAGGGGAACGCTTTTTAGGCACCTCAAAGTTTACAATGTAAATACGATATAGTAAGAACGCAATATTCCCAATGTAAACAGAGTCTTAAATGCACCCAAGCAACACAATTGCCTCTTACAGATATCTTGAAAAGCTATTTTCCAAGTATTTTCAACTCTTCAAACAATCTTAAAGAGGTCTGTAATACCCAAAAAGGCCTAAAGGGGAGGAGTCTATTGTATTGAACAAAGAGTTCTAAGTAAAGTATTTGTAAGACTTCATAAAGATCATTTTTTGATTAATCTATAAAAACACTTTCAAGTGGTTTTCAAGATGTTTTTATTTTTGAGTAGAAAGACTGAACTGCGAAGAAGAAAAATGTATAAAAAATGTCTTTCTCTTTCACGCAAATACAAATTTAATGCAATTCAAATAAAATGAATTGACTAATATAAATACACAAACATGGCGAATTCTTTCCTTCAATAATTTTTGACTGGATTTACGATATTCATTGTATACCCTTTTCAGATTGTGTTTTGATTTGCGAGAGAAGATTTAATTTGAAACCGCATACTCTACCCTATTTGAAATTAACGCGCCTTCAAATAGAAAAGTATTTACAAAGAAATATTCAGAAAAATAATGTTATTTATAATAATAAAAATCCCTCAGAATAAAAAAAGAAAAGACGTTTAAGTATGCAATAGATATGGCCGATTCATGTATGTGTATGTATCGAAGGTATTCCTACCTATTGAAAGGTCTTTTTTTGTTGGATCTGAATAATTTTAAAATGTAAAATAATTTCAGCGAATAAATACAACTCAAAAGGTTTACAAACTGAGCGACATATTAGCACTTATGTACGTCTTTAGAATTTTGTATGAAATAAAATTAAATCAATTTTTTTTATTGTATATGGTGATGATAAGATCTCCTTTATACTACACAACACACGAAGAAACATAATAATTGTTTGAAGAATGATTTCGGATTTTATTGCATTTTTTTCAAACTTTAAATGTAAGTTGACAGGTTTTATACATCTTACAGAGAAAAGATACAAAAAGACCTACTATATGAAAATAAGTGAAAATATATGTCATTCCTTAATTTGTATTTCACAAAGTGTTAAGATCCCTGCATTAAAAATCTGTTAGAAAGATATGCTAACTTGACATTTTATTGTTGCGTCAACATTCTATCAACATACAAAATATTGAATTCAATTGTCAACCGACTAAAGAATCACTGAAAATTCAGAAAATTTTATATTATACATAATCAAAATAATACCCATTATCAATTTTATTTGAATTTAAATTTTATTTCAACATTTCTTTTATATTCTGCCAAAGTTCTTCAAATAACAACATTTCCTTCTTTCATTTACTTACATCCGTAGAAACTGGCACCCTTCGCATAGTAAACGATAAAACATAAAAATCTAGTAAATAATAATTTTATCTTCAATATACGTTTAACAATGTCACCCTTTACAAAATATATGTATTTTATACAGATGGGTGGCGTCCATTTGTTAAAAACTCTTTAAAATATCTTAAGCGCTTCACGATAAGATATCGAAACTGAAATTCAAAGCAAAGAGTGAAAAAAGTGTAAACAAAGAGTAAAGGAAGAAGATAGTTGTTTACAATCAGTCAAATTCAAAGAAAAAAACAGCAAACAAAGTGTAAGCTAAGAGTAAAAGAAAAAGATAAGAAATTCACAACAATTAGGTTGGCGCGCACATTCAGTTTTTAGTTTCGCAACTGCTTGGTTCGAGCAACTCAAAAGTTTGTGTTTTGACGATTGTCTAAAATGAGTTCGCTACGAGTATTTTGTGTAACATATACATAATTATACGCATAGCTGGGCACCGTTAATCAAACAGTTAACTTCGTTAATGGTTAATCCGCTACTAAAAAAGTTAGTTTCGTTAAACGTTAAAGCGTTAAATTTCGGAAGAATTAACGCAAGTTAACGTTAATCGTTAATCCGTTAACATGTGATAAAAATTGCATTTTTTATATTTTTTTACTCTGAGCACCGGCGCTAAGTAATGCCGATCATCCACTTTCCACTAGGCGATCAACGCATATATTTCGAATTCAACGCATTCAACTCTAATGTACGGTGCCTTCAATTCTGTTCAACCAACGGGTTGGATCTAGTTGTTGGCCGTTGCTCGACGAATTGCGCACCAAGTGTACGGGTAGTGTACGAGCTCGTGTTGCTCCTTGAAAATGTTCGATCAACACGTTGAGCAACATTTTCAAGATTATGTGTTGCACATTATTTGTTCAACGCGTTGATCAACTTTTTAATTTTCTTTGGGATTTCTTGACGTAATATTGTGTTGCGTTGCGTTGGCTGCAGTGAAATGTGTCTACGTGGTTGAACTATTGCGTTGCCATGAACTTGCAGTTCTTGCAACTTGCAAACTGTAGTTTATTTTGGTTTTTCGTCATGGAAGGTGATAAAAAATCAGAGTGGACTACGGAATTAATTTTGCAAATTATTTCAGCAATTGAGGAAAAGCCCAATATATGGGACAATAAGAGCCCCTCTTATAAAAATCGAGATGCCAGGGAATTGGCTTGGTCTCAAATTTCCTCGAAAATGCAATTGCCTAAACTTTGAATTCGAATTCACGGGCGCGGTGGGATCAATCGATTTTAATTTCTCATATATTTCATTGAAAAAACAATTTTCTTCGCGACTTAAAAAAATCATCTACCCAGAATCGTCTTGGCTGTTTTCATTCATTTTCTAATATTATTAATGCGGCAGCCACTTTTTTTTTCTTAGAGGAAATCATACTCATACGGAACAAATTTAAGAATATTTTAAAGCGAAGGCGTGCGTCGACAATAAATGTATGTACCGAACTGAAGTCAAAATTATTTCAGGTTTGACGTTTGAGTTTTTTGTTTATCGTGGTGCGTTCAACGCGTTCCCCAACGAGTGATCCTTGGTTAATTGTACGAATTTATCAACTCGTTCATCAACTGGTTGAGCAACAATATCGAAAACGCAGTTGATCAACTCGAAATTTTTTTTTTTTTTTTGTCAAAATCGAACAAGTTAATTAACTATTGTACGAGGTTATTCAACATTTGATCAACTAGGTGTACGGAGCTATTCAACACTGGAATAAGTTTTAAGAGTTGATCAACTAGGTGTGCGGGGTTAATCAACATATGGGAAAGTTGGTCAATTATGTGTACGGGGTTACAAACGCATTTTGTTCAATTTTAGTTGCTCAACGTGAATTACGTAAGTTGCTGCACTAGTGTAAGAGTTTGTAAATTCGTTTATCCAACGAAAGAGTTGAATAAAAAGTTGAACGAAGTTGGTTGAACTTATTGCGCACGTAGTGGACGACCGGCATAATGAAATGATTAAACGAAACGAATCTCTTCGCAGTTTTCTCACTCGCACGCGCCGTCAAAATATAATACGTACCTAGCTGTTTTTGTTTCACTCGCGGCACGCGCCGCACGGCACTTGTCTCATACTTGTCTGAACCTGTTTTTCGCGCCGCGCGGTAAATAGTAGGCATTGAATTAACGATTAACGGACTTAACGTGGATTAACGGATTTAACGTGTCCGTTAACATTTTTAAAAGTTAACTCAAAAGTTAATCCGTTAATTCAAATTTTAACTTCGTTAATTAACGATTAACGGATTAACGAGTTAATGCCCAGCTATGATTATACGCACCTGCGCGAAAATTCAACCAAATAGTTCATTTGTTTTCTATAAGCAACCAAACAGTTGTGCAACTAAAAATTGAAAGTGCGCGCCTAGCCTTAGATTTTGCCTATTTTTTGTTAAACATAATCATATGCAATGGCGCGCACATTCAACTAAATAGTTGAGTTGTTTTCTTTAAACAGAAGAGAGATAAAAAGATTTTCGCTTGGTAAAACGACTGAAGAGAAGGGCCGTACATAGTATATAATTAGCTAGTCTTCTCTTTCATTATGTTCTTCATTGCTTGGAAGTGTTGCACAATTCACAATTTTTAGGCGAAACAAAACATTTTTTTTCAACCAAAGAGGAAAGTAGTACTTCTTGATGTTAAGCTTTCATAAATACATTTTAGTGAAAACTTCCACAGAATATCTTCAAGATGTACTCGAAAGATTAAAATGAAAACCTCTTTCAGCATTTTAAAACTAAGTACTCCTTTTAAAAAAGTTTTAAAGAGGGTAAATAGAGAGTCAATATAAAGACATTTGTCATGAATATCTCTAAGATGTTTTAAAGAGCATTTATTAATACTATAATAAAAAGAACATTTTAAAGAGCAAATTAAGAGGTCATAAAGTGAAATGGTATTAAGAAGATTGAACTAACAGCTTGTAAAGAGCTGATACATTTACTGAAGTACTCTCCAAGAGTTTATGTGTTCTTGGGCAATCTTCCGTAAGATAACGTGTTACAC
Organism: Chrysotoxum bicinctum; assembly: GCA_911387755.1. Taxonomy (NCBI): domain Eukaryota; kingdom Metazoa; phylum Arthropoda; class Insecta; order Diptera; family Syrphidae; genus Chrysotoxum; species Chrysotoxum bicinctum. The sequence goes on from OU426987.1 coordinate 226,338,360, forward strand.
GGAATGTGCAACCGTAACGGGCTACACAGAACATGTAACTGTAACGAGCTACACGAAACATATACGTTACACCCATGTTATTGGTTTACACTACCGCCGTCATAGATGTTTACACATAAAAAAAAGCAAATTACAAATTTGGAAGGCCGAAAACGGTCATAAATTTTAATACTGTTTCAGCTCCGAAGAACTTCGTTCTGAAAAAAAAAACAAGTTTTGAAAAGAAAAACCTATGAGCAAAAAATTTCTGAATGGATAAAGCTATGAAAGACATATTTTCAATGGGAGATGCTACATTTTGGTTTGGTTTATGAGGTGGTAACATTAAGCAAAAAATTATGAGAAAACGATGATGGATAATCTATTAATCAAAAACATGAACATACCACACATTAAGAAACAGAAAGTACTCGCAGCAAGCAAAATGTTTGCTAAAAGAAAAACTCGCATGGTGTGAAGATCCGAGAAGTGCTTGCATGCAAACGTTTGTTGAAATTGACGTGGTTACTTGCAAACGCTTGCACGCTGTAATGTAATTTCAGAAGCACTTGCACTTGTATGATGTGATGATCCGAAATGTGCTTGCAGCAAATTTACTTGCTTGCGAGCAAAATAACGATTTCAGCGAGTATGGCAAGTACTTGCACGCAAATTTTAAAATTTGAATTATAGGAAAGCTTATTGAAAGCATTTTCTTCGCATGGTGTGATGGCACCTTAAAAATCGAAAATAAGTGTATTTTCTTTAAAAAATAAAAAAGGAAAAGGTATGATGTAGATAGGCAGACATTTTGTTCTTAAGAGCTTAATTAAAAAATTTTAAATGTCCATAGTAACAGAATAATGAAAATAACTCAAATACAAAGAAAGGTGTTGCAGAAGGGCAATTTAAAACAGTTCGCACTACTTGATTATGGTCCTAAAGTTTTACAATTTGTTTTCCTGTCCATTCCTGGTAACACGCACACAGGACTGGTTGAGAGTTGTAAGTCACTATGTTCTGGTTCACTTCGAGCTGTTGCACCACCAAATTTCCATTAACTATCCAATATTCTTCCAATTTAGAAAATAAAATCTTTCGAAATATCAACCCACACAATTTACTTTGTCTAGAGGATTTTGAATGATGTCTTCGTCGAGATTCCAATATGACATTTGATTCTCCATATTCTATAAAGAAAATCACGATTTCCTTCTTTATACTTTCGTTGCAATATTTGAGGATTGTACCACTTGTGTGAATTTTATCTGAACATGAGCAGCCACAATTATTTTCGTGTATTGTGAGTCGCTTCTTTTTTGTTGGAAAACTGAGATTGCGAAAATGTAATTTGGTTGACAGAATGTAGAGTGAACGCAAGCAGTCAAATTTTTGGCACTCACAGTTTATTGAGTCCCTCGATTGTGATCCTCACAAATTGGAAATCACACGTCGTGATTTTTTGGTCTTCTCTAGATCTCTATCGATCACCGAAATCAAGCATCAACGGACGTTGTTAGTACAACGATGGATAACCATCATAAGTTAAGTGTGAGTTTGATTTTTTTTATGATTTTATTCTTATATAATTCTATTATTATTTATTTTAGAGAAAAAAACCATTTTAAAATAAATACATATTGAAAGTGCTAGAAATCGAATCTACAACCTCTCGTGTAACAGCTGGTTACTCTACGTTTAACGTGTGTTTAATCTGTAATTTAGTTTTTTAAAGTACATAAATTTTACTTATTTGCCTTCAAAAGAAATATACAATCTATTTAACAACCTATGTTGAAAAATTGTTTGAAAATTATAAATATCATCAATCAAGTGCATTTATATTTACTGATCGTATCTTTAAGGTTATGGTCCATCCAATCCAAGATAGATAATCACCCCTATTACAGAATTCGGCGAAGGAGCTAAAGTGACAGTTTCAATTAATTTCCAAACTTTTGCTATTACTGAATCCGACGAAAGAAAGTTGAACGAATGTCGGTAAAAATCCCTGCACCACCGACAATCTGTTCAACTTATCTGGTAATAAATCCGCAGTCCATTCGCACTCCATACAATTTCTATCATTTTACATTCGTGCCAATTTCGAGACGAATCTAAAGTGAATTTTTAATTAAACAAAAAAAACAACAAAAATTCACAATGGAAAGCACAAAAATGGTGGAAATGATGAAGACGCAACCGGACATAGCCAGAAATCTAACAAAAACCAAAAAAAAAAGCACACGGTTGGTATTGAACCATCCTCCATCCAAGTACTAACCACGCACAACGATGCTTGATTTCACAGATCGATAGCGATGCTATTGCTATTATCAAAGCCTAGGCCGTTGACTAAATGTCTGTAAATGACAGCGTCGCCGTCGATAGGAAAGTTCATAAATGATACGGTAATTTTAGGAATCGACAATGTAGTTCATCCGGCGAATTTCATAATTCAGTCTTACAGCGGATGCGAAAGGTCAACGGATCGAGTTAACTCACCGGGAGTAAAATTCTGCGAATTCTGTAATCGACATGAATATTCATTTTGGGGGATTATTGACTGCACTAATAACCTTACAGAGTAATGAAATGCAATCAAATGTTCTTGGTTCATTAACTAAAAAAATAGTGCTCTTTTTTATACATATATCTACAGCCCTCGATAAAAACAACAGACACAAATTCGGTTAGTTTTTGATGAACTATGACCGCTCTTAATATTTGAGATCTGTTGTGAATGGTTCAATTGAAAATTTTAGTATTAACGTTGTCAAGAATATAATCACCCCTATTATAGAATTCGGCGAAAGAGCTAAAGTGACAGTTTCAATTCATTTCCAAACTTTTGCTATTACTGAATCCGACGAACGAAAATTGAACGAATGTCGGTAACAATCCCTGCACCACTGACATTTTATTCAACTTATATGGTATTACAGAGCTTGCAACCCATTCGCACTCCATACAATTTCTATCATTTCACATTCGCACCAATTTCGAGACGAATATGAAGTGAATTTTTGATTTAAACGAAAATAAACAATGGAGAGTACAAAAATGTAAGTCAAAAGCTTATCATACTGAATGCTAAAGTGTTTGTTTAACAAATTTTAATAGAAAACGCATAAATAGCAACGCAACCAGAGAGCAAGAAATCTAAAAAAAAGAGCACACGGTTGGTTTTGAACCATCCTCCATCTTTGTACTAACCAATCTCAACGATGCTTGATCTCGTTGATCGAAAGCGATACTATTATCACAGCCTAGGCCAGTTGAATAAATGTTTCTAGCTGACAGTGTCAATACGAAAGTTCATAAATGATAAGGTAATTTTAGGAAACGACAATGTAGTTCATCCGACGAATTTCATAATTCAGTTTTACAGCGGATGCGAATCGAGTCAACTCACCGGGAGTAAAATTCTGCGAATTCTGTAATCGACATGAATATTTTTAATGAATAATATAAATATATATCAAATTTTTTACTCAATTGTAAATTTTATTTGAGATATAAATAAAAAAAATCTGTAATTAAAATATGAAGACAATGACGTGGAAGAAGAAAATAGTTTGAAGCAAGCCATAATACGAAAACAGATACGGCTATTCCATATCAAATTTATTGTTCGGTGGATCATAGCAATAATTAATTAAAGTGCATAAGCTTAGAACACAGACCGCTTCTTCTGTTTCGTTAAGTCAGTGCAATTTATTTGGCCTTCTTCCAGTCACAGTGATTTCCATTTTGTTTACTGTTAACAAGACCTATAGCATAGGGCAAGTTTTGTATTTGAAAAAAAAAAAAAAAAAATTTAACTCGAGATTTTGGTCTATCTAAGTTGACATTACGATGATAGAGAATGCGAAAAATGTGCTTCCTGCAATTTTTTCTGTCTGTCTTAACCTTGACCTAAACCGCTAAAGCGAATTTCTTCAAACTTGGTATTTAAGAGTTCTTCGGTGATTCCCTAGAGGAGAAATTGAAATTTTTGTTAAGCTCCAAAACTAACACCCGCGATACAGTCCATATACTAAATCTTATTTATTTCAAAAACGGTTCTAACGATTTTGATGATCATTTTTATACCGAAGCTCCTTTGAATTTGAAAAAAAATATTATTTTTAAAAATGCTCGAAAAAATAGTTTTTGGGTTTTTAAAATAATGATGAACATTTTTTTTTGAAAATCCAATATCTAAAAAAAGGGTAAACAATTTTTTATAAAAATTTTATTATTTCAGTTTGTCTGAACCTCAACCTACAGCTTAATCGGCTGGACCTATTTTCTTCAAACTCGGTGCTTAAGGGTGTTTGGTGATTTCATTTGATTTTATTTGATTTTTGACTTTCTCAATTACGGCTCTAACGATTTTAACCCAATATTTTTTTTTCAGAAGCTCCTTTGAATTTAAAATAATATTGTATGCAAATATTTTTTTTTTAATCAATATTTTAAAAACGATTAGTTTTTGAAGCAATTTCCCAAAATTTACATTATTCAGTACTTAAAATTGAAATCCCAAATTTTTGTTCAGAAAAATCTTAAAGAAATATCTTATATAAAAAATGAATGAGGTAGATTTTTTTTTTATTCAATATTCTGTTCCTCTACGATCTAATACAAATCCTGCCTTTTGTTTCCACCTTACTGCCAGTCAAAAGAAAGCACTCACTTTTAAAGCATCCAACCTCTGGGATTGCTGAAAGTTCTATTCTAATTCGCCCTCCGTTTCTTCTACTCCTCATTCTTATGCTCGTGTCAAGCTGTCAATTTATTGAAATCTACTTTCTGCAGTTCGCCAAATTGTTAAAAATTTCATCTTGACATTTCGCAACAGTATAATATGTCCTTAAGTGGGCTTTAGGTCATATTATTAATTAAAAAAAGGTCACGAAAACACAGAAAACATTCATACTAATTTCTTTTAAAATAATCAAAATTGGAAATTAAAAACCTTTTTTCACTTTATTATAGCTTGCGCCAATTATACCTTAGCGAGCTGTGGGGTTTGTCCCATCAATTAAACCAATCTACAAAGTTTTGTTTTTGTTGCTTACAAACTTACTCCTAAATACACAAAATGGTATAAAAGTAAAAAGAACTTCTTGCTTTAATGAAATTTATAATATTTTAATTTTAAAACAAAATAAATCGGAAAAGTAATAAGCAAAAGCAACAAAGACGTCAAACTCAATAGAAGCTATTCACAATAGGCTCTTGCGTGTTGTTCACAATTGATCAAACATTTTTCAATTTCGATTTATATTTTTTAGATAATGCCGATTAAGCAATTATTCTTTGATACTTTTGGAAACTATCAATGTATTGATCTTTAACAGCCTTAAGAAGGGCGAAAAATAAGGGCGATTTCTGAGAAAAATTAACTATTAACAGTAAACTACGATATTATGGATGAAAAGTTGCGTTTACTGATTCATTTTGTTTTAAATACATAGTTGCAATTTCTAAGTTGTAACGAAGTTACACCTTTTAACCTAATTACACCGTTTATCACCCAAAGGAGACAAAACACCGAAATTCTACTTTGGGTGTTTTTCTTTTTTAGCTCAGAGTGTATAACAGTTCAAATTTGTGTTTCTTTTTTCGTTTAGAGCGTGTTCAGAGATTGTTCAGAGCGCACTCTATGAGCTCGGTATAAAATAGCTGAGCAGAGAGAGTTAAATGCTGAAATCATTCTGACAGACAGGAAAAAAACTCAAAAAACTCAAAAAACTCGCGTGTGTTTATAAAATAATTCAGAGCTCTTAGAACACGCTCGATTCGGAGAAAGTCCAGAGCATGTTCGACATGCTCGGCTCGTGCTCTGTTCAGTGCTTTACTCTGAATGAAAAAAGAAAAATGCCCTTTAATTAAATGACCAGAAAGTATTGCATACCTCAAGGCGCCCATGCAAATATGCAAAAGAGGACACACACAGATGGTTGGCGACGTCAGCAAATAAATTTCGTTCGTCAGTTTTACAATCCACATTTGGTTTTGGCCGCCAGGTGGACAAGTAAGAGTGAGAAATTCATCGAAAATCAGATTTTTCTTGTAACCGTGTACTTTTGTACCAATCTAGTGTACACGGTAAAGAGCATCTCACTAAGAAGCACACTGCTGGTCGCATATACCAGGTATTATCTTCGAAATTTTTGGCTTCCGCCGTTAAATACCCCCTCCACTCAGACTAGGGGCTCTATCCCAATCTTCGCTGTCTTAATCTCCACCACTTGGACCAGCGACTCTATCACAACCTTCGCTGTCTAAGTTTCCGCCACCGCCGGTGTAGTTAAGACTATTGATTCTATCCCAATCTTCGCTATCTTAACCTCCTCCGAAAAGCTCAGACTAGGGACTCTATCGTCTATCCCAATTTTCGCTGTCTGAGTCTCCTCTCCGATACCGCCGTTAGTGTATATGAAATACTTTGTTATCTTATTGTAAGGCCGTGAATATAGTAAGTTAAAGTATATGAAATACTTTGCTAGCTTATTGTAAGATCGTAAATATTGTAAAGTTATATGAAATATTTTGTTAACCTACTTATACACATTGAATAAATACAAATTGGAACTGGAGCTTTAAACTGTCTATTGGCCGAGTTTTACTGCTTTCTTCGCTTGACCCTGGACCCCGCTGACCTACCTCAGCTGGAAACAAAAAAGCATCAGAAAGTCAATAAGTGTTCGAATTAAGGTTTAGCTTTTAACAAGGTAGTACCCCTTTGCACTAACCATTAAGTGCGTTCGATTCTCAACCAATACAAAAAAGTTGTTTTAAGAGGTGTAATGCGTCTTGCGAAAAAATCACAAATCCTTCAAAATTATTTCTTGTCATGAAAAGTGCTGCTCATTACCCGTTCAGAATCGGCAGAAAATTATAGGTCTCCTCAGTTCCTGGTAACACGCACACAGGTATAGCTTAGAGTTGTAAGTCACTAGGTCCTGGTTCTCTTCGAGCTATTGCACCACCAAATTTATTTTATTTTTTATCAATGTATTACCATTTCTTATGGTTGCTTTTATCGAGGCCGTGCTTGAACAAATACGGCTATGCACAATGCACATTGTACTTGATACAAACTTCACATTGAAGTGTGCCCTCACCAAAGAAACATTACAGGGAATATTCTATAAAAACAGAATAATATTTAAAATTCATTGAAAATAATCTTAAGCTAATCAATAATAATCCGGCATTGTTAGTGAATATTTTGATCAGAAATGTCACTTCTCTTGTCTTAAGTATGTAAACGATATTTTATCGATTTTTTGGTCCTTCAAAACGACAATCGTTTTTAGGCGATAACGAACAAAATAACTACTCCTATGATTATATTGATAAGAAACAACCTTATCACTAAGTATTGCGCGTCATACATTCTTATTTACTAATTTAAAAAGTAAAACGATTATCTATAAAAATAACAACAAAAATTTGATTTTGATTTGATATTTTTTTTTTTAGCTTGAAGTGTTTTTGTTTGCCTTAACAATTTTGTTTTTAATTTCTGATAATGTGACTAAGAGGCGAGGATTCAGTGAGGGCCTTAGTAAAGGCCATGAATCATTCGAAAACCCGTAGAAAGAGGATAAGTATCCACTTGGGAAAACAATTTAATATTCATTTATGACCTCCTGAATTTGATGTATGATTCTTTCACAGGAGTTCATCTCGAATATACCAATTTGTATTTTATCCTTTGTTTAATTTTTTAACATTTTTTTTAATGGTATTGCCCTTTTCTATTTTTGCGTTAAACGCTGTTTTTGCGCATTCATTGATAGTGATATAATTGGAAACAAAACAGTTCCACAAAATAATTCCACATATAAGCGTATTGTCAAAAACTCTCAACTCTTAACGTTCCTTCGAACGGAACAATATTCTAAGAGCTACTTTATAGTTTTATACCTTTTCAATGCGTAAAATCGAAAGAGACTAGTGCCAATCTTAGTAATCAAACTAAGCAAGTTCAAACGTTTAGTCATTCTGAAGGTGTGGAACAATCACTCTGAAAATGTTGAACAGAAAGTAGGCTTACTAGAAGACTGCTCTAAAGTATATGTACCGAAAAAAAAAATGGAAGATAAAATAGAAAAACACGCACAGAGGGCATCACAAATATTACCAATCTTAATTTACAATCTAAGCATGTTGGAGTATTTTTAGACACCTTTTGAAAGAAAATCGAATCCTGCAACACTTGCTATTTCTTCAAATAAATCCTGAGCGGCCAGCTTATCATGAAGGTACTTTTAAATCTGAAGTTATGTAAGTACTCGTAGTATTACCTCAACGAGTGGAACTTGTACTTCATGTCAGAAATGCTCTGTTTACTCCATGAAATTCATGCAGGCGTTTACCTAGAAAACTGTCTTACCAACAGTAATAATGGAAAAGCGAATTCGGATAGAAAATGTGAAATTTTTGAAGACATAAAACAGATCTTTTCTATTGAAGGTGAGAATTTAAATAATGAAGAAAAAACTGCTCTTTCTTGTACACCAAGTATAGAACATTCCATTAAGACATCACCATACAATCTATATCTATATCTATACTATTATATACGAGTAAAAGCGAAACCATTTTAAAGTTTGTAACGCATGATTTCAGAAAGTAGTGAACCGATTTATTTGAAATAAATTTTATTATTTTCTATATTGTTATAAGAGTGTTTATGGCTATAATTTTTTTTTTCATTAATAATTTGTCAAACTTAAATATTATTAATTTTACATTTTTTGTCCATTTTTTTTTTCATTAGTTGACTTATACAACCACTCATATCTTCAAACCTATACAATAATCGACAAAGATTAGCATTGCTTCATAAAGTCAATATTGTTGCGCAAATTTTTACTTGCGATATAGGTATTAGGTACTAACTATAGGGTAAGTTCTGCATTTGAAAAAAAAAAATCGAACTCGAGATTTTGATCAAAGTTGACATTACGATGATAGCGAAGACGAATAAAGTGGGTCCGACGATTTCGTCTGTTTGTCTGTATGCCTGTATGTCCGTATGTCTGTATGTCTGTACAAAAAAAAATAGGTGTGATATTATGGACACGGAATATATTTTCTTAAAAAAAATGTTTGGGGGGAAATGTTATTAACGGTACCTGTCATAGAACGGTTTTTCTGATTTACGAATTTCTCATCAACAGCTCTAACGATTTTAACCAAACATTTTCAACAGGAGCCCCCTTAAGTTTAAAATAATATTGTATATAAAAATATTCGAAAAAAAAAAACTATTTCTAAAATCTATACTACCTAATACTTAAAATTTTGTTCTCGAAAAATTTTAAGGAAATTTGTCATATAAAAAATTACTTAAATATTAAAAAGATTAATCAGACGGCAATTCCATACATTTGAACATTTTTATCTCATTAAATCCATGTTTTATATTAATAAAATGTATTTTAAATTCCAAAGTACTTTTACATAAGAGCAAGTTTGTGCTATCCAGTCGTGCATTTTATTTTTTAAGTTACTTGAATACAGTCAATAGCATTTTGGGTGACAAAAATGGACATTCAATTGACTACAGTGCCGTGCACATGAACTATTCTTTAAAAGCGAAACCATTTTAAAGTATGCACAAACATGAACAAGCTTTTTTTTTCAAGTGTGAAAGAGAATCTAATTCGATACGGTATGTTATACATATAAACTAAAATTAATATTATTGTAGCAAATATGCTCAGTCCCATTGAGAAATGTTTTCATATGCTACTCGTAATATTAATATTAAGAAAATATTCGTAGTTACAATTTGCGAAGCAACGCGAGTACGGGTCGGCTAGTTTCCAATAAACCAAAAAATGTATCGTTTACCTTATGTTGATTGAGAAGTGATAGACAAACAAGTTTGACAAATGTTAGAACAAGTAACAGCCCTTAAAATCCACTTCTTTTAGTAGTTCCCGGGACCTAATAGAGAGAAGCATTGGAGGGTCGTGATTGACTATCGCAAACTTAACGAAGCCATTTTATGCGAAGCTTTCCCGTTGCCTACAATAGAAGACATTCTGGCCTGTTGGGTCATGCCTGATGCTTTACCACTCAAATAAAAGTGAGTGAAAACCAAAGAGAGAAAACTGCTTTTAGTACTCCTAGTTGGACATTATTATTTTCGACAAATGTCATTTGGTTTAAAGGAGGCTCCTGCAAACTGTCACATACGTTTTTTTTTTTTTTTGAATTTCAACTTTCTCGTATACGACGGAACTGATTTCAATAAAAAAAAATTTACATATAAGATCATTGAAAGTTTAAATAATTTTGCAAATTAAAATTTTCAAAAAATATACCTTAAAGATTTAAAATATGGGCTAGACCACTTTTCACACCACCGATATCAAAATTAAACACGAATAGTCCTTAATTTTCTTTTTATTTATGAAAATACTGGTAAACATTACTTTACAATATGTTTAAATTAGCCTTGAACATAGTTATCGGGAATAATTAATCCATCGCCTACACATCTGTTAGCGAAGGACATACAAGTTGTTGGCTTACAGCATTTTAATGAAGACCCAAGACACTATTAAATTGAAAAAAAAAAAAATGATTATTTTACATAAAACGTTATGATATATATAAATATATAAAATGTATCCTTACTTCACTTCCGCGTGCCAGACAAGTTAAAGGCTTTTGTTCGGGTTTCTTTTGTGCTTGGGGTTGATCAGGAATAATTAATCCATCGCCTACACATCTGTTAGCGTAGAACATACAAGTTGTTGGTTTACAGCATTCTAAAGACTCTCCAATACACTATTAGAATACAAAAAAAAAACAATTATTACTTTAAAGAAATAAATAAAAATAAAATCTTTTCCTTACTTTACTTCCCCTGGCCAAACAAGTCTTTTTATCAGCTCCTTTCTGTTTCTGTGCAAATGTCATCGAAATCGACACCATAACGACAAGGACCAGGACAAATATTTTCGACATGATGATTTAGTGTTTGTTCTGCAAAAAAAAGAAACAATCTTTAACTAAGCCGGCCAATTATTAGTTACTGAATGAGTCAAGGAATGGTCGCAAATCCATATTTATACGAAAAAATATTCAAAAGATAATACACCTTATCGAAAGACATTATTAAAGGTGTGATTGAGTTTTAAATTAATTTTTGTTTTTGATACTCCATGCCCCACATATCTGAAGCAGAATCTCACGTATCTTTTTTTAAATAATATTGCAACACCTTTGTTGTTTAAAGGCGATTAAAAGATTGTAAACTTATGATTCCAAACAGATATCGCCAAAACATTGGTTGTTTTTCTTTTTCGTAAATAAAAAATAAAAAAAAAAACACTAAATTTTAATCGTCTGAGCAACCGTCGTCGCGACGATCATTGAAAGCCTATAGAAATGGATAATCGAAAACAATCGAAAGTTGCCTCAGTAAAAGCTATCATGTTAGTCACTAATTTATGGAGCTAAGGACGTCTCCACTGGTGTATCGTAGCGAAAGTTTTTTGTATTGCCATCGGAAAAAAATTGGGCACTTTTAATACATTTTCAGAATTCTTAACTTTTTGCAAGTCCCGATGTGTCATTTGAATGTGTGAATGTATTTATGCTGCCCATTTAAAGCAATTTCAAAATGTAGTGCAGCACGTAAATACAGGGTGGGTCATCTAGTGGTTTCTTTTTAAATCATAGGTTATGTTGAAACTGACAGTTGTTTTCCCGCTCTAAATCTTGACAGAAAGTCAGTATCAAACCTTCGCGGAACGAAATGAGTTTCTTTCCGCTTGAACAACGTTGGGAGATGTTGAAAAGTTATTTCCTAATTGGGTGCAGTGCGTTTTTTGAAAAGCAGTTTTGTCCGAAATGAAGCACCCACTGCGCCAGCTGTACGCCAGTTTGTGCAAAACGTTCGTGAGACTGGTATGCTAGAGGACAACACTCATGGGCCCCGTTTCCGTATGCCGCGCACAGACGAGAACTTGGCTGCTTCAGCCAAGAGTGTGAGACTCAATTCACGAACATTAACTGGCCATCGATCTCAACGGCTTAACATTTCACGCACTAGTCTGAGCCTAAGGAGAACTCTGCACAAAGAAGGCGCTCGACCAAACGAAGCAGCCACTTGAACGACGTTGTGTTCCATAATTAATTGGAATGTTTGCTCTTACTAATAAAGCCATGATACATAGATTAAAATTAATTTTGTTTGTTTTATTGTTTTTATAAAAAGAAACTTGTATTTGGCCCTTACAAATAAGAAGCAGAAATGGACTACTTTCCTTGCTGCACAATGTTTTTAATTTTAAAGGTGTGCTACGCACTACTGCTGAAGCTACATCAAGAAATATTCAAGCAGTAAATTATTTGAACGTGGCAACACTGTAGAAAATACAAAATGGCGAGCATCATACTTTGAACCGATAAATAAATAAATCGTAGATCTTAAAAGTTCTAAACATTTTCTGATTCTAGTTATAGGTAAAATATTTGAAATTAAAATCAGGCACTTAAGGACTATTCACATGAGAACGACCAACGACCGACGAATAAGGGAACACAAAGGATTTAAAACATTTTCAAGCTTAAATTAAGGACTATTCACTGAGAACGACCAACGACCGACGAATAAGGGAACACAAAGGATTTAAAACATTTTCAAGCTTAAATTCTTCACAAAAACTAGAAAAAATGGTAGAAAATTTACAGAAATAAATGATAAGATATTAAAATTTCCGTTTTAATTAATAAAGCACGAGAAGTTTGAAAAAGAAATAAATTGGTCGTCTAGAATTGCAATCTGAATGTTACGAACTGTCAAACTCTATTCGCCTTCCACATCCCATCCACACTTTAAGAAATGAATTGTTCGTGTGCGACTAATCACAAAATTATTCTTGTTTTTGTTTGCTTTGTTTGTTTTAATAGTCATTTAGGACGAATACAAAATGCTATGTGGAGGAAATGTCAAAATTCACGAATGTTCTTTCATTCGTCGGTCGTTCTCATGTGAACAGTTCTTTAGAGAAAATATTGCGACTGATAGCGACAATACGACACTTCGCGACCAGGAATACAAAAATCAAAAACTTACAAAAAATATGAATTATAATTTCAGCAAATTAAAACATTTACTGGAGTGGTGTGCTAATATTTATTTATATTTATAGAAACCTAAAAAAATAGAATTCAAATTAAAAAGTTAAAAAATGCGGGTTAAAGGCTCATGCATGCCATATATAATTGGCTTCAATTCCAAACTAGGAAGTTTGTAAGCTTCCGCCTCATAGATGAATTTAACAAAATTTAAATTAAAATATTGCACGAAATTTTTCCCGCTGTCGTGTATTATAAGTAAAGCATAAAATATAACCTGTTTTTTCCGCATTTTTAAGAATATAAGAAGGTTAAAGTTTGATAGGTACGTATTACGTATGTAATCTATGTAAATACATTTTTTTTTTAACAAAGCCTTTAATTGCCGCCTGCGTATCTATGAAGATTTATATTGAATTATTCACATGTGGGATGATTCTTTGTGATCTCACAAACTGCAAGCGCTTGAAACATAGTGCAGGAATTTGGAAGCTAAACTGATCTTTTCAAGGGTCTGTTATCTGAAAATGTACCTGACCGTGTCTCCTCAGAACCGTACGTAATGACATTTATTGATTGAGTTTAATAAATAAATAGATAAGCTGTCATTACCACTCGCAGACAGCCTTAATCTAGTGAATTACAACTCTCAACCATTCCTATAATTTTCTGCCGATTTCGAACAACTAATGAGCAGCATTTCCTCGCAAGAGGCAGTAAATCTCTGAAAAAAAATTCTGGGTTGGGTATTTGACCTAGTTTTCTGTCGATAATTATGTTTAATTTATGGGATTAACTAGTTTACCAATGTGCACACAGACAATAGATACTCTTCTCTGCAAAGTTCAAATAACAAAAATGTTTTTGAGGCTGGGTCCCCATCTTTTTTCAAAAATTCTACTGCAAGGTGACCCAAAAGTTGTCACCCTAGTGGAATAAACTATAATTTTTTCAAATGGTGGGAAATACCAATTCTACTTTGACATTTGCGAAGTAAACAGGCACAACCGATAGGTTGAAAACTTTAACGCCACCCCTTGTACAAATCAGGACATTTTGCTGTACACAAATAATATGCTGTCGTCCAAATTGCTCAGCTTATAAAAGATTTTAGTAGAAAATCGCACAGTGCGGAGACAGATTATGATCATTACCACGACAACATGACTTTTGGTTAACGACTAGAAACTAAAAGCAGAGGAGATAAAACTCCACCTTGCGGAGTTCCTATACACATCTAAACTTTTAGCTTGCTTAGTCCAAATGTGCTTTTACATGCCTCATTTTAATCATGAAATCAATTCAATTTGATAAGATCAGATTGGTTCTAATAGAGTCTAGGACTAGCCCAACTGCATTGTTTACAAACCAAGGTAGGCTTGGTAGGTAGAAAGGGTGGCCACGAACAGTCTTGCTCAGAAACCAAAACATGGCTGAAATGCGACGCAGTTTTGATATCAAAAAACTCGTTTGTCCTGTGGTTAAAATGAAATAGGATGAAGGATTTATGAATACCCCTCTACATGAAGTTCGCTTGCTTGCGGTCTTAAGATCGAGGAGTACTCGTTACACAAGTCGTTGAGATTCCTGATATGATTTGGATACTTCCATCATTGCCAGTAATTCAGCTTGAAAGACACTGGCAAAATCAGGTAGCCGAAAAAACATAAAACGGACACCACAATCCATCGTTGAGCCTTCAGTAAAGATGGTCATCTCGAATTTTCTCATCTCAACGTCATCTTTCCAATCCTTTTTAGATGGAAGAATAACTTTAAAGTTATTTCTGATGCCCCCAGAAGGGTTGCAATAGTCGGGGTTTGTCCAAAAAAATTCAGCTTGTTTGTAATATTGCTGACTCTTTTGGTCTTTTGGAAAATTGAAACCGACAATACTTTCGCACTGTATATTGTAAGCTGGCGGCTGGCCTTTTGAAACGAGAGCCAAAATCCCTATGAAATTCCAAAGGCAACTTTAGACATTATTCAAGTTGACAATTTTGAAAGTTGGGAAAAATTCCGAGGGAAATTTTATTCATGATAGCCTCCAATATATCAGTCGAGTGAAGAAATTGAAGAAAAACTCTTAAATGATAAACCATTCGCCTGGATCATAGTGCCCCCGTAGTGCCAACACTAGCTGTTCTTTAAACTTTCTTAAGTTTGTTAACGTTATACGTTTTTTTGGGTGCAAACCAGCACAAAATCGAAGCATATGGTAAAATCGGACTCACAACGACTGTGTACGTCGACAAAATTATCTTGCAGAACCCACTTTTTACTAGATGGTTTTCAGATTTCTTCTGTGTCAAGAAATTCTATCAATTTAAATTATTTGATTTAGATTTCTACCCCCATGGTGCTAAGTCATTTTTTTAGTCTTTATCAATTCAGAAACGACTTTTTAAAAGTAAAAATATTTTTTTACAGCATTACTTCCACAAAAAATCAAGGTTTGATGTGTTTGGTGGAATCATCAAAAATAAGCCCGGTCCGGACGTTACAGTGAATAAAAAGCGTTATAGACCCACGATAAATGACTTTGTCCCTCCGTATTCACAACATATTGTCTATTTGATGGTTAAATTTTATCATTTTATCATTTTTATTTATTTAGCTTAATACAAGCTTGCACTAAAATCTAAACTTAAATCTCTAAACTTAAATCTAAACTTAAAATCTATGGTGGGTTTATTTTTTTTTTATTATTTTTTTTTTTTTTATTATTATTATTATTTTTTTTTTTTATTTTAATTTTAATATTAGTCTGGGCCCGTAGGCCCACCCACCAGTTTAAAAAAAAAAAAAAAAAAAACTAAAAAACTTAAAAAAAAGAAAAAAATTGAGGATGAAGTGGGCTTTGAATTGAGAGCGGTTAGAAGAGAGAGACAGAAGACAGTGGAGGGATTGTGTGGTTAAGGTTGGGAATATAGCGAGATTTTGAGAGAGTGTTTGGAGGTGTGAAAGTCGAAAGAATTTTGCATAATGTTGGAGGAACGAAGCATGCGTGTCAATGGTTCATTACTACTATAATTAGTTCGGTGAAAATTGACATCAAAGAGATACACCAATCTAAGATTTCTAGGGTTAGTATGCAATGAGATTTTTTGGAGAAGTGTAGGACAATCAATATTACCGGCTAAAATTTGATGAATGAATACAATGTCGGCTACTTTGCGACGTTTATCAAGAGGTTGCAGAGTAATAAGTTGAAGACGATCAGCATAGGGTGGGAGGTGAAACGAATCAAGCCAGGGAAGCCCGCGAAGTGCAAATCGAAGGAATCTTCGTTGAACGGCTTCGATACGAAGGGAATGGGTAATATAACAGGGTGACCAAACCTGGCTGGCATATTCAAGAAGGGGCCTAACAAATGTGAGGTAAAGGGATTTTGTAACGTAGGGGTCTGAAAATTCTTTTGACCAGCGCTTAACGAAGCCAAGTGCAGAGTTAGCTCTATTAATAGATGTGGTAATGTGAGATCTAAAATTAAGTTCTTTATCACAAAGAATACCTAAATCACATAGTGAGTCAACTACTGTGACTATTTTATTGTTAATAAAGTATGTTCGAGGAGGGAGAGGTGAGCGTTTACGGGAGTATGTTATAGCTTGACACTTACTAACATTAAGTTCAAGAAAGTTCTTCTGGCACCAGATAGAAAATCTATTTAAATCTTGCTGAAGAAGAATGGAATCGGAAGGTGAGGAAATTTTTCTGTAAATTTTTTTATCATCAGCATAAACAGAAATCATAGAATCATTGATGATGCAGTCTACATCGTTAATGGTCAAAATGAAAATCAGAGGGCCGAGATGGCTTCCCTGCGGAACGCCAGAGGTTGCAAGGATGGGATTTGATTCGATATCTCTAAAAAGGATTGTATACTGCCTATCGCTCAGATATGATTGGGTCCATGCAATGAAGGAGGGAGGGAAGCCAAGTGCTTTGAGTTTAAAGAGAATAAGGGAATGAGAAATTTTATCAAAGGCTTTGCTGAGATCAGTAGCGATGACGTCAACTTCATTCCCAGCCTCCATGGTGCATATAGTACCAGAGACAAAATCAACTAGGTTTGTAGTAGTTGATCTACCGGTAAGAAAACTATGTTGATTGTTGGAAAAAATTTGTTTACAGTGGAAAAGCAAAGTGTCATAGACTATGCTTTCAAAAAGCTTAGGAATACACGACAGCTTAGCTATGGGGCGGTAGTTACATATTTCTTTTTTAGGGCCTTTTTTATGGATCGGGATAATGTAGGAATTTTTCCAACGAGAAGGAAATATTCCTTGTGAGATTGAGAGCTGAAAAAGAGTGGTCAATGGCTCAATTAAAGTTGACGAGCAATTTTTTTAATATTATTGAAGGCAAGCCATCAGGACCACCAGTAAATTTAACCTTGAGTTTATTAATTTTATCTTCAACGATAGAAGGGGGAATGACGATTGAAGACAGTGAAGTTTGGGAGGAGGTGTCTAAGAAGGAAAAGTAATCTGAGTCTGGTAGGGAAGTGTTATCAGAAAATGATTGACTGAAAAATTGGGCATAAAGGTTAGCGATAATTGAAGGATCGTCTGAACTGGTATTCAAATAAGTAAGCGTAGAAGGGTAGTTATCCGACTTTCTTCTAGCATTAATAAAATTAAAAAAACTTTTTGGGTCAGATAAAATGTTAGATTGAACTTGACTAAGATATTTATGGTAGAGAGACTTACAGAGTTCGGAGAAATTATGGTTTGCACTTTGAAACGTAGAGAAATCGTAGCCAGTACGAGATTGCAAGTACTTCATATTGGGTCAAGCAAGGTTTCAGTTCGTATGGTCTTTCCGGTTGGCAATCCAGAAGCGTTCGGAATGCATGTAAACTCTTCTATTGACACTCAGAATGACAGTTCCTCTCCTGGTTGAGAATGGTTATGGAATTTAATTTCAGACTTGAAATCAAAATTACTCAGACTTCTGCACACAAAGTTTCAATTGCCATTGGAAAAGAGTTGGGTCTTTACCCAGATTGAATCCTTGGCATTAAACTGTTTTGGGAAACCATAATTTCACATTTTAATTCTAAGGTCGTGCATTCCATTTTTATTTTTCGGTAATTTAAAACCAATGAACCTAATTGATTGTTCAAAAGAACTTCTTTTTTTTCAGATTTTTCTTTAAAAAAAAATGTATCAAATTATTTATTAATCATAACTAACTACACTAATTAATCTGCTACTGCCCTGAACCACAAAAAATCCAAAGTCGCTCGTTACTAATTTTTAATTAGATTATACAATATTTGATGACTATATAACTACTTAAACCGCTTTGAGTTAAAAAAAAATTGACAGCAACTATTTCATATATGTACATTGTACATATTTTGATAATATTTAAACTTTAATGCCATTAATTTGTATCAATCATGCAGGTAATTTATTACTATCAATAATTATTTTTTTCCTTGCAGGTTTTTACACCCGTTCGTATATATTTGCTCATTGCCAAAGTCCCCACAAAGGTAAATTTTATTTTCAACTCACCAAAGCAAATTGTTTTTTTTTTATAATTAAAGTTTAAAAAAATAATTACAGATCGAAAGTCATTTCCATTATTTGGATATCCATTCTGTGGAAAGTAAAAAGCCCTCACATTTTTGCATCATTACAAACGATAGAACCTATTCATTTGCAACAACCGGCGATGCGGGAAATTTTAGTTCGGTAAGTATTCATAACTCTGTGACTTGTTAAATCGGTTTTTTCTGTTTTGTTGGTAATTTTTTATTTATTAAATTTTGTATTTAATTTTATTTAGAATGCCGACGTTATCCTCACAGATCTGGCCTCAGCGATAAAACAAATTTTTCCAACAGTTCCTCTCAAATATATCATCAGAAGGGTAAGCATTTGCAATAAGTTTAAAGTTTTTATTTTTTGAATTTTACTCGTTTGGTTTTTAAATGGAACACACTTAATTAAAATGCATCCCTGCCATTTACTGCAGTTTAACCTCAATTTTGCAAAAAGTTCAAATGGAACTAAGAAAAATTTAAAAATGAAATTTACATCCAATTGTCGAGTTCATGATAAACAGAGAGTGTCCCACTTTGTGGCACCACTTGCTGACCACACCAAGTTTAATTTGAGTCATAAAGCAATAATACTTAAGTAATTTTTAAGCTTGAAGACTTTGTTTTGTTCTTTGGATGGGTGTTTTCAGGGCAATGCGATTACATGCTGAAAATAAAACACCGGTCATTCGTGTAATTTTTATTTGTTTTGAGTTGAGAGAATTGGCGAAATCGGGTAGCGGAATTTTAAAGCTTGAGGTAGTTTGAAAGTTTGTTTTCAACAATAGAATGATCTCGACCATTATAAGAAGGCTTAAGTAACATTTGTTGATTTAAGATTTGTTTAACTCAATTGTTGTCGAAATATAGAAAACGGAAGACAAAAAATAAATAAAATAAAATGAAGTCGCCTTGACTTGCTTGTATAGTTAAAGTTGCTTCGAGTTTTAGTATGTTATATTTAACCTATATTTGGCCCACGTAACTGTACGTAATTTTAAGACAATTTATCAACTTTGACATGCAATACTATTTCAATTTTTAAGGAGATTATATGAAAAATCGAAAGCAGTAAAGCTGGTGAAGATCATGGACAATATGAACACAAAATTATTCTATGGCAGGTATCGTTAAAAACTGTTTTTGAAATTTTTTGTACCAATATTTTGGTCATTTTTACAATAATCTACATGTTTTATGACAGTTGTCAGGAACGTTTATGAAATGCAAAAGCTTTTTCTTAACAATTATGGTAAAAATAGGCGACTGACATTGTTTCTTAGATCTATAAACAAATTTTCAATTTCGCCTAAAAACCTTAAGTATTTAATAAAAATTGTTCTAGTCGTTCAGGCTGTAAATCGAGGTACAGACACAAACAGAGTTGTGTTTCTTGTATTCTCTATTATCCGAGGCGCATTGAATAGATCCGAAAACTTTATAAATACCAATTGAACTGTTTTGTGAAATTCTAGTCACTAGACTTGAGAAATGGGTTGATAAAACCAACATAATGATTAATGATTAGGATTCCGAAAAAACTACTTGAAAATCTACCACTTTTTCAGTCTAAAGGTGCGTGTCCATTTGAGAGTTCTTTCGCTAGTAAACTCTCGAGAGTTGCTCTCAGGTGCCTGTCCATTTGAGAGTAATTTTTTTGAGATTTTACTATCGCGAGTTCTATAGTTAAGTTTTGGGAGATGACTTTCTGAGAGTACTTTCATAACCGTGTCCACTTGATATATTTTTGCAAAACTATAATTTTGCACGAAGAAATAGAAACTCACGATGTAATGAATGGAAGCTGGCGTTTAGTCAACAATTTCGAAAACTAATTTTTCGATCTTCAAAATGGAAGAAGGCACAACTATAATACTTCTCAAAAGGATTTCAGGGATGAATTCAAAAATTACTTTATGAGCCCATAGAATGAAGTTCCTTGGCAGTATAGGCACATCACAGAAAATAATATTAAGAAATTAAGAAATCAAATACCAGATAGGACTTAGTTGAAGCAGCCATTAAAAATGGAATCAAAAACTGCAAACCCTGAAAATATGGACACCTAGTGCTATACTTCATCAGTTCCGGCTCCACTTTTCGTTTTTTATTTTTTTTTTTTTTCAATTCTTGTGACATCCGTTAATATTTTCATGATTATTAATTAAATGTACATAATAGATTCAATATGATTGACAAAAATTATTATCTTTACTTGGTTTCGCAAATTATGAAGCTGTCTCTAGATTTCATTTTCAGTGCATGAAAACTACTAAAAGTTGCTTATACATATATGTATTTAATTTTTTTTTATTTCTGTCCCGACTTTTCTGTAGTTTTCCATAAAACTTCGAAAGCCTCATATTTTTCTATAAGTTCGTTTGTCCCCTTCTGTTCAATGTTTTGACATGTTAACTCTCGGAGAGCTAATCGCAAAATACGAACTTTGTTGGAATTCTGCGAGCTCATCTCCGATAGTAATAAAGAAGTGTGTCCACTTGCGAGTAACTCTCAAAAAATTCGTATGTCGAGAGTGAAAAGTCAACTCTCCGCTAGCTTCTCTCAAGGCTGTGTCCACTTGAGAGTTTACTCTCAAGAGTGGCCTGAGAGCTACTCTCAGTGTTTTTGCTCTCAAATGGACACGCACCTTAACAGCAATAATGAAAGGTTTTCAAGCCAGAAAGAAACAAATGTACGCACTTTTTGTAGATTTTAAGGCTGCTTTTGATCTCATTAATAGAAACGCACTTTTGTACAATCTTACACAAATGGGACGATCTACTAAATTCATTCGGATCATCAGAGAAATGAATTGTGGAACTAATGTAGCTGTTTGGGATGGGAAAAATGTTCTCAGAGTGGTTTGAAACAGGGATGTCCTCTTATTTGTTATTTGCTCCTTTTATTAACTATGTTGTGACTGAACTGCCTGGTGGAATCAGAATTGCAACAGAACATTAATAATGCTACATTACTCGTATTGATGTTCTGTTGTACGTCGATGATTTGGTGGTTGATGGTGTTGATGATAAATCGCCTTGTTTCATTCTGTGATAATTGGGGACTTGTCATAAACACAGATAAATCGAAGATAATGGTTTTCACAACAAATAATCAGAGTAGCTCTGCTTAAAACTATCATTAATGTCTGCAACGTTACCGTCTTGATGTCGTAAGAGAGTATACGTACTTGTGAGTTAAGCTAAATTCAACACTGGATTTCCAGACCCACATAGAAAACTTAAACTTATAAGAAACTTATAAACTTTACTTGGAATTTTTTTTGTCAAATGAACACGTTAACCTGTCAACAAAGTACAACATTTTTGATCCAGTCGTTAAATCGACGTTGTTTTTTACTGAACAAATATGTGGAAC
Source organism: Chrysotoxum bicinctum (assembly GCA_911387755.1). Classification (NCBI taxonomy): domain Eukaryota; kingdom Metazoa; phylum Arthropoda; class Insecta; order Diptera; family Syrphidae; genus Chrysotoxum; species Chrysotoxum bicinctum. Next base: position 226,360,377 of record OU426987.1, read on the forward strand.
CGAAAAATTTGCGGAAATAGAAAAACTGCAGAAAAATTTCATCAAAAAATTGTAAAACCTGCCAATTAAAACACCAAATTATTATATTTATTTAGAAACAGGCTTACCTTAACTTTATACTAGTACGCTTAAAACACAAGCCGACTATATTGTAAAAGTGCTTAACTTCCCCGAAACAGAAATAAGGATTGGTGGATGTAGAAATGACGAAATCTTGTTGACGTCTATGGAGAAGATACGAACACAATTCCGTGTGATCAAAATACATTAAAAGATCGATGGTATCGTACAATTCAAAAGTTTGAAGATACTCAAAAGAGAGTTGCTTATAAAGGAAGCCCAGCAGTTGGACAGCAGATTTTCTATTCAAAACATAATCTAGAAGGTGATAACTATTTTTGCGACTTGCATAGTTACGAGCAAATCTCCTTGATTTTAAAACCAGATGCGAGGACCTTGGGCTTAATAAAGAAGTTTTAATAAGTGTTGCACTCTGTGTAACCTTAAATCAATAGAAGACTGCTTTCACTTAATTGGAGTGTGTCCAATTTATGCAGCACAAAGACAACTATATTTAGGATTAAATTCTTTAACGGTACAAAAAACAGTAGGTTTTCATAATGTCCTGAATTGGAAAAATCTTCATTTATTCGTAAAAATTGCTTATAAATATCAAATATTATTGAAAACTGAATTTGATTAAAGAAAAATTGTTATGAAGAAGGAAGAAGGAAAAACGAAAGATATATAAAACATTTTAGTCACTTTAAAAATTATTCCAAAATTCTAAATATTTTGTATATTATTATTATTTTTTATTTTTTATTTTTTTTGGGTTAAATTTGATTATTTTGTAAAAATGCTTTAAAACTTTAATTTTTTGAAAACAGGCAAGTAAAAACTATAAGTTGGAATCTGGTAACCTTTTATTTTTGTTTTTGTGTTGTGTTGTGTTGATAACCAAACCATCGACTAACATATTGCGTCTTAGAAGGGTACGATAGCATCTAACTAATGAGCCCAACTATCGTGCCTGGGCGAAACGCATTTTGACTAAATGTCGCAATTGATTGCAAAATTGTTACGATAACTTCTTAAACCAAAATTTTGAATTGTTTAAATATTGATTGCCAACTTGCAAAACTTCGCATATATAGTGTTTGAAATATTGCGCATACGCCCCAGTGTACAATTTATAATTTATTTTTCTTTATTGAACCCCGCATGATTGACAAAAAATAGTTAGTGTTATTATCCCTTTCTTATACTAAATTGGTTATTAAGACATAGATCAAAGTTTTTATTTACGCATTGTACGATAATATCGAATCAAAATTGATTTAAAAAACAACAGAAATTTTCATTGCGGTTAGATAACATAAGTTGCATTGAACTAAATTCAGTTGGGAACTGACATATTTTCCATGGTGATTTAGTCTAGAAATGTCGTCTTATCTGAAACTGTTATTGTGTTCATGAACAATAAGACCAGTTGCCCAATTCCAAAAGAGTGAGTTTTCTCGGGTATAAACGGGTACACAGGAATATTTGCGATTTTGCAGGAGGGGGCTTAATTTTTTGACAGATAAACTGTAAGTTCACAGTAACCCAACTATATTCACACATACTTTTGCCGTTAGTTGAATGTTTACCGGGAAATCATATACGTCAAAGAATTGGGGAGAAGAAAAAGTATCCCAATTTCAAGTTAAGTTAAGTTAAGTTAAGTATAACACTGTCAAAAAAGGGAAATAGGGTGAAATTCGTTAACTTTTTCTATCTCCAAAAAGTAGAAACCCACATTAACAGACTCTTCCAATTCTACCAGAAATGGGGCATCCGAATCAATACTTCCAAATCGGAACTTGTCTGCTTCAGGAGACCTTCAACTGGTAGAGGCCTTCGCACCGCAACAATTTGCAGAAATCTGGTCCTAAGACTCCCTGACGGATCCTCCATAGTGGCAAAGCCAAATGTCAAGTACCTGGGAGTGCACTTCAATGAGTTGCTAAGGTTTAACCTGCACTCAAGAAATGTTCTGAAAAAGGCCAGCTGGGCCTTCAGCCGTTTGCACCCATTGCTGAAAAGAAGATCAGGTCTTAGCCAACCGACAAAGATATTAATCTACAAGCAGCTCCTGCGACCAGTGATCAGCTATTCCTTCCCAGTCTGGTTTTCCATCTCGAAGACAGCTATGAAGGAACTTCAACTATTCGAAAGGAAGATACTGAGGATCTGCACTGGACTCTACTTCGACCGTCAACGACAGAAACACTACAGGAACGAGCATCTCTACACAGAAGCCAATTTAATCCCGCTGGACAAATATCTAGTTCTTTCAACGAAGAAACTAATGGGGAATATCATCGACCACCCGAATCAGCTTATGAGAAGGATGACCACAGAACAACGACATCCCGAGCCGAGGTACCTCAGTGTGATGGAAACTCTGGATGACAACGTAATCATGGACAACGAGGAAGTAGTCTCGTTCTACGCTGACATTGGGTCAGCCTACCACCGCGGCTAAAACGCCATCCCTGCCCACAACCCACAAAAATCACCACTGACAACCAGGAATGAACACCCTGAGGACAATACAACCGACATTTTAAATTTAATTTTTTTTTTTTTTTTTTCGTCATGTAAATTTTATATAAAAATAATTAAACTTAAGTCACTGTATATAGTTAGGCCCCCTATGAGCCAACAAATGTAAACTTTCATACATATGTAGTATCTTATTAGTTGTAAGCCAAATTGTAAATAGTATGTTCAATAAAACAAAATTGTAATTGTAACACGGTTAACTTTTTCTAAAAACGATTTCAAAAATTCTTTTAATTTTTGAAAGGTTTTACTTAAAAGAAGCTTTTGTGGTTTTCTGTTTTTTTTTTTAATTTAGCCATTTATGGGCTATAAATAGAGGGTTTTTCAATGAGTGCGAGTAGATCTTGAAATGGAGTAAAATTCCTTTTTGATTGAAAGGCCCATCTAACCATTATGTATGGAATATAACATAGGTCAAATGCCTACCTCAATTTTGAACGCTGACACGGATCCGAGAGTTCCAATTTTCAATGACTTCTGCATAGATCCGGCTGAATTTGAGCGATGGCTTGTGTTATGTTCACCTTAAGGGTATCAGTCGATTGTAGTTTATTCGCATTCGTGTACGATGAGAAATTTGACATGCGAATATTGTCTGATTGATTACCGAACCGGTGCGGTGGTCCCAAATTACGTCACTCAACGTTGAAGATTCGTCTGCGAAGGCTCATCACGTCTACCGTAAACGTTTGCACTAAGGACCACTTATTTTGATAATAAAGTCTTATCATATTGACGTGCTGTTCAATCGCGTACTTGCCATAGTGATTTGCTTCAATAACTGAATAATAAACAACAGATTTGACAGATGTCATTAAAACAACATGGTCGTCACATGTGGCCAAAACTAATATTCGCTATTGATTTTCTCTCTATCGAGTAAATTAATTTTTTTTATTTAGCCTCATTTTGTTAATAAACAATATATAAATGAAATATTGCCAAAAACTATAATGACATACATACTAGTTTATACATACATAATATTGATTATAATGTATGATGAAAGTAAACTCGAAAAAAACTCCAAGATAACTTCTATCAAATTCATTGATAATTTCGTATTACAAGTATGATTATCAATTCATAATAATTTGTAGCCCATTGTGAATACTTATCAAAATAACATTGTGACTGGCTTCTGTTTTGACGTTTCTAATTTACATTTGGTTTTATTTTATGGTTTACGAATTTTAATTAGGTTTAATAATGTTAGTTGTTTCATTAAACAAAATTCGCTCTTTTAAACAATATTTGTAAAAAAAGAGGTGTAGAGTCTTAAGCAACAGAAAATGAATTAAATAATTGTTAAAGTTAAGAAAAATCCAGAAATAGCAAAGAGAATCTGTGCAAAAAATTTAGTAGTATCACTGTGGAACTCAACAGAATGCCTGAAGGTTTTAGTCTAATTCCATTGGGTTGAAACTTCTAATAAGGCCCTGCTAATGTTGTATTTCTCGATAACACTTTATTTCTCATCATAATGCCCTTCAAATAACAATTTTCCCAACAAAATTTAATTCTAAAACCTTTTTTAATATACAGGGTATCCCTTACTTCGTAAAGGATATTTTGGGATATGTTTCTCGGATACCTATACTCTAAGAACAAAATCGTTCTACAGTACGTGTCTATCTCCAATGTCGTCATCATTTTTCGGGGATTTAAGAAAAGGCCTACTTTGGTCTACAGTGACCCATGTTAATGAAAATCGTTCTGTTAATACCAATGATACAAACTTCGTTAAGGACTTCATTTTTTTTTTTTGGGCTCTTCAGATATCCAATTTCGAAGTCTGTTAATTTTTTCTTACCCACGCCAATTTTTGACTTTAAGGTCAATTTTCCCCAGAAAGTGCGTAATAAATATAATGTTTTACTATTTTTTTTTACTGAATGTAAAAATAATAAATATAAAAATCAATAACAAAATTGCGGAAGAACCCACACATTTTGTATGATACTTGGGAAAAACCTTCAACAGCTAAAATTTTATTCCTAGAATATTCCAAGGAATCATATCCCAAAATTTATTTTAATAAAACATTCTAGTACCCGACTATTTGATACATTTATGAATGAAGAATTTTTGATTGATAGAAAATTTGATGGGTTTCAACATTATTGACAACCGTAATACCAAGTTAACCAAAAGAAGTATTCACAATAGAACAATAGAACAGAGTTTATCAAAAATATTGCTAAGCAATTACCATAACACCAAGTCATTTGGTTGTTACAAATAATATATGGTACATATTATCAAATATCGTGTTGATATTTGCAGGCTACAGTGCACGCGAATTTATTCGTTAGAATGCGCACAAGTTTGTCAGAAAAGTTAATTCTTTCGAATTAATTTGATTCAATTCTTCATCCGAACTGATGGCGGACAATGACAAACATGAAATGGAATAATTGTGTATTTGAAAAAAGTTATTATTTGGAATTCTAACCGAACAACCCGCTTCTGACGAATAATTTTCAAGAAAACGTAATAGCATTTATTTATCAGATAATTCATCTCCTAGCGAAGCTAGGATAACATATTTTCACAAAGCATTACATTATACTTCAAAACAAAAACTACTACGAAAAATTTAAACTGGTCGGGCCGAAGATATGTATTTTATAAAATCACTCAAAATTTTAGTTTTGCTTATAGAAAATTCTAGTCTCATAGCAAATAATAAAAAAAAAATTTTAAAAAAACTCAACTACCAAAACAATAATTACCTTGTGTCAGGCTTTATTAATAAAAGTTGAACTGAAACTAAAATGAAAATCTTAAAATCAATCCGTTTTATATTCAAATGATCCGAAAAAAATAGAAAGATAATTTAAGAGCTTCCATATTGTATATATGTACATACATATATGTATATATGTACATATGTATATAGCTAATATTTGTTATTTATTTTTTGAACATGTGGTTGAGAAGTTCAAATAAAATTGAGTCTGAGCAAAGTTTCTGTCACTGTAAGATAAAATTAATATTTGACAATGTGTACTTACATAATTACAAATTTTTCATCAATTGTTTTGGCACAGACTTGCTGATACATACTCGTACTTATGTATGTACATGTTTCTAGTGTAAACTTTGGAATTATAACTGATAACGACACACTTGGAGTGACCTATCACAATGGCATTTTGTTTGCCCTTGTAACGGACATACTAAGTAGATATGTAGAGACGAAACCCTTCAACTTTTTCTTCACTTACGCCTTACTTTCACCACTGACAATTTGTTATAATTTTTAGCATTTTCTTAACACTTTTGCTTCATCGTCTAAATGGTATAAAATCTGTCAATACTTTCGTCAGAAATAAACTGACTAATGAAAGTGGCGTTTACAATAATTTTTACTTTTCATTCATATTGACACCATTTTGCAAATTATGCTAAATTCAAAATGGAATGACATTTTAAACCTTTGTCGGACATTTCTGATTGTTACTTGTTCATTCTTTTCTGGCACATTACCATCAGTATGTTCAGAGTGTCATTTAGTAGATATAAATGTTTTCAGTTTTGCGTCAAAAATTCTGATAATTTGACAGACTTGTTAATCTAGCATACGGTTGGAAATACAGTTGATCAGTTAATACGTTTTTGATTTACAAAGTACGATATCATTCCATAACGTTTGCTTTCATCGGTTTAGTGCAAGTTGATTCATAAGAATGAAAGCGTTCTTAATGAGACACCCTATATTAGGTTCTCTTTCAAAATTCATAAACCTAAACCAATTGGACAATTCTCAGGTCGATACAATTTAGTCTAGTTCCGGCAACATTAATTTATACAATTGTTATAAAAATGAAAAATTAAACGCCCTTTAGAGACTAACGCACAAGTTTTACATACCTACATTTTTTCTCTGTTACTAGCTTCCTACCAAAATGAACTTACCTTGAATTCAGTAGACTGAAAACAAATACAACTTATTTGTTTAAGTGGTGCATGATTTTTTTTTTTTTCTTTAGATTTTAAACTATGATAGAAATTAAGTTCCCCTAGTCCTTAAGAATTTAATTTTAAAGAATAATATAACTCGAGTTTGTTAAAGTTAGGAATAGTTAGTTTTGTTCACTGAATAAAAGTTCAGAGAAGAACAGAAGAGAACAGTTTCCATGAGAAATGTCAGATATTAGAACAAATGTTAGAACATTCAGTCATCTGGCAGATGTAATTGTCAAAAAAAAAGAATTGATAATTTTATTGTTGTGTGCTTGTATTTGGTTTGTTTATTTTAGCAAATAATTACTAATTATTCTATAAAAAATGGAGTTTGAATTACTGAAAAGTACTATTTTAGAACAATTAACTGTTACCGATATGCCGTCGTCGGAATGTTACTGCCTGCATTTTTCTTTTATTTTTATTGATTTTTAATTTCAAAAAAGCTTTTTTGGCCTTTAGTCCACAAAAATTGGCGTTTCGTCCCGGCGATCTCACATCATGTACTCATCTGTTGACTGTGAGGACCTTGTCAATACGCAACTTTTGCTAAATTCAGTTCATCTTACATCGATTTTTTGACAAAAATCCAATGTGACTTGTGGACTAAAGGCCAAAAAAGCTAGTATTTTGAATCAATAATTCAACAAGTCCAATAATAGTGCTAAGTCTTCTACTTGGCTGATTTATTTCAGTAGTAAAGGGTGGTTAAATTTTAAGGGCCGCTGTTGATTTTGAATAAAACACAAATTATTTAGGAAATTACTGTCATTTATTTTTATTATGATAATATTGGTATGGTTAAATTATGTATGGAACAAAATATCGGCCAAATGGCCGCCACGACCTCAGCGGCACACCTCCATCCGATGGTCCAAATTTTCGATGACTATGAGGCATAATTGAGGTTCTTTGCCAGTAATGTGCCGAATTATCTCATCCTTTAGCTCTTGAATTGTTACTGGCTTATCGACGTACACCTTTTCTTTCAAATAACCCCAAATAAAGAAGTCCAACGGTGTCAAATCACATGATTGACGAATCCACTGAGGTGAAAATGTGCTTCATTACTGAAGATGATTTTCTTCGAAAATTGATCATCCACTGTTGCCATTTCTTGCCACCATTCTGACCATTTACGACGCTTAAAATGGTCGAAAGGCTTTAGTTCTTGAGTCAATTGCATCTTGTAAGCGTGTAAATGCAAGTCCTTATGCATAATGTTCATCAACGACGAGCGTGAGAGGTGCAATTGTTGGGCACGACGACGAGTTGAGGTGGACGGCTCTTCAGCCACGCTATCGCGAACAGCAGCAATATTTGCATGCACTGGTTTTCACATCTCCTACAGACCCGGTTTGTTCAAATTTTTGCACGATTTTTCTGATTGTACGCACATTTGGTTGATTAAATTGACCGAACAATTCACGAAGTGCACGATCTGCATTTTGATTTGAACGCCCATTTTCATAATAAGCCTGAATAACTTTAACGCGTTGCTCGATTGTGTATCTTTCCATGGGTCAAATTGAGTTAGTCTGAAATTGAAAAATGTTAAATGAAATGCAGAAAAAAACTTGACGTTTAGTTGTGGTTCACATTCAACATCGGCCCCTAAAATTTAACCACCCTTTATATAGAGTTTATATTATAAAAAACCTTCATATAGATTTTTAATTTCGTTTGTTTTTGTTTTTCAATCTGCAACCACCAAAGACAGTTTTCACGAACCTGTTCTATTTTTCTCTTACTAAAAAGCGTGGGCAAGAAATCTTGTCCTAAACTGTTCCAAACTGTTCCAGACAGACTCATTGAACAGCAAATCAGAACAGTTTAGAACAGAAAATTTCTCATTGAACAGTAAAAAGGTGTACTTTTCTGTTCCAAACTGTTCGGAACAGCGTCACTGAACAGAACTGTTGTGTCATCCATTCTAAATTCAAAAGTTGATAGAAAAAATTCGGAAAACCTCGTGATCGAATTTTTCCGAATGCATTGAAATAATTGTTTAAATAAAAGAACTCTGATTGTTACGGACTGTCAAAACTCTTCGCGTTCTTTATACCATCCACACTGCAACGAATGAATAGTTTGTACATGAATAACCTTAAAATATGTTTCGTTTTTGTTCGCATTGCCTTGTTGAAAGGTCATCAAAAGCTATATGAACAAATGTCAAAATGGACGAATGTTATTTCATTCTCCGGTTGTTGGTGAAAAGTCCTTAACGTCACCACAACTCAAAAATCACATGACCGTTCTCAACGTGCGACATGTATAGGTATTTACGTAGTTATTATTTAGGTAGTACCTAAATATGTACCGCCAGTAAACAATTTTGTTATTTCGTAAATATTGCGTAATATTATCGAGACAAAAAAAACAAATATATTTTCGTTTGCGTAAATATTAAATCAACACAAGCGTTTCAATTATTGTTGTTAACAAATAATTGTAATTAAATAAACAGAACAAAACAGAAGCCGCCGCTAATTCAGCGCTCAGAGAGCTCCTAATATTATCAAAACAAGAAAAAAATAAAACCGCCAAATTAATGACTTGAGTTAATTAAAGCCTCAGTGCGGGCAATTTGTGAAGCTACCGCAGCGTTATATGTTGTCAAAAAAAAAGAACGCAGGCATCATTCGGCGTTCTATTCTGCTCAAAAAATCAAAAGAAAAGACGAAACTAAATTTGGATTTAACACTTTGTTCCCACCAAAACGAAATTCGAAATTTCGTCTGAAAACTTTTGATATTTATCATTAAGTAAGATTTTATACGTATTACAAATACAAAGTCTTCACTGCCGATAAAAGTAGAAGTAGGATCCAACTGCGGATAGAATGTTGACGTTTGCTCGAGTCTCGAATACAAATGTTGGTACAATTGAAAACTCTTTTGTATCTCGAAGGCATGTTCGTAGAGTACGAAAAGTAGTTTGTTGTTTAGAATTTTCCATTGAGAGTTTAAGTCTTTTTTTTTTACAAAACCATTTTTATAAGAAAAACGCTGCATTTTGTATCGTGTTGGTGTCGAACTCTTGTAGAAAGCTGTTTAATAACTAACGCGTTTTTGTAGGAGCGAAATATCGTGGTCAGCTGTTATACTTTAGTTAAACAGCGACATTTAAGAGTTACTAACGCGACAAAGCTTTCTTATGAAAAAAGCTGTTGAGAAATCCAAAACTAACTAAAATCTGCGAACATATCCCTTGACTTTTGTGGTGATAATTGTCAACAAAAAAAAAAATTCACAAACAAAACTTCTGCTTTATGAAGAATGGCTGGTGAACAGAAAAAGTAAATACAAAATGATTTAAATTGAAATTCATAAATAAAAACCTCCATATATATTTTCAGAAACATGAAAATTACTTGGCAAAAAGTTATTGGTTGTTTTTTTTTCAATTAAATATTTGACAACTAGTCAGTGGTACCAACTTTAAAGTAGAAAAATCGAACAACTGCGGATACGTTTTTTTGGGAAATCCTACTTCACTACGGATAATTTTCCCAAAAAAACACACCTATTGACGTAACAAGATTTCGTAAAAATTTCAACAAATCTTGGTACCCTTATTTTGAAATCAGATTTGGGTATGGTGGCAACATATTTAGTATAAATTGACGTTTATCTTCTCGCATATTTATATTTTCTTTTGGCATCCATATCGTCGTCGCTTCGAAAATAAGTTTAAATTAAATACGTTTATGATTTAGATTTCAAACAAACTTTATTTTCAATACATGCATTGTTTGGATACTGCCATTCTGAATGGAATATATCATCATGCTAATGCCCTCCAAGGGACTTCTTGCAGGAATCGATTCTGATATAGTAATTTCTGACAGTTTAACAAAACAAATATCAGCCAATAACTCAACTATATCTTGACGAATATTCGCTTCCAAAGCGTCAAAGGTTTTCGAATTGTGAGAAACGCAAACCAGGACCGCTTATAAGACGATATTGGTATTTAGCCTACCAAAACGTGATATAACCCGGTCATGTTGTATGAGATGTCGCACCTTCTTGTTAAAACAATATTCATATCTCCGATATCCGGCTTACAAAACTCAGTTAAAATATGGCTTTAACGCTGAGAATTGGCAGTGGCGGTTACAACTTTCATATTTTCAAAGATGTATACACCAATGACCAATGCTTGGTCAACTCACTTCAATTTCTTAGTGAGTTGAATTTTTAGAATGTAAAGGGTTATTCCCGTTAAGCATTTCCTATCTTTAAATTTGAATACAATTGCTGTGACTTCTCACATCAGGCTGAACTTGAATTTGATTATTTTCTGAGCAATGATGGTTTTTTGGCATAGACCTGTGACTTAAGAAAACCCCACAAGAAGAAGTCTAGCGGGTTCAAATAACGCGACCACGGTGGTCAATTCGTACCGCCTCCGCTAGAGATAACAATTTTCGGAAATCGCTCAGGCAAAATGGCCATTGTGGCACGGACCGTGCTCTACTTAGCGTCGTCTACCACATTTCGTCGGTGTCCATATCATCAAATTCGAGCCAAAAGAAATCGGCTATCATCGACTGATAGCCAATGTCGTTCTCAAAGAATTATGGCCCGATGATGCAGGCGGCCAAACACACACCAAACAGTGACTACTTTCTCTGGAAGCATTGCAATTTGGTGGAGCTGGTGTGAAGTGTAATTGTTCCAAATTTGCTTATTGACGAACCTATTCATCCGGAAATGGACCTCTTCGCTGAATATGATTTTTCTACCGAAATTGTTAGCGAAAACACCTCGTTGTCTGTGATCGTTTACTCTGGGCTCCTGTGTCAGATAACGGTTGTATGTATAGGTGTAGGCCCAAGTCATATCGCAATATTCGACAAGTTGTGGTCTGGGAAATACTGCGGATTCTCCTGATCTTGCGTTTCGTTGATGTACGGGTCTTGGCCGATAGTTCACTGAACCGGTCAAGACGCGAATTTATTTATCACGTTGCCAAAAGTCATTTCGGAAGGACGATTATGACAACCGGAAAATGCGCGAAGCCCGTGAAATGCTGCTCGAACAGAAGACCCACTTTCATAAAATTATTTAATCACTTGCACCTGTTATGGAATGCTTAAACTTTCGAATGTTGAAAATCGAAAGATAGCCTTAAAAAATGACAACCAATTTGACAGATGTAGCTTGAACAATATTGTCGCAATCATCTGTCATCCCTATTGGAAAATACCTTAGATGGCAATCTAATTGTAAAATGCACCAAATTAAGCTCTAAGGGGCCAGTTATAGCTCAGCAGAAAAGTCCATCAGAAAAATTGGAACAATCGAAATCTGAAACATTTTTCTGATGGCCGGTTATAGCTACCAATAATTTTATGTCAGAAAATTTAATGTCACTTTGACATCTTGTGTTTAAAGAACACCTCCAGGATAAGCTTCACTTCGAAGCCCTTGTTTTCCATTTTTTTATTTGTTTAGATAGTAGTTTTGAATTATTTAAATTGTGTTTCGTTTTGGCACCAAAAAATCTACCGGCTTGCTTCGCGCTTTCTCAAATGAAACAAACAATTTTTTCCTGTCATATAATCAGAAAAAATCGGAACACAAAAGAAAAACGAAATGGAATATATTTTAAGTTTTGGCAATCAGTTGTTCAGAAAAATTAAATTCCATCAGAAAAAATATTTAAATCCATTTTCTGAAAATTTAGCAACAAAATGTTGTAATTCTTTTTTTAAAAATTAGTTCAAGGAAGTATTCGTCTAATTGCATTCAAATTTTACTCAAAATCGAGTTGTAATATGGTCAAATTTGGAAGACAAAATTTTTTCTGATAGACTTTTCTGATGAGCTATAACTGGCCCCAAAGGCAAGCTTAAATGCTTTGTTCGCCGTGTAATCGTTAGTTCAAATCTTCTTCAACACTTTCACCAACGCACAGTGTGACAATTCGCACATTTAGCGGGATTAAATTAATAACGCTTTGCATTTAATGTTTTTTTTTTTAATTTTTTTTACTTATCTTTAGGAGAATTGTTCATTGAATGACATTTAATACATTTCATGAGCATATCTATATCAGTTTTGGAAAAAGAAATATACAAGTCATTAATTTTAATTTTTTTTATTCATTTGGTATATTTAACAATTTTAGAACTTTGTGTTCAATTAAACTTTTTTTTTTTTTGGAATGCATCTAAGACCAAAAATGGATCTGAGAATACATACTAGCAACCTATTTAGAAGGTCAGTATTTGTATCCACTCTCGAGGTTTTTCTAGTAAAAAGCTCTCTAAATCTTCGATTTTCCTTGTTTTTAGCTTCTTGAGCTTCCTCCGAAAGTTGTCCAATTGGGAGTATACAAGTGGAAATTATTTGTTTCCCATGAAATAACACTTTATGAACACTTACTGGCATATAAAACCAGCTATAGTTTCTGATATACATATAGCTCCCTCGTTTCTCTTGCAAATGTTTCAAAGGCATCTACGTCAATTGCAAACCCAGACCCAAGCGCTTCTAAAATAATGTGAAACTTTTTTATAATTTCAATATCGATCCCTGTAATTTCAGCAGTTTTTTCTTCATCTCTGAAAAATCTTCTGGCCGTGTTGCCATCATTTGTGTTGCCGGACTGTTGAGTAGGCATATCAATCAATAAACCAGTTTCAGCTCTAAATCTATCTTGAATCATTTTTTTTCTTGCTTTGACCTTTTCTTTACTCAGATGATCTCTAACCTGCCAAACTTTAACATCTAGTTTATAAGCGATGTGTAGGATACATTCCATAAACCGGATCCAAGAGTGTAGCGGACTTAACCCAAAGGACACTGCTTGTTGGTCCACTTCCTTTTCCGAAAGTTTGGCTGAATTGTTCATTTCAGATGGTTTTGCTGCGCAAATGTAGCAGGTTTGTGACGAAGATGTTATAGATGATAAAGCAGTAAATATATTTTGCCGTCGATCATGGTAAGCAAGAAAATTGGTTTAATTCGGATATGAAAGCTGTCATTATTTATCTCAAATGGCTGTAAAGTGTTTATTTGTTGTTGAATTGAATCTACTTCCAACTTGACCAACTCGGTCGTTTCTTTTGCAAAATTTAATTTTATAGGCCGACAGTATCTGGTGGATGACGGGGCTGGGTTTTGCCAAAGTACCTTTTTATTTTCTTCTTGTAAAAAATATAACTGAATTGGCACCATAGATATGCTAAAGAGGTTTTCATCGAAATGTTGACCTGATGAAAACTTTTGTTTGTATGGCTTTTGTTGAGCACCATCACAACCCCATTTTATTACCAGATTTAATTCTTTAACCTGAGTCTTAAAATCCTCAACAGAATCTAGAACATCTTTTTGAGCTAAACATAAACGTTCAATGCTATGATTAACCAAGCTTTGTAAGTCGCATTCAGCAGAAGACTCATTCACAGTTCTGTTATCGGGATAGCATTTTGCCTTTGCCTCTTTAATTTTGTGGTACGAAGGTAGTAAATTTGGAACACTTAAATTTATTTTTTGGCGTATTATATCGTACTGATGAGTTGATAGCTGTGCGTCTGTTATCATTGCTAATGCATCATCTGCAGATATTGACAAACAGCCAGATGTATGTGTTTCCAGTGTTTTCCTTACAATCGATCCTTATTAATAATAAAATTATGAAAAGAAAAAAAAAAACAAAGAAATAATTTGACTTAAGCACAAAACGAACCTCTTTTCGGGGAGCATATTGATAATTGCTTAACTGCAATAGCAGTATTTCTCTTTCCAGCTTTCCTAAGGTTGACTTCATTCGCAGTTATGATTTCTTCAGCGCTAAATGAATCTAGAAGTGTTTGTGCTTTTCTCTTCTTAGTCTTCTCACAGCACTCATCAAAACTTTTTCTTGGTCTTCCTATTGCTTTGTTTGCACTAGATGAAGAGGGAATTTCATCTAAAACAATTTGTGGGAGTTTAATGATTTCATTTAACCAATCACAATTATTGCTTTCAAAGCGTTCTCTATGGCGACCACATTTGTTCATTTTTTCGTCAAACCTCAAACATAAAGTTTTTAATGTTGCCTTTATTGACTTAATTGCCTCTTCAGAAAATGAAAAATTATTAAAATTATCCATAACGAAGGAAAACAGCCTCAAAGCGCTTAATTTTGATTTTGGAAATCCAAATATCAAAAATTTGTTTTTTCGTAATTTCGGTTGGCATCCTAAAATACAAAAAATTTTGTATGAGTGTCGCACCAGTGCGCAAAAAGACAAAACACTTTTTGGTTCCACATATATACAGATTTAAAACAAAAAGGATCTCAACTTTGTAAAACACTGTAAAATTATACTTTTTGTCTAATGAACACATAAAACACATAGTTTTTCACTAATTTTTTACTTCCAAGCACTCCCATTTATTATGACAACACTTTATAAAAAAAAAACTTACCTTTATAATCACAAATATTATATTAAATATAAAAAAAATAAACTTTTCCTTTAAGCCTCACGAACCACTTGCAACAGAAGCTAATCCACTTGACACTAAATCAGACGTTTCTCCTAAAAATTATACAAAAGTTAATTTCTAAGCTGATTTTTTGTTGTTGTGCTTAGTTCTAGCTCATAAAAATGTGCACAGTCATTGAGGGGGAGGTTTATGCTTTAAGAGAAACTGGTTTTTGTTTACATTCATGCATGTTGTTTTTTTAATTAAATCCCGCTAAATGTGCGAATTGTCACACTGTGCAACGGTAGCCATATTTAATGTAGAGCATAAATTTCGATTATGGATGAGCCTCAAGATCTCTGTAACATAATAACTAATTTTGTAGTAAATTTTCACAATCTAAACGATCTATATTGTAAAATGCAATTATAAAAACTAAGCATTATACAGTCTTCGATGACCGTTCGGTTTGACGTACATTAAGGATGTCAAATACGAAGTGGATAACCCTATATTAATTTATCAGTTTTCTAGGTCGCACTGTAACCTGCTTTACAAAAATCTACAACCTGAATTTGCTCGCCGAGTTATTTCCTTGTTTGATTAACTCCCGCCCATCTTCTGTTCGATTCGTAATAACACATAGGAAGCTGAATTTTTGCCTGCACCGCTTGCTCGCGCTGTGTTTCACCAGGCCTTAATTCTTTCGAAATAATCTACTACAATAATCAATTTTGCTTGTCAAAATACTTCGAAACGAAAAGTAATCTAGGGTAAATCTAGTACTATAAATAAAATAGCCAATACAATCCGGCCTTTTGAAAACTTTAAACGTTAGAAAAATCAATACTAATCACGCCAAATACCAATTAATTTATATTTCAAATCCTCGCATGCACAATGCACATGCTTCCTCTACAGCTATCGTGTACTTACATCAAATAAAACGCCAAAAACATGACTTTTCGATTAACCTCAACATTTCAAACATCGTTTTCTTCCCACAAAAGAAGTTATCATCTGTGTGTGAATGTGCCTGTGCATCCACATTCTCTATTGCCCCTGGCCAAGAAATTCCCATTAAATCCAGCGGAAAAAATCGATGACAGCCTCTATATGGTTGGTTGGATACTGGTACTGGATATCCATAATGTTCATCTTCATATTATTTATAGGGATGTGTCCTAAAATCGCTGACCTGAAATCGAGGTCATTTTCTTATTTTGCGCTCGCATTAATCCCTTATGCTGTGATGTGTCTTGCTTACCTGTCATTGTAGGTGCTTTCGGGGCCGCTCGTATCAGTGACAATAGGACTTTTGCCGAGTTGGACACCATTTTATTTATACAATGTGCATTAAGGGTTGTGAGAGATGTCCTCTTAATTCCATATATGTCAAGGAATCCGAAAGCAATGTGAGTAAGCTATTCCTTTGAACCGGAAAAATTGTTGCAATTAAACTTGAATAATTTATAAAAGGACGAATGCTTTTGTACTCAGAGTCGCAGAGAAAACAGAAAAGTGTCAACGTTTAAGCTTATGCTTGATAGTACTCGTACAGTTGATCTGGATTTTAATTTTAGTTTAGAATCGGAATCTAAACGTGAGGAAAGGAAGCAAACTCATCAAGGATGAAAGAAAACACGTCAGTGGCGCGGCGGTGTCGTGGAATGAATGGCAGGCTTTTGTGCCAGTTTTCCACTTTCTGTGTTAGCAGAATAAAATTCATCATTCTATACACGCCTCGGAACTGCCACCGGAAAATAATAATAAACAAACAAAAGTGTTTGTATTCTTAGCTAAAAATACCATAGTGCAAGGATTCAAAGAATCTTGAATAACGGCTGTGATGAAGATGAGAGTTTTTATACTTAGGTACTTACTCATTCTTGTTATTTTTGCTCGTTGTCTTTTTGTTTTTGCCTGAGTTAACATCAATGTTAGGCACCTGATAAATAAATTGACAGTCAGTTTGTCTGTGAGTTGAGAAAGGCAGATTGGCATCTAGACAAGCACGAAGGTGAAGATATGTACATAAATAGAAGATTAGATAGGTTGATGAAGAATGATACCTGAAGTTGTTTAAGCAATTTAAAAGACAGAGGTTTAATTTGGAAAAACCGATTCACAGTGGTTTAGAATGAATATTAAATAAAGCAAGACATAAGTCAAATCTTTTAGGTGTTAATCACAATGATTTGTGTTATGAAAATGTTTTTGTTTTTTTTTTTGTTGTATAAAAGACTGCAACAGTTGACTGTTGGTTTTAAAACCGTAACGCATACTCTTCGAAACAGTAAAGGTAACCTCTTCACCGAATGAGAAAATTATAAAGGAGCTTCAAATAGGGATTTCTGAAATTTGACAGGGGATTGTGAACATATCGTTGTAGCTACATCTGTCAAATTGACTGTCATTTATTTAATCGGTCTCATTGAGAGTTAAAGTGTTCAATAACATGTGCAAATAATTAAATTTTGTATATGAAAGTGGGTCTTGGTTTCTATCTATAGCAACATTTGGAAGTTGACCCCAGTTTCGGTCGAAAAGTCATATTCAGTGACAAGGCCCATTTCTGGATTGTCAACAAGCTAAAATCGTGGATTTTGGTAAGATCACAATTTACACGAGATCCATCAAATTTCAATGGCGAGATCATTTAGCAATACTTCTTTCAGAACAGCGCAATCACTGTCAACGGCGAGCGTTATCGATCGATGAAAACTTTTGGACCAAATTGTATGATATGTTACATCGACAACATGGGTTTTCAACAAGACACGCACTTGCCACAATGGACATTTTGCACAAGCTATTTTCGAACTTAGTTATCTCACGCAAAGGCGATGTTTATTTGACATCGAGATTGTGCAATTTGACTCCGTTCGACTTCTTTTTGTAGGGTTTTCTGAAGTCACAAGTGTGCCAATAAACCATAAGCCACCACTGTCCTGAAAATCAACAAAACGAGTGCCATTGATCAAATTCAGCCTGATTTTGGATGAGCTTCACCCATCGAAGCCGCGGTGGACATTTGAATGATGATGTATTGCATACATAATGGCATACATTCCTGGGCCTTCTGAAAAAATTAAACATTTCAATAATATCTAACTCACAGTTTGTTTTATTCAAATTTAAAGATAGAAACCGCGTAATGTAAAACACCTTAGTAAATTTATTAAAGCAGCATTTCTATCAGTTGTCAATAGGGATAGGGGGCAAGAAGAAACCCGAATTCTAGTCAAATAAGAACCCAAAATGTTTAAGAGACACTGATACCCTACCAATAGGTCTCTTCAACTACATCAGGTGTGACGTTTTGTTAGAGTGCATGTATCAAATCATCAACCAAGAGTGGTAAACTCCCCTGGTTTTCCAGCAAGAGTTTAACGCGATTAAAAAATGCTATGATAAAAAGGCAAAGTAAAAGTAAGGTCGATCCTAGTTTTCGAAGCGAATATTGTCGGTTACGAATTCGAAATGTTTCTGGAAATTTACTAATTCTCCGAGAAAATCCTTTCGAATTCTATTTTCTATTAACTATAATAGTGTGGTAATTAGTGATCTCAAAAATATTTATGACTACTTTGCATCATCTTTGCAATCAAATTTTAAATTAAATTTAAATAACTCGGCAATAGGTCCTTAGTCTTTAAAATTTCTCTAACATTTGTCTTTCTGAAGACGAGGTCCTTTCTGAATTGGGTAGCTTGAAAAATGGTTTGAGCATACTGGATCAAAACAATGTGTTAAGAATTATAAGCCTATTGCAAAATTACAGTTAATTCCAAAAGTTTTTAAATCTCTTGATAAGAAAAGGATGTATGAGGCTGCGAAAAGCGGCTTTGTCCGTGGTAAGTCAACAGCAACTAATCTCACTTTATTTACAAATTTCTGTGTTAATGTTATTGAAAAGGAAATCAGGTAGATGTAATTTGTACAGACTTTTCGAAGCCATTTGATAAAGTGAATCATAAAATTAATAATTTCTAATAAATTAACTTTGGAATCTGCGCGCATATAAAAATAAAAAGAATATGAGGTTTTCTTTTTAAATTGCATCTAATTCGGACGAAGTTTTAAACATTTTAATAAAGCAATTGGGTTTTTTTCAATAGGCGCGGGTAGCTTTGGCGGCCATGTTGGTTTTGTGACGTCTGTCAAAACTGTTGCTTATTATTCATGCCAGATGCCAAATCACCAATGCAAGTTACACGATTGAACAGCACGTCCAAATGATAAATATTTATTATTTATTACCAAAATGAGTGTTCGTTAGTGCAAACCTTGCGACCATCTTACGGTAGATATGCTGGCCCTTCACAGACGAATTTTTAAGGTTTTGTGGCCAAATTTGAGACGACCGATTCAGCAATCAATTAGTTAACATTGGTACTTTAAGGGAATTAACGCAAGGTGTACCGAGAACACCGCCGTGGATCGTGAAAGTGTACAGAACAACCCGAGGCTGTTTTGACCGAAAAATCATCTTTAGTGACGAGGCGCATTTTTAAATAAACGGCCGTGTAACAAGCAAAATTGCCATATATGGGACGACAATAACCCATAGAAAGTGACAATGAATCCTCAAAAAGTTAATTTTTTGGCCGGTGGCGGCGGCGGCGACATTGGTCCGTACTTTTTCAAAATAGACGTTGTGTTGGTGAGGCGGTCACCATGAATGGCGAGCACTGATAACCATTTTCTTATAGCCCAAATTGAACCATATGTATCTAGACGACATTTGGTTTAGGCAGGACGGCGGCGCTACGGCCACACATTGGACTCCACGATTGACATTCTGCCTGCACTATTTGAGGGTAAGGTTATGTCTTGCAGAGGGGATATGAATTGGCCGCCAAGGTCATGTGATTTGACCTCGCTAGAATTTTTCTTGTGCGGTTTCCTGAAGTCACAGGTCTATGCAAATAAACCACAATAGAACGATGCCCTTCAGGCACTAGCTATCGCTCAAATTCAGCCAGATCTATGCGGAAGAGTCAGTGAAAATTGTACCACTCACACAGATCTTGTTTTATTCCATTTCGACATATACCCGCCCTTATTGAAAAAATCTTTATTTAAAAGTGTTGATATTCTAGTATCTATTCTAGCGGCAAAATTTCTTTTTAAAAACTTGCACTGTTCCGTCTTGACCAATCGACGGAATCAAAAAAATGTTTTTTTTTTTAATCATAATCCAGAAATATGTCAGTAAAGTATCTAGGGGTGGTCTCTGAGTACTTAAAAGAAAAAGCTTCAGTTATAAATGTTGTTCATCAATCACCATTTTGGAAATTGGCAATTTTAATTATATGTATTTTTAATTTTTTTTTCGTTTATTACATCCAACCGTTAGAGAGTTTTTAGAATAAAAAGAAATAGAATATTTATCTTAACTCTGAAACTGTAAATCCTACATACAAATATTGTATCTAAATCTCAAAGAATTTTTTATTTTTATCGAATCATACTAAACACTCGTTTGTACCATGAGTCGTTCTTCGTTCTTAATAGTTCTTAATATTTGATTAATATGTTTTTTTTTTTTTAAACGAAGCGAAGCCAGAAGCACTGACCCAGGAATTCAGTATGGTTTAAAGTTCAATAAACTTCAAGTGTCATTGAGCTCGGATTTTGAAGCTTCATTATCATTGGTTTCAATTTATGTTTTAAACTCAATCATTCTTCAAAATAGAAAGCTTAACTTTGAAAAAAACAAGCGGTGTGAGGTCCAGCTCGTTTGATTTTATTAGTTTTCAGTTTTGCTTTGCCTGTAAGACTCGTAAAGTCTAAAGAAGCAATGCTTCATTAAGAACCACCTAAATTTCTTATTTAAAATAGATTATGTAAAATTATTTTGTTCAAGCAGTAACTTAACACTCAGAATATTCAATTAACACATCTTGGGACATTCCACCTCAAACAAGAATCCTCCTCTCAAGTAAGTTGTGAAAAAGATTGGTATTACTAATTCCTAAACAAGAGAACTCTATGCTTCTTCCAAAATGTTTTGTTTAAGCTCGTTATGCAAATTGGCACATTTCTTGTCATCCCTCTATTTTTTTTGTATTGCCTTGTGAATGTTTGTTTAGTATCCCTGCCAACATCCTCGCGAGTGACGAGACGACTTAGAGTTATTTTCTTATAAACCTTCTTGTGAGTTCTCGACTTCTTAATCCGAACTGGACATTTCCAAAAAAAAAAAAAACATAGCTGGACACAACTTTTGTGTATTTCTTTAGAGACAACACAGTTTTAGTTAGGTAAACATGAGTTTTGGGTGTTATCTCCTGAGTGTTCTATTTTTTTGTTTATAGCCTGAGCTTGTGTATTTAAGATTCAACAACAAATATATCCTACATCCTTAGAGACAATCATTTTCATTTTTGAAAACAAAAATAAATAAAAAAAGTTTGAAGGAGAAAACTTTTTAAGTGCTACATGTCCAATCTGAAGCCAGAGATTAATTTCATTTCTTTTTTTTTTTTCTTTCTTAACAATCAGATACAAGAACTTAGGCCCCACTTGAACTTTTAAGTTTGTTCATTATTGAAAAAGAAAACTACAAATTTTATATTTTGAAGATACATTCATACATAATGCCAACAACAAAAAATAAAAAATATACCTCTAATATCCACAGATCGATATTCATCCGCCAGAACGAGAATCAATTTTTTCCGAAGAACTCAGACCATCTGACCCGCGTAATGTTGGACCATGTGGTGGTTTTAGTACCCAATATGCCTGCATGTGTGACTTTCATGGAGTGCCATATAGAGAAGAAGTCGCCTGGGACATTGACACCATTTATCTATCTCATGACACTAGGATACTGAATCTAAGAGATTTTGATCATTTGGAACCAAAGTAAGTTGGAATTTCGTATTTGCATTTCCATGTTGATAGACAATGTTTTTTCTTTTTCCAGAGATCTAATGGCGATAGTATCTGCGTTGGAATACAACACGTTTTTTCGTGGCCTAAAAGCTTCCCATATGAGATTGTCCCATGAAACACTTGAACGAATATTACATGTGCTCAAAAGGTCAATGTGGCTGGAGGAGTTACATTTGGAGGCTTTAGGATTAAGGTAAGGATTTAATATTTAACAAAATTAACTAAATTATTTACAAACAATTTTTTTTTTGTATACCAACCACAGGTCGGATTTTCTTCATAAATTAGCTGTATCTGTGATTACAAATAACAATCCTGCGATTCGTACTATCGATTTGAGTCATAATTTAATTGAGGACAAAGGTGAGCGCTTTTTGGAAAATACTTAAAGTGTATACAAATGTACATAAAAACACACTTAATTTCAATTCAAAATCACTCGTAACACGAATTTTTTAAACCAAAATAGGATCAATCACGTAAAGCACCTTATAATTGTACATAACATAGATTATATAAATACTTTCGAGGTAAAATATTGTCCGCAGCTAGGCTCGATAGTTTTGTTATACGTATTATCTTGTAATGTTAATTACTTGTTTATAAATCGTAATAGTCATCATCATCATCGGCTCGACAACCGGGTTCCGGTCCTGGCCTCTTTCAACAAGTCTCTCCACCTATCCCGGTCTCTAGCCGACGCCATCCAGTTGCGCACCCCAAGGCTTCGGGCGTCCTGGTCTACGCCATCTCTCCAGCGCAAGCATGGTCTACCACGCTGTCGTCTACCATAGAATGTACCACAAAGAACTTTCCGAGCAGGTTCCTCTTCGCTCATGCGAGCTAGGTGCCCTGCCCACCCTACCGAGCTTAATTTTTGTCACGATATCTGCTTCAAGGTAGATTGCGTACAGTTCATGATTGTACCGTCACCGGAATCGTCCTTCCTCACATACGGGGCCAACAATTCTCCTTAAGACTTTTCTCTCGAACGCAGCTAAGAGGTCGGAGTGCCTTTTGCTAAGCACCCAGGTCTCGAATCCATATGTGAGTACTGGCAGGACCATGGTCCTGTACAGCAGCAGTTTTGAAGTTATGGTGAGATTTCTGGATTTGAAGAGCTTTGACAGACTATAGTAGGCTCTGTTGGATTTGAGAAGCCGCCCGCGTATTTCTTCTTCTATATTGTTATCGGCTGCTACTATTGACCCAAGGTATTTAAAGGATTGCATCACTTCAAATTCGTGCTCCGCAACCTTGATTGTTTGACCAACTGTTCCTCTCGCATTCGACGCCACCATGTACTTTGTTTTACCTTCACTAATGTGCAGCCCCAGATTTTGTGCCGCCTGCTCGATCTGGATGAAGGAATCGTGTACAGCTTGTTCGGTTCTTCCGATGATGTCGATGTCGTCTGCGTAAGCCAGTAACTGGCTGGACCTGTTGACGATGGTCCCTCTTGTTGCCGTGCCAGAGTCACGGATTGCTTTCTCCAACGCCAGGTTGAAGAGGAGGCAGGCCAAACCGTCCCCTTGTCGGAGTCCATTTAAGATGTTGATTGGTCTGGATAGCAATCCGGCTATTTTTACTTGGCTTGTTACGTTGGTCATGGTCAACCTACATAGTCGTGTCAATTTATTTGGGATGCCGAATTCTCTCATGGCTTTGTAAAGTTCTACCCTGGCTATGCTATCATAGGCGGCCTTAAAGTCTATAAACAGATGGTATGTTGGGATGTTAAATTCTAGACATTTTTCCATCGCCTGCCTAAGGGTAAAGATCTGATCAGTTGTTGATTTGCCTGGAATGAAACCACACTGATATTGTCCGATAACGGTTTTAGCGTATGGGGTTATCCGGTCTTGTAGGATAGAGAGTATCTTATAGGCGGTACTCAACAACGTGATACCTCTATAATTGTTGCACGTTGTGACATCTCCCTTCTTATGTATGGGGCATATTAAACCTTTTCGCCAGTCTTCTGGCATTTCTTCCTGCTCCCATACGTGTACTATAATATCATGAATTGCTTGACGTAAGGCTGGCCCGCCGTGATGGAATAATTCGGCTGGTATGCCATCGGCTCCCGGGGCTTTGTTCTGTTTAAGCCGGCCTATAGCCTTCTCAACCTCTTCTATGCTTGGTGGCTGCAACATAGAGTATTCTTCTTGAAGTAGTGGAGTGATAGTGATAATAGTAATAGTGATAATCAATAAAATCTTTCATCTTTCGCACATTCGATGAAAAGGGAAGTCCCTCAAATCCTCTGTATCTTTGAACTTCTTCTTCGCTGATGTCGTCAAATGCGATTTCAAATATATTTCTTCTTTTTTTTTTTTTAAATAATCACTAAAAAAAGTATTTTTTTTTTACATACCATGGCTTTAATGTAATTTGGTTCCAGGAAGTTACTTTTTTTTCCGTTCCGTAAATTAATCTATTAAAATGATAAAACCTCGAAACCCACACTTTGAAGCTGCATAAATTTAATTGATTTTCTATTGACCTGCAGAAAGTCTCTTCCTAAGAATGAAAATCTTTTCCTCCTCTAGGCTTTTAGTAATTCAGCACAAGCTCTAGTATATTTTCTGCCCAGATATTTAATCCGTGAGCTCAGTTTTTTGCGACGCATCAAACTATGAGATAAAAAATAAAATCCTATTGATTGTGGCTTTGTCCATTTGTTGAAGGCAACGTGGTAATTTTTTAGCTTTTAGAGCTAAATACACATTTTGATACGACTTATAGAGTACACGGTTGTATATATTACTTATTTCCTCACAAATACATATGTATATGGTTTTTCTTTCAAAGCAGTCTTGTTATCGTTCAACACTCGGTGCCATGTTGGACTGCGAAGTAAAGAGGTTTTTCGTTTTTTATCAAAACTGCCGTTATGTCGTAACGGTTTGATAGGTGTGTTTTTTGTATACGAATGGCATGTTTCCTCCAATACTTCGTAGATGATTTGGTCTATGCGCCCTGGCTCTTCCAACACGTAATTGAAATAACTCAGGTCGTTAGCCATCAGCGTTTGGTACAGCTACCTCAAGCGCATTGCAAGCAGCAGAAATGTAACAGACAAGCTACTTTTTGTACCGGAGTACTTTTCATTTTTAAATTTCTTTGAATAAGAGTCTTAAGTGTGTTCCGTAAATTTGTGATGATTTTTCTCCGAAACAATAGTCTCCTCAGCTAGGCTCGGTCAATTAAATATTACCATGTAATTAATAAATTATAATAATAAGAATAAATCAAAATTTTACAACTGACGTTGTTCCCATACAGAATATTTTGTCACTGCTATTTGCAAAGCTCTATTTTTCATTATCTTTCATTTTTCCATAGATAGATCCAATGAAGAAATGTCTTTAACTATTTTCCTTCCCACTTTACACGTTCTGCAAAAAGATAGTTATTTCTTCAAGCAAATAAAACTGTTGCAACTTTTTCAATAACACTTTACATTTAAACCGAGACTTGGTAGAAGTTGAGAAGTTGTAGGTCATTTGAAGCTGAAACATATTTTAAATTAAATTCTTAATACACCCCCAAAAATTTGTTTAACTACCATTAAACTGTTATTTTTTTTTTACTTGTGCATATAATAATCTAAAACACTTCAATTTTTCATTCGAATTTGAATATTTTTTTAAAAGGGCAACCTACCTACCTGAGTAAAGAAATTGAAACTCGAAGAAGCGTAGAACTTATTCATTCAGGTCATTTTCCTCCTAAACTTCTATCAAATAGTTGTTGTTGTTAATATAATGAATTCTTATTAGGTCTCAAATTTGAAAACTCAAGCAGATTAAAGAATTCGCAAGCAAGTTCAATGAAGCGGAAATGAAATGGTCTGCAAAATTTCTATCAAAATCCGCTTCCTGAAGTCACATTTGGTTTTTTTCAACAAGAAAAACGATTTCACTAGGTAATAGGAGTCATTTAAAAATGTTCGCAAGAGAAAATTTTTACCTAAATATTCCCTAACAACTGCTGTGTCATTCCAACGATAAACATACTATAAATTGTACAACCAGAAGAGATCAAGCATACATTTTAAAAAACCTGAGTATTATGAAGTAGTTTATTGAATTATTCTTATTCTACTTTATTATACTGTAACTTTAAGTTATTAATTCCAAAATTATTAAAATGTATTAACAATCGTTGATATTTCTTCAACCCTTGCCACGCACATCAATCCTAACTCAAATACAGTTTTGTATATAATTAAGAGTCAAGAATTAAAAAATGCGTTAAATTCTTTCAATTTTTGAATGATTTTAATCAAAAATGCTCGTTAAACATATCTTTTGAACAGTCCCAAGACAAAATATTAATATATAAAAACTATCTGTCACTGTGTTCGTACACGTTAATCTCCGAAACCGCCCAACCGATCTCAATGAAATTTGATGAATGTGTGTGGTTGGTTCCAGTTTGGAAGACGAGTTTATTTTTTAGCACTATAATTGTTAATGATTTGTCCAAAACCTTATTTTTTTTTTAAATATTCCATAGAACATGAATTCGCAAAAAAACACAATTCCATTTTCCAATTGTATTTTTGTAATTGGGTGCAATATTAGCCCTAGTGGTCAATTTTTGATCTGTGAAGCTGTTAAAAACGTGAGTCAAAATAAATAACTGTCACTTTGCTCGTAGACCGTAAGATATTATAATTCTTAATAAGTTGATTAACTAAATTTAAAGAGCTATGCTAGCTAGCTATGCGAAATTTTTGTGTGTATTTGACACACATATTAAAATTCGAAAAAAGGTTGTGTGTACTGACGTACGCTCGGTAGAAGTAAAACCTCAAGCAAAGCCTCTGTAAGATTCTAACCTATAAACGTACAAACATTTTGTATTCTAAAAACATGTCGCTGGCCTTGACTGATAAAGTGTCGTTTTAATATGTCACTGACAGCTGTATAGACAATTTTTACCCCCAACGCCGGAAAAGAGTTTTTTTTTATTTTTTTTATAAAATATTTTGCGAGTACTAAAAGTATTTTGTCTACCCTAAAATGTTTGGCTGGGAAATATAGAGTCGGGTTAAGCATTCCACGTCCATGTAGTGCGGCTAAAGAAAGAATCTCTGAATCAAGAAAACAAAAAATATAGTCGAAACTATTTTGCTAGAGGGTATCACAAAATGAGACTTATGAAACGATTGGAACTCGTGTTGTTATTGTAATGTTTTTTGATTGCCTGTATGGATCAAATTTGATAATAAAAATCAGCGTTCATTGACAAGGCTTAGTAAAATTTTAGGAGATACATACTGAAATTTATAGTTGCTACGAGTTGGTAGTCTCATCCAGTAAGTCGTTATGAACGACAACTATCCAATCCAATCAATCATATATGTATTTATGTATGATTCATTGTTTAATGCAAGTGAATGATTGTAAAAAGCCATGTCGTTATAGGTGAGTTCCACTGAAATTTAATTGAAAAAATTTAAACATAACTTACATTTCATTATTTGCTTTACAATAATTTAAAAGAGAAAATATATTTAAAAAATTACACTACGCGACTAATATGACCTTTCAGGCGATGAAAATAGTTTTTCTCGGTAAAAAGGAAACAAATTTAAAAAAAATCCCCAAATCACACTCAACATACAGAATCGATATCATAACCCAATACTCATTTTTTAGTTAACTATCTTACTAAAAAAAATCTTGTATTTTATCGTGTGTAATATATTTTTTAATGTAGGTGCAACATCATTGTGTGCCCTACTTGGAAAAATTGTTCAAGGTTTGACTTATATACACAAATGTTGATGTTAATTATTTAATTAATTGTTTTATAGTTATTTTCAAATTTTAAAATTAAGTTCCAAAATCAGTCTTAAATAATTCAGTTTTGCTTTCATGTTTTATTCACAATCCAATTTCTTTGCATATTACATAGATTTTCAAAATTAAATTTAAACAAAAAAAAATCTAGTTGTGTTAAATTCCAATAATTTTCTGCTGTTTTATTATTTCTTGTAAAATTTATTAAATAAAATTTAGATGTTCAGCATTTAAAAACAAATAATAATGAATGAAGCAAAATCTACACTGCATAATTATTTAGTGTTTGTTTATTTTTGTCTCAATGGGAAGTTAATAAAAATGCTTTTTCACTTTAAAATACATTTTTTTCAGTGCACAAATCCTTTTTCTTATTTAGCAATTTAAATAATTATTTTTAGAAAAAATAAAATATTACTAAAAAAAACTTGTATAACTATTTTAGGAGCAATACATCTGGCGGGGCCAATAGCAAAAGTATCAAAAGGTCTGTGTAAATTGGCTCTGGCACACTGTGGTCTAACATCGAAAGGCGTTAATCAGATGTCACATTCACTGTCACTCAATCAAAGTATTTCAAATTCGTTAACGTATTTAGATTTAAGCGGAAACAGCCTAAAAGATGATATAACCGTAAGTTTCAATATGTTCTTTTATTATTCGAGACTTTTTTTAGTTCAAATTATAATTATTGGCTTTTTTTCTTCTAGAATTTACACAATTTTCTGGCCCAACCAAACGTTCTAGAGCATTTGGACCTCTCATCGACTGATATTACTTTAGAGAATGTATGTTTTTCATTTGATGTATATTTTTTTAAAGAATTGTATCCTATTTTAATGAATTTAATTTTTTTTTAGTTATTTGGTGCCCTTTTACGTGGTTGTGCAACACATTTAAGCAATTTAAACGTCTCACACAATTCGTTTAGTACAAAAAAAGGAAAAGAAATTCCACCATCGTTTAAACAATTTTTTACAAGTACATTAAGTTTGAAACATTTGAACATTGCCGGATGTAAATTGCCAATGGAAGCATTGAAGTGAGTTGAATTTGAATAAAAAAAAATATATGTATAATGTATTTTATATTGTATAAACTGTTATAATCTACATTTGATGTAATCTGCTGAGTCCTTGTAAATCCCTCCATATTTGCCTGTGATTTCGTTTCTCTTAGCACAACTGCAGGACATGGTTGATATTTATATTTGAATTCTAAAGTTGTTTTAATACAAAATCTTTATAGAACACATGCCTTAAAACTTCACTTCACTCAGCAACAAAAACTCAAAACTATAGGAAAGCCTATGCTTTACTCCTTACTCACTACGAACTTTCAACCGGTCATTGCTGTAAATCTAAAATATTCATAAATCATTAAAAAATTAGGTTTACAACATCCTGCTATTACAAACCTAATAAAATATAGCTCCCTTTAGTCGCCAAGTTACATGTATGTATATCAATATGTATTTTTCGAGTACCTAGTTAGTGCGTTGGACTATCACGCTGGAGATTCTAATCCAAGTTCTGCCGATTCCAACTTAATTTTTTCTGGAGTACTGCTACTTTCGAGGAACTGACAAACCCTCTAAGAGTATTTGTTGTCATGATGAAGTGCCTTTCTTCTTGGGCGTTCGGATTCGGAAAAATGTAAATCACAACTATCTTCCTGTAGACTTAATATTCGAACCCAGGTTCTCCATGAGCTGTAGCTTCAGCTTTATTACTAAGCTTTTGATTTTTTTGCGATGCGTTTCAGAAATCAAAATTAAATCTCAATGTTAGATTTTCTGTTAATTTTCAATTGAACGTAGCATATTACTCAGAAATATTTCTACAAACAATATTTATTCCGTTCCAATCAGTTATGAAGCTGGGACTGTCCTAAAAGAACTTTTCATAAATTAAAATCAATTCTCTTGCAGTTTATTAATTTTGTTTCTAATTCCAGAAATTTACTTCTCGGTCTTGCATGCAACGAGTCAACAGCTGGGCTGTACTTAGATTTAAGTAGCAATTCATTAGGTGCCCAGGGTGCTCATGTATTAGAATCATGTATCCATGGGGTTCGTGTTTTACAAAGTTTAGACATAAGTGACAATAGTAAGTATTGTTATCATTGTTTTTCCAACTGAAATCATAAACATTCTTTTCCTAGATTTGGATGCCGAATTAGCATCAGTGTTAACTGCTGTATCAAAGAATCCTTCTATTCGAACCTTACACATGACACGTAGTCTTACCGGTATGAAACCTAAACACATTCCAACTGTAATGGATGCATTGGTAAATCTTATCCAAAAAGATGATTTTCCTCTAGCCGAATTAGTTTTGTCGGAAAACAAGCTCAAAAATGATATTCATGATTTTATAAATGCCTTAGGAAGTAATCAGAGTTTACAGAAATTAGGTAAGAATTTAGTTTGAATTCATCAATCTGTAATGTGTTGCATCTGATATTTATTTAATTTTCTAGATATTAGTGGAAATTACATGGGTGACGTGGGAGCTCGGCTATTGGCCAAGGCACTGCAAATCAACAATAAGCTACGAACCATTTACATGGACAAGAATAACATAACTCTTCAGGGGTATGGAGACATAGTTTATGCACTTGAGAACAACCATTCGATGAGAACGATACCATTCCCGGTATTTGATATAGCGCCTCATCTCAAAAATCATCCCGAAAAGACAGATGCTATAATGAGGAAAATGCAAGAGCTGTTGCTTCGTAATTGTAATGGTCTTAAACGACAAAATGGTCAAGGATTCCGATTGCAACATGGTTTCATGTTGTCTTCCACTCATCAGCTGGTCGATAAATTGATTGCTGAAACACAGGACACTCTATCAATAGCTCCGGGTAGTGAATGTTGTGCTATGCAACGGCTTATAGATGATGCAGAAAATTGCAAACAGCTTATGCCGAAGCTACAAGAAGCTATTCGTTGTGAATCACATCCGGTTGAAGTAAAATTAACACGAATTGCTAGTGATTTAAGTTATACGATTCAGAGTCATTTGGAAGAAACTATGGAAACTATGATTCGAACTGGAATTGAACAGTGTCCGAAAACATTTGGCTGTCAAAATGTTATTATGGATTTAAGGAAGGCATTATGCGAGAGGCTAGTCATTCCAGATGATTTTTTGCAAACTTGTTTGCTTAATAATGCTGGAAGTGAAATCATGAATAAAGTGACGTAAGTATTCACAATGCTATTAATACACATTACTGCCGTAATTACATATACGTATGTCCTTAAGTTGGTTTTAGGTCAGTATTCAATCAGCCTTATTTTGAGATTCGAACGAATAGCTAATTCGATAGAATAGATACTTTCATTCGAATGAACTTTCCATATTTTGACATTCGAACGAAAAATGTTCATTGTCGAATGATTGTATAAAATGAACCTCAATTAAATTCATTTTCGAAATCAGCTGTTTGAAATTTACTGACATTTCTATCTGATTTAGTATGACCAAGCTTTTTTTTTTTTGATAATTTTTATTTAAAAAAAAAATTGGTCTAAAAATAAAACTTTATTATTTAAGAAAAATAAAGTAAAGATAAGTGATGCTAACGGCCTGGTTAAAGTTTGAATTTGAATACATCAATAAAAACTGACATTCTCAAATTTTGGAGCATTAAGAAAACAGTATGGTAAGTTTACTGATATCAAAAAGATGTTAAATAAGAGTAAAACTTCCCTGAATAATAAAATACTTGATTTATGTTTTAATTTTCATGTAAACTAATTTTGTTTTCCAAATTGATAAACAAAAAAAGAAGGCAACTTCAAAGCCACTTAATTTACACAAATCTGGTCACACTTGAATTTTGAACTACCATTTGTAAATTGTTTTATGAAAATAATTGATAAATTGAAGCCAGACGTTAAAAAATCAAAATGGCATTTGTTTTATGTATGAAAAGAGAAAACGGTGAGGAGCAGTTGTATAGGAGAAGGATAATGGATACATCACATCCATTTTATGCATCCAATACTACTAACATTATACTAAACTTACATGTTTTATGAATCTATTCGCCAGAAAAAATTGAACGAGAATGAAATGACATTTCTTTCGAACGATTCGAAAGTGAAAATTTGCTTAGTTTTCGAAAGATAAATGAACTTTCCATTGATAAGGTGAACTTTCGAATCGTTCGAATCTCAAAATACAAATTATTCGAATTCGACATACTTTCTAATGAAATCGAATGTCAAAATAAGGCTGATTATTGATTTTTAATAGACGTAATATTTTTCAGGGAAATGATTTAATAAAGATTTTTAATTAAGAATTAAAATGAAGGAAAATAAAAGGCCTTTTATTTTTAAAAGTCTCAAATCAGGACATATAATTAATTATAAAAAAGCTCATGAAAATAGGCAACATTTACACATTAGTTAAGTTTCAATAACGTGGAATTAAAATTTTAGTTTAAAGCATTAGGTATAATAATGATTTCATATTAAAATAAGTCAACGGCCTAGGCTTTGATGAAAGCATCGCTTCATCGATCAGCGAAATCAAGCATCATTGTGCGTGGTTAGTACTTGGATGAGGGTTTTGGTTACGCACCATTGCATCAGGATTTTTACAATTATTGAAATTATTGAACAAGAAAATAGAGTTGGGATAGAATTTATTTAAAAAAAAATTGCTAAAAATGTTAAAAGTTTGTTTTATACACATGATTGGTAACTCGATAAGGTTCAAGCAGAACTGAAAAATTGTCGAAGACGTTCTGGACGACTTTTTATTTTTATACAATCGATGAAAAGGTCGAACAAGTATAAGTACCTACAAAGTACCGCGCAATATTCATATTATTGATTCGAACTGCACATGAACTGTACTTAATTTTTTGAAGAGAAATAATGTTTGAAGCATTATATGCGGTATCCACTAGCGATAAAATAAGAGGATGCTTTCATTATACCATATTATAATTATTACCAATTCGTGATAAAAATTGCATTTTAAGTCGCATTTGAATTTTATTTTAATCTCTACAATTTCAAAGTTTATTTTTTGGAGAAAAAAAGTAGAGATAAAAGAACACACTTTGTGCAAAGTGTGTTCTAGGCTTAAGAAATATTCACAAAATTGTATCTATTTTGAATTATCAATATTTACCACGTTAAAATAACAAAAATATCGTTGTTTTAATATTAAATATTGTTTTTAAAAAGGTGGAAGCATGTATTTTGCACGGGACGTTCGGTGGTACCCATAATTTTAACCGATTTAAATACACTTTTGCAGATATTTTTCTTTAAATATGATTCCTTAATACAGACAAGAGAATCAAACGGTTCAAAATAAAATGAAAGACTGATGAACAATTTCACAACCCTAAAAAAAGAATGCTCCTTAATTTCAAGAATAGAAAAAGTACTAATTCTGTGAACAAACAAAAATCATCAGGGGCCGATTCTGGTTCTGTGAAAAAGTAAATCGAATAGCTTTTCACTCTTTCACGCATAAATGCGATTCTCGTTCTGTGAAAAAGTGAAACCAAACGTCAAAAACATTCATATGAATAATTTGCTTTCACGCTCTTATGTCGTTTTTATTTGGCAATCCGAGATCTCTCTCCGATCCGGAATCCCAACTGAACACTTTTGTTTGCTTCTGATGATTCTGAAGTTTTGTTTGATTGTATATGTATGTGAAACATCAAATGCGTACAATAATCAAAATCAAGAAAAATGTTTGTTGAAAGCAGGGTTGGCCGAATTGTCACTTTTAAGAAATAACTACATTTGTTACGTCTGCTACGTAGTTTATGTAGTTAAATGTAGTTAATTGTAGTTAATGTAACAAATTGTAGCATTTCTGTCGATTAACTGTCAGTTGTGCATTTGAAATTTGAATTTTTAAATTAAACGTTCAGTTATTCCTACAATTCTTCATCCTTATGGTAAATGAAACTTTTTTTTTACAAACCTTCATTATATCATAAAAGTGCATATGTAATTGTTTTTATTTTTCTTTATTATAATGATTTTTTATGAATTAACTACATACATAATGTAGCAGACGTAACAAATTGTAGTAAATTAGGCATGTAGTTTCTTCAATAAACTACGCGTAGGTAAATACTACGTTTATATGCAGTATCGAAAGATCGAGTTGGATTAGGGTCGGATTTTCGACCCACATTTCTACACGACACCGCTGAGCGATTGGGATCGAGTCGAACGAATCTCATTTCAACTCAATACAGGTATATAAAGGTTCGAAGTGAGCTTCAAGCTCGCTTTAACACCTCATATAAACGTAGTAAATCATGTAGAAAATGTAGTGTAGTTCATTCGGCCAACCCTGGTTCGCACAATTTGGATACCAAAAATCACAGCTGTTGAGGTTGACGTTTAAGTATATGAATGTGTGAGTGCTTCTGGTTTTGCTTCTGATTTCAAATCAAGAAGCAAATTTCTCTTCTTTTCAGAATCAGAACTGTGATTTTTTCCCAATTGAACACTTTCAGAAGAGTCCGGAAGGCTTCCGGATTTCCAAATAAAAACGACATTATTCGATGGTGAATATTCAAAGT
The DNA here is from genome assembly GCA_911387755.1 of Chrysotoxum bicinctum. Classification (NCBI taxonomy): domain Eukaryota; kingdom Metazoa; phylum Arthropoda; class Insecta; order Diptera; family Syrphidae; genus Chrysotoxum; species Chrysotoxum bicinctum. The sequence continues at coordinate 226,394,689 of OU426987.1, forward strand.
GAATAGGTGAAAGCGGAAAATATGGAGATTTTTTTGAAAAAAAAAAATAAAGGAAGGAATGTGACACAGGCATGAAAAGAATTGTTGGTTAGTTTTTTTTGGAAATAAATTTGGAGGTTGCTCATAATAGGTACGAAAACAAGTTTTGAAAATTTATTTCATCGCGTCTTAATTTTTTTTTGTAGATTTGTTTCAGTTGACGTTTCAGTTAATACAATTGTAAGAAATGCTCTTCCGTATTCATTTCGAAAGGATTTTCGTTGTCTCTCAAATTTCGCCTGCTAATCCTCATATTTCTCCTACAAAACAAAAATCTATAGTAATACAATACAAAAATACATCTATATAAAGCACAAATAATTATAAAACCTATGAGCATTTCTCCGATTTGTTTCCATAAGAATTCTTATATATGTATATTGAAGGCATTATAAAAACGTATACGTTTAAAGAGATGAAATTTTAGAAAGATGTGTGGGTCAAGAATTGACGAATTCTCGAAGAGTATCTTATGTAATGAAAAGTGCTTCCCATCTTAGCCGTTCATACATGGCAAAAAATTGCAGTTCCCCTAACACCAAGACAGGAAAGGTTAGGAGTTGTTAGTCACTAGGTTTAGGCGCTCTACGATTCGTTGATATCTAATTTATTTATTTTAAACCATCGTTATATGAGAAATTATCGCCTTTCTTATCTACCCACCCAACTGTAACGAACCTATCTCTCGTATACTGCAGAGTGTTAATTTGAACATTAACTGTTTCGATTTCAACCTCAGTACTACTTGCTTCAAATCTAGTCTTCTGAATCTCCCTCCTCAACCCTTATTCTAGTTTCATAGTTTTAAGTTGGATTAAGAATTAGCTTGTTTTAAGTCGAATAAATGGGGTTTTGCCCCACCACATTTCGCTGTCCCATGTCTCTACCCCCGAACAACCATCTTGCGTTATACAAATATTCAACATATTCCCGTACATAATCGGCTCTAATGCCAAATTAAGAAATTACAATCCGTCCACCCAATCGAATGTCATTGAATAATAACATAATTGAAAAAATATATCCAAACACTCTTCTGTTATCTATAAAACTTTATTTTGTCGTACCATCATCAGTTATAGCCTCTGACTTGGTGGTATACAGAAAAAAAATGTAGTCTGCTCGCATAGATTCGCCAAACAAAATACCAACACACATCCAAATTTTAAAGGTTCGCAAGAGCCAATCTTTTTCTTATTATTTCATCGAAATTTCTTCTATGATTAAAACTAATTTTATTCATCCAATGCAGAACAATCATCGTATTTTCAGTATTCATGTCAGTACAACTTCTTGACTTTGATATAAAGATGAATCTCTGTTTCTCTGTTTCATTTTCAGGCTTCACACATCCATGATCTCATCATCAAATTTTAAATCGTATCATAGATTGTGTTTATTTAATCAATATCCAAAAAAATATTTGTACTATCGTGTGTCTGTTTGTTTATCATATTTAATGAAATTACTCTTCTGTTACGTACTTTCACTTACTTGTGTGAAACGGCAGACAAATAGCTTAGAAAAGTTTTTATCTTTTTTTCTGTCTTCCCTCATTCTCGCTTTATAAACATAATTAAAATGAAATAAAAAAAAAACGATGTCAATGAAATAAAATAAATAAAACAAACCAGATAATTTAATTCCGTTTAAACTCAATACCAAACCCGATTCGCATTCTTAAATTCCAGCGAAATTATTTTTTCGTCTGATATCTAAGTCTATGAAAGTCTTTTAATGAAATACTCGTACATATCAAACTTTTTGTCTGCATTGCCTGCTAGATTTGTTTTTATATTCATAATGAGATTGACTCAAACCAGTTAAGATAATTGTTTAATAATAAAATGCGTATACTTTGTTGCATATAATATATTCCATGCGTCATGCTAAATCTACCAGAAACTACAATCGCATCGTTTCTCTTAACAAAAAGAATGAATTATTGCAATTGTGCTGTGGTGCGGCAACGCTTTCAGCTGACACTGTATATAATATTTTGATAAGAACTCGAAGCGAACTAGCTTTTTTTTTTTTGATAAGATTACCCGTCGAATGTTGAGTAATAAGATTTTTAGAGAGAGCAGAATCATTTGTATATGTTCAATTATTCTCACCCTCGAATAATTTTCCAACTTGACTGGTCTGGTCAGTCTCAATAGTCATAGTGTCGGCGAAGTTGTTGTTTTCGATGAACCTCTGTGAAAGACTGTTTTGCTGCTGCCGGAGTACGGCATCAAGGGCAGACAGTAGTTATAGTAATAGAGAAAAGCTCTTAGAAAAGTACTTTAGACTCACTTTTTTTTTAATTTTTATTTTGAAAGTAATTATACAAAAATTAATTTAAATGTTTTATTTAGTGAAATCGAACAAGTCCTTGCGGCTACAATCTCAGATCGAGCTACAGATGAAGTCGTGGAAATATTGTCACGTCGTCGTAGAGGACTGGGCATCTCAGACTCGCCGTCGGTGCAATTGGATGAAGCCCAGACGCCGGATATAGTACGAAGTCAATCTAGTCATGTAAGTTATTCTATTGTTTACTTTGTTGTTCGCAAAACAACTAGTATTTGTTGCTATAATAATAATACATAAGACAGTTATTAAGGCATTGTTATCTAAATGTTTGTTTTACAATTGAAAAAATTGCATGTGAATGTTGATATATTTATCAGAGTGATATATTTGTATGTAATGTGGTGTGGGTGGAAAAAGGGTGATAATTGAATTCTTTTTGGCTAAATAGGGCTTGGGCGTATGAGTATTGGTTACACAATAAAAAAGAACACTTGGTGCAAAAGCATCACATATACATTTTAATTTATTATAAAAACTAAGCATCTAAGACTAATTAAATTTTAAATTTAAATAAGGTTTGCTCGGTGCCGGCACTGAGGCGGCGCACTTTTATGCCTTTAACTTGTTCTGAGGTGTATCATTTAACACTTTTTCGTCATAGTTTATTTAAGCTGTGTTGGATGTGTGTTCTCCGAGAAAAACATCAAAGCTACTTATTTAAAATAAGATATTAACAAGAGTTTAGTATTAAAATAAAAGGTATTTATTGCTATGACAGTATGTGGGGCTGTTGAACATTATTATTTGGAGACGAACAAAACTAACACTATTTATGCTTATTTTTGTGTAAAAAGTATTTTTTTAAGGTTTATTTTGCATACCTTAGAACCTGTTTTATTCATAACTTCTATAAATTCTATTTAAATTTGAACTTTAAGTAAAAAGAACGTCACTGTTGAGAGGACCGCTTTTGTTCGTTTGCTGCTCAGATATACAAGGGAACCAGTATTATAGTTGACCACCTCCTAATATTAGTGTTTATTTGCTACAAATTTGTTTTTAGGATTGAACAGTCTCAAAATACCATTTGAAATGTTTTTCTTCCAAATTCCTAAAAAAAAATAATGCCGAAGACTCAACAATGAAAATGAAATCCTAAAAAACCGGTCCTAAATTAGATGATATGAATGCTTTCGACATCAGGAAATCGCTATTTGCCACAAAGCCGAACAGAACTCGAAGGAATTTTTGAATTGAAAATAATGTTGTTTTCCATTATTTAGAGCGTTTGACTCCATTTGTATTCCAATGGAATATAAGGAATATAAAATCTCATCTTACCAAATTTACAAACTATTTATCAGACGTCGTCATTTAAAAAAAATAGTTTCTTAAAGAAGGTTGGAAAGACTTGGAGTGTCGGGAGTGGAAAAAGAGCGCTACGAGGGAACAAATGAAAACGACATACAAAAATGCACAAAAGACTCCAAAATTCTACCAGTAATAACTGACATCAATCTCACATGAAAAACCAAAAAAAAAAAATTAACGAAAATTGCTCAACATAAGACTTATAAAAAATAAGAAACGAAGTTATAAAAATATAACGAGAGTAATCGATGTGAGACAAAGAACAAAATTGAAATTTTCAGATTAACCCAACGGTTGATTTTGAAGAGGTCAGATCAATAGAAAATTTTTTTGTTGGCAATTATGTGTGATATTTTGCATAGTCATTATTATTATCCTTAAAACGCTCAAAATTATCATTTGGGACAAACGTCCAAAGTGCGCCTGCACTTGATTCAAGATTACTTTGCCCAAACATTCTCAAAACAACTTTTGGAAATCGGAAATGTAAAAATTATAACTATTGATCGCACCACAAATCAGATTTCGTTTCACGCCGAACTTCTGCCCAAAGCACCTAAATATTCAAGCTCTGTCCAGAAGATATTTCCAAGTCTTACAGCCAACTACAAAAATCATGATTAGAAAAATGATGATGTCAATAAGCTCAATGAGCTAATCCAATTTAAACTAGCCGGCGAAACAGTCAAACACAAATCGATCGACCAACAACAAGCCCTCAAATATTCGACTGAGTTTTATAATCCATTGAAACCACACGGAATGCTGCTTAACGTAGCTTAGAAAATTAACAGTATAAAACATGCTGCAGAATTAACCGAAAAATTTATTTTTACTCCAAATATTAAAAAAAAAGATTAATGCGTAATAGATACTCGCTATGACTTCATCACATGACCTCCCCCATCCATCCACCAGAAACCATCTAGCCATAGATATTTAGTGCTCCCCGTGCGAAACAGGGGCGTGGCAGGTTGTTAGTATTAAATATAATTTTATTTTGAAATTGAATAGAATTTACTGGAAAAAAGATATCATTAAAATTTCGAGTTCTTTATAAATGTAAATGTTAAGGTTCCCTTACAGAATCTTTTGCATTACAAACTGTATATTTGTAATCTTATAACTCAAAAAATCTTTGAATTATGCATGTTAGTATGTACAAATATTTGTTTAGAAAATTGTTTTCGAACTACCAACAGATCAAAAATATGAGTTTTTGAGATGCTTAGAGCTCGGACGTATTTCGAGGGTACACTTCTATTTTTATATTTAATTTTTAACATACATAAAGTGTACTTAACTTGTATGTCATTACCCACTTAATATAATATTTAAAATAGTTTTTTATTTATAAAATGTAAAAAAGCAGTTGCCTCCTCTGTTTGATCACTTTGAGCAAATTCTCGTAAGGTTATTATCGATCCCTTCAAAAATGCACAGGACTGTTCGCACTAACTAACGTTAAACTAGAAACTAGACTAGACTAGACTAGAAACTTGAATCAAAATTTCATCATATAGAAATATTAGTTGGAATTGGTAAATCTACTAATGAATTGGATGACTTGTTCCTAAAGGTGGAGTTTTCTATATTTTTGTTCCGTGCACGGTATCAGAGGCTAGATTTTGATATCATAATCATCATATCATATCTTATCCAAAAAGATATTTTGAAAAAATCTTACTCTTTAGAAGAACACCGGCAAACTTTAATGAAATGATTAGTTTGCCTTAACCTTAAAGAATAATTTTGATAAAGAAGATATTAAACAAGGCGCTTATTGTTTTGTTTGTAGTAATTCAAGCAATATGTTATATTTAGGGAACATTAAATCAATATTTTTTTTTAAATTAATTTATTTGACGACAACATTAATTCTTGTTTTTTAATTTCAGGATTCCAATGGTCTTATCATAACAAGATCAAGCAGAGGAAGCGTACTGCCAAAGCTTGGATTAGATTCACCCACTGTAAGTTATACTCAATGGTTGAAATAAAAAAGAACACACAAATTATTTGTTTCTCACCAATTATATAACTTAACTAGAAAATCAGCATTTTTGAATCGAAAAATATCAATATTATATATTATAATTATAATAATCGTACTTTATCTAATCAGTAATCATATATTAAATAGTGCCAGTGAACTGTAAAAACAAAATACGAACATTATTATCTAGAATTTGAAATTGCATTAAATATAAATTCTAACAAGTGTGAATATATTGTATCATGAAAAAATTATGCTTGAATTTTCCTCAAAAAGACAACAAAAAAAACTGAATCACGAATTGGCTATCAAAAAAGGAAATTCAACGCAAATGAACATTTTAAAAATAAAGAACTCAGTAGTGGTTTTATAAACATTTTTTTTTAATTTGTAGTTTTTTGCATTTAAATTGAAATGATATGAACAAATTAAAATACGAGTTAGATCATCCAAAGTCACCATATTCATCCATCACAAAACACATTCACTCATTCATCATGCATTCACCACCATTCAAAAATAGACAAAAAAAAAGAGAAAACAAAAAAAATTAAAACCAAAAAGACACAACAAGTTTTTTTTTATAATTTTCTGTGTCTTCCCATCATGCTCTCTCTGTACTTCTCACCCTTCATCCGTTTGTTAAAGAAATTGGAATATCTAAACCTTGTAAGTAGATCAAAGTACAATCCTTGTATTTCATTATATTTTGTTTTTAACAACCCGCTAGATTAAATATTTATTTTTATAATATTGAAAACTGTGTATTATAAGAGAGATAGAAGGATTATTGCACGTTCACGCCTCAAATTTTTGTTTGTTTTGAGTTAGTATCACTGTTTCCAAGCTCCTTTCCATACAAAAAGTACACCATTCCCATGTACATAATCTTCAAAATATTGAATGCTTTTGAAGATGAACGCTGTGAGAGTGCATTTTTTAGTAATCAAATCTAACTGAACGAAATTGCTTTACAGGCCACACCACACCTGCCAACAAAACGTCGCTCAGTCGCACGAAAGGTTCGTCCACAGTCAGTGGTGGAAAACCTTAGCCTCGGTCATATTCCAGATTTACTGGAATCACCATCATCACATCGAAGTTCATCGAATATGTCATCACACGATCAACGTGGTGACGACGAATGCTGTGATTCGATAACAGAGCTACCAAGTGTCTCACTGCAATTGCAACACTTGGTGAAGGGACGACCAAAGAGGGCCAAGACTAGAGCACCTTCGAGACCATTGGTGGCCGATACGAGTACTCGTGAAATAATCGAAGGATTAGATCAATTCTTTAGACCTGGATCTGTGACTCCAACAACACTAACTCCACTCGTATCGCCAACGTCCGAGGAATGCAGTTCGTTAAGTTTTGCCGATAGTCCAACGATGAGCAGAGACGATAATGGACGAATGACTTCGGAGGAGACAACTCCTATTCTTGAGGAGCGTAAGCCAATCAAATTAGATCGAAGCTCACCACTATTGAGAGGTATGCTGCTGCTTATTTCAGATTCTAATTGATTTATTTAATTTAATTTTTTTAATGCAGGTGTTGCATGGGCAAGCCGTTCAAGATCCACAGACAACTTGGAGAAGTACTCTCCTTTAGTTGGCCGCAAGTCACCATTGGTGAAAATGCGCACTGAATGTGGCAACGATGATCGTTTGGATCGCCTACATACGCCATATCGTGACGATCGTATGAGGTCCCCTAGCAGTGAGTCAATAAAGAGTCACACCGGCGGCGATAGTGTGATTGTGAAGACTGGTAATGGCATTCTGAGAACACCGATTGTTTTACAAAAACCACGTCCTTGGTCCGTGGTAGGTAATGAGCCAAAATCAGGGGATTTTTCTACAGATTCCAGTAAAACCACACCAGAACAGTTAGAAGATGGTAAGACTACACTTCTTGACTATTCAATAATATTTTTGTCTGATGTATTACCTGTTTCGTTTGAATTAAGATTGCGATGTAGTGCCATTTGGACAACAGACTGGAGGTTCTATTGTGGGTATTAGTCCAGGAATTGCTTTGGCTTCAAGCGGTGGTGGTGGTAGTATTGTTGGAATAACGCCAGGTGAATTTAATTTGGTTGACAAATGTTTTGATTTAAATTATCTTCTTTATTTATACGATAAAATAAATAAAGGTGCAGCCTTGGAAAAGAAATCAGTTCGAGAATTGGCAGCAGGACTCAGTCGAATAGGTAATTAATCCTTTTAACTTTGTGCGTTGGTTTTGTTTATTTTGTGTTTGGTATGTTTCTTGTTTTTTTTTTATTGGAAATTCTATGTGATTGGGTGAGTTTCAAAAAGGAAAAATAACGTCATTTATTGAAGCCCAATTCGACTAAGGGAACTCTGCAATTATAAAAAGGTAGGTGGGTAGAAATGGCGACAACCACCAACCTCATTTGGTTGCCCAATTATCTCTTGAGTGCGCCGTTTTGTTACCATTATTCGTTTGACCTGAAAGTTGATTAGAAATTTGTTTTGTGGATATACCTCTAGCGGATCATGGTCCACGCTTTGAGTTATACACAAATATGCCAAGCTAGACAATTGGTTAGTTAGTTCAAACACAGATACCATTTGAATTCTAATGAAGATCGTCTAGTTTCATGTTTGTCTGTGACATTCAGTAAGCCTCCCTATGCTTTTTCCTTATAAAAAGACATCTTCCATCGGTTAATTTCAAAGATTTGTGTTACGGTTGCAGTCTGTTGTATGTTTTGCATAATCAATTAGGAAGTGTTGAAACACAAGTGAACTAGGAACGACTGTTTCTTGCGCGGCCAGTTCGTCAGGATGCTCATTTCTCACATTATATATGTGATCCGGTAACCAAATAAAAGTAACCTTGAAGTTAATTTTAAGGCTCTTAAGGACAATTCACATGAGAGTGACCAGCGACCGACTACTAAATGAACAAATGGGATTTAAAACATTTTATAAGCCTAATTTCTTTACAAAAACTAGACAAAATGTTAGAAAAATAATTGAAATTAATATTAAGACATTTAAGTTTGCTTTTTAATTGCTTAAGTAATAGACATTTGAGAAATTAAATTGATCGTTACGAATTGTTTTGATTCATATCTGTCGGTTGTAAAATATAATTAATAAACAAATTTTCAAAATTAAAAATGTATTTGTACCGAATAACAACTAATTGGTATTTAGTCTCTGATTTCGCCAATGCAATTTAACACATTCATCCCTTCTCTCTATAATATAATGCTGATCATTATCGATTTTGATTTTATTTAACACCAACAACACATTTTACATTTAATGAGCTGCTTACGTAAGTATCAGATCAATTAAAGATAGTACAGTACACCAGACAGATATCGGAATGACATGGTAGAGTGAAAGGGAATCGATAGGGCTGATTAGCGTTACCTCAGTTTTTGACAAATACTTTTTTTGTGGGTCAGCTTTCACAGCGAAAATATTGTTGTATGGGTTAAGACTATAATGAAGGCTTATTTCAAAAACGCTACAACCACGAACTGAAGCGACGAAATGAAAAAGGAATGAGAGAATATTCACTTTAGTCAAAGTTAAGATAACCAACTCCGTTTTCTTAGTTATACAATTCATAAACAACAATGGAAATTGTTTACGTGAAGTTGCATAACTATGTAAAGTTTTATAGACAAAAAGTTGAAACTGTTTCCTCCTATCCATTGTCACCATAGATTTCCAATTGAAAAAAAATTATCAACTGTGTTCTTAGCATGTTCGTAAATCAGTGCATGAGTATATTGTAAATTTTGTATTTTCTTATTACTTTTATTTTTTTATGTTTATTTTCTTATGTTTGTAATAAATTTTATCACACCAACGAAAAAAAAACATTAGATTTGAAACCACCACCAATTGGTCCGAGACCACCCTCACTGTTAAACAGCATCAATAATACATCACGCACAATTATAACCAGTAATAACTCCACAACAACAACAACGACGAGTATTAGTAGTGGAACAATTGAAAATATCACCAAAACCCTAATCACCACCCAAAATGGTGAATCACTTGGTAACTTTATTGCCGGCGGCGAAAAGAAAACCGAAACCATTGTGAAAAGGATTGCTGGCAAGGAAATAACATCGATATTCGAGGTTTGATTCGACTCTCTCCTTGGTTTGGATACAAAAAATAATAACAATGCGCGCTAATGTGATGGTCTTTTTCATAATATGAATGTGGGAAATTAGACTTGAGACTGTGCATTCATTGTTTTGTGTGTGTCATTGACGATAATATTGGCATTGGGTTGACTAAGATGGGGTGGCACATGTCTTTTTTTTTAATTTGTATTCCAAAATTTAGTGACTATAATTTTTGTTTTACATTGTGTTATGTCTAAGCATGTTCTTTCATACGAATTTTACATATTTTCATTTTTAATTTAAATTAATGGATGTTTTAGGATCAAATCAATGCATGAACAACATTATTTTGTTTAGTTTATATTTATGTATTTTATAAAGCTTTTGGCAATTTTTAATAACTAGCTGGATTGTTTTTAATGGAATAAACAAAATGCTTTGCTTAGTAACAATCATTAATATGAGAGAAGTTGGTTTTTTATTTTAATAAATAAAATATACCAAATTTTTCCAAGCAAACTGTAGAAATCGCTTTGAATAATTATACAAATTGGAATTGGACAAAATTCAAATTTTTAGATCAATCCTTAAAAAAAATAAGATAAAAAGATATTTAAGATTTATACATGTAGTACCCCTTGGCATAATAATTAGTGCGTTGGACTGTCATGCAGAAGGACTTGGGTTCGTTTCTGAGCCGCTGCAAAACAATTTTTCAGGGTGTACTCCCTCTTGAATTGAAATCACAAATCCTCTATGAGTATCTCTTGTCATGAGAAGTGCTGCTTATTAGCCGTTCAGAATTGGAAAAAAATTGTAGGTTCTCTTCATTCCTGATAACACGCACACAAAAATGGTTTAGAGTTTGTAAGTCACTAGGTTTAGGCTCTCTACGAGCCGTTATGACCTTCTATTTTTTTATTTTTTAAGATTTATATACAAATTGTTTTCATTTAGCATTTCCTTGGTTAGGGTCATGCCGAAGTCGATCAATATCTAGCTGCTGCTAAAAAAACAAAAATATTTTCTAAGGGATACTGCATTTTGCAGGAAATTAAAATCCTCCAAGAGTAACTCTTGTGATGAAAAAGTAATTTTCATCTTTGAGTTTGAAATCGGCAGAAAATTATAGTTCCTCTTCTTTCTTTCCGACAACAAGCACATATAAATTGTTAATAGTTTTAAGTTACGAGACCCAGAAGCTCGATGAGCTGTTGCGCCACCAAGTTATTTATTTATACTTGTGAATCATCTCATTGAGCCTTATCACGAATTCCAACATAATTGGGAAATGGGTTACTTCTCAAGCACTGTCGTAATATATCTCATGATTCAATGGGTCATTTATTAAACTCTATTAGGTACTTGTTGCGATCCTCACAAGCCGGACCAATGTTTGCAAATTGTTCATATTTATTTTGAAAAACATGATTCAATTGGAGAAACACATTTGGTGTTACGTCAGCGTAGGGTTGATGATGATCGAAATGTATCAATTTTTAATCGTGCTCTTCAATTAAACTTCTGCCCATCCACTTTATGGAAGATTGTGCGTAAATACAAACTGGACCTCCAGATTACACCATGTATTGATATACCATAAATTGACTTACTAAAAATTGTTAAATATACTTTTATAAATGTTTAAATAAAATCTAATCAAATTTAAAATATAATCTTTTTTGGTTTTGTGAGGCCTTTTGAAAGCGGTAAATCTCTTTCAAAAAAATTAATGAAATTGATGAACATTTTTTTTTAATCAACCGTTAAATAGTTACTACGTTCCCATTTACTTGATTTTAACTCAAAGTATTGAAATGGGACGACTCATATCATGATTACCATTAATTCAAACTCAAAATTTACAAAATTCCATTAAAATGTTCCTTGAGAAATATCTAGGCATCAAACATTTTGTTCTTCGTATTAAACAAAAAATTATATATTCCATCAAAAGCATTAAGTTGTTATAAGACACCGCTTTTCAAAACATTATTAACATTCCAGCCAGCCAGTACTTTTACATGCACATTAATAAGACAAACAAATTATCTTTAATACCACATTTACTAATCCAAACACAATTTTTCCAACAAAAAAATATTTTTATAGGAGACATTAGTTGAAGGTCTACAGAGGTCTTCAGTCCGTCGAACTTTTAGAGATGCACAATATACAAAAGATGATGTTGTTGATGTATAGATCAAAAGAAAAATTTTTGCAAGCAAAAGAAAATAATATTTAATTAGTGCAATCCTTTATTTAAACTCAAGGCTTAATTTAAATAAATTTCCTTTTAATTAAAAATCAAATCAAAACAAGACAAATATTAATTTTAAAAATAATTGATTATTTTTAATTTGTTTACAAAATCGTTATAATAAAATTGTATTCATTTTTAGTGCCAACATTTTACTGTAGTGTAATATATTATTATTTAATTTTGTAATGTTTTTTTTTTTACTTCAGGTTTTAACAATGTGTATATTTTTTATAAAACTAAACCCACTTTTGTAAAAAAAAACTTCTATAAATATGTTCTATATTTAATCAATGGTTAATATAAGAATTTAACTTGCGGAGGATAGTAAAATATATATAGCCTTAAGGCGGATTTTTTTTTAACAAACATTTTTAATTTTTATAATGACTGGTTGAGGTCGAAGTTTTATAATGTTGTGGCTTAAAAAAACTGCCATACTTAAAGTGTAATTTTAGCTTTCGGGTCTTGAAATTATTATTATTTCTTATCGTTAAATACAAAAAAAATATTTCAAATTTGTTTTAGTTTCTTTAAAAACCTTTTGACGTTTGCGTCACTTTTTTAATTTAAATAATCGAGGCAATTAAATAATTTAAATGAGACTCAATATTTAACGTGCAATTTTGTTAAGCCTTTTAAAAAATACTAAATGTTGTCAACTGCACACCTAGAAATTAATAAACGTGAATATACCAAAATCTAACGATACTAAATGTTCTTAAAAAAAAAACAAAGGAGAATGAATAAATTAAAAAAAAAAAAGACGACAATTCTGAGGCAGACTGTCATAATATTTCAAAACATTTTCACGGTGAAAAATACCCACCACTATTCATTTTCGAAAATTATTTTTCCACAAAACAAAAAGAGAATACCCTTAATTCCATTTAAATTAAATAAACAAATAAATCAAAAATAAAGAAAAAGATAATTAAAAAATTGCTCCAACTATAGTCATTAAGTTAAATTATGTAATAATTGTTATAAAATATTTAATAATTAAGACTCTTAAAATTAACAAAACAAAAAAAAATTATAAACCTATCCTGTGATTTATTTTCGTATTTAATAAATCTTAACTTTTTTGTATAAACTTTCAAATAACAGAGATGAACAAGAAACAAAAAAAAAAGAAACAGTTTTGTGTATTCCATTGATATGCAAAGTTTGTTTTATTTTTTTAAATGTTTTTTTATAATTTGTTGAAACAAAATATTTTAGTTTGTGTGGTTTATTTGTGTAATCCCTTTTAAACAAAGAAAATTAATTAATTGTGCATAAAACAAACAACAACAAAAAATAAACGAATTAAAAATAGACTCCATATTTAAGTTATATTTTCTTATTAAAATTTTTAATTAAGTAAAACAAATAAGTATTAAAAATATACATAGTAGAGAATAACATTGACAAGAACAAATTTAAACAACAAAAAATAGATTTACTGATAAGAGAAAAACAAACAATTTTGTAATTAAAAACCGCAAAATATTGCGCAAAATCGTAATAGTTTTTCTTTAATTTGTTAACATTTTTATTTTTGTAGTTACTCTTAAGGTAATTAATTGACAAACAAAAACAGCGTATATTTATAGACAAATAAAATTCGAATTAATTGACAATTTTGGAAGTTTTATAAATAAAAAAAGCAAAAAACAAGTAAAATTAAATTACACATGAATGTTAAGTTATAAGAAAATATTCTCTACTCCAAACAATAAAATATTAAATACACTTATATTCGAGAAAATAAACTAAAATACGAAAAATAATAACTGTTTTTTATGCTTACTTCTGGGATGGTTTTAGGTCAGATAGAAAAGCTCTTTCTAGTTTGGTGACTTGAAGATATACATACATTTAAGGAGCTTACATACGATCAGTGTTACTTATAAGGTTATATTGATGGTTATTTTGTCAAATAACATTCCTAAAACTTCTCCCGCTTGAACGCTGCACCACACAGTTCCTGAGTGGATATAATGGCTCTTCGTGCATCACGAATTTTCCGTGCCCCAGAAACTAAGATTTTGCTTATCGATGTAACCGCTAAGTGAAAATACGTCTTCTCATAGTATATCAAAGAATATTAATAATGTTGTAAATGATATTCATGGGAGGGTACCGTTTTTTTGTCAGCGAACATTGAAAAAAAAAAAAACAATCCTAGATGATAGATATTATCTGACACGAAAATTCAGGAACATCCAAAGGATCAATTTTACCTGGGCCCGTATCGAGTAAGACTAAAGAATCGCTCAATTAATTGATTGTCGTTTTGAAAGTCGTCCTCTTTATTTTTTCTTTATTGATATGATAAAGACAGCTAAAGTTAAAACGACAATTAATTAACTGAGCGATCGCTTTAGTCTGAGTCCTGAATCGAAATTTGTTTAAAGTATTATTGACAAGTAAAATGGATTGTGTGTAGTAATGCAAGAAATCTCGTTATTTGTAAAAATCTGGCACATAAATCGATTTTATTTTTAAGAAAGCAGGCTTTTTTGGTTAAAAATTTTATCGATGCAAATAAAACAAAAATTATTTCATCTTCTCCCAACTGAAGAAGCCGTGAAACACCGACGAAACGTTGGGAGAAGATGAAATAATTTTCATTTGCATCGATAAAATTTTTGAACAAAAAAAGCCTGCTTTTTTAAAAATAAGATCGATATAACAAAGAATTGGTCACATACAAAGAAAAATACATCTGGCACATAATTACTTCTATTACCTATGTCGTTTCGTTTTTTCGACGTCTCACGTTTTCTCTATCGATCGTGTCGTTTTTCAAATGGCATTACATAACGTCTTCGACGAGACGATTTTGCAACAGATTTTTAAACGATGAAAAAGTAACAAACATCTGTCAAAATCAAAGGAAACTTTAAAGTCTAAATTACAGAACCATTGTGGAAGAATCGAAAGCGCACGAGAGCTGTATTACAGCCTCAAAAAAGGAACTCAAATCGTGAAAGCGTGTTCAGCTTTTCTGTTTAAAAGCAGAAGCTGTCAATTCTTTTCTGCTGGTTCTTCAGTTTCATGTTGCTCCGGAACGTCACCCTCAAATTCAGCGAAACTATCTTCCATATTTAAAGCAATTGCTTCAAAATACTAAAGTAAAGTGCCTGCATCTGCCTCAGTTTGTGTTGATGCAGGCTGAAATGCAGTTGGCAAGGTTTTGAAAGCAAATTTTTATAATTTAACGAATTTGCCAAAGCCTCTTCCAGTAGAGATAAAACTTGCAACTGGCTTGGACCTCCTCAAGCGATTTAAATCTTTTTCGTGGACCCTTGCTATGGTATTCTATTCCATTCTTAAATTCTTTTTTATATCCCTTTCAAAAATCCCCTAGCCAACTGTTAGTTCCTCTGCATCAGCTCTGCGTGCGTCTTGAACTGGTTTTCATTTTTTAATTTCAACTGCAACTGTAGACTTGTAGACCTTGAAGCCATAGAACTAGAAAGTCTACCGTAGACCAAATCCTGTATTTAATCCTACAGTTTTTGGATCCAAATGTTAACCTTTTTTAAGTTTAAATTTTAAAACATATTTAAGATTATGTTTTAATTCTAGTAAAATGGTGATGGTAATAAAATAAGTATTAGGTACTGTTATCTTAAGAAATGAATATTCAATTTTGATAAAACTGAAACGGAAAGACTGAAAAAACAAAGACAGCTGTCACAACAAATTTTCAAATGTAAATATCCATGTAAATCTTGTGTAAACAGAATAGCCGTGTTTTTTTACAGTGATCCTACTGCAGATGTTGTATTTGTTATTCATATAAAATCCTACTGTACTACGGATAACTTTTCCAAAAAAAACACGGTTATTGTTGAAGAAAAATGCTCCGCATTCAGAAGCGTTTCGAATCCTGTAGGCATATCCCAGAAAGCAGATCGCTTTTATTTCTGGATTTATATTTTCCTATCCTCAAAAAGTCGAAAGCGATTCGCTTTCCATTTGACCTTTTATGGAAAGATCTTTAGTAACTTAAGTTTGTAACCCAGAAGCCCAAGGAGCAAATCCTGGCAAGCAAGTTGTTAAACTCAAACATTTTTTACTAGCACAATCAAACCTAAGCAACTTGCTTGTCAACTGGCACAGAATTTCCGAAACCAATAGCCATGGAAATTGGAGAGCATGCCTGACAGCTACACTTGTACAATTAAATATTTAAATATTTTACTGTCGTGTGCTATTCGCATTCATAAATACAAATATTTTTCAGTGGCTTGTGCAATCAAGCGAAATCGGTTAATAAATATAAATAGAATGTAAATTTGCAAAGCGTGCAGGCATCTAGCTCGTTAAGTGACATGCCATCTGCCAACCTACTTGCCAGTACCCGACTGTGTATGTGAATAGAAGTGAACAAAACGTTGCCATTCAAGGATTTGAAGGGATTTGTTCGATATTTAGTTTCACATTTTACGTAGTAGGTGTTTAATCAAGAGATTTTATTTGGAAATATTAAAAAATCTGTTAAGATTTTGTTAGTTCGTGTGAAGAGATTTTAGAGCAAATTAAGAAATAACGTCAGAAAAATTCTATTAATTTGTCTACGGACGTTAAAAATTGTACCACACTCTGTAAACACATCCTTTCAAAAATTTCTAATCGGCTAACGGCTAACATTGGTAAAATGTCATTTGAGCATTTGTTTGACATTTAACATCGGCAACTTAACCTCATATAATCCATAATCATAATCGTTGTCCGCTTCTTTACCCATTTCATTTTGTTTTTATTGCAACAAATCAAATCGTTTAATAAAAAAATCAACACAAAATGGTCAAACTAACACCAGAACTGATAAACCAATCAATGCAGTTCATAAACCCGTGTCGGGAACGTGAACTAGATCTGCGTGGCTATAAAATTCCACAAATTGAAAATATGGGTGCAACGCTTGATCAATTCGATACAATCGACCTGTCCGACAATGATTTACGGAAACTAGATGGCTTTCCATATCTTCCGCGCTTGAAATGTCTTCTTCTGAACAACAATCGATTGGTGAGAATAGACGACTATGTTCACGAATCCCTACCGAATCTAAACACAGTCATTATGACGGGCAACAATATACAGGAGTTCAGTGATCTGGATCCACTGACACACTTCAAGCACCTACAAACGCTGTGTCTGTTGGTCAATCCAGTGTCGACCAAACCCTACTACAGAGAATACATCGCTTATAAGTTCCCGAACCTTCGTCTCTTGGATTTCAGGAAAATAAAACTAAATGACCGAAAAAACGCTCAGGAGTTCTTCCGCTCGAAAGTTGGCAAGGAGATCCTTAAAGAAGTCGCCAAGAAGGCCAAAATGAACAATGCGACTATGAGCGATGGCAAAATTGGAGCGGGAGCAACTGGAGGCACTGTAGCCAATCAAGCAGACATCCAGCGCATCCGAGAAGCAATAAGAAACGCCAATTCCCTGCAAGAAGTCGAACGCTTAACGAGAATTCTTCAGTCCGGCCATCTGCCGGAGAATTTCACGTTGGACAATGGACGAGGAGAGGCCATGGAAATGTAGTTCAATCCTGAAACATAAAATAAATAAAGAAAATTCCACAAATTCTGTTCCCACTTTTTTTTAATTTATTTTTCACAGAAAAACAAACGACAACTTGGTTCAAAACAGATTCCTTAGCTTCCCATCGTTTACCGGCTTGTGTTAAGCTATTCCTTATAAATCTTTTTCCGCCATTATACTGTCGTAGTGTAGGCCTGTATAGAAGATTATCCACGTCACGAGGAAGCCAGCGAATGAGGTCATGAAGCCTTCTTTCACCAGTTCCCAGGCTCCGCCATAGGCTTCCTCGTCGATCGCTTGGAAGTTAACAGAGTATAGGTAAACAATCGCACAACTGATGCCAGCAAATCTGGAAAACAAGCAATTACATTCCTCAATCTTACTTCTTACACCTTTTTGCTGGTGAAAACTCACAAAACTAGACCCAGAAATCCTTTCAGGGGAATAATTCCCCAAATAACTCCAAGAATTATGCCGAAAACCTGTCGTGACCAATAGACTACATCGAGGAATTCATCCTGAAAGGGTTAATTAACATCAATTAGAATTTTCCAGGTCAATCTAATCGTGACTTAGAGAATCACGTCTGGCTGGATGATTGCCATTTAGGTACCTTATCAGGCCATTCTGATTTCGCGGTAAGTGCACGCGAGCAGATTGATTTGAGGGATGACGTTTTTAGTGTGCCATTTCTTTCTATGGTGTTCGTTTTAGTAGACATTGTGGTTTTTGAGTTAGATTTCTGTTAGAAAATGCAAAAATAAAATCTCCAGAATAGAAGCACGATTTTCTTTTATCAATCGTGATGGTGTATAATATAATTTATAATATAAAAATTGGAACTCTATTGTCACATTTGACACAATTAAAAAGTTGCTCAAAATTGAGCTATAATATGTCACAGGGTGGCATGAAGAAAAGTGATTGCAGCGAAAATGGTAGAAAGTGGAAAAACAAATGAACCGTTGAGAAGAAAAAGGAAAACATTCCACTAATCATAGTTTTTGGTAAATCAAAGAAAACTGTTTATTTCTGAAACTGAAAGTTATTGTTCAAAACATTCTGAAGGACAAATGTAGAGCTAGTAAAGAAGAGTAACATACCTAACAATTGAAATTAAAAACTTTAAGCGCTGGCTTAATAATTCCTGTTAAAGTGAGTGGAATGTTTTCCTTTTTCCACTAATTGAAAAAAAAATCAAATAAATTATTTTAAATTAAGTTGTTTTATTTAAATAATATAAATAATGGGTTCAAACATTTTATTTATTTAATATTAAATAATTCTGCAAAATAAAAACTAAAACAATATTTTAATAATAATTCAAGGGAATACAAATAAACAGAAATAAAATGCACGACTGGATCGCACGAACTTGCTTTTATGTTAAAGTACTTTGGAATTTAAAATACATTTTATAAATATAAAACATGGATTTAATGAGATAAAAATGATCAAATATATGGAATTGCCGTCTGATTAATCCTTTAAATATTAAAGTAATTTTTTATATAACAAATTTCCTTAAAATTTTTCGAGAACAAAATTTGGGATGCCAAATTTTAAGTATTTAGTGGTATAGATTTTAGAAATAGTTTCAAAAAATTATCGTTCACACGTTTTAAAGATATTGGTTTTTTCAAAAAAAAACTTAGATTTTTAATTCCAAAACAAATTTTTTCGAATATTTTTATATACAATATTATTTTAAACTTGAGGGGCCTCCTGCTGAAAATTTTTGGTTAAAATCGTTACAGCCGTTGATGAGAAAGGCAAAAAATCAAAAAGCGGTTCTATGACAGGTACCGTTAATAACATTTTAGCCCAAAAAGGAAAGGAAAAAGGAAAATATTCCTGGAATCTTTTCCTTTTTCCACTCAATGATATTTTATAATCGCATTTAAAAAGTAGGTTTACATAAATTTTTTTCGTTTTTAGGCTTATAATGTGCGCTATAAAAATAGCTACGCTTTTGCATCATTACTTCAATTTCCCATTTTTGTGGAATGTTTTCCTTTTTCTTCTCAGCGGTTCAAATGCTTATTTTACACATACAAAATTGACTGACAATAATTATTAACAAAAAAGCTGTGATTAACTTGCACTCGCATCTCTAACGTCTTAAGACCAATAGGGATTATTAAATTAAGTTTATATTTTCATAAATTAAACCATTGCCACAAGTGATTTTAAAAATAATAGAAATGTTTATTTATATCAACACCGCAAAAATGACTGCATTTTTAAAGCAATTAATTCTGAACAATTAAACAAATAATTGGGATATTGCTGTTATGGCGTTGCTAAGGCTAGTCGCGCACTGGCAACTGTGATCGAAATCAAATAGTTTAATCACCAGTAGAAAGAGAACCGCGCATTGGCAACTCTTAACTCACGTTTACACTCTTACATATAAGCCCATATGTTTCATATTAGCAACTAAACAGTTGCGAAACTAAAAATTGAATGTGCGCGCCTGGCCTAAGTCCCGATTTTGGTTTTTGTCGCTGAATCTCATTTTGGCTGTCAAAAAACCTGCTTTGTTATATAAGGCGTATTTTATTGATAATCTATATCTAGTGCAGTAATACAAGCACCAAAAAATGCTTTATTCACTCTTTAACTCACTCTTAAGCTAGGCGCATACATTCAATTTTTAGTTTCGCAACTGCTTGGTTCGAGCAATTAAAAAGTTTGTGTTTTGAAACAAACTAAACGGTTGCCTAAAATGAGTTCGCTATTTTGTGTAACATATAATTATATGCACCTGCGCGGACATCCAACCAAATAGTTCATCTGTTTTCTATAAACAACCAAACAGTGTTGTGCAACTAAAAATTGAATGTGCGCGCCTAGCCTCTTAATAAACTCCCAAAGTTGGTATCAGTGTATTATGTGCCAAAACCTTCTTAATTTTTGAATTAACTTACACGGATGTGTTCGGAAGATTTGCATCTCGTTTTTAAGCTGGAGTTGAAATATTTATGAAAATGAGATCGAGTTTATTTAGAGTTTTTCTCTCTAATAAATTTTGCATTATCAGTTACATACATATGTAAGTGCGAAAATATATATTTTTTCTACATTCTACTCAAAATGGTTCTATTATTACTATTGTATTTATTAATTTTTACATTTGTAAAAATTTATTTGCTTTATACCTACTGAATTTTGTTTGAGTGTTGGAGATTTTAAACAGCCTATTATTAAGGTAATAGTATAATACTTCTTACATATTTCCTAACTTTAAAGTAGTTTTCTAACTTATTCTTATCTTTAAACATTCTCTAACTAATATCATTCCAAGACATTGTCTTGTTTTAATAAATTGCTTCTGAGCACACCTAAAACAATGACGGTTCGTGCAAAAAACCAAGTAACGTTTGTAAATGTCAAAGAGTCATAATGAAGTTAGCACAATATTAAAAAATAATAAAATTGGTATTCGATGAGTTTAACTTTAATAAAAGGCCAAACCGTTATCTTAACCTAGTTTTATACTAACACAGCTTTAACATCGTATTAATTCAACTAAATTTTTGTGCAAATTTTGTCAGTTGTCATATAAATTCAGCGTAATGCCGCAGTTACACGATATTTCTGAACAAATTCCATTGTACTGCTAAAATATACCAATCGAAAATATTTATTTTATATCATTGTTTTACTAAAGGCCAGTTTTATTTAATTCAGGTTCGGTTGGCAGTTCTTTTCACTCAAGTAAGAAGTTAAATGTATTTTTAAAGAAAGACTCACTTTTCGTCTAGTGTCGTTCGCTTTTCTAATAAGCGCTTAATGCTCATCGAACAAACCCCGCTTTAGTGAAACTTGCATTTGGTGAAATAAGAATTAAAAAAAGATTAATAAGGGTATTCATGCAATGTGAAAAGTTTATCAATTGTTCAAAATTAGATTTAAAACTAGCCATTTATGTAAATGTTGTGTTATTGAATCAGCTGTTCGTCAAATGTCAAAGAATAAACGTCAAATATTAAACGTTAACAGCCTTATTTACTAACTCCTTTTAGCGAATGAGTAAAGTGTAAAGTTACTTTAACTTTACAACGACTCTAATCCTGAGAAGCTTATTTATGATAAAAATGCACGATGAATAGCGGTGGAATAAGCTAAAACTGGTTCATAGGAGGTTTAAGTCCGTTTTAGTATATAAATGTTATTTTGAGATGACATCTTGTGAAATTGACTTCTTATAAACCAAGTGGCTTTTATTCTATGTTTATTTTTTGGTTGTTTCTCAGTTGCAAAGCGATAGACACATTGTTAGTACCTATAGATACCAGGATATAAAAGCTTTAGGTTATAATTAGCAGTTATGTAAAATTGCTATAATTATATAATCTGTTTATATCATTTTGCTCTTGTAGCTTAAGTATGGTTTGACAGAATATATTAGTGGTATAAGCTGATATTATAGTAAACCTACATATCACGAGTATCACAGGCATTATACTCCCAATTGAATAAAAGAAATAGAACTGTAAAAATTAAAATCAAACACATTTTATTGTCTTATTATATAAACATAAAGTGATTGTAAATAGTAAACATAATTTAAATTAATAATTTTCAGTGGTTCGGACGTAGTTCACTCCAGATGGCATGGAAACTTTATCGTAACCCTTAGGGAAGAGTTTGTTGGCTTCTTCATCAGTAACAGTTGGTAGAATCATAACCTTCGTTCCAGGCTTTAAAGAAATAAAGATTTAAAATCAATTGAAATCTATATATAAATCTATCAAAAACTTACAGTCCAGTTTGCTGGGGTTGCAATAACCTTCAGCCTGTCTGTCAATTGTAATGAGTCAATGCATCGAAGAATTTCACTAAAACCAAATAACAGAAACATTAAATATTTGTATTTCATTAATCAAAAGATTTTTGTATTTTCAACTTACTCTACATTACGACCAGTTGACATCGGATAAAACATCGACAAACGCAATTTCTTGTCCGGACTAATAATGAACAGAGCACGAATGGTCTTTCCGATTTCGGGATCTTTCTTTTGTTCTTCATCGAGTAGACCAAATGAAACAGCCAAATCACGGTTTGGATCGGCGATAATCGGGTATGGAAAGTCTCCGGGAATATCCAAGCAATAAGATTTGATGTCATTGACCCAATCAACATGAGAAGCCAGCTGATCAACGGAATGAGCTAAAAGCTTGGTATTACGTTTGGCGAACTCATGTTGGTGTACGGCCATACGACCAAGTTCTGTGGTGCACACAGGAGTAAAGTCTGCTGGGTGGGAAAAGAAGACACACCATCTAGAAAATATATAAAATATTATTTTATTGTTTTCTTAAACCATGAATGTAGTATTATATAAACTTTAAAAAGAATATTTAACATCAGTTACGGAATACAAGACAGTTTTTCAAATAAATTTTATTTTTAATTATAGTCCCTTTTTAGAGCTAAGCACTTCCTCCAACCTTTTTAACTCATCCAAAAAATACGTTTTATCAAACTCTACAATATGCATTTGCTGAATCAATGACTCTATTATTTTATGGAAATCCTTTTCCACCGAGTCATTTCTTCATATTTGGAAATTGGAACAAATCACATGAAGCCAAGTCTGGAGAATGAGGTGGATAAAGGCGCAGTTCATAGCGCAATTAAGCTAATTTAGATTTGCTCAAGTATTGTCGTGAAGAAACAGAATTCTTTTCTTCTTCATATGAGGCCGCTTTTCCACCACTTCTTTGTTGAATTTATCCAATAATTAATGAAGATTACGCCTTGGGAATCCCAAAAATCGATACCATTACTTTTTTCGCCGTCGGTACCATTTTTGTCTTTTTTTGTGGACGTTTCTCAAAAAAGTCTCAATGTTTCGACTGTTCTTTTGGTACGGCCCACTACACATCAGTTTTCATCAATAGTCACAAAACGCGGAAGAAATTTATTTGAATTGCGCTTAAAGATTTAGATTTAATTTTCGATCACTTCTCAACAAATGCGATACCCATCCTGCCGATATTTTTTACTTGCCCAAATGGGTAATGCAGGATCCGAATAATGTTATTATTAAAAATGGCTACAAAGTTAGCAGCGATTGTCTTATTCAATATCCTTTCTTTTGTCGGCCATTTCTTTAGTTGTGACTTCACTTCAACGTTGTGGGCGCTCAAGCCACTTTTAGACGAAGGATTAGAATCTCCATATATGTTATGTTTTAAATTTTTCCTCGTGGTTTTTCCACGCTAAAACTAGTGCCTAGAAAAAACAAAAATATCAGAGAAACAAATTCAATGCCATCTGAGCGCCATCTATCTCTAAACTCACTGACTAATCAAACAGCCCTTGTATGTATTGAAAATAAAAAAAAGAGTTTGGTGGGATGTTAAAAAAACTTAATTATAGTACATCGATATTTTGAATAAGACCCGGATTTTAGAAGACAGGATTAATAAAAATAAAATTATTTTTATTTAAATTTTTAGTAAAATTGATTTTTGAAATACGGGATTTTTAAAACCAGGATTCCAATACGCTTCTGTGTTTTATATTATTTCATTTAATAAAGTAATTATTTCGGTACTATTTTTATTAGACAACCGCAACTACTATACTATACATTTACCTATATATTATGTTCTTTAAGCCCGAACAAAGTTAAAAACTGTTGTTGTTTATAATGAACAATTTACAATGGATATCATAGATAATAATAAAACAAATTGTGTTTATTTAATAAGTTTGTAGTAAGTTTCTATTAATCAATGCGTCTTGAGAATAACTAGCTTCGCAATATTATTTAGCTTATTTTCGCTTTGTAGTCGGTATAAGCTTACATAGTGCTTTAATAGATTGAATAATTAATCTCAGTTTTAAACACAACCTGCATCGCCAAATAGAATCTGAATTAAAATTGTCAACCTACGTGCTAGTATGTTATTAGGAAATGTTTATGTAGGTACATATGGGTATCATTGAAGTTTGAACTTGGGTTTTACTTTTCAAAGTGTAAAATTATAAATATACATGAGATATAAATATATTTAAAGAAAAATAGAAGTACATATACGAGTACCTCACTCATCTCCTCCGTAATGAGTGCGAAATTTTAAAGCAAACGTTTAGAGTTACGAGGTTTTCATTGCAACTTAAACTTAACTTCTTCGAAATTTTTAGAACTGCCAGTCAGTAGAATACGAGTTTTTAATGAAGTATAGTCTCAGAACGATAGATTGAGTATACAACCATAAAAATAACATGGCAAACTTTGAATGACGCATTTTTAAATTGGTATAGTTAGTCTTAGGTAACAAAGTGTAACCAATCTAAAAATTAAAAACTGAAAATTCATGATCACAAACTACAATAACTCAATATCTACATAAATCTCTCTAGGAACTATCAATCCAAATTGGTCATAGAAGAAATAAATTTCACTCACATAGACATTCCAACAGATTTTAAACTATCATTGGGTGATAAATGCAAATCGTGCCTCCGTGTCTATGGACGGTTCCAAAAAGTCCTTACCATTTGGGAACAATTTAATATAAAATGACATATGAGTATTCCATGACAAAGTGACTATGTTCATGTTCTAATAAATTCGCAGTGTTTCTGTAAAAACATATACCCTGTTTGGAAATCATGATTCTAATCTGTCCCACCTGTGACAGAAAAAACACACCTTGTCTATTTTCAAAATACATTTAGGTGGCAGTTTTTCCATTTCAGCAAAAATTAATTTAAAATAAAATAATTTGTTTTAAGGAAATCCATGTAGGAACACAATGCGAGCATTTAGGTAAAGTGGAAAGGATTTAAAAGAAGGTGTTGATGCACTTTGGTCTTGAAAGCGTGTACATCACAATGAAGGGGGGAAATCGACAGGGGCAAAGTATTCCACATTCTAGTAGTGCGGTTAAAGAAAGAACATTTATATTTTACAGTAGGCTCAAGTATTACGTAAGGAATTTTTAAATATTAAATAAATAAAATGAAAAGAAATGAAAAACTGATTTTTGTTTTATTTTATTTAATTAATTTTAATTTTAATTAAATTACTATCACAACTTTATTTTTAATATCTAAGCTACGCGTTTCGGAGTGAACACTCCAAATATTAATTTAATTAAGAGTATTACGTATTGTTTGAGGGGAGGAATGCAACTGGCTATTTCAATTAAAGATTGTTGATAGAAAAAGCGTTACAAGAATGAAAAACAGGAGACGTTACAATGGTGTTCAAGAGAAATAAAAGTTTCTGTAATGGATGTGTCTCCTTTAAGTTTTAGGGATCTATTCTGAATTCTATTCAACCGTTTCAAATGACTAAATGACTAATGGGAAACCTGCCCTTATATGAGAATTATACACAAGTTTTGGGTATATGTATGCCTTATAGATAGTAGCCAGAATAGATGGGAAACAAAATTTCATGCATCTTTAAAAAAAACCTAAGGATTTCGCTGTGTTTTTGGCTACATCGAATATAAAGGGTGGGCCATGTAGTGGTTTCTTTTTAAACTATAGGTTATTTTAACACTAACAGCTGTTTCACGCTCTTAAAATCTTGACAGAAAGTCAGTATAATACGTCCGCAGAACAAATTGAGTCGCTTTACGCTTGAACAACGTTGCGAAATATTGAAGTATTGAGTATTATGTAGCCCCAAAAAGTGCGTTTTTTGAAAAGAAATGAAACACCGATCGCCCCTGCTGTACGCAAGTTTGTGCAAAAAGTTCGTGGGACATTCATGGTCCCCGTCACCGTACGGTGCGCACAGACGAAAATGTGGCTGCTGTAGCGGAGAGTGTGAAACTCAATTCACGAACATCAACTCGCCATCGATCTCAAAAGCTCAACATTTCACGCAATAGCCTGATGAGAATTCTGCACAAAGATCTAGAATTATTCACTTATGAGGTCCAATTAACTCAGCAATTGAAGCAATTGAAGAAGATCATTTATGAAAACGGAGTATGAAAAACAATATGCCTCTATACTTGAAAAACGGATTAAATTTTAAAGTACATCTAGATATCATCTCTCGGCACTTCAAAAATGTCTTATGTACCAAATCAGTTGGTAAATTTTCTTATGTTGAAGCTATTTGAGCTGATCTTTCCCGTAATTCTTAGAGCAAAAAATTAAAATGTTTATGGAGAAATAAGATGCTGTTTCTTTCGATTTTTTTCAAAAACGTTATAGAAATTTCATTATGAACGTTTTTGTTTAAATTTGTTTTGTAGTCTACAGAC
Organism: Chrysotoxum bicinctum; assembly: GCA_911387755.1. Taxonomy (NCBI): domain Eukaryota; kingdom Metazoa; phylum Arthropoda; class Insecta; order Diptera; family Syrphidae; genus Chrysotoxum; species Chrysotoxum bicinctum. The sequence goes on from OU426987.1 coordinate 226,421,583, forward strand.
TTGAAACGTGGATTGGTTTAAGAAAAAGAAAACGGAAAAATATAAAATTATATTTTTACCTTAAAGTCGATAGCTAAAGTATTCCAACCCTCAAATACATAGTTATGTTATTAGTATGATGATACTACTTTACAATTTGCTGACTTTAATGTAGTTAACTAACTCATTCTTAATTTAAAAAATTTTCTTCCTAGTATCGTTCTAAAACAATTTCTTAAAAAAATGGCTTTAGGTGTGTATCTAAAACTATGACAGTTCGTGCAAAATACAAAGTAAACAGAACTTTTTTGACGTTTGTAAATGTCAGATAGTCATTTGAAGTTAGTACGATTTGTAAAATCGTTGTTTTAACATAGTTTCATACCAAAACAGCTTTAATACTGTACTGATTCATTTAAAATTTTGTGCAAAACTATTTAGTTTAATGGCGCAATTTTTTAAAGAATCTAGTGTTGAGGTATTAGTCTGATACTACTTAACAATTTGCTTACTTTAAAGTAGTTTACTAACTCTTTCTTAATTTTAAAGGACTTCAATTGTGCTTAGGCTATTTTTCTAATAAAAACACCTAACACAATGTCAGTTCGTGCAAAGATATTTTTTGACGTTTTTAAATGTCAAATGTCAAAGAGTCATATGAAGTTAGCACGATACTAATAAAAGGTTTGTTCGTTTAGCCCTGAAGTCACCCTGGGGTCAACTTAAATCGTTTTTTGAAAAACCTGAAATCACCCTGTTGAGTAAATTCTGTGTTTTTTGAGACCTAGATCTAGGTATTTGGCTGGTTCAGGTAACGATCAAACTATAGTCATATGTATTTCTTTTGTTGTCGTTTTGCGATTCGCATGTTGCATTGCTTGTGTTTGCAATTAAATGTTTGTTGTACTCATCAGATGAAACATTCAGCAACAACGCAAAATTGTTTTCGTTCATTTTTAATACTAATTTATAACAAATTCAAAGTTTTATCAGAGTACAGAATTATTTTGTCTGGCTTTTAGTTGTCAACAAAACAGTTGACAGCCTTTGGATGTTTTTTGAAAACCAAAAACCCAAGAATTTGTTGACAACTCTGAGGGTTATCAAGAAAACCTGGGTCAACCCTGGGTAAAGTTGAACGAACAAACCTAAAATAAACTAACTTTTTGATAATTTTAACTTTAATAACATTTTAGAGAAAGTTTGTTGCTAAACTCAATTAAAAGTAGAAAAATCGACGTCCTAACCACGTATCATACTAAAACAGTTTTAACATCTTACTTATTCAAATTAAACTGTACGCCAATGACTTAAGCTTAAAATATTTTTCTCGAATAAAATAACTGCCTAGAAGCACCTACAGAATAGGAATGAAAACCATACTCTAGGAGGGCTAACATTTAAAACAAGACTATTTATATTATCCTGGAAGCAAAATATTCGAACCATTTGTTAAAAAACTATATTTTGTTCTCCATACCTTTTATACTATTTTAAAACCATATTAAGAACTTCATTTTTCTTAGATGAACACAATCGAACAATTAGTACGATGACACTTGATAAAAACGACAACTTTTCAAATTTTAATTGAGTTTAGCATCATACTTTCCCTATCATTTTATTAAATTTAAAATCATCAAATACCTATTTAATTTTTTTAGTACCGTGCTAACTTTCCAAACGAAATAAAGTCATTGTTTTAGGTGTGTTCAGAAGCTAGTTTAGAAAATGTTTAAAATTAAGAATGAGAAAGTAAACTACTTCAAAGTTAGCAAATTGTTAAGTAGTATCATACTAATACAATAACAATAGGCTATTTAAAATTTGTTTGTGTATTTATGTATGTAATATATTAAAGAACAATTTCATTTAAGGCCAGCCAGAGATAAGAAACTGCAAATTTAATTCTAGCTAGGCAAGTAGACACTTGAAAAAGAAAAGTACTTGATAAGAAAGAGCCGACAAAACCTGAATTAATGTTGACTGATTTATTGGTTTATCTACTCAATTGCCCCCACTGTCAAACAAAATTACAAATTTTAATTTATATTCAAAAGTATCAAGTTGATTAACGTCATCACATTTGTTTTTTTTTCACGAGCAAAATAGTAATTTCTTTAATATCATTAAGCACGGCTCACTATAGTTCATATAGCAAACTAAAAACGCAACTAAACGATCGACTGCCTATTAGCTACAAAATTGACACTAACTAAACGAAATTGACACAGAAAGTTTTTATAATGCGAATTTTTAATTTACATTATAATTTATAATGTGGTAGCATCAATTGAAAAACACCACAATGATGATGCAATATATGAGATCTCAATAAAAATAAATAGAATACAAATTAAAAAAAAAAATAAACAAGTTGAACTTGCACTTCAACAGCATCCGAATGTCAAGTAAATTGAAATTAAACTAATATAAGCCCCATAATCAATCATAAATCAAGATCATAAATCACTTACGAGTCACCTAGCCAATCATAAAATTGGATTGGCCCCTTGGTCGAATCGACTTTAAAATTTGGCACTGTTGCTCCCAGACGCATTTTAGCTTTTATTGAATTACACTTTTAATTTAGTAAATAGAAAATTGCAAAACTACTATTGCACACCCGATCGAATCGCTAACAAAGATTGATTGAGGAGCTCAGTTGAACGACAATAAGCTTTTATTTGTTCCCCACTCTAAGTGATAAGATCAGAAATTCTGCAATCTCAATGCGATAGACGTTGAGCGTGAGGTTGAAAATGTTTATTTTTACAATTTGATTAAATTTCATTTGATTAATTCTAGAATGAGTATGGTTGTTTACTCTAGAATATTAGTGAAAAGGCCCACATCAGGCGGGGCTCAGGTATAAAGCCTTCTTACCTACAAACAAACTTTATACTGGTGACTGATGTTTCAAGGTAACTTATGACTAATGATCCTTTCAAAATATAACTTGTGTGAAGGAGAAAGAAAGATGGGACAAAAACACCTGCCAGAATTTTCACTGCATTTTTTCTATTTTCCAAAAAACTCGTCACCCAATAGTTATCGTGTTAGAGCTGACTATCAATCTATTCCTAAAGATCAAAAATCAAATAGGTTTTTAGATACCATTTTTGGTATGTACTTGTTCTTAAAAAAAATTAAAAATGTCCAAATGCATGAAATTCACTCATTGAATTGCTTAAAAAACTGCTAAAATAGTTCGAGTCCAAAAAATAATAACTTTTTTTGTATACAAATATTTTTCAAATTTTTTTTTTGTAAATAAAGTTCATGTATAAAAATCGTGATCGAAATCGGTAGAACCTTTATTGAGAAAGTATCAAAAATCAATCGCTTTATTAAAATTTTTGATCAAAATGTGAACCATAAAAACTTTGAATTTTGTTTCATTAAAATCGTAAGAGTCGCTTCCGAGATAAATATATCTTTTTTAACGGTTGTATTGGAGGTACCCTTAATTTTGGAGCTAAAGAAATCAATCTATGATTGACATTAATTTTATATATTTGTCTGGTTTAGTTTTTATATTCTGACTTATTGTTTTTGGAATTTAGAGTCAGTCGACTATAACAACATTCGTGGGCTACTTCCAATGTCTATAAAGCGATTAACAGGTCAGCTGATTTGACACTTAGTAAAATCTAAGTAGGTGAACATTCGGATCACTCTGAATTCAGCCTGAATGGGCATAACTTAGTTCCTTTTAAGTGGCTTAAATTCACGGTCAGTAAACGCATTATTCACACTTGTTTCATTTATCGGAACCCAAACCATGCACAGAAGTTAAATTTTAACGATTTTGAGGCTCTGTCCGACTTCATCCAAAGAATTGTTCTTTATTATCCTACCACTGAAATGAATGATACAATTCTTCTTGGTTCCACTTTTATGGTCAGACAACACCTGATGAGGATGAAGATGAGCCAACTGGAATACTTGACGTTGCAGGTCAAACCGTAAAATCCGTTATAAAGTCAAAAAAACCAATTTGTTTTTAGCACAGTTTGATGTTAATCTGCCAGAAAGTGTCATGACTGCTCCAATACTTGAGAGAGTAAAAGATTTTATGGGACAAATCTTCTTTCGCACTTGTGCAGTTGCAAGAGTACTGAAAGATCTCGATGTAAAAAAATCCGCTATACCAGATAGTATCTCTCAATTGCTCGTAAGGTGTACTTCAAAGCTGACAAAACCATTGTGTAAGCTTTTCCATGTGTCCTGCTCTAGTCTATCTCTATCACTCTATCTTTCCAAGTGGATGTAAAACAGCATTTGTCTATCCTATCCCTTAAAAAAGCGAATTTTCTTATGCTTCTGATTATCGTCCAATTCCACTTAAGTCCCTTTCTTCCAAATGTCAGGGAAATGCTGATAAATTATCAAATCAAGAAATATCTTTAGGAATTGGGAGTTTCTTAAAAACCCGCAGTACCCCTTTTGTAGCAATAAGTCCACTATAGTGATCTGATGGTGTATCTAACAGTACAGTGGCACAAATCTGCACATAGTTTTGGAGGAAGTAAGATTATTGGACTGGATATTTCAAAATCATTTGATAGAGTTTGGAATCAAGCTCTCTTATCGAAAATGCATGCATTTCGATGGATTAGAAACTTCCTTTCGTTTAATACAAATTGTATTGGATGGTTTTAAGTCTGAAATCCATTATATAAATACTGGTGTCGCACAGGGCTCCGTTTTGTCTCCGACTTTCCTTCTCATGTTCATCAATGAGATCTTTTTTTCTGAAACTTCATGCGAGGGACAGATACCGAAGGAAACAGAACTATATAACCAGTTCTGTCGGATTGATAAAACTCCAGCTCCGATACGTTACATAATTTAAGTTTACTTAACTAATTAATTGGTTGGCTTAGCCCAAGTTAACTTCAAATCAGTATGAAAAGAGGTATGTGTGTTTTGACGTAATATTTGTCAGTTAGGTAATTTACCACATTTTTAAGTTGGTTGAGAGCAGGGTTGTTAACAATTAAAGTAAAAGTGTTGCCCATACCTCAAAAAAATTAATTCATAATATTTTAAGATTGGTATCGACCGGGAATTCTTACCTCGATAGTCGCCCGAAAACCTCATCTCAATCTTGCGTAATGACACGTGATTTGAAAGTATTAATTTTACTACTAAAAACAATAATAAACACTATTTAAGCGAAAACTACATAATCTTCGAAACTTTGCAAAAAAAGATATTCCTTTTTTTGATAAACATACACCTCCTCCCTACACTTTCATTGAAAGCGACTTTCGAAAAAGTCTATAGGGGGATGTCGGGTAACTTTGGAATTAAATTATAAATTTAGACTAGAAGTTTACATGTTAGCCCATCATACCATACCGTGTAAAATACTTTCTCAAAATTTAATAAAACAAATACAGTGCCTTTTCCTTTATTTCATTTATTTTGATTTAGATAGAGCTGAAGTTGAAATAAATAATCGTAATGATGAAGTCCGCTACTGATAATCTAGTGTAGCTTATCCTAACTCATAAACGGCAACATGTCTATGTATTTCTATTTTTCTTAATATGTTTGTTAATAAACAAGTGTATTTTTGCTGTGGTTTGAAGGTTAGATACGAGTAATCTTGCGCAAAATTGGGTGTGATAAAGATTTTTTTTTTTTAAATTATTTCAAATAAATTGTAGTTGTTGCTGATGAACAATGTTAAACAAATAAAATGCAAGACTTGGTTCAGTGAATTTGTTCTTGTAGTTCAAGTTCAAGTTGATTGAAATTTCAAAGGTTTTTATACAAAAGGAACATAATATAGAAGAACATAAAAAAGAATTAAACAACTGTTTAAATAGTTTTAAGGATCAATGGGAGAATGCTTTCTGGTTATGGACTTGAATAATATATTCAATTGTATGAAATAAAAAATATAATTTGAAAAACCGTTAGAGTGCAATATGGATGTACATATATGGTGTGTGGAACGTGAATAAAGTTTGACAGTTTGTGATTTTGACTAAGCTCAAAACCGGTCTTGTTTTTGGTAGCTTTGCTGGAATGAAACTTAAATATTTATGTTCAACGTAAGCGCTTATATTGTACTTTTTTTTCTACGTAAACTGTCACATAAGAGTTTATGTGGAACATAAGTATTTATGTTCTGTATCAGCAAATGGGCCTTAAACCCCTCTACTTACCTACCTACCTAAGATTGGTAAAATCCTCTTTGGTATGGAAACAGCCTCTTCGATTTAACTAACGACCAAACAAACGAACATATACACCAAACACTGACTTTTCAAACTCATCTACCAGGTTTTACAAGGGGCCACATGCGCCTACGGGCCTGGTGGGGGGAATGATTGCTCAAGTGGAGGCAAAGGAAAGGAATACCCCCCGAGAAGGCATATATATCTCCCTAGCCAGGCTATTATGTGACGCTAGAAATTTAAATACTTTAGAAATACCCTCTGACATTTCAGGCTAAAGCTTGATGTAACCCATCTATACCCTTAACGGGCTTGATCGACATAGGATTATCATAGGTTTCAATACAAGGGGTCACAAACCCTAGGGTATCACAACGGATCTACATTGATATAAGTGTAACGGTAACAAGATCAACTGTCAGCCCACTAACCTAACCTAAGCTATGAGCGTACAAACATTTTGTACAAACCAACAAAAGAACTAATTGTTGATTAAGATTATAATGAATTTACAAATTGGTTATATAGCCTATTAGTTTTTGAATCGTTAAGAAATGAAACAATTCATTCCTCAATTCATTCAGTCTCTAGAAAAAAAATAGTTTTGTAACATATATGTAAAGTAATGTTTGGGGGTGTTCCCCTTTTTGGTTTTTGACATTACCTTTCAGAGCTTTTCGGAAACATACAAAAATCAATTTAAAAGTAATTTTAGTATAGTCTTGCAAATTGAAAGATGCCAAAATCTATTGAAAATACATTTTTTTTGAAATATTTCTTCGAATTGAAAATGATTTGCAAAATAAGTTAGGAAGTTTAAATTGGAACTCAAAATTGTTTCTATTATACAAATGATGCAATTAGTTTTGGAATGAGAGCTTGGTCTATCTAGCACTTTTTTGAATTTATTGAGAAAATCAAGAAAGCCAAGTATATAACTAGTTTGTTGCCAAGGATGGCGTCCTTTTTGACGCACAATTTAATAAAATGAAACATAAGCCCATTATTTTCATTTCAACAACCAAACAGATGTGAAACTAAAAATTGAATGTGCGCGACTGTTCTTACTTCATTTATTAATTTAATTTAACGTAACGTAATGTAACGACGAGAAATGCTATATTACGTATATCCTCGTCTGCTTTAAAAGTTTGAGACTGATTTTACAACAATTGCGATGTTTCATCACGTTCACATCTTTTTTAATTGTGACTTATAGGTACTATAAGGCAAAGCTAAAGCTCCCCAAAAACTTAAATAGAATTGTGTATTCAAATTTTCAAAAAAAAATTTTTTGGATGTAAAAAAAAAATTCCTAGTCCATTACATAGGAGCAAGTTCGTGCGACCCAGTCGTACATTTTGTTTCTTATCACATTCATTGTTTTTGAGCCACAGGACTTTTTTAATTGTAGGCAATGCTAATTTTATTTTGACACCGAATTTAAAATTCTTCGCATATGGCAATGTTAGCTTATATTTCACAACAGAAAGCAAAAAGTTTATTTACAAGTGTTTTTTTATATATCGCATTAATTATTTTGTAAGCTTTAGTGCTTAGTTTTTAAGTTCAATAGTATATAAGTATTCAGTATTGTGTAGGATAAAGTGTTTAATGTTTTAAATGAATAAAACCATAAAAAAGATGTATTTGTTTGTTTTTGATTGAGAAATTGTTCGGCCACATAATTCATTAAAAAAAGCTTTTATTGTGTGTTTTTTTAATGAAATTATGCTTTTAATTATTTTGTTGGTTAGTTGTTGTGGTTTTTTCATTAAAATAACATTCTCTTTCGGCGATAAAAGGCTTTTTTTAAAGTGTTTTAAATAACCTCGAACAAAGTTCGAACAAAAATTGTAAAAACCATGTCGCTGTCTTTGACGAATAACGTGTCGCTTTGACATGTCACTAACAACTTCATAGAACATTTTTTACCCCCAACGCCGGAAAAGAAGTTTCACTTCAAAAAATGTACTGTGAAGGAAATGTCAATTTCGAAGAATGTTCATTCATTCGTCAGGTCGCTCTTATGTGAATAGTCCTTAAAACTCGATCTCGTAGCATTCGGTTTATCTATGAAACAAAGTTTTAAAATATAGGTTTCTTGCAATACGGATATAACAATGAAATTCAGGAAAATTTTAAATCCCCGAATAGTGGAAAACTGAGGTACAGGCGAGGCTTACCAGAACACTTTTCAGAACACTTTTTTGCAAAACTAATAGGGTCTGTGTTTTGTTATAATATGAACATCCCAACAAGAAATCCCATATTGCAGTTTCGAATGAAAAATTTCAAATGATAAATCATAATCTAACATTTTTAATCTTTAAAGAACAATAATAATTATGATATGCTATACCTTAAGCCTTAAAATAGATAACATTTATTTCCTTCCTGTTTAAATTTATTTGTTCATTAATTCTTAAAAAAACATTTATGATCCAGGGATATAGATATAGGCAGGGTCTGATAACATTACATTTATCGATAATTTTTGCTCATAACTCGAAAACAATAAGACTTTATGTATTATCAGCAAGAGATTTATGAGTTGCGGATCGAAAAATACATTGAGAGTTGAGAATTGAGATATATATTCTTAGCTAAGCTAAAATGTTCATACATATGTACAAATGTATAGTAAATACTAAAGAAATTTATAAGGTACGAGTAGTTGTGAAATCTAATATGTAGGTTAAATTCAAGTATACATTTCAAAATATATTGCCTGAGTTTCGTCATTTCAAAACAATGAAAATTGGCCATTTCGGAAAACTCAGATCTCGAATATTTTACAGTAAACCCCAAAAACTTTGATTAGGAAATCAATTCATGTTTTAGAAGGTAGAAGAATACAATATATAATGTAAATATAGTCAGACCAAAAACATAAATGTTAAAAAAAGAGCCAAGTTCTTCTATACAAAAACCTTTGTGTAACAAGTCAGCCGTGAAAAGTACTGAGATCTTTTGGTATATTTTCTTTTTGTTATTGATTGTTTTGATTTGCGCATACATACATACATACATGATACATAACACTAACATACCTACCTTAATTACAGCAATTGGAAGTGCTCCATATAAATTAAACATACCACGCCCCCTGAATAGAAAACCTCGATTTTTATTTTCGGTCCTTTATATGCGATTTGAGCCCTACCGTTCCACCAAATTTCATTGTTCTACTGCAATTGGAAGTGCGCCATATATAATTTACATCAGTTCTGAGGAAGTGGGCGGATACCACGCCCCTGAATAAAAAACCGCTAATTTTATATTTTTTTCTTAGAATTTAATTTAATTTGAGTTTTACAGTAGTTGGAAGTGCTCCATTCAACTAACACCAATTCGGAGAAAGTGGGCGGATACCACGCCCCCGAAAGGAAAACCTTGGTGTTTATTTTTGGTTCTTTATATGCAATATAAGCCCTACCGGTTAACCAAATTTCATCGTTTTACAGCAGTAGGAAGTGCTCCATTCAACCAACACCAATTCGGAGACAATTCGGAGAAAGTGGGCGGATACCACGCCACCTGAATGGAAAATTTTCGATTTTTTCCTCTGCTTGCATGACAAGACCTACCGTTGTGCAAAATTACAAGATTCTACGATGTCGGGAAGTGCTCTATAATTTTGATGATCTGTCAGTCAGTCAGTCAGTTACGGTTTTTGTGATTTTTGAGGCCTTATATCTCAGGAACCGATTATGCTAGAAAATTGATAGGTATTTGGTGAGGCGCCTGTGCCTGACTAGCTTAGTATATATTCGGAGTTTTAAGTTTCTGACTTCATTGGTACTGAAGATAAGAAGGGGTCAAAAATCGCCTGAGTTTGTTCCTGTAAAAAGGGTGTAGTGCCAGAACTTGGCTGGGCACTACCGTGCCCTTTGATGAGAGAAAATACTTCCTCCCTTATTTTTAAACAAGTGAGGATTTAAACGCCCAAAAATTTAAAATTAAATTTAAAAAATTTAATTTTAAGACATTATTAAAATACTTGAAGCAAATATATTAACACACATTAATTTAAAGAAGCATTTTAATAATTCAAATAAAAAATGTATACATATTTAAATTTTTTTTTAAAAATATAACTGCACTTAAAATAAAATTCACGACTGGATCGCACGAACTTGCTCTTATGTAAAAGTACTTTGGAATTTTAAATACATTTTATAAATATAAAACATGGATTTAATGAGATAAAAATGTTCAAATTCATGGAATTGCCGTCTGATCTCCGGAAAAGTATGAATTACGCAAATAAAGTTTAAAAATCGTTTTATGTATTAAAGTAATTTTTTATATAACGAATATCTTTGAAATTTTTCTAGAACAAAATTTGATATACAATATTATCTTAAACTTAAGGGATCTCCTGGTGAAAGTTTTAGTTAAGATCGTTAGAGCCGTTGATAAGAAATTCGAAAATCAAAAGAACGGTTCTATGACAGGTACCGTTAATAACGTTTTGCCCCAATTTTTTTTTTTTTACAAAAATGTAGTCCATATCCATAATATCACTTAATCTTTTTTTTATCAAAATCGTTAGAGCCATTTTCGAGGTAAATAAGATTATGCATTACGTGTGTATGGGGGGTACCGTTAGTTTTCAATTTCTCCTCTAGGGAATCACCGAAGACCCTTAAGTACCGAGTTTGAAGGAAATAGGTCCAGTGGCTTAGGCTCAGATCGAGGTACAGACATACAGACATACAGACATATAGACCTACAGACAGACAGACGGAATTGTCGGACCCACTTTATTCGCCTTCGCTATCATCGTAATGTCAACTTTGATCAAAATCTCGAGTTCGATTTTTTTTTAAATGCAGAACTTGCCCTATAGTACCTATATCGCAAGTAAAAAGGCATATAAAGTATCAATAGGTGGGCATTTACCACGACTAATATTTGACTATCGTTATTTTCTCGTTCGCTTCGCTGCGAAAAAGTGACGTAAGCTTATCGAGACAAACTTTAACAATTTTGAACCCCAGCAATAAATTAGCAATTACGATATATTTCGATAAGTTGGTAGACGTGGAAACCCATGTTAAAAAAGATATAGGATCTTGGGTTGCTGAATGTAAAACTTCTCTGAATTAAATTGAATTTTCTTAACAATTTATGACAAGTTAGGTTTTAGTGAGTATAGACATCTCTTTATTTACTTATTTATTCTATCAAGTACATAAACTTTCTTAGAACGCACATAATGAAATAATATAAAAATACTATAATACGAAAAATAGTAATAGTACGTTAAATTTGAAAATTAATAAATAATATATCAAATTTACAATGAATTTAAGATTGTAGTTTAATATAGTTCTTTGCTTATATTTAAGTCAATTAAGTGAAAATAATTATTGCAATGCACCTTAGCTTAAGTTATGAGATTGTTCTGAGCATAATAAGTCAAATATAGATGAATATTACAGCAAATTATTTTCTCTAATTGCGAAACAGAAAAAGCAGTGTCAATATGCTCAGATATAATATCATGTACAAATATACAAAAATAGTAAGACCGCCTTTCATCAAAAGGTTTTATGTTAATCATTTTACATCTTGTTTCATAATAGGGCAGAATATGCGTAATGCAAATTTCGTAACTTTTTTTTTCTCAAGTCGAAATATGGTAAGGCCTTCAAATAACAGCACAATATTCTAACACTGAGTGAACTAAAGCAACATATAACATATCATTAGCTCTTGATGTTATGAAGTCAATATGGAAAGTAAATTTGAGCTGAGAGTCAAAAAATCTCAAAAAACTCGCTCCAGAACAATATTAGAGATATTATAATAAAACAGAATGTGGTTTTTAACGACTTATGGTCATTTTCGAATACGAGTATTTAGATTTAAAGAAAATTGTGTGCACCATTTAAATAAAGAATCAATGTCATATTTAAGCTGTCAAAAATCATCTGCAAATACAAATTTTTGGGAATTTTTTATTACAGAAGGCAAGTCGTTAATATAAATCAAGAAAAGAAGTGGTCTAAGATGGCTTCCTTGGGGAGCTCCTGAGTAATTTCTTATAATTTTAGATGACAAACTCCCTATTTGTATGCACTGAGTTATGTTAGTCAAAAAACTTCTAATCAATTCTAAATTTTAGAATAATAGCCCATACTTGCTAACTTGAAAAGAAGAACATCGTTCTGGATGCGATCGAATGCTTTAGCAAATTTATGTTGAAACTTAGAAATGTAACCTCTAACAACAGGATAAATCTTTTTCTTCACTAATGACTTCAAAAATATTCGAAACAAGCTAAAGTCTAGCAATTGATCGATAATTCTCAATGTTTTGTTTAGGTCCAGATTTATGAAGTGGAGTAATAAAAGAGTATGTCCATGCCCAGGCATTTAAAAACACCTGCACATCAAAAATGATCATTAATTCTAGTCGAAAATTTTATTAAAAATACATAAATAATTCAATTGGAAATCAATGCTCATTAAATTATGTCAATTCAATCACAATTATTGTATTTGCATTAAAATATTTACGTAACTTTGATATCGCTTATGAAATTAATTAATACTATTGATTTTGTTATCACACTTTATTATCAAAGTTCCGGATGTTTACATTCTTTTTATTTCCTGATATCATCTTAAGATCGAATTAAAACAATGTCTTGGAGATAAAAATAAATAATAACAATACTTCCATATCCACTTACATATGTCATAAATATAATTATCAAATGAATTTTGTTTGAATGCCTTATTCTTATCAGACCGAAAAGTTAATCAGATAATATTTAATTATAATGATCAACATAATTCAAAACAGTTAAATTAAAAGATAATATAATTTATCTATTTTTGAGTGAACCATTTATGTATAAAAGACGACTTTGTTTCTACTTTTATTCACTTTAGCTTTCGCGAGTGTTTCTCAATTTAATCATAATTCAATTTTTATATTTTCAAATAAAATGCGTCTAGGAGCCACAGTACCAAATTTCAAGGTCGATTCCACAAAGGGACCAATTCAATTCTACGATTGGTTGGGTGACTCGTAAGTGTGATTTCTCATCTCGTAGTTCAACATTTCTTAAAATTTATTAGCTTGGCATTCATTATGAGTGTACTGTTTTAATTATTGCCTACATTAAAATTTAAAAGATCTTTAATTAGAAACAAATAATAAAATAGGTCACAACGTTTTATTTTTCTGAGTGAGGTTTCGTACAAAGTTCTGGTTTCTTCAAGACACAAATTTGGCGGTTTCAGTCACTGTGGCGTATACGTACTGTTTTTAACATAATTTCACTTAAGCTTATTGAAAATTTAAGCTTTAACAAATTCTTCAATAACTCTTTTCAGATGGTGTGTTTTCTTCTCTCACCCAGCTGATTTCACACCTGTGTGCACCACCGAACTTGGACGCATGGCTGTGCACCAGCATGAGTTCGCCAAGCGCAATACTAAGCTCCTAGCTCATTCCGTCGATCAGCTGGCTTCTCATGTTGATTGGGTCAATGACATCAAATCATACTGCTTGGACATTTCCGGGGACTTCCCATTCCCAATCATCGCCGATCCAAACCGTGACTTGGCCGTTTCGTTTGGTCTACTCGATGAAGAACAAAAGAAAGATCCCGAAATCGGAAAGACCATTCGTGCTCTGTTCATTATTAGTCCGGACAAGAAATTACGTTTGTCGATGTTTTATCCGATGTCAACTGGTCGTAATGTGGAGTGAGTTTAAAATAAAAAACCTTTTGATTAACAAAATACAAATATTTAATGTTTCTGTTTTTTTTTTTTGGTTTCAGTGAAATTCTTCGATGCATAGACTCGTTGCAGTTAACCGATAGATTGAAGGTTATTGCTACTCCTGCCAACTGGAGTGTAATATTTTGTTTTTTTATATTTAGTGAAACCTTATGTGTTTATATTTACTTCTTTTAAGCCTGGAACAAAGGTTATGATTTTGCCAACAGTTTCCGATGAAGATGCGAATAAACTTTTCCCTAAAGGATTTGATAAAGTTTCTATGCCATCTGGAGTCAACTACGTACGGACTACAGAAAACTACTAATATTTTTGTGATTTAAGATTTTGTACCAAATAAAACAATTTGTGATAATTTTTCATTCTACATTAACTTGTACATATTTGTAGTTCAAGTTTTACTTTAATTATTTTTGAAAAAAGGTTGTGTGCACGCGCAGTAGAAGTAAAACTTTTTTTCCCTCAAGCAAAGCCTCTGTTATATTCTAACCTATAAACGTACAAACATTTGGTATTCTAAAAACATGTCGCTGTCTTTGACTGATAACGTGTCGTTTTGACATGTCACTGACAGATGCATAGAAAAGTTTTTACCCCCAACGCCGGAAAAGAAGTTTTAGTTCAAAAAATGAAATTTGCTGTATACATATCTATTAGATATGTATATGTTAAAAAGTGAGTAACATTCGCAAAAGCTTGAATTTACTGATTATAAAGAAAAGTAGAAACACAGTCGTCCTTTATATGGTTGATGTTGGTCATAACTTATGTTATCGTTTAATTTGATTATAGTTTGGTTGTCTGATAAAATTTAAATTATCAAACTGACCTTAATCTTAATTATTTAATTTGACGTTTTTATTTGAGAGATTTGTGGATGTAGATAAAAATAATGTAAACATCCTTTTCAACTTTGTTGAAATCTGATACAAAACAACAATTTGTGTCATATAGGCTTTAAAACCGTAATTCACAAATTATGTTTAAAGGATAGACAACAATCTGTATTTTAACTTTTAGAAAATTTTAAAATATGAGAAGTTAAAAATTGTCTTAAAATAAGGTAAAGGTTGTTTTCTTTTATAAAGATTTAGTGTCAAAATTTGCAACACTGTTTCTTGTGATATGTGCTCAGATTATTTTCCAGATGTAATTTGATTCTCAAATTAAAACTCCATCTTTCAATTTTAATAAAATGCAATTATATTCAAGGTCTTAGCATTTTGATTATATCTAGAAACCATGCATTTAAAGGCAAAGTTAGCATCTAGAAAAAATGCATATAAAGGCAAAATTAGCTTGTTTTCAGACGTTTGCTCCAGTGCTTACTCTTGCTTTTGCTTTGAATTGAATTGTTGCAGTTTATTAAGATTTCCTTATTGCATTTTGACTATAGGTTATTATTTGTTTCAAGTTTATTTTGTGTAAACTATACTATTGTGCAATTTTCGACAGCAATCTTGTTGCACTCTTCTTAAAAACAAGGGCATTAAATTTTGATTTTTCTTAAATCTCATAATGTGTAGCAGGCTTTCGGCAATCTAGGATGTCTCAGATCTAGCCACTGGTAAAGAAGAGACCAGTACGGTCATATCAAAAGTTCTTTATTTAACATGATTCAATTTGTAATTTAACAAGTTTTGTTGTCAATTAAAAAAAATTAATGCTATTTATATTGCTATCAACTATTAACAGCGAATTACCAACGATGAAGGACGTCAATTTGATAGTAAACTTTTGAAAAGGCTGATTGAAACTTCTTGGCATCGCCCACCTGACAACAACTGCGTATCAGCAATAGGCTAATGGTATGATTGAAAGATATCATCGTATTCTCAAAACTGATTTTAAATGTCAAAATACGGACAAGTGGCCCGAAGTTCTGCCTTCAGTTCTGCTGGGTATTCGAAATTCTTTCAAGAAGAATTTAAATTTATTTATTAACTTGGTCAAACAGAATAACTCCTATAGACTATGATAACAATATTCTAATACTATGTATAATTATAACATATTCTTTTTTAATTATACATGGAAAATAAATAGGTAGTTGATATTAAAAAAGCTAAAATGGATAACAAATTAATCTTAAATCTTAAAGGTTTCCCTTGAAGAGTTTGCTTCCTTGATGCAACGTGAGATCGGTTCATTGAAACCATAATTAGTTCGATGAAAATTTACATGGAATAAGATGTTACCCCGAGTGTTTCTAATAAATATTTCTAATAAAAATGAACACTTTATTCGAAAAGAAAGTATGTCACGAATAAACATAATAGAGAAATATTTCCGGCGGAGTGAAAGATTGTTAATACCAATCAACAAACGCCTAGCTTTGTAACAGGGAAAATCACCGTACCATTCCCAGTTAAGTTTAAAGATAACATATACCTTGTGAAGTTTTTTTGCACCCTCTCAATTCTTTCAGCGGCTGTTATATAAAAAGGGTTACGGAACGGTACTCCAGAATAGACCTTACTAATGAAAAGTACAGGGTTTTTAGTGTAAAGATGTCAGAAAACTCACGGGTATTTCTTTTAACAAAGCCTAACATTGAGTTAGCTTTGTAGGTAATTAGATCCATATGAGGATTAAAAGTTAACTTTTGATCAAAGATAACGCCTAGATCTTTCTTTTTTGACACTCTTTCTAAAGGAAAATCAGATAACCTATAGGTGTAAAAAATAAGATTATGTTTTCTTAAACAGGTAAGAACTTGACATTTAGCAACATTTAAGTGCAAATAATTCAACCCACACCAACGCGAAAGCCTTAAAAGATCGTCTTGAAGAGGTAAGCAGTCGTGAATTGAGTTAATTTTTCTGTAAAGCTTTAAGTCATCGGCGTACAGAAGACATTGTGAGTGATTAAATATCTCTGGTAAATCGTTAATAAATAAAAGAAATAACAATGGTCCTATGTGGCTTCCCTGAGGAACTCCAGATGGTAGGTACATGAATAGGTTCAGAAAAATAACTGTCAATTTTAACAATTTGGAGCCGATCAGATAGGTAAGATTCAATCCAAGAAAGCAAATTTGAATGAATACCTATAGAAAAGCCAATTTCTGAAGCAAAATCTTGTGGCTAACTCTGCCGAATGCTTTCGCAAAATCCGTGAAAATAATATCAGTTTGAAGAATATTCTCAAAACCTGATACTACATGGTTGACGAAAATGTAAAGATTCGTAGCAGTTGATCTTCCAGACACAAACCCATGTTGGAAGATAGATAATGTTCCCTTACAACAAAGAACATTTTTTCGCAAATTATTTTTTCAAAAATCTTTGGGATAGTTGAAATCTTGCAAATTGGTCTGTAGTTTACGATATCTTGTTTTAATCCAGCTTTAAAGATAGGGGTTAAGAATGAGACTTTCCATTCCTTCAAAAAATGGTCAGTATCGAGTGAAAGATTAAATAAAACGGATAAAGGTTTAGCTAAAGAGATAGCAGCTTTTTTTAAAAGCAATGGTGAAAATCCATCATGTCCAGCGGACTTCGATGGATCGATTTCCACCAATGCTTTCAGGATTTCGGATTCATTAACCCGAAGAATCTTTCAGGCAAAGCATTTATACTATGAGAAGGTTGTTCATGAGTGTAAACTGATTTGAAGTACCTAGCGAACAAATTACAAATGACTGAGATATCGCTTGTTGATGTATCTAAGTAATTCATACAGCACGGAAATCCAGTACATTTTCGCTTTGAATTGATAAATTTCCAGAAATGAGTACTATCAGTTTTAATCTTTGATTCAGTTGTTAAAATATAGTTTTGGTACAGAAATCGATTAAGGAAATCAAACTCGCGTTCAAAGTTTAAGTAAGTCCTGCCCATTTCAGCGTCATTTTTACAAGATTTGTACCTTTTATAGGCTTTATTTTTCTGATTTTTTAAATTCGATAGCCTTTTGTTAAACCAAATAGGATTTGAGTTACACGAAATTTTTTTTTAGATATAAAGCGATCCATTGTATTTACTAATATACGTTTGAAGAAAGTGTACGCTTCCGTGAGATCAGATTGGTTATCCAAGATAATATGGCGAAATGCGAATTGATTGCATCAAAGTCAGCATGATTAAAACAATAAACATACTTATCTCTTACATAATCTTTCTTAATAAAACTATAGAACGTGAGATCGGCTTCTAAGGCGCAGTGATGAATAGAGTTTTGAAACATTGGAAACTGAGATTTTTTAACAGATACGTTAAATTGTTTGTCTACAAAAATAAAATCTAATATACGATCTAAATCATTACAAAAAGAATTACTCTGGACAAAATCAAACTGACCGAAAAAGTCAGCCACCAGTGCTTCAATCTCATTTGTAATATTAAAAGGAATTAACAATTTTTCATCCGGATCAAAAGTCTATTTTATGTCACCTACATTAAAATCACCAGCATACAATACATGCTCTGAAGAAGACAGATTATCAAATATAGCTAGGCAATTGTTTAGATGCACACTATATAAATCTACAGAACTTCTAGGCGGAATATAACTGCTTATAACATAAAGTACACTCTTATCATTCAATGTTACTTTAACGATTAATTGATCGATATCAAAATTGGAGTTACTTGCAATGGAGTCAGATACGAGCTCAATAAACCTGCAAGGTAAGCTTGATCGAACCGCAATCAGAACACCACCACCTCTTTCCAATCCAGTTATCTGAGAACATCTATCTTTTCTAAATAATGAATAAGAGGATGAAGAACAAATCTCAGAAGATAAAAAATCTTTCGTTAACCAAGTTTCATTTAATACAATAATGTCATATAATTCAGCGGAAAAAGCTAAGAATACCTGATTAAGTTTGGTCCTTAAACCACCTACGTTTTGGTAATACAGAGATAAATTATAATTAAAAAATGATGATGATGACGATGATATTTTCTGGGACGCAGCTTCATTAGGATCTCCAAATAAGTCTACTTCAGGTGGAGTTGCATTGCTGGTGTCCAGCGTTATAAATCGACCAACATATGCGAGGCAACTTCCTGGTTTTTTGGATAGTTGATGAAAAGTTTGACCCTAACCGCATAAGGCCAAATGGAGGAGTCGTTCAAAAGGCAAAAATGCAACAATATCCAAGCTATTATATGAAACAACTTTGAAGTTACCAAGTGAGTTTTTCTGTTATCTAAAAGAATAGATCAATGCATCCGACTTCGTGAAGTAGCTATGAATAATCATGAGTCATATCAGACCAGAGAGGAAGTCATCATTGTTAGAGAAGAATCGTTAAACCTTTATATATTTTTGGTCATAAACAGGAAGGACAAATTCAATGA
The DNA here is from genome assembly GCA_911387755.1 of Chrysotoxum bicinctum. Taxonomy (NCBI): domain Eukaryota; kingdom Metazoa; phylum Arthropoda; class Insecta; order Diptera; family Syrphidae; genus Chrysotoxum; species Chrysotoxum bicinctum. The sequence goes on from OU426987.1 coordinate 226,440,831, forward strand.
AATTGAAATTAACCGACCGAAGCCTGCGCACAGTCTCTTCTGTTGACAAAGCCATACTCACTGACTAAGCCATTACATGATCGAAACCATGTCAAACATTATTTTTGTTTGTGCTATGGACGTGTTATTAGATTTCGTGAACCTTAGTTTAACCAATTCACTAGCATTGGAAGGGCAGTACTTTGGCCGCCCATTAATAGAAATACACGAAAGAATAAAAATAACATACAATATAATATTATCTATAATCATAAATAAAACTTATTTTTGTTCATTTTCTATATTTTTATTAAACTTATATTGAAATTAAATGTTTATCAGAATATGTTAATACATGAATTTAATTTGTAATTATACTTTTTACGGTTTTCTTCCGTTCACAGTGTCTAATTTCAGCGATCATATTATTTTTTAGTTCAGAGATGGATATGGCACCATTTTCACTCGACTCATTTGGTATGAATTTTCAAAGCCAAGTTTGTGTTAAAAAATTTTCGAAGCAGCGTTATGTGGAAGCACAAGAATATTATGGCACGTAGTTATATTCTATTATACGTCTTGTGAGTGCTTTAGCAATTCGACTCCCATATCTGAAAACAAAATGTAATTCTGAGTTAAGCAAGGTTAATAAATAAATTACAATCTTATTAAATTAATTAACCTAAAGTGATACTATTTTTGGTTTAAAAAGATGCTTATAACTGGATATATGTATCATCAAATCATAATTTAATGGAGGCTTAAATGATCTAGCCAGTTTTGAGCAAGTTTCAGCGACGGTCATCCAACACAGTAGGTGCTATTTTAAATTTCATGCCATTTTTAAACTGTCAATAAGTGTCATTCATTAGTTAACACTAAAGTACATAATCATGTTTCACATGCAACACGATGTTAGTCAATGATGATGACAGACCATGTTTTGCTGAAGTTGAGATGGGTTGGGATTAGATGATATGAAATAAGGTGTCTTGAGATGGGATGATTTCATGATATGAAATGTAACAAGATGAAATTGAGATTATTATCGCCTTGTGTCTGATCCTGTAGATGATTATTTAAGCGCCAGTTATAGCTTCCATTGAAATGCATCATTGGAACAAATCCGTGGAATGATGATTTTATATTTTTTGACAGCTCAGTTATAGAAATCATTGTAAAATGACTGTCAGTAAAATGATTTGAAAACAAAGAGATTGCATTTTTCCAAATTGTACATTCTACAAAGAAACATAATTTTTTTCTTACCCGCCGGTACTTTGGAAGTATCTGCATTGAAAATATTGCTCCATAATAAGAACAAACCATCCAAGCAGCAAGTTCATTTGAATCCTTAAGGAAAACCCAAAATGCAGGTAGTTTCTGAACTAATATTTTAAACAAATCAATACTCTCAATTTTCTTTGCGGGGTAATGCTCATGGATAAGTTTAACATCGTTCAAAGTCAGGAGACGTATTTCAGCCTCATCATTTGGAAAAATGCAATTAATAATGAGAAGTCATTAAAATTGTTCCGGGGGAAAAGCAATAAATACTATGGGTCTTACTCATCAACATCCAGATCAACATTTAAATCGTTTAAAATCAGAATATCACATACAATTCCCTGCAATGTACCGAAGTTCTTGTAAAACTCATTAATCCGATTCACAATAGTAGTGTGCGTAAAGTGTATGTATATTGGCTTTTTCCAATTTATTAATACATCCTCGGTTGTCACTAAATACACACATTCTAAATGGCTAAGTGGGCAAAATAGTGAAAAACTTTGGTAAAAATTGTTCTCAGGCTGAAAAATTGAAGCAAAAAGTTTAAATACAAAGTGGCTGTTTAAAGTCATTTACCGAAAGTGTACATCCTGGGAAATGAATAATTACTTGTTTTTCAGGCCATTCTTTGGCAATGTAGAAGTGAAAATCCCAAATTCGATCGTTTATATAAGTTTTTAGTGTTTGGTGGAGCTAGAAAAACAAAATACATTTTTATTTTATTTGCAAGAAAAGGGATGAAACATTTAAGTAAAATAAATTTATTTAAGTTTTTAAGATTTAAGATTCTATTTTAAGATTAATGTGAACAATGCCAAGAGTGCATCACCCGCGAAATTCTCCTCAATCTCAAAAAAACAACTACGTTTAACTTTAAGTATCCGATATTTCATTTTGATAGCAAATCCTAAGTAATGAAAGTCGTTTACCTCAAGAATTCCATACTTCAACTTTGCATCAAAATCAATAGGTGACCCAGTTTACTTAAAATTTGGTACAGATGATACAAATTCTTTTTGGTTTTTTGACAAGAAATTGGAATTTTCATTTTAACTGATCTACACTTTAAGTGCTGCTGGATAAATGCGTTGGACTATCACGCTGGAGTTAGGTACTGTGTCTTGTAAAGAAGTAACTATGACTTAATTTGTTCGGATTTTGTAGAAAACTGAACGTTCTCTCAGTTCCATGCCAACAGAAATGTTTGAGAGTGCATTTATTGATGATATTGTGAACTTTATTAATTTCAGCCAATGTCTCATATATGCTGATGATCTCAAGATATTTAGGAAAGTTGCAAGCGGTTGCTAGACTTAACCAATTGAACCTTAATGTTTAAAAATGCTTCGTGATTTCTATTTCTAGAAAACAGTTTGTGTACGAGTTTCTATATTTCAACAGATTTCTACGATCCTAACACTCTTGTTTCTTTGTATATGTACCTTCTTAGTAGAATCTAACCTCGAATATGCAGATATCATCTGGAAACCTCATCAAAAATCGATTTCATATGAAATCCAGAAGTTCCAGAACCGTTTAATGAGGTATGACTTTAATAAAATTTTTAATATTCTTGGTTCAGAATTAGAATCATCCTGTTTGAATAAAAATTGATATCGCTTATCTTATGAAATAAAACGTTATTGATATCTTATCTATCCGGATGCTTGCCTAATTTTTATGTATTTCCTGATCTTATCTTAAGATCTAATTTTAAAAAATAAAATAATTTTGAAGAGGTACATTGATTAGTAAAATTACTTCTACACCCAATTTTGTTCGTACCTCTCAAATTCAATTTGATAACTTTGTTTTTATCAGACACCCAAACGATAATCAAATTATATTTAATCATATTATCAACATATTGCCAATAATAGCAGATAAAAACATACTATTATTTTTAATTAATTTAGGAAAAACCATATAAAAGACGAATTTATTTCTTCTTTTCTTCACAATCAGTAAACTTCAGCTTTGGCGAGTGTTTCTCAATTCAATCCTAATATAATTTATATATTTTCAAATAAAATGCGTCTAGAAGCAACAGTACCAAATTTCAAGGTCGATTCCACAAAGGGACCAATTCAATTCTACGATTGGTTGGGTGACTCGTAAGTGTGATTTCTCATCTTAGTTCAACATTTCTTAAAATTTATTAGCTTGGCATCCATTATGAGTGTACACTGCATTTGTAGAGTTGAGATACGAATATGTGAATTTGTTAAACAATTAAAGTTTTAAATACTGAAGTGAATTTATTTTATTTGAGTGCACTATTGAATCATAATTATTTTAGTTAAGTGCAAAGTTCCAATTTATGTTTTGTTTGAACTAAAAGACATCAAAGGCCAACATTAAAACTGTTTTAATTATTGCCTACATTAAAATTTAAAAGATATTTAATTGGAAACAAATAATAAAATAGGTCACAACGTTTTATTTTTTTGAGTGAGGTTTCGTACAAAGTTCTAGTTTCTTCAAGACACAAATTTGGCAGTTTCAGTCACTGTGGCGTATACGTACTGTTTTAAACATAATTTCACTTAAGCTTATTGAAAACTTAATCTTTAACAAATTCTTCAATAACTTTTCTCAGATGGTGTGTTTTCTTCTCTCACCCAGCTGATTTCACACCTGTGTGCACCACCGAACTTGGACGCATGGCTGTGCACCAGCATGAATTTGCCAAACGAAATACCAAGCTCTTGGCTCATTCCGTCGATCAGCTGGCTTCTCATGTTGATTGGGTCAATGACATCAAATCATACTGCTTGGACATTTCCGGGGACTTCCCATTCCCAATCATCGCCGATCCAAACCGTGACTTGGCCGTTTCGTTTGGTCTACTCGATGAAGAACAAAAGAAAGATCCCGAAATCGGAAAGACCATTCGTGCTCTGTTCATTATTAGTCCGGACAAGAAATTACGTTTGTCGATGTTTTATCCGATGTCAACTGGTCGTAATGTGGAGTGAGTTTAAAATAAAAAACCTTTTGATTAATAAAATATAAATATTTAATGTTTCTGTTTTTTTTTTGGGTCTCAGTGAAATTCTTCGATGCATTGACTCGTTGCAGTTAACCGATAGATTGAAGGTTATTGCTACTCCTGCCAACTGGACTGTAGGATTTTTTTTTTATATTTAGTGAAACCTTATGTGTTTATATTTACTTCTTTTAAGCCTGGAACAAAGGTTATGATTTTGCCAACAGTTTCCGATGAAGATGCGAATAAACTTTTCCCTAAAGGATTTGATAAAGTTTCTATGCCATCTGGAGTCAACTACGTACGGACTACAGAAAACTACTAATATTTTTGTGACTTAAGATTTTGTACCAAATAAAATATTTTGTGACAATTTTACGGATTGTACATTATAAAGAATTTTTATTTAAAAACTTTAAATTTTTATTCCACAATATATGTATGTATATGTTTGTATGTACAGGATGTCCCAAAATTCAACTTCGAAACAAAAACGGGTGATAGGATAGGTAGTGAAAGTTATCAGAAAAATAATTGAAAAAATCGTAGCCATGTATTTTGTGAGTTATAGACATTCGAAAAAAAAATTGAAAAAATGGTCACCCTATGACGGTCTTTCAAGTGCCGTGGTTACAAATCTTAACTTTTCTCAAATTTTGTTGTTGTTATGGAACCTTATATAACCCTGCTAACAATTGGCATCAAAAATTCAAACACACCTGCATTAGTTGTATAGAAAATATTACTTTTTTGCCCAACTAAGTACTCAAAATTTTTACATGACCTTAATTCAATGGACTGTAGTGTAAAAAAAATGTACTACGAAATTTTGGCAAGTAACCTTAAAAGTTGGCATGTTCTATTCTCATTTAAAAATAGTATAACATTTTTGGGGATATTTCATAAATAACGAAACAAAAATGTTTTTCTCAAGTAACCCGTTCTTAATATAATTCTTTTTAATTCATTAAAAAAAACTTTGAATGCACACTAGGCTTCCTCGTTACCAAGTTTAAGTTCGAGGGGGTTGAACAGTAATTTATAAGTAACTACTACCAGGTGCAGATGTACTGCGGGCTATCAGATAGTGATTTATTTCTATTATTTGATTTGAGTTTTAAATGAAATTAAATTTTTCAACAAAAATTACATCAAAAATTTATTTAGGTTAGCTATATAACAAATGTTCAAATTGTTTGCCTCCTACGGCAATGCAAGACCTTCTTCAAAAAGATCGGTTTACAAGACGGGTGAATCTTCATGAATTGATGTCTGCAACAGCCTCCGTGGTTTTTTGGGCACTTGAAAGACCGTCATAAGGTGACCATTTTTTCATTTTTTTTTCGAATGCCTATAACTCACAAAATACATGGCCACGATTTTTTAAAATTATTTTTCTGATAACTGTCACCACCTATACCCTATCACCTGTTTTCGTTTCGACGTTGAATTTTGGGACACCCTGTATGTACCTAAATTGTACAAGTATGTACATATGGTCCATAGGACTAGGTCTTCATTGATTTGTGGAAAATCGATCATGAAGCAACAAATGACATAACGATGATAAAATGCACGACTGGGTCGCACGAACTTGCTCCTATATAATAATAATAGACTAGGAATTTTAAAAACAAATGCTATTAGAGAAAACTGTTCATAAGGATAAAAATATTTTTTTTAAATTTTTTTAGCAGTAAGAGATTAAAACAGAATGTTAATGTAAATATAAATTTATGTAAGAACATAAATTATAAGTCGTTGTAGTGGTTTCTTTAAGAGAATAAGCTTTTATATAAAATTTTTTTTAAAACATTTTTAAGAAAAAAATTTGGTACGCCAACTTTAAGTTTTCATTACTGTTCGAATAAAAATTAAATTCCAAAAAAAAAATATTGAGCCGTTTTTGAGAAATCGAATTTTCCAGAAAAAATGACTTTTTTTCAAAAATTCAAAAAAGATTTTGTTTTTAAGTTGTGAAATGCAATGTTTTTTAAACATTTTAGAAGCATCTCTATGAAAAATTTCATTAAAATCCGTTATGTCGATAATGAGAAATTTAAAATTCGAAAAAATGGTTCTATGGTAGATACAATCAATAATATCTTAATTTCAATTTTTTTTTATTAAATTCTAGATCGTAGAAATTAATTAAAAGGAAAAAAATTTCATCAAAATTCTCGGACCCGTTTTCGAGAAAAATCTTGTAGATTGTATTCAGAAACTTTTATTTATAAGGTTAGAAAAAAATCGAAATATTAAGTTTCTAAAAAAAAATCTTGAAATATTTTTTAAAAATCCAAAAAAAAAATTGAAAACTAGAATACGCAATAATATTCAAACCTTGGAAGAGAATAATTAAAATCAGTTGTACCGTTTTCGAGAAAAACAAAAACAATAAAAAATGGTTCCAAGGGGATACCAAAAATAACCATTTTTGGAAAATTGTTTTCAACCATTTCCAACTAAATAAAATTTTTCGATTATTTTTTTTTAAATATGTGGGACAGTTTTTGAGAAAAAAAAAATATTTATAAAATTAACGTTATTTGTGTTCTTAAAAAAAGAAGAAAAATAAAACATTTGGGGGAACAAAATAAAAATGCTATCTACGAAGCATAGAGGAAATATATTACCTCTATGCTCTTTAGGCTGTAGTTGAACAGACAAACATAGAGACAGAATTCCATGATCCATTTTTTTCGTGTTCTCTATCATCGTAATGTCAACTTTGATCATAACCTTGAATTCGATTTTTTACGAATACATAAGGTGCCTATATTACCTTTATATCGCAAGTAAAAGGGAGATGGGTTGATGTATCAATGTTTATTCTTTGCCCTATGAAATGACCACTTTACGCCACCTATCCGCCATATCTATATAATGGAATACAAAATACCACACTTGAAATTTAGAGAAAATAAGAGAGTGATAAAACAAATTTTTGTGGTTTTGATTAAAAAAAATATTTTAAAGGTTTATTTCCTGCAGAAAAAGGATTTTGTTAATTTTGTTAATTTTTCCGATTGGATGCATGAACAGTCCGTACTTCTTTGAAAAGGAGGATGATATTCCAACAAATGGTAACTTATTTATTTTTGCTCAAATTGGATGATATGGATGTGAAGGACATCTGGTCCCAACACGACGTAACGGCAGTGTTCCCAGGTTGAGAGTTTGGAAATTTTAAATTATGTCTTGTCTTTTTTCTTTACACTATAGCTTACACTACCTTACCATAAAAAGCCATCTACTCGCCAGTGTAATAACTAATTTTTGAATCTTTGAAATAGATCCCGATAGAAAACAGGATCCCAAATTGTTTTTGTAATACATGTTAAAACTTAATGCAGATCCGGATCCAGATAGATTTGTGAACAATAAAACGCACCTATTAACGGGGAAAATATAATTTTATCAAAACCAGTCTTTAAAAATTTACAAATCTAAACAACCAATTAAAAAATATAAAAAACAAGATGCTCTAAAAAACAGCGCATGCAACTTCTTATTAATTCTTTTGACATTTTATAACTGATGTATATGTAATGTACATACATATAACACACGAAAGAGCATACAAAAGAGAAAAGAAAATTAAACTGTCAAACGGATAACGGAGAACGTTGCTTGTCTACATGGTGATGATTGCGTGGTGATATGACAAATTATTTCATCTTATAACGTTTCGTCGATTTTCGCAACTTTTAATTTAATTTATAAATGTTTTTTTGATTATTTTTAAATAAATGAATAAATGATAGTTTATTTAGTATTGTTTTCTATGTTAATTTACTAAAATGTGTAGGTATTACTAATTCATTTATTTAAAAATAATCAAAAAACATTTATAAAATAAACCCTTGAAAAGTCGCGAAAATCGACGAAACGTTGGGAAAGATGAAATAATTTGTTTTTATTTGCATCTAAAACAATTTGACCAAAAAAGCCAACTTTAACATCATAATTAAAGAATAGGTATATTTTTTGTTTTTGTGATTTAGTTTTTAGTCCTGAAGAACTTTGTTATTTTTAATTTTTATTTTTGTTATTTTTCATGGATTATAATCATTTTTTTTTATAAAAAATAAAAAAAATATATGAAAAACAATTAAAAACTCGTTTTTTTTCTTCGGAAAAAAGGGGATTTCAAAGAAAAAGAAGGGCAAAAAAAGGTTTTGGTGCCAAAAAAGGGGATTTTTTGTTTGAAAACCTAGGAACACTGAGTGACGGTGCTATGTAAGTGCTACTCACATTGGATATTCCGCACGAGTGATTGGAGGGCATTCTTATCTTCACAGAGGCGATTTGAACTCAGCTTCGATATCATGCGATATCGTGAGATGCTCCTCACAGGACTATTATCCACAAAACACAACGCCTGTAGAACAAACCAGTACATACCTAATCGGGGAACTTTTTCTAAAGAGAGCTATGAAAAGGATCTAAGGAAATACTTGTTGGAAATCCTTGATCGTTAAATTCTGTACTATACTATATACTATACTACATTGAAGCTGTTGTAGTAATGAAGAAATAGGGACTGGTACTAACAATTTGCTAGTTTTAAGTTATTTTACTAACTTTTTACTAATTTTAAACACTTCTTAATAAGAATGTTTCATCATTAACTTGAACTGAACTTACCTAAAACCTGTCAGTTCATGCAAGCAAAACTAAACAAACAACAAGATTTCAGTTTTTCTCTTGCAAATGCTGACACTACGTTTACACATCTTTTTCGTAGGATTAGTTGTCGAAGTCATACACTCTTCAATATACCGAAGAAACCATAAGAAACTATTATTTGTACATTTTTGCACAAAATTTTAGTCGAATTAGTACGATTTTAAAATTGTTTTAGTATGATATTTGGTTAGAACGATGATTTTGCAAATTTTAATTGAATTTAGCATCATAACTTCTCTAACTCATTGTCATATTGATGTTTATTATAATTTTTAAGTATCTATTTTCAAATTTGTGATCTTAAAATGGCAACGAATTTAAAAAAACGGAAAGTTCTTGGAAGCGACCAAAGCAATAATATATCCAACAATATATTTATAAAAAAAACTGTTACTAACGTGAACTGTGGCTAATTTTTTTATCAAAAAAAATGAATATAAAAAGTGCTGCATTTCTATATTTATAACTGGATTCTTTAATAAAGTTCTTCCAGGCTAAACAAATTTTCACCGTCAAAACCTATGGGATAAAACTTGGTGATAATTTCATATTATTTTTCGTCGCATGATATTAATAATTATAAAAAAAAGTTTCAACTTCTTCCAAAAAACAACAAATATGTAGTATTAGGCCAGAGGCGCGCACATTCAATTTTTAGTTTTGCAACTGCTTGGTTCGAGCAACTAAAAAGTTGGGGGCGTATTCATAGAGAATTACTAAAGTTGTGATTGCTAGATCCTTAGTTTAAGGCTTGTTGGTTAAATAAACACAGCTACTATTCATAATCAGTTTCCCCGCTGTTTTTAGTAGAACATCAGGTTAAGGCTGTGTTCTACTACAATTATCCTTCAAATAATGACGGGTCAAAGAAAATGTTAATTTTGTGTCGTACGCCTTGGCATAATGGTTAGTGCGTTGGACTGCCTTGAAGGGGTTCGATTCTCAGCCGCTGCAAAAAAGTTTTTTCAGTGGTGTACTACCTCTTGCGAGGAATTGATAAATCCTCCAAGAGTATCTCTTGCCATGAGAAGTGCTGCTTATTAGCCATTTGGAATCGGCAGAAAATTGTAGGTTGAAAAAAAATTAATGGTTGAGAGTTGAAAAACACTACGTTTAGCATCTCTATTACACGTCATGTTAAATTTTGTGTGGTATTTTTTGATATTGCACGTCGAAAAAAATTAAGTAAAAGAAAATTAAAACAAGAAAACCAAACAAGAAACTTAAACAAATATTCTATAATAATTTTTAAATGAACAACAAAAGCAATGCTGCAATGCAAAGGGCTTTAAGAGTCTATGGAACTTTTTTTATCAATCAAATTTGACATTTTACTTTGATAATAACTACTTAAACACAGCATTTCCTATGTTTAAAGTTAGACCCTAAACTTAGGACTAAATTAATTTATGAATAGCCTAAACTCTGGAATTGCTTAGTAACAACTTAGCAAGAGTTTAGCAAACATCTATGAATATGCCCCTTTGTGTTTTAACACAAACTAAACGATTGCCTAAAATGAGTTCGCTATTTTGTGTAACATATAATTATATGCACCTGCGCTGACATTTAACCAAATAGTTTTCTATAAGCAACCAAAAAGTTGTGCAACTAAAAATTGAATGTGCGCGCCTAGCCTTAAGGTTTCTTGTTAAATAAAATATATCCAGTTTTGAATTTCATAACTTTTAACGATCACATAACAAGCGCCATCTGCCCATTAACAACCATGCACAATTTTCGTTAAGTTATACCCTCATATACCAACCCTGTTCCCCTAATCACTTCTTCTTTTTCCCAACACAAATTGAAATTTTATATTCTGCTCTCTTATTTTATTATTATGCTAGTCGTCTCCAGTTAAACGGGTCGTTCGTTTCATGGTTCATTTTCGTAGTGGTACTGATGAAGTAAAGTGAAAAAGACAGACAGCAGAACAAGAGAATTGACCAAAAAAATCGAAAGGAAAATATTCATAATTTTTTCATTGTTGCTGCTCCGTGTGGTATATTTTCACTTCAAATTTAAATAGCAAACCTTGAATAAAGAAAATCGAATTCCATGCGAAAAGTGTTTAATATTTTAATATCAAATCGAAATCGAAGACAGCGAGTGAAAAAGTAATCAGCAAAGTTCTTTCTTTATTCTCATTTGCAAGACTTTTTTCCACAAGCAAAGAAGAAAGAAAAAAAGACGACAAAGGAATAATAAAAAAAATCAAAAATAACAAAAGATTCGACCAGCAAAGTTGAGTAGTGTATGCCCAATATAGTTGAAAATGTGTTAAAATCAAGAATTGAGAAAAAATGAAAAAAATTTCATGGCCGATAATTATTTCATAAATTTAACTATTTCTTTTGCCAAAAATACGTGTATACATATACGTCGTAAGAATTAACAAAAAATAAAGGAGAAAAACAAAGGCAGACGAGAATATAAAGAACAGGAGTCGTTGAAGTCCAAGTGTTTTGTAGTCATCGAACTGCGAAAAAAGAAAATGGACGGGCACCATACGCATCACAACAATTCATCGTTCTCGACCCCATCGTCGTCATCGTCGCACCATCATCATCATCATCATGTCGCCCAGCAGCAGCCTTTGCTGCAGCAGCACACTAGCAGTAAACATCATCTGCACCACCAGCATCATCACCAGGCATTGAGTCAACAGCAGCAGCACCCGAATTGCAACAGTGGCAGCAGTCCCACAAATAACAGTAACAACCATCATATCGATCGCCTAAAGATGTTATATCCGAATGTCAACGAAAATGAAACCCCACTTCCTCGATCGTGGAGCTCCCATGACAAGTGCCATGCCATTGGATTGTCACAAAATAATCTTCGTGTTCACTACAAAGGTTAGATATTAATTGTTACTATTTTTTTTTTCTTTTTGTTCAATATCAACATTATTGTTGGTGTTTTATATTTTTGCGTTTTTCGTTCTGATGTCTAATGGTTAGGAATAGATTTTCATTTTATTTACTACAAAGTTTGTGTAGAGATAAAGAAAAAGCTGACTCTGGCCTTGGGATTGACATGATAGTGATTATGTCTCGGGAAATTTGAACATGTTCTTATCTTGTTTACGTTTTTTCGTATACCTCTACCTATACCTTTGTATTTTGTGGTTCCTTTTCGATTGTTTTTCTTAAAATTTACAATCATTATATTCATATAACTATGTATGTATGTAGAATAGTACGCAGGTAGGTAAGTACGTGCACTTTAAATTACAAAACAACAAAAAATGTCTGTTTTAAAAGGCAATTACTGAACAATTTGATTGTCTTCATGGCTTTCTCTGTTTCAACATATAAACTATACATTGGAATTAAGAAGTTTTCGAACGTTATTCGCTAAATGAAATTTGGATAATTTCAAAGAAAATAAATCGTATTTGCTTCGTGGCTTAATTTATTAAGAACGTTAGATTCATTAGCCTATCAACGAATCCATCCATCTACATATTTTAGACGGGTCCAAAAATATTTGTATTAAAAATAGTTCAGGCGTTTAGGTACTTAAGTTCAATTGAATTATGAATGTTACCTTTTTTAGTTTAAATGAACTCGGTTTATCTTGTATAAATTACATATTAGACACTCTGCAGAAGAAATTTGGAACAATAATTTTTAAAATTCTGATTTTATCATGAACTATGGACTCAAAAATATAAAAAATCGAACAGATTATATGTTGACAGATTCGGAAGCACTTACGGCTGCGATTTTTTTGGTACTTCGAACGGCGTGTTTTCCTACTGCCACATAGACAATCGTTAGTGAATTTAGCTCTGTTTAACCAGCTCCAGCTGTACTGGACTACTCTGGCAGAAAAGTGTAGCTTTTTGGTGTTCATTGAGAAAATTTCTGCATTGACTTCCACTGATTAGCGTTCATTGAGCTGAACTAGTGTACTCTAGTTCTGAATATTCTGCACTACCTTTTGAGCTATAGTCCGGGAGGCAGCGACAGAAATTTCCGTCTCATTTTCGCAAGCCTTATATTTTGTGTATGAGTCATTCAAGTGGTAAGTTATAGTTACATAGACGTCTTCCACCGCACCTTTACAACGGGGGGTTACAGGAGTGTTTCAAACCCCGCAAAAAAATCATGAAAAAAATTCATAGCCGCAAACGTGAAACTTTTTCGACGCATTATCTGACACATAAGAAGTTTGAAAAATATAGTCTTCCACCTGTATCCCACAACAAAATACGTCTTCCACCCACGCAAAAACCGCAAAACTTTTTTGAAAAAAATTCATTCCCGCGAAGATGAAATTTCTTTATATGCTAACTCTTAATGTAATAAACATAAAATAAAAAGTCTTCCACCTATAACATACAACAAAAGTCGTCTTCCAAGGCTTCAAAGTTGCACACCGCACTTTGGTCTTTTTTTCTTATTTTTAAATGCAACCCTCGGGGAGAGTACGATAACTTGGCCGCCAAGATTTGATAACGGGTTTTTGTAGAGGGGTAAAAAACAAGCAATTTTTACTATGGGAGGGGGGGTCTATCTCCCCCCGTTTAGGAGGTAGGGCCACTTTTAGAAAAAATAATTTAAATTGAAAAAAAAAAATATTAAAAAACAACGGCAACACTTACAATAAAGTGCTATACTGCATTTGAAGGCCGGAAATTTGTTCTATAATTGTGCGTTTAAATTAAATTACTTATGCCAATGGTTTTTGAAAAATTCGCATTTAAAGTCCAAATTTTGATAAAAAAAAACGTGAAAAAAAAACTTTAGACCGATTGTTTTCAAAATTTTGAAATCAAATTGTAAATTAACTTATATGTGATCCATGTATCTATCAGTTCTTAATCGAACACAAAACACCGCATGGTTCTATGTCTTCTAGTTTTTGAGAAAATCGAAAATTACCAAAACTCCTTTTTTTGATTTTTGTGGTGACGGTGATTCCATTTTAAAGATTAATGTTAAGATACGAGTAGATAGATAGATACATTTTATTGTTTGAAAGAAAATTACAAAGTTTACAATATTTTTAAGTCATTGCACAGCACAGAGATATGATAACAAATTTTATCTTACTACTGAAAATCAATACTAGGTTTCTGAAATGCATATATTTTAATATTTTTAAATTTGAAGGAAAATAATTACAAAAAACCTTCATTTGAATTTTGCTTATAACTATATCACAGATAATGCTAAGATAATATATAATTAAAAAAAAGAGAAAAAACAATATGTTAAGGAAATGAATAAATAAATTAATAAATAAATAAATAAACTAATAAATAAATAAATGATCAAATAAATAAATTAATAAATAAGTTAATAAATATAATTAAATAAATAAACATCAAAGAAACTAATTATTCAGTAAACAGGTAAATTAATAAATTATTTAACGAACAAGTAAATAAATAAATAACAAATATGAATAAATATGAATAAATAAATAAATTTGTAATTTAACAGACAAGTAGGTAAATAAATAATTAATCAAAGAAGTACATACATAAATTATTAAATAAAAAAAGTTAATAAATAAATAATAATAAACATAAATATGTTACGTTTTTTTTTTTGTTTCATTATTTGAATATTTTTGTTTTAATAAGGTTTCTGATAAGAGAGTTTTCACTTAATTCACATTTTCTAAAAAAATTTTCATTAAGAACTTCAATTTTGCGGTTTATTTTTAATGCTTTTGCTTGTTAATGTAAATCATGTGTTGAAAAATGCCATGGGACCTTAAGCATCATTTTTAAAATTTTGTTTTGTAAAATTTGCAATTTTTTTTTATGCATTTCAGCACAATCTCCCCAAACGGGTGATCCGTATAATAATATCGCTTGAAAAACGACTTTAAAAATTATTAGTTTGTTGTGTTTACTCAGTAATGACTTCCGGTTAATAAGCGGGTATAACAATTTAATACCAATATTTACTTTATTTGTTGTCATTTTTGTGTGTTCCTTAAAGGTCAACTTCCTGTCTAAATGAACACCTAAGTACTTGACAGAGTTGACCCATGGGATATCACAGCTATTTATATTTAAGTTGTGGCTGGGTAAGAAACAATCCTTTCTTTTTCTTGTAAAAAAGATAGCTTGACTCTTTTCAGCATTTATTTTGATTCGCCAGTGTTTATAATATTCAAAAATAACAACAAGAGCATTTTGAATATTGCTTATTATATTCATAGGATTTTCGTCGGATGAGTATATTGCAAGGTCATCAGCGTACATACCAAAATCACAACTTTGTAAGACTGGGAAATCCGCTGTAAAAATATTGAATAAGGTAGGAGATAAAACTGATCCTTGGGGGACACCCGCAGGAATAATTTTAGAGACGGAAATTGTTCCGTTTAGTGAAACTATGAACTGTCTTTCGCTTAAATAACTTTGTATTATCTTGATTAAAAATTCTGGACATTTATTCATAATGAGTTTGTGTATGAGTGCATTGTGCCACACCGTATCAAAAGCTTTTTCTACATCTAGTAGAACTAATCCTGTAGATTTTTTTTCTGTAAAATTTTCTTTCACGTGTTTACTGATTCTAAGAACTTGGTGTGACGTGTTATGTTCTTTTCTGAAACCAAATTGCTGCATCGGTATAATATTCTTATCATTTATGAAAGTTTCTAATTTAATTCGAATTAACTTTTCAAGGATCTTGCTAATACTACTCAGTAGGCTAATAGGCCTGTAACTCACTGGATCATTACGGGGTTTTCCTGGCTTCAATATTGGAACCACTTTTGCAATTTTCCATGTTAGTGGAAAATAGTGAGTTCTAAAACATGCATTTATTAAACCTGTCAAATAAATAAATCCACTGATGGGAAGTTGTTTAAGGAATTGATTTTGTATGCCATCAATTCCCGGAGATTTTTGATTTTTCAGATCACATATCAAATACTCTATATCTTCCACGGTAACTTATTATGGTCCTATTAAATTCACAGATAGATGTATCTACAATATTAGTCAAAACTGGGTTAAGATTTACAGAAGCAACATGATTATTAGCAAAAGTATTTGCGAGAGCATTTGCTTTAGCTTCATTCGAAGTAAAAACTATCCCTGATGACTCGAGTGGTGGTATTTGCGTATTTTTCTTTTTAATAATTTTGTAAATATTCCAAAACGGCTTACAACTAGGATGTAAGGAACAAAGTTTATTATTCCACTCTTTGTTTCGGAACACCAAAATTGATTCTGTTATTAATTTATTAAGATGGTTCATTTCTTGAAAATCATATTGCTGTCTGAATCTTTGCCATTTTCGTCTGCAAATATTTCTCCTTTTAATAAGATCTAGGATTGAACGAGGAAGGACAATCGTTCGTTTGTTAACTGATTTCTTAGGGACTGAAAGATTGATACTATCTTTTATGGTTTTTTCAAAATACTCAACACAGGCATCTACATCTTGACAACATGTAACGGTTTCAAAACGATTTTGAGATTGACGAATTTTTGAATTAAAGTGGGAACGATAAAGGTGCCAATTGGCATTCTTAAAATCTAAATATTGTAGATTTAATAAATTTGGCATAAGTGCAGTATCACAGCAGACAGGAAGATGATCCGAACTAAGAGCATTCGCTGTAAAAGGGGTCATAAAGCAATGAGGAATATTTGAAATAAATAAATCTATTGTAGATGGTGAAGATCTCCTTGAGGCAGGGATATACGTTGGACCGTTTGGGTACATTAGAGTGATGGGATATCTCATCGTGAAATCTAGCAAATCATTACCCCACGAGTTTGCCCTAAGACAACCCCATTCTCGGTGTTTACAATTAAAGTCTCCGCCTATTATAAATTGGTCATTACTTATTAATTTCTTTAAATCATTCTTAAAATGTCGCTTTTTAATATTATTGGATCTACCGCCGGGAAAGTAGATGGAATAAATTTTGAGTTTATTCGAACTTTCAGGTACTAATTCGATTCCAATTGCTTCAATAATATTAGTATTAATTTTCGGTAGTACAACGTGTTTTATTTCCTTTTTAAGGAGGATGGCTACATGGCCGCCCAAACTCTCTCTATCTAATCTATGACATATATAGTGTGCCCAAGCAGGGGGGTTGCAGGGGGGCAGCATGCCACCCCATAGATACTTTACTGTTTATATATTGTAATGTTGGAAGCTAGCACTGATTTATTTATGTAAGCAAGCAAAAAATATCAAACATTTTATAGAAAAGTAGTTTTAGTTAATTTCAATTTTTTCAAAAACTAGAAGCCATAGAACCATGCGGTTTCTTGTGTTCGATTAAGAACTGATAGGTTCATGGAACGCATATAAACTTATTTACAATTTCATTTCACAATTTTGAAAACAATCGGTCTAAACTTTTTTTTTCACGTTTTTTTATCAAAATTTGGACTTTGAATGCAAATTTCTCAAAAACCATTGGCATAAGTAAATTAATTTAAATGGAGAATTATAGAACAAACTTTTGGCTTTCAAATGCAGTACAGCACTTTATTGTAAGTGATGCCGTTGTTTTTTAATATTTTTTTTTTTCAATTTAAATTATTTTTTCTAAAAGTGGCCCTACCTCCTAAACGGGGGGAGATAGACCCCCCCTCCCGTAGTAAAAATTGCTTGTTTTTTACCCCTCTACAAAAACCCGTTATCAAATCTTGGCGGCCAAGTTATCGTACTCTCCCCGAGGGTTGCATTTAAAAATAAGAAAAAAAGACCAAAGTGCGGTGTGCAACTTTGAAGCCTTGGAAGACGACTTTTGTTGTATGTTATAGGTGGAAGACTTTTTATTTTATGTTTATTACATTAAGAGTTAGCATATATAGAAATTTCATCTTCGCGGGAATGAATTTTTTTCAAAAAAGTTTTGCGGTTTTTGCGTGGGTGGAAGACGTATTTTGTTGTGGGATACAGGTGGAAGACTATATTTTTCAAACTTCTTATGTGTCAGATAATGCGTCGAAAAAGTTTCACGTTTGCGGCTATGAATTTTTTTCATGATTTTTTTGCGGGGTTTGAAACCCTCCTGTAACCCCCCGTTGTACTCTAGAGATGGAAGACCATGAAATTATTGTTAGTTATAACACGAATAACTCATATACGAAAAATTAAGCTCGCGAAAATGGTGTAATGAAATCTGTCGCTGCCTCCCGGACTACTAGTGCAGGTTGGTGAAAACTGTCAAAATCAGTTCATGTCATTATTCGATTATATTTTGTTAATGAATAAAGTTATGTATTTTTTTCCGCGCTTTGTATTTTTGATTAAAAGTTTTAAATAATGCATAGATTAGAGCTAACTTCAGTTATCAGTGTTCAGTGTTCTCCAGTTAATCCAATAATAACTTAATTAAATATAGGTACGATCCAAACGCAAAATAGTTGGTCTATTCATTTATTAACACATTAATTCTTCATATATCCTAAACTTAGTGGCTTTTGGTTATTTAAACAATGTTGTCAATTTGATAAAGTAGTTTTACTGAGCGTAAATTAGATCCAACAAAACAAAATTTGAGAAAGCATACAGCAACAAAATACCTTTCATCTTAAACAAAGGTAAGAGCATAACAGTTGGTCTACTCTCTGGTTTTATTAATGATTTATTGTATGTTTTCATACAAGCCAGCGACAGTTTCATGTCAACAGTTGCATTTATCACGAGACCTAAGGGAATCAATAATTTAAGCCTTTGAAACGGGATTTTCCAGCTACAAAATCGCTAAAAATTTAATTTACCGCGTCATCATTTTATTCTATCCTCGGTAGACCAACTATTTTGCGTTTGGGCTCGTATGTACATATGTATATTTAGGCGAAGAATTCCGAACGCAAGTCGCTTCAGCACAGGCATAAGGTACCGAATTCAATTTGTTTTCTTATTTTTAACATCTGACGTATGACGTTTTTGCTTGAGTTTGCTCTGACAGTTTTCATGAACCTGCACTGCTCTACACTGGCCTTTTTCTGGTTGAACCTCGAAAGGTGGAACCATTATTACTACCGGATATTAAAGCAGGCTCTAATTTCCAAATATTGCTCATTCGCCATCTTTTCCTAACTCGCTAAGGTTTTGACATTAGCAAATCATAAAAAATATTTAACTCAGACCTGTGTGATAGTATCTGCAAAAGTAAAAAGTTGCTAAAGTTTTATTTTGATTTCTGTTTCAGTTTTTAGATGTTTGTATCTACATACCTATGTTTATTTATGAAAAATGTAATACATTTTTAATTAAAATTTATGAGAAAGATATTTTTGTACTTTAAATCAACTTTAAGCCCTAGTTTATTCATTTAATTTGAATTTAAAAAAGTAATAAAATTTTTTTTTTCAGCGGGCCTCACTTGCACTTTATGCATTTTAACGACTTTTTTCATTTTCACTGTATACAGTCTGCAAATCTTATTTATTTTATTTATTATACTAGTATTAGTATAATAAATTCATATTTTCCCTGTTCAGTTCAATTAGAACTTTTGTGCATTTATTGAAATTACAGTAGACTCGCGTTAACAAAAACACCGCCTTACGTGAACACCGGCTAACGTGAACACATTTTTTTTTTACATTGACTACTCTGTAGCGTGAACACGTTGAGAAAGCCCTATAACATGAACAAATTTAAAATGCATTTAACATACAAAACGTTGTTTTCTTTTCTGCATTTGTCGGTTATTCGAATCGTTTTTATAAAACTGGGATATCCCGTAAATGATTGGCATTTAGTCCTGGACTGAAGATCTTCCAAATGCAACCCAAACGAACGAGGTTTTGACCAGTGGATGAAAAAAAAAGCGAGGACAGAATTTTGGAAAGAGCACAAACTAGAATAGAGCCTAGTGAAGCAATCAACATTTTCAATAAATCTTTGGAATGGACAGAAAAAGAAAACATAAGTATAACAGATATCAGCGTACTTGAACATCTCCGCCAAAAGCCCTAGTTCAGCAAACAAATTATAATGAATTAGGTACCTACTTACAAACCGAAACACACAAAATATATATGAATTTGAGTAAAAACATATGTCTAATTTATTTGAAAAATTTAAAGATTTTCACCTTCGTAAACATGAACAACTTCGCAAACGTGAACACGCTCGGTTTTTAATAGTTCACGTTACCGCGAGTCTACTGTATGTTTGATTTTTTTGTGTAATTTTGATGACACAAGAATCTCTGAATTTATCAATACGTCCGAAGTTGGGCTCAATAGTAAACTAGTGAATTGTTTAAGCGCAGGAATGGAACTTTCTACTTCACTAGAACAATATTTATATAAATGACGGTAATACTCGTATGCATAATGAAAGAAAAGAAACATTGTGGCGGTGCCTGGAGATATTCAAATGTTTCTGTTATCATTCTATCACCTATCATTTTTAAAGCTCATTTTTTGGATTCTATTCAAGAGAATCCAGAGGTTTATTGGAGCATCTTCCCAAATATGGGAATTATTCTCTTCTCGAGCCTTGGACGAATATAGCCTTTATAGATTTACGGCCAGATCAGAAGGGGTGAAACATTTCTAGCATCTTCGAAGGAAACCTAAGCGCTATAAATATAACAAAATAAATATTCTATTTATTAAAAAAAAAACAATAATATATAAATTATTTCAATAAATGAGAAGCTTGGTTAATGTAGAATACGAAAACACAAATTTGGTTCCGAATCTAAATTTAGGTTTGGATCAAATTTCTATTTTAATATATTGCTGAATCCTGCCATTATGAATGGAAGTTGTTGCAGGACGGTAATTTTTGATAATTTTTCGACACATATCAGGCAATAATTTGACGGATTTTCGTTTTCAAAGCGTCAAGAGTCGGATTGTATGCATAAACACCATATTCCCAAAAAAAAATCCATCGGGGACAAATCTCACTAATTGAGATAGGGCCAAAAGGGGCCGGTTTATATGACTCTCCTTCAAAGCACGTCTTCAACATCCATTCCTTCGATTTCAGACCAAAAAAATCGGTTAACATTTGACAATTGCGATGAGAATTGAAGGTGACCGTTAAACCTCCCTCATTTTTGCAGAAGTATGGACCATTGACACCACGAGACCAAATCACATACCATACAGTGACTTAAGTGTTTTGAGAGTAAATATTGTTTGCTAATGAATCCATCGAGTGTACAAGAATCCAAAACTTCGTGAATTAATTTAGCATGACGTTATAGATCATAGATAAATCTTTATTTAACATTTTAAACAACAAATAATTACATAATAAATTCAAACAAAGAATAATGAGAAAGATTCCACAAAATCAAGATTATCGAAAAGATGAACTTATAAATTATAAAAATAGAATTAGCTTAGTAACAAAATTAAAATGATAACTAATACACTTTCTTTTATAATAAAATTATTAACAAATAAAAAATATATATATTATTTAGGTTTTTAGCTTAGCTTAAACGAAAAAGGAAATTAATCATAAGAGATATATTAATGTAATACATATAAGGGCTTTTAGTTTAGCTAATACTATATACTATTGGAACAGAGTATTTATTCAAAACATGTACAAATGTGAATCTCTGTAATTTTTGTATAGTTTACATACGGCACGAGTAGTTTCCAAAGACTTTCTGCGTTTATAAAACCTAAACATTCCTCAGAAGATAAGAAATTCTTATTGAAATGTAGTCACGTATTTCTTGTAAAATAGAACAAACTGCTGGAAAATGGTATGCACAGCGAACAAATAGTGTTGATGTCTGTTCTATGAGGGATGTGATCAGTTTGTACTTTTAAAATTAATCTCATATCTGAGACTGATAAGTCGTCTCTAACTACCTTCAAGAGTAAGTTAAGACGACAATAAGTAACTCCAGATGCTGATTTCCTAGCCCTTTCAAGATTCAAACTATAATTTTTTTTATATTTCATAGCGATGCAATTGTAAAACTCTCACTCATAGGAGTGTCATGTGTTGAAGCAAGTGCATGCCATTAACATTGGAATATCCACAACGGAGTGATATAAGAAAGATTTTTTTTTTGCTAAATCGCTATCAGGTCTATGCATCCTTTAATGAGAAAGTGTGCATTGGCTTTCGAATTCCTAACACATATTTGTTGTAGACCGGACGCAACGTATATGGCATTGTTTGGTTTGGAGTATTTCGGGATAGTCGAAAAAGTGGTTTAAAAAATACCTTTGAATAAGTTCCATTTATTCTAGCTGTGTACCCATACCCATATACATACTTTATTATATTACTGTAAGAGAGCGATATTATATAATTGTAGCATGGAATACTGGTTCTACATTTTTTTTAAAAGGGGACCACATTCACCCTTATTCAGGTAGTCGTTTAAAAAAAAAAAACGCGTTTAAAATGACAGAACTCCAGAGACCAGCAAATTGGTGTTTAAATAGTATGCAAAAAGCAGCGTTCTCTATGTTCTTCACTTTTCTAACCATTATAACGATAGTCGTTTCAATAAAATTCCATTTGTCGTTTCTAGAGCCTTGTTGTTTTACTGGATTTTTAGTAAAACGACTATCGGAATAAGGATGATTGTGTTGATAGGTTTTTTTGCTCCTAGAAGTTTTTTTTTTTTGGATATGAGCGTTGATATTTAAATTGTAAGAGAAAGTAAAGCCCAGATTTTTAAACTCAATAATAGCACCATATAACTTGCAAGTTCGTTTATTATAAGCAGAAGTAGATTGGCGTTATATAAAACTACTTATCCTTCTCTTTAAAATTCGATTTGAACTTTCCAATATTTTTTTTATCTTCTTCTAAACAATTTTGTTTAAACAAAATTTTATTGTCAGGTTTTGTTACACCAATAAATAAAATTTACAATAAGTTTGGTATGCAACCTATTTTAGTCCTTTAAAATGCATTTTCTAAGAATGAAAAGAACAATTTATTGAGAAACAAAATAATAGTTGGAAAGATAAAAGATGAACTTTTAAGGGAAAATATTTGTTTTCTTAGATTAGATTCCTTAACCAGTTTTTAAAGAGAGAAGTATTTCGTTGTAAAACATAACCTCGAACATATGTAAAAAGCAGTGTTTTTACACTTTTAGATTTGCTGATGTGATATAGCAATTTTGAGAAGAAATTCGAATTTTGGACATCAAAAGTCGAAAACTGTAGTTCGTTTCCAAAGAGCTAAGGAAGTAAAATTTTCCACACCATTTTAATGCTACATTTCTGATCAAGAAATTAATTGTTTATAAGCTGGTCATCTAGGCCAAAACATATTTGAGCAATATATATTTTTGTAGTTTTTATTTTTCGTCGACACCTTAAGTTTTGAAATTTCTCTACCCAAAAAAAATTCAAAGATTTTTATATGGCTTCGTTAAGTATTCACTAACTTAATATTAATCAAAGCTGGCGCAACTTAAATTAAATAGTCGTTAAACCAATCTCAAAAAGTCGCTAGATTTTAATATATGTATAATATAATATTTTTAATATTTCGAATACAAAAATTCGCTTATGCAAGGTGCTGCAAAATGATTCATCCAATTTTGTTTCCGAATTACTTTTCTTTTTACTAAAAAAACGGTTTTGAGTGATGGAAATCTTTATTTAGACCTTTACAATTTTTTCTGTTAAGTGGAAAAGATGATATCCGTCAAGAGGCTGCCGCCAGTTTTGCTACACATTTGTGCCCATTTTATCGCGATTTATCTTATGAATTTCCGCAAGATTTCCATTGATAACTATTCGCATTCTTGTAGAATATTTTCCTTAAGGGCTGTGATTGTCTGAAGTCTGAGATGGTTAAATCGGTCGTGTTGGCCATGCAAAATCGCAAAAACGGGAGATTACGCGACCAGGAAACGTGTCTCATGCTGTGTATGCTGTTGCGCCGTTTGTTGAAACCACATGTTAACCAAGCCCCGCTCATCCAATTCCGGCAATAAGAAGTCGTTTATCTTGGCCCTATAGCGTTCGCCAGTGACAGCGACCGTATTGCCGATGGCGTTCTACAAAAAAAAAAACGGCCCAATTACTCCTACACCAACGGCTTTGAGTGGATGTAATGGCTCTTTGTGCATCACACGCTGATTTTTCTTGTCCCAGAAACAGATTTTGCTTATTGACGTAACCGCTTGTGGTGGAAATGCTCCTCTTCGTTATTGAGATTGAGGATGGCTTGACAGTCATACACACGCGACGGACGGTCAGCAGACATTAACTGATGCACTGTTTGTACTTTGTACGGGAACATGTATAAGTCTCACTAAAATTTGCTGTAGAGTCCGTCTTGTGATGCCCGTCGTCTGGTTGATTGTTCTTTGTTCTCAAGGACATTGGCAGCCACAGCCGCGATAGTCTCGGCCGAACAAACAGTTCGGTGGCGGCCACGCCTTGCATGGTCTCCTGTAGTTGCAGTCTGTTCGAGTCGAGTAGCTTAGCTCCGGAATGTTTGTCCAGCTGGCGCGATACGATTAGGAAATCGACGTCAAAATTCACGCTGCGCTAATATAGATACCACCGACCGATTATTGGTCAAACAAAAAAAATCGTAAAAATCTTGTTTGTATCCTGGAGCTGGCTAGTTCAGAGATGTCAAATATGATTGATGTACGACGCTATTTGCAAAAATGAAATGAAAACATCTTCCGATAAGGTGTTTAAATTTGCGCTACCTTGTGTTTGAAAACTTGACATTTAATTACCTAGTTGCTCAATAAAACTTGAAATTTTGCTATACATACATACATATGTATGTATCAGCAACATTTTTATTTGTTATAGTTGCGGGTGTTACTTTTAAACCTTAACATTCTTTTATTCTACAAATGGTTGATCCAAAAGTTAACAGAAAATGTTGATAGAATTAATCGAATTTTTTGACGCTTACTAAATGAAGAAACGGCAACCAGGAAAATTCTTCCAAATTTAGTTGAAATTAATTTTATTTCGAAATGTAAATTTACACTTACTTATTGGAAATAAGATTTATAACTTTTAAACGAAATTACCTCATCTGCCCTTAAGAAAAATATAATAAACATAGGAGTACAAATATTTTTCTCGGTGTGGAGGTGTTAATTTTTCTTCAACAAAAGTGCGTCAGCCTATTTTCGGAAGCAAAATTATTTAATCCAAATAAAAAAAATTAAATTGACCAGGTCTCAGAAAATCCATTTTTGTCTCGTTATTTGTAATCTGATTCTAAACAACATATTGCGCATGTAAGGTATAGGTACCTATACGAAAATACCTACTTACAATTTACATTAGGTTTATTAAAAATATCTTTGTACCCAAGAACAGGAGAATACTGTCAGCAGAGACTGTATTCGAGTTCATAATGGTTCTACTGTAAACGACTTTAATATTGAAATAGCTGTTTTAGTTCGAGCTTGGTGAACGCGAGAAATAAACAAAATTCTTCTTTTAGCATTTAAGTAAAGTGCATAGGCAGGCAGGTAGGTAGGTATACCTTATATTGATATATTCCACCGAGTGAGGAAAATAACATAATTTTTATTCAATAAACGTGAATTTGATAAATACTCCTTGGTGCCTACCCTAAAATCATACATATGTATTTACGTATCTACCTACCTATGTATGTAGATTTCTATTTAATTTGAGGATGATTTTCTGCCAAACCTAAATTTGCCATAGAGTATTGAGAGAACATTCCTACCTTTGAATGTACTACGTCTTATCTGGTTAATTACTTTTTTATTTTTTTCTCATATTTTCTGTTTTTCCCATGTGTTTATGTATTATGTTCTTAATTTATGATAGGAAAATTCTTTTGTTTTATTTTTCTGGGTTTATTTTCTGTATTGTTCATTTCTATTTTATAACTTGTTCATCTTTCTCGTTCATCAATTATTGCTGCTGCTACTGCTGTTTTCCTTTACCATTTGCACTATCCCATATGTTTTTTCCCTTCTGTATCTTTCTCCTTTCCTTCGCATATTTTTTATACTGATTTTGCTTCATCTACTTGTTTTGATTTTGGGGAAGTGCGTAAATAAAATATTTTTTTTTCAGCACCTATTTAAGCTGTATGGGCGTTTTGCTGATAGTGTGAGTGCATTGTGCGTTCGATTGGTTGGAATGGGCAATGGGCATCCATCTCATTCTCAACTTTAATTTTTCAGTGTTCTCTGCGCTACTCCCTCACTTCGTTGATGCAAACTTAACGAACGTATTTTATTTAGTTTCTCTTTTGGTGGTGTCTTCGCTGAAGTTGCGTTTTCCGTTTTGGTATAAATTTTCTTGTTTGTTGTTGGTTTTGATTGGTGTTGTTGCTTCTTGCTAACTGTTCATCAGCTGATTTTGTATCGAACTGTCAAGATTAAAAGGTATGTTAGTAGTAAGAGTAGTGGGACGTGGGAGTAATTATGAGTGTTCAGTTTTTTTTTTCGATATTTATGATAATGACATGCAATGGAAAAAGAAGACACCACATTATTGTGGCAGAGAAATCTATTTTTCCTTTTTTTCCATTTCCAACAAAAGAAAACCTTCAACTGAGGATATTAGATTTTCATTTTTTCTTTTTATTAATTTTCTTTATTTTTTGCACCTTATTTACCTATATGAGACAGCGTTGCATTTCAGAAATAAATACTGAACTACTGATAACAAAGAAGCTAAGCTAGGCCTTGTGCGTTAGTTTAAGGGTAGAAAATTATTTTTATTTTATTTTTAAATTCTCTTGGATAGTTAGGTAGATACCTACCTTTATCTTGTGCTTCTTATGAGTAAATATCTACATATTTATGTACAAAAACCTTACTTCTTTTGTACGAAACCAGTGTAAATAATATTGACATAGGTAGGTATACCTATGTAGGTATAATACCTATGTATCGGGTTTTTCAATAAGAGCGCTAGAAAAGTTTTTTTAAATAAAACAAAAACTGTTTTGGATATCAATGAAATTCTTTATTCCTGTGAAAGTACGTTCGATGCCATTATTCGACAGTTTTCGAGCATAAATCGGGCGATACTGCTGCAATTTCACGTTCGATATTCGTACGAAGTTCATCAATCGTCGCTGGCTTGTTGGCATAGACCATAGACTTGAAGTAGCCCCACAGGAAATAGTCTAACGGTGTCAAATCGCACGACCGAGGCGGGAACATTTTGTACTGTGCCTGTTTTTCCACTAGACGCTCAATTGTTGATCTGCTAGGACGATTATGACGACCATAAATTGGACGTAGCGCTCTTAACGTTGAGGCCACTGACTCCGAATTTCGGTAGTAAATTTTAATAATTTCGACTCGTTGTTGGCTCGTATATCTTTCCATCATGAAATGGCAAACCTTACTGAAGAGAAATGTCAAAAGAGTGGCAAGAAATATGGCGTCTTTTGCTGTCCGTGTCGCTCTACTTTTGTAGCGTCCCTGTTGAAAAACCCTTTATATATGTACATACCTAACAGAAGTCAGAACTAATGCACTAAAAACCTAAAAGAATTCTTCCAATTTATATGGTAGTTTGTATCAATTATAGGTACCTATACTCTGTTCAACAAAAATTGTCAGTACAGGCCTTATGGGAGATCTTTTTCCAAAACAGTGGTGCCTGATGCACTTATCACTACACTACGTTGGGAAAAATGCCATTTAAAAAAGAGCAAGCCACTGACTTTCCCTAAAGAATTGTTGTTGTAATTCTTCGCAAAAAGTTGTACACCCCAACGCAACCGTTGAATTGTACTGCTCAAGGGATACTATATATATATATAGATAATATATATATATGATATATAGATTATCTATGTGTATAGATTGATATTTTTTCAATAAATATATTAATAACCCTCAAAAAACTCTCAAATTTATATAAATCAATACTTATATATAAATTACTAATCTATATGTTTATATATAATATAATTAGTAGAAGTAATTATATATATATTAGCTCTTTATTTATATAAGTATTAACCCTTTACTCAAGTCAATACAATCGTGCGCTTGTTATATACATCAGAACAGAGTTTCCATTTTATTTTATTTTTTAAGGAGCTTTTGAGAACAAGTTTTATGAAGATGAGTATGTTGAGTGTTGGCGATTTATAATGCAAACTAGGGAAACCCTGTGAGAGCCTTAAAAGGCGACACGCTTATGCATGCCAAAGAAACCAGAGTGAGAGGCAAACGTCCTATCTTCCCTGTACTGACAATTTTCGTTGAACAGAGTATAGTTCGGTGCTATATGATTATGCATGTGTTTACGCGTATAAATTAATTCGAAATTTTAAAACAATAAAGTCTTTTTCATTCTCATTTATCGTTTGCTTTAATTTGACCTAATACCAAAATATAAAACTGTAGGTTCCTAAATAAAAATATGTACATATACATTATGTATTTCTAAAATGGCCACATAGGAACATATATGTAGATACTCTTATGAGACTACGTAAAAATAAAAAACATATAAAAGTGGAACTCTACAAGGGATGTAACGATTCGTCGAGCCATCAGCTTTCGCATGTTGTACCGGGGAAATGAAGATTAGACTACGATTTGATAATTCAGGTTATTCACCACCATTTCATACAAAAACAGAAAGATCACAGGTTCGATCCCTGCTGTCGTTTATGTCTTCTTAATCACATCTTTCCTATCCTTCTTTCTCTTCCTTAAATTCACGCCCGCGCTGTGTTGATACATTTAAAGGGTAATCAAAATCCCTTGAGCTCGTGTAGATTATAAAAAAAAGATAAGATTTTATCCCATCAAATAGAAACTTATATAATTTCTTATAAAATGTCTAATGGATCCATTTATTTCAATTAAAACATCGAATGGTTTTCAACTTATTGATTTATGATTTATTTGATGAATAATATTTTTCTTTCTCATTTTATTAAACTTTAGCATTTATTAAAATTTAAATCTCGCGTTTATTGTTTTCAAGATAATATCTCTCAAATAGTGCCTTTTAGCTCTTAGCAGAGGTAGAGCATGCCGAGTATAATCGCTAAGCTCAGTTTGATCAGTGCTCCGGTATATTTAAGAAACAGTAGAGTACTGCACTGTCGAAGGCGTCGATCTCAATTTGAATTTGTGTCTTTATTTTATTTTCCCGTCTGTCATTGAAAAAAAGTGAAGTTAGCTGCGCTCAGCTTTTTACTACATTTGCTCGGTTATTTTATTCTGAGCTAATAGATCCAGCTCCGAGCTAGGTCTGATTAAAAAAAAAACAACCTGAGCGCTCTGATGTGTCTGAGCTAAGAAAAATACACCACTTTTGACAACTCAATTCCCTGCTCTGAGCTTACAAATAAAAACGCCCATTATTTGGTTCGACCCGAAGTGCTCTTCCCAGAGCATTTTCTTAGTATTTCAGGTCGAAGCCCCCTCACTTCCTCTCGGATGTTGGCATTGAGTTATTGCACTGTTCGTGACTTATTAGGCGTTTTTCTTTTTAAGTTCAGAGCAGGGAACTGAGCTGCCAAAAAAGATCTGTGTTTCATTTTTACCTCAGACACATCAGAGCGCTCAGTTTTTGTTTCTTTTTTTTTAATCAGAGATAGTTCGGAGTGCGCTCTATGAGCTCCGAATAAATTGAAAATGGAGATCGACGCCCTTGGCAGTTCAGTGCTCCAGTGTTTTTCATAAATAAATCGGAGAGCTTTGATCAAATTCTTCTCTGAGCGAACTTGACATGCTCAAACTCAGCTCAGAGTTAAATAAGAAAAACGCCTATTGGCATACACCTTACTTTCCACATTTCCTTGCAATCCACATTAACCGCAACTTGTTATTCGTTTTCGAAAAAAATATGGTCCTTCTTTGAGGCTATTCCACAATATACTGTGAATCTAATGGGCGCATTTGACGTTCAACAATTATTTTTAGATTTTCTGCAAATTTGTTTATTCACGTTACCGTTGTGGTGAAAATGGATCTCATTGCTCATTATGAGTTTGTGAATAAAACCGTTGTTCTCTGCGAACAATTCTTTGAACGCCGAGCATACTGGATGCATACTTCTCATTCTCATTTAACTCGCGAATCGATTGAATCTTATATAAAAAAAATGTAAAACTGTCGTAAAATTCATAGCAAAGACCGCCTTATCACCATCAACTGCTTATCCCCGATCAATGTTCACATAGTTATAAACTGCACGAAGTCTTCCAGTACGCGGAAGATCACAGACAGCCCCTTGTTGCTAAAAATGCTGGAATAATCGCAGTGGGCGCATTTGTAACATGAAAGAAATTTCGATATGATCTGTGTGTCTGAATAACGATGTCGACTTTCAAAATAAAATTGAACAACTTTGTTCTGTCCTGAGTCTTCCATCAAAGTTTCCAAGTTTTTTAAAGTTAGTTCTGAAAAAAAATCATAACATTACTTATGCACCACCCTGTATAATATCAGTTGTATTAGGACCCTCATGGAAAATAGCGAATCAAGCAGTTGACTTAAATTAAATTTTCAAGCGAATTTTGAATGCTTGTGCAAAAAACTTTTCTCATTTTCGGTAACGCAATCCGTTCACTGAAACGCAAGCATCTGCATCGAAGAAATACAACCCGATGACAGCACCACCCCCAAAAACCACATCAAAATGTCACTCGTAGGTGCTGAAGACGTTGTTCCACTAATACTTTTGGATTTTCTTCGGAGTTCAAGATACCAGAGTTTTGTCAGATTTTTACTTATCATAATTAATGACGTCCTAATTTTTACTAATCAAAAGTGATTGAAAACACAGTTAAAAATTGTCTGAAATTTTAAATTAAACCCCCTATTGCAAAAGATGTGATTGAAAATGTTATTCCCTAATGAGAAATTTAAAAACTTTTTTGAAAACAATGTTTTCTAAAAACAAAATCGTAGAAGAAATACATTTTTTTGCTACGTTTAACATTTCGCAAGAGGGAGAAAGAGTTTTTGCCATCCAGTTGTGCTTATTTTTCAATTTTGTCTCGCGTTCATTGATAACACCTTATTTTAGTAATAAAGCATTACACTGGAATATGTCTTACACGTTTCTATAGTTCTAAAGTTTTTCCTTTACGTTTATAATACTGTCTCTTCGAACCATTATCTTTAGATTAACATTTTTCTAAATTAATTTATCTAGACTCAAATACTAAAAAAATGGACATGTCAAGACGGAATTATATTGTTTTACATAGGCCAAGCATCTTTTTCGGAGGTATAAACTAGCAAAAAAAAAACTCATACCATGTAAAATATTTGTTTAACGTGTATTTGCGTCTGTCTCGAGTATTGTTTTTACGTTCGTATATAGATTAAACAGTCCTGTCCATATGTGTCGAAAAAAAATATTATAATTAAACGTTGGATTCTTTCAAGGAACAGGCAAAAGTGTCAACGATGCTGCCGCATCTGTACGTACTCCGCATCCAATTCCACCTGGCTGTGGCTTATATTACTTTGAGGTCAAGATTATTTCGAAGGGCAAAAATGGCTACATGGGAATTGGTCTTACTTCCGAAAATTTCAAAATGAATAGATTACCAGGTAAAAAAAAAAGTTTTTAACTAGTTTTTGAAAAATACTTCTAATGTTTTCCTCTTTGAAACTCTAGGTTGGGATAAACAATCATATGGTTATCACGGCGATGATGGTAACTCGTTTTCTGCCTCAAATCGAGGTCAATCTTATGGGCCAACATTCACTACAGACGACATTATCGGATGCGGAGTTAATTTCGTCAATAACACATGTTTCTATACAAAGAACGGCATTGATCTCGGTATTGCATTTAGGGATTTACCAGTAAGTTTCAAGAAGATAACTTAGTTATTGATGATTGATTGATGGGGGGATATCTTTGCAGTCGAAATTATACCCAACAGTTGGCTTGCAGACAGCTGGCGAAGAAGTTGATGCGAATTTTGGGCAGGAACCTTTTAAATTCGATCAAATCGAAGATATGATTAGACAGATGCGAGCCGAAACTAAAGCAGCCATATATGATTTTCCAATGCGCAGCGAATATGGAGACCCAACGACGCTATTGCACAAGTAAATATAATAGATTTTACTAGTCAAACTTCTTCAATATATTAATCTCTTATAATTTTTCTAGAATGGTCTCATCTTATCTAGTACACAATGGCTACAGTCTTACTGCAGAGGCTTTTGGGAGAACTACTGGTCAGAGCTTTACCGAGGAACTAGGATCAATAAGAAACCGACAGAGTAAGCTAATCAATACAACTTTTTAGGTCAATATCCATTACACCAAATAATTTGTATTTTTTTTTTTTGCTTTACAGAAATATTAAAACTTATTATGACTGGTAAAATGGGACAAGCAATAGAGCATACTGTACGCTCATATCCCGGACTGTTAGAGAACAATAAAAATCTGTTATTTATGCTAAAATGTAGACAATTCATTGAGATGGTTAATGGATCCGATATTGAAGTAATACATTCCACAATAATGCTCTTCGAAATTTCTTGAGTGTTATTAAATTTTGTTTTTATTCTCATTTTGTTGCAGTATACTCCTGCCAAAACAATACAAACTTCTGTTATTCAATCAACTAAGTCGTACCAAAATGGCACACCGAATAGTGCTGTGATAAGTGCAGAAAGCGTTCAAGATAATCAACAAGATATTAAAAATACGTAAGAAAATTATTTTAAATTATATTTTTTGTTTGTGTTTAATTATAACTTTTTTTTTAATTAATAGATTTTTAATAGATAATAATTCAGAAGATTTAGAAAAGTGCAACGATATATCCAACAGTGATTATTTGAATGATGTTGAAATGGAGAATGGCCATACAAATGGTAAGTTTTAACTCATAATAGTTTGTAATCTATACTTAAACAAAAATAATAAGAGTAAGTTTTATGCAAAGATTCTTCAATACGCATGCTGTTGTATTTGAACGGCGTTTCCTTGAACATTTTATTATAATATTAAAAGGTGCTTATGACAATGTCGCATCCGACGAACACTGTAGAAAGGATCATTAAGACCCTCCTGTCCGAAAGAAACTCTTTTCCTAATTTGCGTGACTTAATATTCTTTTCATACATACAATTATAAATAAGAAAAACTTTTAAGAGTTATCTAATAAAGTAAAAAAAAACGGTTCTTTATATTCCAAATTATATATTATAGCACTTAAAATGTTCTCTAGTTGTATCCAGTCTCATACCCACTCAAAGTTGGTTGGGGTCCTTTTGTATTTATTTGCGTCAACTGATTCGCATTATTCCTCTACTGAACATTTTAGGGGTTCGATTCAAACCCATGTAGTTAAAGGGTATCATACAGAGTGCAGCGTCGATTTTCGTGTTCTTGATTTCCTCGCTTTGCTCTTGCTCACTCTCCGCTCCATTATGTACACTTAGTGTTTCTATTTTTTTTTAGCTAGGCCTGTGTTCCTGTTCTTTTCCTGCAATCTTTGTCTAAGCAGGCGGGACCAAAAACTACCTGAAGAATTTTCCTCTCAAAACAACCCTTAGAATTTTTATCCAGTTCTAACGGGTACTATGCCTCTGTCCTATTATGTATCAATAGCGGGCTGATTAGTGTAGATGAACACTTAAGTAGCTATTTTTTTAGTACTCAATTGCCTTCTTACCCAATTAAAAGTCATCAAGTTGACATCGGTAAGTATATGCCGATCTTGATGGAGTACAGTTCGGCCTTTTTCCAACTTCTTTATACATTTTAGTAAAACTTCCGAGTATGCCCCTTGTTAAGCAAGCGGTAATACGCCTTGGATAATGGTTACTGGGTTGGACTCTCATGCCGGAGGTGTGGGTTCCTTTCTGCCGCTTCCACTTAAATGTAGATTGTAGATCGCCTCCATTACTGCCGGAAACTCGCACGGATAATCAGTTGAGAGTTGTAAATCACTAGCTTCAGATTCTGTAAAGTGGCATGTGCTTGCCGGCATTAGTTGTCAAATCAAGGGTTTCACTGTGATGTTCATTTAAAGCCCTTCGAAACGTTTGGATATCCCTGCTATACGATGAGTGCCTTAGATTGGTCGCTTTTTGGTCAATCTGGTTGACGCTTTTATTGAATTGGGGTGCTGTGTACTAGCTATCACAATGTTTTGCTCGCCGCAAAGTTATCGTGGGGCTTGTCATGCAGCCTGCACTTTACGACTGTGTTACCAAGGATGTCTTCTCTTTCTTAGCGTTTAAATCGCCGAAGACAATATTATTGTAGGACTATGGCACTGCTCATAAAACATATCTTTGGTGTCAACTTTCTTCTGTGGTAGTAAGCGAAAATATCAGGCTCGTTCCTATAATTGAAACTCAAAAAGTTTTGGAAGTCTGCCTGCCTCCAACGACAAATACCCCTGTACTTCTAAATTTACCATCTTTTATGTCTGTATGTTGCCTTTTAGACATGTTTTCGTATGTTTTACATGATAAGACACACGATTGTGCAAGAAAACTCTAGAGATACGTATTAATCTAATATCTCATTTCACTCACTCACTTTTACTAGTTGATCGATTTTCAATGAAAAGTGACTAACCTCACTGACTCACTGCAGTTTCAAATAAGGAGATGTGATATAAGTGTCTTAAATTCAAATTGGACTTAAATTACTTCTAGTCTCGGTTTAAACTGAATTTTAATTTCATAGATATGGAAAATTTCATTTCGAATGCACTTATTTATTCTGCTTTAAATACGTCTCTAACCAGTCTTTAGTTCATAACAACTGTTTTATAAGTCAAAACGAATATAATGACTATTGGTCTTTTTCAAAGAATTAATTTTATTTTATTTTAAATTGCAGGTAGCTCATGCAAAAATGGAACGTCTCCAACAAATTTTGCCAATTCCCTTGATGTAGACGAAGATATGGGTAAACCATTGAACTAAATGAATATTAGTTCCAAATTAACAATAAATATAACATATTTTCTAGATGTCGATTTATCGCCATCACGAAAATATTGCCATGGCTTTGAGAGAATACTTGAGTTTGGTAAAGAACTCTCACAAATGGGTCAACAGCTAGAAAAGGAAAACAAAATGAATGAAGAAGATCGACAGATGTTAGAAGTGTGTATTTTTAAAATTTAATTAAAAGTTTTCTGTAAATAAATGGAATTCTCTTCTCACATTTCAGGATGCATTTAGTCTTATAGCTTATTCAAATCCCTGGTCAAGTCCCTTGGGCTGGCAACTGTGTCCATCGAAGCGCGAAACAGTGTGCTCTGCCCTTAATTCGGCTATATTAGGTGAGACGAAATAAAATTACAAAAAATAAATAAACTTATAACAATTTAATTGCAGAATCAATGAGCTATCCATGGAGACCACCACTAGAAGTGTGTGTTGCCCATGCAGGCGAACTCCTTAAAGTTATGGCAAATTCATCGCTTGGCGCCTGCGCCTTTGTTAACATTGACGATGTATTCCCACAGAATTGACCATGTCATGTAATGACGGTGCCGCTGCCTACGGCCAATGTCATGTTTGCTACGTTAATTTAAAACAAAACAACAACACAAAATTATACAAAAAAGTTAAAAAAAATCAAATTTTGCATAATGTTTATTTTTTAATCTAATTTAATTACAAATTACTTATCAAAATTTCTAGTTTAATTTGTTGTTTGTTTCGCTCTCACTCAGTTGGGCGATTTAAAGAAATATTTTGTTTCTATTTTTTTTCTTTTTTAAGTTTAAGGTAATTAATTATTTCTTCTTGTTTTTATTGATATTTTGCTGAATTTTAAACTACATATTTAATTATTTTATTCAACCGTTGTTGTTATAATTTTTT
This sequence comes from Chrysotoxum bicinctum, assembly GCA_911387755.1. Classification (NCBI taxonomy): domain Eukaryota; kingdom Metazoa; phylum Arthropoda; class Insecta; order Diptera; family Syrphidae; genus Chrysotoxum; species Chrysotoxum bicinctum. The sequence continues at coordinate 226,476,520 of OU426987.1, forward strand.
GGTAACGATTTGGAAAATTAGATTAAAGAAAAGAAAAACAAACAATCAATTTTGAAATATTGCATAGAAATATGATGTAAATACGAAAAACAAACCATATTATAAGAGTTAATTAACAAATAGTTTTCATTTTTCTTATTTTTTTTTTGTTTATCATTTATTTATTTTTAATTTTCGCTTTTGCGGTGTGCTGCTGTTATAGAAAGTTCATTAAAGATAAACAATTTGATATAATTTACACGCGCATTTACTATCTGATTTGATTATATTGCTGTCCTTTTTTTTAAAGATGTGTCAACTTTTGATGACTAATTTAAAAAAAAAACGTTTTAGTAAATTATTGTTCTAATACTAAGTTTCATCTAAAAATTTCTCAATTTATTGAAGAGACATCTGTCAACTTACTGAGAGATTATTTCGGCAATCAAAAGAAGGTTTTGATTACCTCCATCTTTATAATATGTTCATTAGCAGTTGACGTGGTTTTTCATCCTTAGCACCACCTTCACTAATGAGGTATCTCATAGTATCTTATAGACTTTCAATAAAATACAAAAGCCATCATCCACTGCCTGATGATTTTGGCATAGATTCCACAGAGTAGACAAGGTTCAGTACGATTCTTTGTCCTAGAAAATATTGACATATGGAGCTTAAATTATTTTGGAACTCTAGTCTTTCACAGAATTTATTTATTGATAAAATTTGTAAAAGCATCCAAGAAATCTGTTTCACAAATTTCTTAATATATGTACAAGTATATTAAATACGTAACTTGCAACCAGAGTGCTTTTCAGACAAATTACTTGAATATTAAAAAGGAAAAAACTGAACTTTCACAGCCTTCCAAAACACGAGATGACGATTCAAAATTAGTGGATATACGAGTATGTATTTGGTCAATTTATAACGAAATACAGAGCCCGTATAGAGTAAGAGTGAACGCTCCATTAATTGATAGCCGTTTTGACAATCGCTCTCTCGAACTTTCTTTTTTGATGTAATAAAGACAGCTATGTTCAAAACGGCAATCAATTTAGCGACTTTAGTTTTACGCGATAAGGGCCCACTATTTAACCCCATTAATAACTTCGCTTCAATCGACTTTTTAACAAAAATTCTGCATTAATATTTTGACTTTTTTCCAAACAAATAATTTCGATACCGATCGAGATCAGAAGGTGAGACTTCATTTCGATCGAAATTGTATACCGATTAATATACAGACCAATGGTTAACATCTTATTTATATGTAACTCGTGTGTCAATAAGATTATAATCGTCAGCATTTAATCTATGGATCAAATTTAATACAAATACAAAATTGACTCCTATCGAGACTTGCCCTTAGTGTAAAAATTTTTGTCAGGTCTTAACGACACAATACTGAAAAGTAGTGACCTCAAATTATAATAAAATAAGCTGTTAAAAATGATATTCTCTGTTGAGATTCGAAGGTAGTATCGGATAGTGTTAACTCGAAACCTAGCCATGCGCAACTACCTTTTTTATAGGAAAGAAAAACCTCAAGGCTTCGGTAATCTTCCACCTGCACTGTTTTCTAGAACTCTTCTGAGATTTGTGATTTGTATTAGACTTCAGTGGAAAAGAGTGTCAAGTTAAATAATAAATTGAATTTTCATAGCTTTTTATTTAAATTTATTTATACAAAAACAAATAATTTAACTATATTTGTGCATGTTTTATTTCAATACAAGAATAAAACAAAAATATATAAATCGAAAAACCAACTTAAAAATCTGAATGTTTTATAAGAAAAAACACTTATTGCTAAGTGTTAGAACAAAACAAATAAAAAGTTTCCTCTAAGCGTGTTAATATTTATACACAAGTATAAACAAAAAAACAAAATTAACAAAGTGATTAAACAAAGAAAAAAATCAAGCCTAACTTGAAAAATTTAGATGACGCCTATACAATATATTGTGACTGTAGTTTGATAAAGTTTAAATATTTATTATAAATGTGAATGAAATCATTTATTCATCTCTAAACATAAATTTAATAGAGACTGTAGAAATTGAAAACAAAAATAAAGAAATAAATTTTATTCTCAGATCCCAAGTAGAATTTAATTGCAAAATATTTGAATTTCTCTTTGAAGTTCCAGTTAAACTTGAGTGATTTTTTCTTTTGTTCTTACATTTTTTCTTGTTCAATCAAATCTTCTATACAAACAAAAATATGTATTTCAAAAGATCCTTGGCAAAGTTATGTAGTGGTTTTCTTTGTTGGAGTTTAAAATCATAGCGATTTTTCAATTTTCAATTTATTGTAACTTTCGCACCTCGGTCAAAGTAAAATCACAATATTTTCATTAAATAAAACAAAGTTTAGAAGTCGTTAAACATTAGTAAGCTATCCGTACGGATCGAATCATTTGGTTCGAATTACAATACAAATCTTCTGAATTTCTGCTATCTTTCATTTCATGTAACAACAATTATTTGGGCATTACATCAGCCGTTACATAAGTTGGTCATTTTGATAAGGCGTGCGGCGTAGTTGTTAGCAGAACGCCAATCGAATGATTTGATCTACACGAATATCAAAATAAAGCTGACTTGATTATGTTCATTTAGAAAAGTGGCTTAATTGAAAATACTATAGATTTTTAAATTTAACCTTAATTTACAAAAAAAAAATATAATACTAAAAAGCAACAAATAATATTTTGAACAATTATACAGAATTTAAAAGAAAAATTATTAGTTATAATAATAATAATAATCCTTTTTTTTGAAAGTGCGTATATATTATTAATAACAAAAATATTATAAGTTATATTCTAAGCAAAACTAATAAAACAAGTGTAATAATTTTAATATTTAAGAATAATATAAATTAAGAAAACAAATTTGAAATATATACATATATACGAACAAGAAAAATAAATTAATAAAATCTATATAATTCAGTATTTTTACTTATTTTAGATCACACGTAAATACATAATGCCAACGTAACCAACCTGTCTTTTTAGGCATTTCTCCGTGGCGTTGAGTTGTTAGGCCTAAGGATTAGCGGTCGTTTCTAGCAGCTGCCACCGACACTTCTTGTGAGAAACTGGCAAAGTCATCTGGCTACAGCTGGATCTGAAACGCTCTAAGTGCTTTTTATCTCTAAGCAGATTAAACATCGGCTACGTTATAGGTGTCATAACCGGACACTGTCTAATAGGCTCGCAGTATTCTAAAAGGATTTTTGCAGAAGCTGTATAAGCGAGGAAGGATCGATTTCTCATCTTCTGTGTGCATGTCCTGCTATATCTGAAAGACGTAGTCTCCATCTAGGAGAGTTCTATTATAATGATCCTAGCGACCTTGTAAATATAGACATTAGTGGTCTCGCTTCGTAAAGAGCTCTAAGTGGTTCAACGAGTAGGAAGAAAGTCTACTTGATTCATGTGTGAAACGTCAAATGTGGACAATAATAGGTGCGTTTTATTATTCACAAATCTATGGATCCGGATCTGGATTGAGTTTTAACATGTATTACAAAAACAATTTGGGATCTTGTTTTTTATCGGGATCGATTTCAAAGATCCAAAAATCAGTTATTACACTGGCGAGTAGATGGCTTTTTATGGTAAGGTAGTGTAAGCTATAGTGTAAAGAAAAAAGACAAGAAATAATTGAAAATTTACAAACCCAAGGATAAAAAGGGACGGACTTATAACACTGCTGTCACTAGGATCCGTATTGTTTTATTTTCAAGGGAAGATCCAGATCCGGATCCAGATAGATTTGTGAATAATAAAACGAACCTAATGTTCCATTTCAAAATCAAAAAAAGATTTTAAAAAAATTGCTTCGCACAATTAGCGTACAAAAAATCACAGCTGTCGGCTTTGACGTTTAATGTCTGTATGTTGTGTCTGTTCCAATGCAATCTCTGAAAAAGAAATTCTTTTTGTTAATAGAAATTGTCTTCTTATTTCGCCCAGACTATTCGGGTTAAAAATTATCTGTAAAGGCAGTAAAATTTGGTTTTCTCAACCGTGACCCAGGGCTCGTATCGCGTAAGACTAATGTCGATTTCATTTACACTTAAGAAATCAATTTTTGTTTAAAGATTTGAATTCCTCGCCAGATTTTGCTTTCCTTTACACCAAAAATATCGATTTTTTTGTACAGGGATCAAAATTTTCAAATCCATATTTAAAGCGAGCGATTAACATGTATATATGACGCACATCAAACAATAACATTTGATCATAGGATCGGAATACGTAGTGAGTAAAGGAAATCGATATAAATCGATCGCTCAAAAAATTGATTGTGATTTTGAACTGTCTCTATCATATCAATAAAGAAAGATAGAGAGAGAGTCATTGTCAAAATGACAATCAATCAATTGAGCGATCGCTTTAGTCTTAGACGATACGGCCTCAGAATACTGTCTTTAATCCTCTCTTAACTTGACAATTTTGATGATTGTTATACCTATTCCTTAGGTATAACAAAAATCTTCTTAATAAAAAAAGAAAACTATTGAACTAATATCTTAGGACGAAATCGGATCAAGATCTTTATAACTATGTTTCCACATTTAACGACTTTTCATACTTATGTGAATCTCTTTACTCAAACCATCTTATTCAAACCCAATTTGACCTATTCTTGAAACCAAAACACTTTTTTCAGTTAATAAATTCTAAAAAAAGGCTCGGCAGTTATCCCTCAACTATGAAATACTCCAATACCTCATCAACTGACCCTCACAATATCTCCAACATTTTCGCTGACTTCTTTGACCAAGCATTTTCGTCAAGCAACTCCAAAATAAATCTCGATTTCCTTACTATATGAAGGGTTGCAACCAAACATCTTTAGTATCGATTAACAATATGTCAAACGTCAGTGATTAATCTGCTTATCGATGTTCTTAAGAAATAGTGCGTTACAAAACTCGCTCAACCACTCGCTGTTCTCTTTCAATTATCTATTTCTCGAAGTATATACCCCGGGGTAAGAGTCTTTCATTATCCCTATCCATAAAAAAGGATCTAAAAGCGCAGTCTCAAACTAAAGGCCAATTTTTAAGCTTTCTTGTATTCTCAAATCAAGCAGTGATCCTACTGCGGATATTAAATTTGTTATTCATATAAAATCCTGCTGTACTACGGATAACTTTTTTCAAAAATACACGGCTATTGTGATAAATACGCATAATAATTATCAACTTGTTTGCGTCAAGAAAAAAAGTAATTTTTTCATAGTTTGTTCGAAAAGGACTAAAATAACGAATTTTATCAAAACATAATTTCAACTTCGAAACCTCGGTCGGATCTTTATACTGCGCCTCCACTGAACGATAATCTGAGATTAACTCAAATCTACTTGAAATCTTCTTGAAATCACTAGATTTACCATACAAAAATTAATCAAATAAATATACTTGAAATCTACTGTACTGAACGGATTCACTTTTCCATTTCCACTGAATCTGACAGTCTGATGGAAGAAAAAAGAAAAAAACAACAGTCTGTTGACAAACTGAACAAAAAAAAACATTTTTATAGCTTTCAATTGTGATACTGCTTGTAATTAAGATTTTAGATGTCAAAATAAATCTAACTAGTCCAGTGGAAACACTACTAGATTATTTTAAATCAAACTGGAAAATAATCTAGATTATCGTTCAGTGGAAACTAAGTATTAGTTAACAGACGTTCTTTATGATTTATAAGGATGATTTTAGAAAAAAGTGTTCTTTTGTATAAATCTCAAAAGCAAACTGCAACCAAATATCCGACTGAATTCATCCATTCCTACTAAGTACATATATTTCTTTCATCTACTACAATTCCTCATTTGAATCTCATTCCCGAACGCACTATTGTGTACTTCTTGTGAACTGTCAAACGTTCGATTTTTTTCCACCCTAAAAAGTTGCTTTTGCTTGACCAAGTGCTAATAATCCTCGTAATTTTAAGTTAAATTCCAATTTCAAAGCAAATTTACGGGCGGCTATTGAAATTCATCATATTTGCCAATCAATTTGATAAATTATTTATTCACAAGTGATATTCTACCCTTTCGAAACTAGAAATAAAAAACCTCCCTCTCAATACACAAGAAGAATTAAAACGAGAAAAAAACGTCGAATACATCAAAAAATCATCCCGATCCGATCATCGGCTTTTTTTTCTGTGTGTGTTGTTAATCGAGTGAATTTGCAAATCAAATTAAAACAAATAAACCAAATTAAACAAATCGTGAATTCGGTTGAAATCGATTGGACTGATACGCGATCAGTGCAAGTGAATGAAGTGTTCTGTGAGCATTTTTCCAGTGAAATAATTATTTAAACGAATCCCTAGCGAGTCCCACCCACTTTTACGCTTTTTCTTAGGCTTTTCAACTCTTGACAGCTGCTACTCTAGGTCTCCTGGTGAGTGCACATCTACTATCTACTGAGTGGAGCTATGTTTTCTATTTAAACTTAAGCATACACCCTTTTACTATGAAAAATAAGAGGGGCTGAAGTCAAGCAGGGAGCAAAGCGGCGAAGTAATTTTTGGTTTCCAATTTTAAATCAAATTGCTCACTTTGATGGAGTTGCCATAAGATGCGATTTAGTCAGCAGCAAGGTACTTAACATCTTGTAGGTCGACTGATAAGATAACCTGCTATTGTCGGCAAACAAGAGTCAGTTGAAAGGTGCGATATTTCTTGGAAGTGGCACCGAGATCGACTTCCGCAGAATGTTTTTTTTATCGAATTCCAGTTGGATTTTTGTGTTATCAGTTGGATTTTCTATTTAAAGGTACACGACGTCATCTCTAGTCGAAAATCATAACAGCTGCTGTGTTGTTGGAATTAATTTTTCTTGTCAAATGTTGCAACTTTTATGAAAGGTAGACAATAGTGTTTTAAATATTTAATTTTTTTTTGTCTCGTTAAAAAAAAACTAAAAATTCACGGCAAAGTAAAAATATAGGTTTTCTACTACACGAATGTGAAAAGCTTCTTTACCATTGTTTTATTCAAAACTAATATAAATCCGTAAATTCTATTTTACTTTTTTAATCTCTTAACCCTGACTCCAAGGGTTCAATTCGAATCGGAGCAAAGTTTAAATAAGACACAACGTAAAAAGTCGCCACTTGATTTGGTGCGTTCCCAAGAGACAATTAATCGTTTCCAATAGACTTGAGGTTTCACCAAATTTCTAAGAAAATATAGTTAACCCCACATAAGTGTCGTTCTGTCTTATTCATAAATGTTTGATTTTTGTATACGTATCTTATCTTATGAGTCGTTGACATTTATCTTGGCAGAGAACATTTTCGAGACCTATCGGACGCAAGCACAATATGCTTAGAGCAATGATTTAAAATTGCCATACCAAACCGATATTGATGAAACTTTGAGGGACTGAACTAAACGACACGCCATGAGAAATAATAAAAACATTTTTAATAGCAAAAGATACCTAGTAGTCTAGCCCTGTGGCCCAATTAGCCCTGAAGTGCGCTATTTTTATACCATAATCTGTGGATGGAATAAATATGGGAAATTGTGAATATTTTCACGGAGTCATCCAATTTGGATTGAGTTCAAAAATATGGATGTAGTAGGTTTGATGTCTCTTATTGTGTGTTTCATTTTGCATAATGATCGGGAAACTGGAGCACTCACTCAGCCCGACCACCACACTCATCCGACACTCTCCCAAGCTAGGCAGCTTGTTGACTGATACTGAAAAAGTAGCCAATCCGATTAGGTGACTATCCGCCCTCCCGCACCGTAGGACTCCGTCAAAGCCCTCATTTCATTCCTATCAATTCCACAATGACCCGGAACCTACAAAAAAATTTAGACTTGCTGAAATGTTCTCTTTAAAAAATAAGTTTCGTTAGTAATAATTATACCACTTGACATAATTGTTAGTCCATTGAAGGATCACCCCTTAGGTGCAACTTTTTTCACATAAAATGAGTTTTTCCTCTTTGCGAAAAAACGTAAAATCTCATGACAAAGAGCCCCTCAAGGCATTCGGATTTGATACAAAATTACAGAAGTCCTTAATTCATATCGACTAGTGAGAGCTGTATAGGGGACCAAAATTGTTTTTTTTTTTTTGGTATTAGTGCCTCGCCTCGAATCTGCAAACTTTTTCGAATACAGTGGCGATTAACAGCTCTAATGTTTTCCTGAAGTGCATACATTTATTGGCCCCAAAAAATCCTATAGAGAAAAAAATCTTGGTGGCTTAAACTGAACATCACTAAGGTCCGCAGCATTAATTTCAGAGAAAAAAGTCCGTTAACTTGGCTCGGTAAGGCAATTCAGAAACGTAGCCCAGGTCCGAACCTGCATCATTTTTAAAGAATCGTTACCCAATTTCATCGTCAGCTTCAAAATTGCATCAAAAAATTACTCTTTTTATGTGAAGAGGTTCTTCTAGTATTTCAATTGGATTTTAAGAGGTCCATGGTAGTAAGGTAGGAATGGTGGCCAGTAGCAGTCTTGCTCAGAGACTCAAATAACGCTAGAGTTCGCTATTTTGAAACCATAAAGTCGTGTGACCTGTGGATTTAATGGGATATGATGAGGGATTTATGAGAACCCCTCTTCTTGAAGGTCACTAGCTTGCTGACTTAACATCGAAGAGTACCTATTACAGAAGTCGTCAAGGTTCGTCTCAGAACCACTTCTTCGTGTAAATATTAAAGATAAAGTCTTTGATGTTCAGTTCAGATAGTTCGTGAAGGTCGTCGAGGAATAACTTTCCAAATAGTTGGGCACTCATTCACACTAGAGCAAAACGTTTACAGACGAAATGAAAGAATGATACTCAATTAAAGAGGAAATGTGACTTTTTTCTTTTTCTGCCGATCTCCACAACTGCGAATATAGATATTGCAAGCACTACCCAGTTTCGCTGCATGTTCTTCTATTGGCCAGTGCCCAGTGCATGTTGCAACTACTCTGGCTATGTCTTGTGTCGGTCTGCATACTAGGACTTTTGTTCGGGTTTGTTCAAAATGAGCCAAATCTTTTTGGATATAATGCAGTTGGTTGAACTGCTACCTATGATTGTATTTTGTGAGAAAAGTTGACAAGATTTTGTTCTTGATAATACCAAGAGGAATGTTAACTCTTTCCGCAAGTGAGCTAAAGAAGGACTGACTGATCCTTGCCTGCTAGTCAGCCCTTAGATAAAGTGACATTTAGGTTAATGTTCCGGTTCGAAAGCTCATCTCGTTATTGCTGGATCAATTTGAAAGATGAAAATGTCGAATCAATGGTCTCAACAGCTGACTGGCTGCCTGTAAAAATGGCCATATTCCGATTTTGATTTGAATCTAGTTTAAGTGTTGCATGTTTCCCTTTTTGCAAGTACTTCAGCTTAAAAAATACTGGAAACATCGAAAAGACCTACAGACATTTAAAGACTCAGAGAAAAATCCCGAACCGACATCACGCTCCATCGTTGAGCGCCATAGAGTAAAGATAGATAGTTGAGTGTGCTTTCTAGATCGAATAATAACTTTAAAATCATTACTGATGTCCTGTAGGGGTGCAGTAGACAGTGCTAATTGAAAATATGTTTTCTGGGATCAGGTTTGTAATGTTGCTGTGTCCGTAAAGTTCGGTAACAATATGAATCTTGGAGTCTTAACGCACTGCAAGATACTTAATTTAAATATGTATGTCGAGTCTTATAAGGTGAAGAAAAACGCTTAAAGCATCCATTGGAAAGGATAATAGTGCCCGCGTAGTGCCAACTCTAGTTGTTCTTAGGACCTTCTTAAGTTTACTAACGTTCTACGCTTTGTTGAGTGCAACCCACCGCATAATCGAACCATACGCTAAGATCGCAATCACCACGTCTGTGTAGGTCCATAAAATCATATTCGATTGCAGGCCCCACTTTTTACAAAATGTTTTACTACAGGCATAGAAAGATAAGCAAACCTTCTTAACCCGTTCTTCAATAGTTTTTTTTTTTTCGAGTTTTATATAGCGTTGAGAATAAATAATTTAAAATATTTCGCACTAAAAGACAAGTGACATCAGCATTGTAGCACGTACTTGCTTCCTGATAAAACCACATGTTGTCCATATCCATATCATTCAACTTGAGCCCTCAAAAATTGATTATCATAGATCGGTAGACTTTTTGTTGATCGATAAGGCAATGCCCTCGTCGTTTTCGAAGAACTACAAACTGATGATGCCGCTGCCGCCGGCGAAAATTCAAAATAATTGTGAATTGGCATTGCTCCATTGCCATGGCTGTTGTGTGTGAAAAATAAAAATGAATAGCAAATAAAACAAAATGGCAACGATAAACTGTACAAAATTTTATATTTCGAGCTTTCCTCCACTAAAACATCGAATTAACTGAACACAATATCTTTGGCCAAGAGCATCATCACATACTGAAATCCTAAATCATAGGTATAGGTATTTTATTATCACATTCCTTCTACCTGGAAGATATTTTCAACGGAGCAAAGGTTATTACCACTATAAAACCGTTAACTCATCTTGATTAAGCCTTAGCTTTGTCGATGATTAATATAATAAGTGAGAACTAAGTGCGTCAAAAGTTGGCAAAACAAACACAGCTCTCACGTCCCACACATGTTATGTACGTAGTTCTTGAACATCTGAATCAAAAGTATGAAACCACACTTCTCATTTCATAATCTACAACCTACAACCAGTGGTATAAGCACTTTTTGAAAAAAAAGAAAAGAACTGCACTCGTTGTTCGCATTTTATTCCCATTTTTTTTCATTTTTAATTGTATTTCCAATTCCAAGTGTTCTGTGTGAACTACTCTCTGACTAATAGCAAGCACCTCATAGCCCATAACTATGTATGTGAGTCGTAGTAACTCAATGAATATCAATTGCTCTTGGCTCGATCTCGGAATCATTCATGAAGTCGTGGAGACTACGACGGCGGGCGATGACGGTGCGGCGGGGGCTCCGACTTGTGATATCAATTAGTATATTTTTGATTTCATATTCTAGAATCGTAAAAAAAGGGAGCGGGCTTGTAGTCAAGAACGTTGTTTTTTTTTTTTTGTTAAATTCAATTATTATGGTGTGTGCTTAAGTTTGTAGGTTTCAGATTTTTCATTGCTTGCACTCATCTTTTATCCAGTGAGTTTATCATTAATTAATTACAACTTTTTTTTCAGGATTCTTATCAATTCGAAATTGAACAAAATCAAAAAACAAGTGCAATATAGTTTAAAAAAATAAAAAAAAAAAATAAATTTATAACAGACAGACGGAAAGCATACCACCACATTCAACTAACAATGGGATGTACCACATCAGCTGAGGAACGTGCCGCAATTCAACGCTCCAAGCTCATTGAAAAGAATCTCAAAGAGGATGGAATTCAAGCGGCAAAGGATATTAAATTGCTGCTCCTCGGTAAGTACAGTATACTTTTAGGTGTTATTTTTTCTTATTTCTCACTATTCTTTTATAGTGTTTTAATATGTTTTTTTTTTAATTTATCACTGGCGGTGATTTATAAAAGTTGTGTTCATATTCACAAAAATAAAATTTTAACTGGAATTCTTCTTATTTTACCATAACTTTTGATGTCCTGTTGGAAACTTTTGGATATTTGTTTGTTTTTTTGGTATAAATTTAAACAACAGATGGAGACGTACAACATACATGTATAGTTGTAGGAGAAGGAGGAAAATGTTTGTACTTGTCGTCCTTTATTTTATATTATTTTGACTTACTCTTGGCCAGGATCCAAGAAGCAATATTACATTTTTTTTTGCTTCTGTTTTAGAAGGTGTCTACTAGTGTCTGCCAGTTGATAGGGGAGATTATGAGGACGATAATATTAATAGTGCAACAGTTTGTGTTTGCATATAGTGTTGATCCTTCAGACATATTGTTTGTGATGGACATTTTTTACATTTTTATTTTATTGAGTGTTCAGAATTTTCTTCATTGATTCATTGGGAATGTCGATAGTTGAGGAATTTTAAAGCAGTTGATTCATGGTAGTGGAAAAAGATCCTTGCGGTTTGAACTTATTAGAAGTTTTTTAATTAGCAGTAAATTATATATTTTTTGTTAACTCTTGAAGATGGATTATTTGATTATTTGAACTAAAATATTATTTTTATTGTAAAAAAATATCAAAAGCTTAACCCATTCTTTAAGTTTAACCTGTCAAACAGATTTTTTTTTTGTATTCGGATACAATTTCCAATAGTTACTCCATATCATTCTATAAATAGACAAACAGAATACAGCCCTAACTAAAGGAAAACTTGTTGTTATGTTCTAAGGTCACTTGACAATATCCTGTATCGTTGTCTATTTCATGATATAAGTTCATTGCACGATAACAGTTTTGTCACCTTCTAATTCTAAAAATAAACACTGAACCGCCTTGTGAATTCACCAAAACCAACCGATGCAAACACAACACATCCGTGCGTGGTCGTTATTATGAATTGGCTAAATTTGACCTCGAAATTAATAAAATTAATTCAACCAGGGCTAACTATCAATTGACACGGTCAGTATGGTTTGCTGCACCAAACCAAGGACAGTGTAATTTTTTTATATTTTAATATGAAAGTATGATGGTTGCACATGTGTATGTACACAAAGATCATTGCTATCAATTCCATTGACAACTTTATTAATTTAATGGCCGTAAAAATTGACCACATTTATCTATCAAAGAGGTTTTTGATTCTAGGCAAATGCTTAAAGTTATACAAATACCTTGAAATTTAACTTTAATATTTGTCCTTAGGCGCACCTGCATCGTCAGAGCCATTCAACCATATAAATCTTTTGAAAACTCCCTCCAAAAACACCTGTGATTTTTCGCAATCCTTGAATGTGTTTCCTACACGCACATTAATTAATAACCCATACGCCCGCCACCTGTCAGACATTTCGATAATATGACGGACAGACGGTTGACACTGCCAATCTATATGCAGCTGAGCAGTGCAGCGTGGAACTGCGGCCGGTGGGCGGCGGCGGCGGGTGATGCGTCGCCTTTGCAATGGGAAGGTGTGGTCAGTTGTTGTGGTCAATTGGAAATTCCATTACCGTTTAATCGATCCATCCATCATTCACTATGTAAATCAGTTCTATACAGCTACATATATGTAGATTTTGACGTTTTTATGATGTGGTTTGATGCGACCGCTTTTGGCAGCATTTGATGGATGCAACTAGCTCCACACATCCGTGTTACAGCATCTGGCTGGATGGAAGGAGGTGGTTGTGTGATAAAATCATATGCATAGTCCTTGCACAATCTAAATTCATTGTAATTGACCCGGAAATTTGTGATGCAATATCAAAGTCAATTTAGTAAGATGAGCCATGCAAAGCATTTGGGGTGATGTTAATGCTTTTGTTGGTCCGCCTAAAACCGATTCGTATTAAGGGTATATGAGATAATGAGTGTACTTAAGCTAACACAGAGCTTTATTGAAAGCTATAAAATGTCTATATAACTTTATTTGTCTTTCTACATACATATAGAATGTGTAAAGTGCTTATAGTGGACATTAAATAATAAATTGGTATAGTTAGTGCCAAGCGCTTAGTTGCTATTAAGTCTCTTAATTGATGGTTAAGTAATGATTTATGCAAAATATATTTTTAAGAATTAAAAATATTATATTCAATTGTTTTAGAATGTTTAAGCTGATTTTGTATAGGTCAAAGCCTGTACCTACATCTAGACGTTATCGACCTGTATGATTTTCTCAAAAGGTTTTTATGACCTGCATTCGAATCCGATTGCAGAATTGCCCAATTTGGTTCTAGTTTTCTAGATGTTTGAATGTAAAAGTTCAATCACAACGTTTTGTATGGTTATGTAACATCACAAATTAATTTGTTTCGTTATGTTATAATGGGTGATTTTTTTGCTATTTTCTTTTTGGCAACACTGTTTTTGACAGCTCACGCACGTTTCGTGTTTCGTGTCACTGTCAAATATCTTTAGTTTAATCGACCTACTGAAGCGGCTATTCGGGGTATTGTGACTAAATTTCGCACCAAATTAATATTGTTTGACATTAAACCACCAACACGCTTACGTAGAGTGCGAACTGAGGAAAATATCGCAGCTGTATCGGCCAGTGTTAGTGATGACCGTGAATTATCGATTCGGCGCCGTTCGCAGCTTACTCCATTACGTGGAAAATTTTGCGAAAGGATTGTAACGAAGCGTTCCATGCTACTCCACTCTATATGACTTCTGCATTAATACCGAGAATTGTGCTTCGCTCAATTCAATTCACAACCACCATGAACACTATATGAAAGCTATAAAATGTCTATATAACTTTATTTGTCTTTCTACATACATATAGAATGTGTAAAGTGCTTATTATTTATAGTGGACATTAAATAATAAATTGGTATAGTTAGTGCCAAGCGCTTACTTGCTATTAAGTCTCTTAATTGATGGTTAAGTAATGATTTATGCAAAATATATTTTTAAGAATTTAAAATATTATATTCAATTGTTTTAGAATGTTTAAGCTGATTTTGTATAGGTCAAAGCCTGTACCTACATCTAGACGTTATCGACCTGTATGATTTTCTCAAAAGGTTTTTATGACCTGCATTCGAATCCGATTGCAGAATTGCCCAATTTGGTTCTAGTTTTCTAGATGTTTGAATGTAAAAGTTCAATCACAACGTTTTGTATGGTTATGTAACATCACAAATTAATTTGTTTCGTTATGTTATAATGGGTGATTTTTTTGCTATTTTCTTTTTGGCAACACTGTTTTTGACAGCTCACGCACGTTTCGTGTTTCGTGTCACTGTCAAATATCTTTAGTTTAATCGACCTACTGAAGCGGCTATTCGGGGTATTGTGACTAAATTTCGCACCAAATTAATATTGTTTGACATTAAACCACCAACACGCTTACGTAGAGTGCGAACTGAGGAAAATATCGCAGCTGTATCGGCCAGTGTTAGTGATGACCGTGAATTATCGATTCGGCGCCGTTCGCAGCTTACTCCATTACGTGGAAAATTTTGCGAAAGGATTGTAACGAAGCGTTCCATGCTACTCCACTCTATATGACTTCTGCATTAATACCGAGAATTGTGCTTCGCTCAATTCAATTCACAACCACCATGAACACATGACGTCACAGGAAAATCAAACGCATTAATATTTTTCATTCACCACTTACATAGTTCACAGTCAGTTTCTACCGAAAAACCATCAAGAGGACCTACTTGGGTGAACAGGACATACCTACTGGACAACCGGGACTGAACAACCCGAGTCAAAAACCAAGACAATTTTTCATAATGCTAATTTTGAACCATGTACATTACAAATATCATAATTTTTAGAGTTTAAGTCATTTTATAAGTTAGGCCCCCTATGTGCCAACAAATTTCTACCCTATATATATTATCCTCAAGTTTCACAATTGTATATATTAAGTTCAATAAAAAACCTTGAAACCTTGAAACCTTGAAACAGGACATACCTCTTCGCTCATACATACAGTCAGGTGGCACAGTAAATTGATTGCATAAGTCTTTCGAAGTCCAGTCGTAGACAAGAAGTATAGACGAGTTGGTCATTTATCTTTCCTTGGTTTTTGCGGAGCCTCCCCCCTCCAGTTGTAAGGGGTTTCGTATGAAGACAAGTTAGGTAGGTGAGATTGACAAGCTATTTCTTATTAAGGCTTCCCCCCCACCAGCGGTAAGGGGTCTTAGTTCGAATTTTAATGTCCTAATTGCCACCAGGGGCTTCGGTACCTGCTGATGTACTAGAGCGTTAGCCTGCTGTTTAGTGCCACCAGGGGCCTTGAACCTGCTGATCTACCAGAGCGTTAGCCTGCTGTTTAGTGCCACCAGGGGCCTTGAACAAATACTGTGTTGCCTTGAAATCAATATCAATGATCTTCAACATGATGGCCTTATTTCTGTAGAGTGTGCATTTCGTTAGCCTTAAGAGATCTTTAACAGAGCCGGTATAAAAATTTTTTTTTTACGATCTTTTGGAATATGGTAAACCTTAAAGCAAACATAAGATTCGTTCGTTCAACTTTTGCCAGGTTTGACCCAGATTTTCTTGACAACCCTCAGAGTTGTCAACAAAAACTGGGGTTTTCGGTTTTCAAAAAACACCCAAGGGCTATCAATTGATTCGTTGACAACTAAAAGCAAGACTAAAAAATTTTGTGATCTGATAAAACTTTAATTTTGTTATAAATTAGTTTTAAAAATGAAGGAAAACAATTTCGCGTTTTTGCTGAATGTTTCATCTGATGAGTACAACAAACATTTAATTGCAAACACAAGCAATAACATGCAACATGCGAATAGCCAAACGACAACAAAATAAATACATAATATGAAATATCATATGACTTTTGACAGTTTGATCGTTACCTGAACTCGCCCCAGCAATCTACTTCATGGCGAGTTCAGGGCGACCCCAGGTCTCAAAAAAACACAGAATTTGCTCACCAATGGGGGTGGCCGTGGCGCGATGGATGTGTGCTCGCCTGTCAACCTCATGATCAAAGGTTCGATCCCTGCCGTCGTCTATGTCGCTTTAATTCCATTAAAAACCTTCTAAAAATTGTCATCAATGGGTTGCTGGTTTACTCATTACATGTTGTTCAGGCATAACACTAACAACATGTAATTGAGTTAAACTTAGTATGCCCAACAAGGATGAACACGAATAAATTAATGTGAATTATAAGCGACATAGAAATAAGACACGGCATTTCTCCGCTTTAGCTGAGCCGCCATCCCTGGAGATAAAAATATCTGAGACAACCACCAACAGTCTCAGAACATCGTGCCACACATCTTTCCTATCCTTCTTTCTCTTCATTAACTTCACGCCCGCGCTGTGTTGAAACATTTAAAGGGTAATCATAATCCCTTGAGCGCGGGTAGATTATAAAAAAAAAAAAAAAAAAAAAAACCAGGGTGAATTCAGGTTTTTCAAAAAACGATTTAGGGCGACCCCAGGGTGACTTCAGCATGGATTGACAGTTCGGTTTGACGTATTAAAACAGGGATGTCATATGTATCTGTACCACCAATTATATTGTATCATACAATAAATGCATAATAATTGGAGCTTATTTTAGAAATGTTTTCATTTTTTTTTTGTTGCCACGCCAAAAATTCGTAATTGAATAAAATCTGGTAAAAATTTAACTAAAATTAATTAAAGCTAAAACGTGCCACCGAGTATTTTAAATTTCTTATACGAAATGCAAATCAATGCAGTTTTCAAAATTGTTTACTCAAAATTTCGATAAAAGTGGATGGAAAAAATTTAAACTTGGAACAATTTTTCTACCTTCTTAAAAATATAACAGATTTTACGTAAAAACAATGGCGCAAAATTTTGAACAGCCTTTTATTAAGGCATTAGTATGATACTACTTAACAATTTGCTAACTTAAAAGTAGTTTACTAACTCATTCTTAATTTTTAACATTTTCTAACTAGTATCGTACTAAAAGAATTTTCTTAATAAATTGCTTCTGAACACACCTAAAACAATGACATTTCGTGTGAAAAAGTAAGTACACGAACCTTTTTTGATGTTTGCAAATGTCAAAGAGTCATATGAAGCTAGCACGATACTAAAAAAATAAAGTAGGTATTCGATGATTTTAACTTTAATAAAAGGGTAGGGAAAGTATGATGCTAGATTCCATTAAAATTTGCAAATTCGTTGTTTTAACCTAGTATCATACTAAAACTGCTTTAGCATCGTACTAATTCAATTAAAATTTTGCGCCAGTATTTATAAGGTTAAATACCATTTAAAAAAACGAAAATATATTTTTTTTACTTTTTATAGTACTTTATAAACATAATAAGTCAAGTTTTAAGATCTTCTGCTGGTACTATATGCTTTAAGGGTGCTTTAAGGGTGGAGACGAAAGAAATCCAAATATTTTAAAAAATAATCACCACCCTAATATATGGTCTTCCTATGTTTTCTAATTTGATTAAGGTAAAGATGTTTAACAAAAAATGAAAATTCCAAACTTAAACGCCTCCTAATGAACACTGTTAAATGTTCACGCACTTTAAACCTAACCAAATAAAAACTGAGTAAAATTCAAAATATGTTTTTACCCTTCTGACACCCTTAAACTAAAATAAGGTCATTGACCATAGTATAATAATAGGGAAATAACTTCTGTTGAGAATATATAATGTACATTTGTACCTGCGAAGGACATTAAATTCCGTGACTTGTCGTTTTTACGATTTGATGAATAAAACAGAGGAAAAAAAAATTGTCGACAAGTTGAATGTCTTTCAGTGTATAAGTAATGAAATGGGCTTTTGTTATCAAAAATGCAATAAACATGTTAGATCAGGGATGTATTAGGTTTTACAATAAATACTGCTAACGTCTTAAAAAGGACGTGGGAGCTTATGCGGTTTCTTTTAGTGAATCCTTTTATCTAGAACTCTTGCGACAGCAAATTCTTTTCGAGGTGAAGGTGAAGGCGTTTGACTAGTATATACTTATTTTGTTTTTAAAAGGTCTTTTATGCTTTTTCTGTGAAATTTAATTGGGAACATTGTGTATTTGTCAGTAAACATGCATCGTGTAATCCTTCAAACGTCATAATGTTATCATTGAATATAAGCCTTTCATTGAGAAAACGAAAAATTTCATTTACATAATTATTTTTTAATTAAATATCAGCCTATGACGGACTTCGTTGTTTCCATGAATAATCCTTCATACATAAATGCATTACCCAAAAGTTCCGCAGATTTGTTGAAAAAAGTGCCCAAGGTGTTAAAGCCTTTTCTGTGGGCCATCTTCTCCAGAACGATAAGTATTGAAAAAGTCACATGCTAGAGTCGAAACTCTTGTCACGGTAAGAATAGTTCAGAGGAGCTACTCCCTAATTGCACCCATCGTATTTTATGATGTCACGGCAGAAGTTCACCCGGAATCTCGAGTGCGAACATCGACATTTAGAGCTCCTGACGACGAATGCTATCATTTCCGGTTTTGAAGTCTCTATACACACTTGTATTTGACGACTTTATTGTTTGTTTAAGACGCTCAGACTGTTAGAGGATAGAATCTTATATAGGGTGGGTCAAAAGTGACTTCCTAGTTTAAAGTGATAGTAACTTTTATAGATTTAATTTTTTATTAATAATTTATTTTAGAATCACAAAGTATGATTTATGGAGATTTTTTTGGGCTAAGTATGCAAATGAGCACAAGCTTCATGCTTACAGAGACGGGGTCTTTCTAGAGCGTTTTCCATAACACTTAGTAGGACATCTGGGCTCAGCGCCTATAACATAGAACGAATGTTCTATTTCAGCTGCGGGATAGTATAGTGGGTTTATTTACGTACACTTTACCCTTCAAATAACCTCACAGAAAAAAGTCTGGTGCAGTCAAATCCGGAGAACGTGGAGGCCAATTAAGTCCTGAATTCTTGGAAATTATTCTGTTGCCCATAATTCCCCCTAGTAGCGCCATTGTGGTGTGGGCAGTGTTCACAGTAGCTCTAACCTGCTGAAACTACATCTCAGGACTATCAGCAATCGCTGGCCTCAAAAAATTTTCGATCATAGCCCAATACCTTTCACCATTTTTGGCTACAGTATTGGCGGGCGGCATCGTCTTCAAAGAAAAATGGCTCAATAATTTTGTCTGAAGTTACACCACACCAGAGAGTACACTTAAGTGAATGCAATTCCCGTGAATGGATCAACCTTGGGTTTTTGTTTATTAATGAATCCATTTAAGTGGAAATGAGCTTCATCACTCATTATGAGATGATGAATACAATCATTTTGCTGCCTTGCCATTTCTTGTAAACGAACTGCATAAACAACACGTTCTTGAGGATCTCCTGGCTTTGGATTTTGTGTAGAAGGAAACAGCTACAATTCGGTTTTAGAACTCTTCGCAATGAACTACGGGACACACCGAGTTGACCAGAGCGCCTTCGTGTCGATGTTTCTGGACTTTCCACAACACATGCAAGAATGCGTTACACATTCTCTTCAGTTCGGGCAGTGGGAGGTCTTCCAGCTCTAAGAATATGAACTACAGCTCCTCGTTGAAGATGGCGGGGATTTAAGATAAAAATCTAGGAACACTAGGAGCATTGAAAAGGGTAGATTTGATGGAGTCTTTGCTTCAGTGGAAGTCGAATGAATTGAGCATACTATTTGTCATTAGTAGTATACGGTTCAAAGGTTCATTACTACCATAACTTGAACGGTGAAAGTAAATATCGGGTTTTTCAATAAGAGCGCTACAAAAGTTTTTTTTAAATAAAACAAAAACGGTTTTGGATATCAATAAAATTCTTTATTCGTGTGAAAGTACGTTTGATGCCATTATGTATGGAACTCGATTTCTTTTGAATGGCCACCACGGGCACGCTTGCAGAAGTCCAGACGCTGAACCCAATTTTCGACGGTGTTCAAGCATAAATCGGCCGATACTGCTGCAATTTCACGTTCGATATTGTTGGCTTGTTGGCATAGACCATAGACTTGACGTAGCCCCACAAGAAATAGTCTATCGGCGTCAAATCGCACGCCCGAGGCGGCCAAGCGACTGCACCATTTCGTGAGATAACACGTTCTCCAAACTTGGTTTCCAATAAATTGATTGTGACATTCGCTGTGTGGCTGGTGGCGCTGTCCTGTTGGAACCACATGTCCTCCAAGTCCATATCATCCAATTGGGGCCAAAAATATTCGGTTATCATTGAACGGTAGCGATCCCCATTCACAGTAACGTGCCGGTCTTGATAATCACGGAAGAAGTACGGCCCAATGACGCCGCCGGCCCATAAACCACACCAAACCGTAATTTTTTCGGGATGCAATGATGACTCATGGAATACGTGTAGATTGCTGCCTGACCAATACCGCATATTTTGTTTATTGACGAAGCCATTCAGCCAGAAATGAGCCTCATCGCTGAAGATGATTTTTCGATGAAAATCCGAATCGTTTTCAAGTTGTTGCTCAGCCCAATTCACGAACATACGACGCATCTGGCGGTCAAGCGGCTTCAGTTCTTGCGTCAATTTAATCTTGCAAGGATGTAGGCCAAGATCTTTTCGCAAAATTCACCACAACGAAGTCACAGAGATGCCCAACGCTTAAGAACGACGTGTGAGAGGCACATTTGGGCTTTCTGCAACTGAAGCCTCAGCGGCAGCAATATTCTCGACACTACGGGCACTTCTTTGTCTCACTGGCACGGGAACATTTTGTACTGTGCTTGTGGATTCAAATTTTTCCACTAGACGCTCAATTGTTGATCTGCTAGGACGATTATGACGACCATAAATTGGACATAGCGCTCCTAACGTTGAGGCCACTGACTCCGAATTTCGGTAGTAAATTTTAATAATTTCGACTCGTTGTTGTGTTTTCTCTGGTAGATATCATTTAATTTTTTCTCGCCATACGTCTTTTTCTTTAACGAGTTTTTTTTTCGAAATTTTATAAATAGTTTCTTTTCTCAAAAACTGTTCGGTAGATTTAAAAAATAAAAATACAAAACAAATTTCATTTAGTTAAAGCTAGGTAATGGTTGAAAAAAAATGTCCGAAAAATGGTTATTAAGTGTACCCCCATGGAACCGTTTTTTTTTTTTGTTTTTGATTTTCTCAAAAACTGGAGAACCGATTTTGATCACTTCATTTAATTTTTATTTTCGCTAAAGCTCCCCAAAAACTTAAATAGAATTGTGTATTAAAATTTAAAAAAAAAATTTTTTTTTTGGATTTAAAAAAAAAAATTCAAATTTTTTTGGATTTAAAAAAAAAAAATTAAAATTTTTTTCTTAAAAATCAATATTTCGAAAGCCCCATGCAAGATTTTTTTAAACTTGATAAATAAAAGTTTCTCAATATACATAATCTACAAGATGGGAGAAAAAAAAATATTTTACATACAAATGTCAAAAAATGGTTTACAAAAATCGTATTTTTCTCGAAAACGGCGCGCGTCTTGAATTTTGATAAAATTTTTTTCTTTCAATTAATTTTTACGATCTTTATTTTATTTAAAAAAAATTGAAATCAAGATACGAGTATTACAGCTTGTACCTACAATAGAAGCATTTTTTTTCAAATTTTGAATTACATACTCATTATCGACATAACGGATTTTAATGCAATTTTTTTTATAGAAATGCTTCTAAAAAGTATGTATATGACATTGCATTTCAAAACTTAAAAAAAAAATAAACTTAAATTTTTGAACAAAAGAAAATAAAAAACATTTTTTGAATTTTTGAAAAAAAAAAAAAAATCATTTTAGCAGTGTTCTTTTCTTGAATAATTGAGACAAGTGGGCTTCTCTGGCCGTGACGAAAAGGCGAGCTTGATTAAGCAAATTTAGCAAACAATTTCGCAGTCTTCTGTTGTAGTATCAGCAATGTCGTTTCTAATGTTGTCCTTAAGCACGGAGGTTGTGGCTCGTTTGTTGTTGATATACCCATTTTCCTTTAAGTGCGGCCACAAGAAAAAAATTGGGAGGCGTCAAATCAGCGGATCGTAAGGACCAGTCGATATCGCCACGTAATTATCTCAGCGTATTTACATTTCAACGATTTATTTAAATTAAGTGTTTTAATAATTACTGCGTAATATGCTCCATAACAAAATGTTTTCGACCACTCTTTGCAACTGTCAAATCCTATCTGTCAATTTCATTCACACCACAATGGCAACCAAATAAAATCAATCTGATGGAACCTAAAACGCACCGAAGAAACAGTAGATAATGTACTTTACAATAACTCACTTAAATTTTAAGATTATTTGTTTTTGATTAAGCTTGGGCCAAAAAAGTTCTTAATCCTTCCCTGTATATGTACCTTACTTAACCTCCAATCCACCAATACATTATTTCCGATCGATTGAAAAAAAAAAATATAATAATAATTGCAACTAACTCATTAATCAAAAAAATCATTGTGAACCATTCGATCTCTATTGAATCGTTAAGTGCTTTATGGAACTTCTAATGTATTGTTGAGGTGGTCTAAGCTTTCCATGATATATAGTTCCTTTTGCTAAGGCAGTAGGTACCTGAGGATTTCTTAAGTAACACTCTATCATTTAATAATAATTCTTTTGCGTTACATCTCCTAAAAGCACTCAAGCATTTGCGTATTTATAATGTAACAAACGCCGCCGCCACGTCACAATGCCACATAAAAGTATGCAATTTATAGCACAGCAACATAAAATGAAAAGAAATGTAAGTCATCAACAAGGTGGTTTACACTTTACGTTTGTTTGGGATATAATATTCCCCAGAGAATGATTGTGACAGAACAAAAATAAGGTGGGTGGTAAAATTGTATATATAAAAAAGCCTCGTTTCATATTTAGAAGCACCAGTCCTGGAAATTGAAACACTTAAGACTTAACCACGTCATATAGATATGCATATTATACACACACAAGATGCTAACTCTTCTATATTTTATTCTAAGCCACTGGCTCTCTGCAAAGCAATACAAATTCGCACGCATAGTCTTTGTATTCAAAGCCGAAGCATGCGGCTGTTAAGGGAAAAAGTGGCAGTAAATTTATACGTTCTTTAGATGTTGGTATTTTCTATTATACTTTACGTCGTCGAGATCAGTGACTTGTGATGTCGTTGTACATTATGTACATAATATCATAGTATTTTTCTTGTATCTGGCTTTAGATCTATCTCTTTTTATTGCCTTGTATAGGATTTAAGTTAATGTTAAAGGTCATCGAAAAACAAATAAGATGACCATTGCCTAGTTCTAGGAGCATCATTTATCTATGGCTCTGGGCCAAATCCATTATTTCCAAGAACATAAATAAGACTTTGTGAATAAAAATTCCTTTGGTTTACTACTTTCAATGAATATTATAGATACACCTAGCTGAGTATAAAATAAAATACAACCAGGTGTGGAGCTTTAATTTTGCTAAGGGAAAAAAGTTTGGCTTTTTTACTTTTAATATTCAAAAACTTATATTTATATATTGTAGCTATTAAGTCCTCCTGATTTCTTGTGAGACTGCAAAATTAAGCGTTTCGAAAAGAGAATTAGGAACTTGGAAAAGAAATGTATGTGTTAGAAAATTTTGAATACACTACCTATCTGTACAGAAACATGATCGACATGTTGTTAAATGAAAGGTGAAAAACATGCAGAGCAATATAACATAACAAAGGGTGGTCCAACGAAAATGCACGACGTTAATTGTAAATAAAACGAAAAAGTTTTCAGAGAATTATCTTAATATTTTTTATTATGATAGAAGGATATATGAGAATTTTGTGTGAAACAAAATATCGGCCAAATGTTTGCCATGGCTTCGGTGGCAGACCTCTATGCGATGGTCCATATTTTCAATGATTCTGAGACATAATTGAGGTTCCATTTCGTTAATGTGTCGAATTATCTAATCCTTCAGCTCTTGAATTGTTCTTGACTTATTGACGGACATTTTTTCTTTCCAACGGTTTCAAATCACATGATCGTGGCGGCCAATTAACATTTCCACGACGTGAGATAACACGGCAATTGAATTTCTCGAGCAAAAGAGCCATTGTTTCGTTGGCTATGTGGCAAGTGGCACCATCCTGTTGAAAGCACATACCCTCCAGGTCCGTATCCTCAATTTCTGGCCACAAGAAGTCCGTTATTATCATGGGCGAGTAATTATTATGGGCGAGCATACACAGGTGTTTTCACATTTCTTAAGGACACGGTTTGCTGAAATTTGCGCACATTTCTACCAATTACGGACACATTTGGTCGATTATGATGACCAAAAAAATCACGAAGTACTCGAAATGCATTTTGATTTGAACGCCCATTTTTGTAAAAGCCTTCAACAATCTTAACACGCTGCTCAATTATGTACCTCTCCATGGTTGAATTTGCCAAACACTGAAACAAATAAATGTCAAATTAAGTTGGGCAAAAAACTAAACGCTAAGGTGTGACTCACAATTAACATCGTGCATTATGGTTGGACCACCCTTTATAATATAACAACCAACAAAACGTAGCGAATAGTTGCCCCGGTATAAGGTTTAGAGCTGTGCGAGCTAGTTCATTTGACTGATCGATCAATTTCGTTCAAATCACCCTACTGAACTAGTTCGTTCATTTTAGTGCAGAATACGTAGTTTAACAAACAGGAAAATTAAAAAAATAAAATGCACGACTGGGTCGCACGAACTTGCTCCTATGTAATAGACTAAGAATTTTACTAAGGAATGTTATAAGAGAAAATTGTTCAAAAGGATAAAATTAATATAAATTCTTTTCGTAGTAAGAGACAAAAACAGAACGTTATGCAAATACGAATTTATAGAAGATAAGAAATAAGACTAGGTAGTGGTTTCTTTAAAAAAAAAATAAGCTTTTATGTACAAAATTTTTAAATCTTCTTTATGAAAAAAATTTGGCACGCGAACTTTAAGTTTTTATTACTGTACGAATGAAAATTAAATTTCCAAAAAAAAAACAATATTGAGCTGTTTTGGAGATATCGAATTTTCCAAAAAAAAAACAATTAATTCTTTTTTTTTTCAAAAATTCAAAAAATATTTTTTTTTTAAACTTTCGAAATGCAATGTTTTTTAATTTTTTTAGAAACATCTCTATAAAAAATTTCTTTAAAATCCGTTATGTCGATAATAAGTAATTCAAAATTTGAAAAAATGGTTCTATGGTAGGTACAAGCTGTAATATCTTAATTTCAATTTGTTTTTTATTAAATAAAAGATAAAAATTAATGGAAAGAAACAAAATTTTATCAAAATTCTAGGCGCCGTTTTCGAGAAAAATACGATTTTTGAAAACCATTTTTTAACGTTTTTTAACATTAGTAGGGTAGGTACCCGTATTTTTAAGTAAAATAAAAATTTTTTTCTCACTTCTTGTAGATTATATTAAAAAACTTTTATTTATCAAGTTTAAAAAAATCTAGCATGGGGTTTTCGAAATATCGAGTTTTGAAAAAAAAATTTTGAAACTTTTTTTAAAAATCCAAAAAAAAATATTTTTGAAAATTTTAATACACAAATTTGTTTATCTTGCTGGGGAGCTTCAGCATAAAAAAATTATCAAAATCGGTGGTACAGTTTTTAAAATCAAAAACAAAAAAAATGGTTCCATGGGGGGTACCCCCACTAACCATTTTTCGGAAATTGTTTTTCAACAATTATCTAGCTTTAAATAAATGAAATTTTTTTGTATCTTTACTTTTTAAATCTGTCGAACAGTTTTTGATAAAAAAAAATATTTATAAAATTTCGAAAAAAATTCGTATGACAGGTACCGTTATTTAAGGTCTTTAAAAAAAAGAAACAAACGTGTGGGGGGAAAAATTAAAAGTGATATCTACCAAGTTTAAAGAAAATCGGCCCAGCCGTTTAGGCTGTAGTTGAACAGACAGACAGACAGACAGACAGAATTGCGAGACCCATTTTTTTAGTCTTCGCTATCATCGTAATGTCAACTTTGATCGAAATCTCGAGTTCGATTTTTTTTACGAATGCATAACTTGCCTTATAGTACCTACAGTGGCGACACACTTCCGTTAAATATTCTTTCTTGGCCTTAAAACATAAGTGCATTTTGAAATCCAGTACTGTAAGACCATTTTTGTTGTAGATTTTGAATGTTGAGTATCTGGATTTTGAATATAAAATAACAGGATAAGACTTCTCCAGAAATTATTTTATAAAAAAGTGTAAGTCAAATGGTACACCAGTTGCACAGAGGTGAGGACAATTTAAATAGCACATATTGTTTCCGTTGCAAATAGTGAAAAAGTTATGAGTTTTGGTAAGGTTCTTAGTTAAGTTGCTTCAATTTTAATTGCTGAAATATAGTATGAGAAGTGGAAAACAATCAGCACAGACGTTTAGGCTAGGGGTTTTTGAAAAAAGGTCACACGAAATCTGAACTAGAGCGGAAATAAAAATTTTCAAGGAAGAATAAGAATGTTATAAATGCTCTTCACCATTGCGAAGAAGAAGGAAGTGCTCAAAACAAAATTCGTATGAGTAATACCAGAAAAATCACCCCTTGAACTAATTTTGACATAGTCGCCTGACCTACCATAAGTCCCAAAAATTGAACATGCAAATGAACAAGATCTTGGTGTTAATGTGTCTGTAAGTACGATTAGAAACTGTCTGAGTGGAAAAAAGCTGTTTGGACGATTTGACAGAAAGAAAGCAGACGTCTTTAAGAGCAATCTCCCACGTCGGATGCAGTTTGCAAGGGAGCATATTTCAAAAGTTCAAAATTGGTGGGGAAATATCTTACGGGGCGATGAGTATAAATGTAATCCTTTGGGTCAGATGGTAAAAACTACTTTCGACGAGGAATCCACCAGGAATATGACCAGAATATACACAATAAAGTCTGTTAAGCATGTTAGGGGTAGCATTCTTGCTTAGGGATGTTTTTATTGGCATGGTATGGGACCACTTCATCAGATAGAGGGTATTAAGGACCATTTATAATACAAGGAAATCCTACGGGATACAATTCTACCCTATTCTGAGGACGAAATGCCCTTGACGTGTAAATTTCAACAGGATAACGATCCTAACCATATGGCTAAGTCTGTTAAGCAATGGCTATCCATCCAAAAAACCGCTGTTAAAGAATAAGCCAGCTTAATTTCTAGATCGTAATTCTATTGAGTACTTGTGGAATGTTGAGGACGAAGCCATAAATTGAACTGATACTTGAAATTTCGACAAACTTTGGCGGAAAGTCCAGCAAGCCTGGGACTCAGTATCTGTTGAACGCTTCCTTCGTCTATAAAATGCTGGTATTCCGCTGTGATTAAAAATAAGGGTTACTAGACCAAATACCGGATATTTTCTTCAAATAATGTTAAAATTTTGTTATTTAATATGTTTTTTATTTGTTATTTACGAAATGTGCTATTTATTTTGTCCTAGTATACTTAAATTGTATAAATCATTTTGGTGTAGTTTTTCTTATGAGTTCAATATACCTCATTTTATTTTTAAATCAGAGATATGTATATTTGGTCTTACTTCCTCATGAGTCAAACAGCTCTTTAAAGTTTAAGAAAGTGAGAAAAACTTCCATCACACGAATTTAAGACTACATGTGCTATTAATTTTATCGCCAAAGTATAAGTCGCAAGTAAAAATATTTATTGAATTTTTGAAAAAAAAGATTATTTTTTTTTTGAAATATTCGATATCTCAAAAACAGCTCAGTATTTTTTTTAGAAAATTATTTTTTATTTGTACAATAATAAAAACTTTAAGTTGGCGTACCAAAATTTTTTCTTAAAAATGTTTTAAGAATTTTGTATATAGGGTGATTTGCATAAGGTGTGACAAAAAGCTAGGGCGTGTAGGTTGGACTTAGACAAGAAAAAAATCGTATGGGGGGGTCTATTTCCCCCCGTTTAGGCGGGAGGGGCTATTTAAGAAAAAATCACTTAAAACAGAAAAAAATTATTAAAAAATAACTGTGATACCTACAGAGTAATGGTATAGCATTTTGAAAAGCCAAAATAATATTCTTTAATTTTGTTTTTAAATAAAGTTGTTCGAGTGAATAATTTTTTGAAAAATTAATTTTCAAAATCAAAATTTTGAAAAAAAAATGAAAAATTTTTTTTAAACAATTTTTTTTCAAAATTTTACGTAATTAAGTATTATTTTTTTATTCAATAATCAATACTCTTATTAATTTTTGATCAAACACAAAAAAACCGGATGTCAAAATGTTTTGTAGTTTTTGAGAAAATCAAAAATAACAAAAACTACTTTTGTTCTAAGAAAAGCCTTTTATTTTAGTTTTTATACGTTTTTGGATTCTTAGGTGAATTTACGATTGAAAGGATTAACTTTCTTTTTACTATTTTTTTAATTATCGTCTTATAAACATACAATAATGTGACAAAGTACTGGATTAACCATATTTCACACATTTTTTCATTGAGAACACCTGCGTGAGAGCATTGGTTTAAAATTGACTTCAAAACAAAAACATGTGTTTTGTTTCGTTTTCTTTGGTGTGTTTATTCTCATAAGAAACAATGTTCTCTTGTTTCACGAAACAAAAAAACATGTTTTGCTTTATCCGGTGTGTTTTCAGCCTAATAGTTGCTTGAATCACATGGCATCCTGTTTTTAGCACCAATTGGAGTGCAGTTTAAAAAATGAATTTTATGCTTATGAACAGTTTTCTCTATAACATTGATTGGTGCAAAATTTTAAACAGCCTTTTATTAAGGCATTTGTATGATACTACTTAACAATTTGATAACTTTAAAGTAGTTTACTAACTCATTCTTAATTTTAAACATTTTCTAATTAGTAACGTACTAAAAGAATTTTCTGAATAAATTGCTTCTGAACACACCTAAAACAATGACATTTCGTGTAAAAAAGTAAGTACACGAACCTTTTTTGATGTTTGCAAATGTCAAAGAGTCATATGAAGCTAGCACGATACTAAAAAAATAAAGTAGGTATTCGATGATTTTAACTTTAATAAAAGGGTAGGGAAAGTATGATGCTAGATTCCATTAAAATTTGCAAATTCGTTGTTTTAACCTAGTATCATACTAAAACAGCTTCAGCATCGTACTAACTCAACTAAAATTTTGCGCCATTCATTTTTGAAATTCTTAGTCTTTTACATAACGCATGCTTAATAGAATACTGACCTAACTCGAAAAAACGATTTTTGGGAAGTTGCAAAAAAGATCTTGCTATGAGGATTTGTCCCACTTGTTGACGGATAAAATTAAAACTAATTCATGAATTAATCATGAATACCGGTATTCTTAAAGTATGATAAGCTATTCATGAGATCTGAGGCTTGCAAAAGCCTGTATCTGTACGTAACTCAATTTTGACCTATCTCCTAATGGGTCAGTATTCCATTAAGCATGCAATAAGAGCATGTTTGTGCGACCCAGTTGTGCATTTCATTTATTTCGCTTTTTTCACCCAGCCGGTTTTTTTTTTTATATAGAATTATTTTTATAAAGTTATTTTTGGCGGTTAAGTTCTTTAGAGTAAATGTTACGAACATTTCGACAGTCATGCTAGTCATCAAAACTTCTTGTAAAGACAGCATTTTTTAGCATTACATTTTTGATGACTAAGTTCTTTTTCTACAAAGAAATTGATGTACTCGTAAATGAAATTTGCCCTCCTTATGTATCAGCACCTGGATCTAACTGCCCTTAAGATAAACCTTGGTCAAGTAAAACGCGTTTATGAAATAAACGAAGACTTTGTTGTTTCCGTCCAGTTACATATGTACATAATATTTTCAATTAAATTGTTTTCAAAAACAATTTTAAGATCTTTTTTCTGGTTTTGTCTCACCCCCTAGATTTCTGTTAAATATCCTCATTTTTTTTTTAATAATTTCGCAAAACATAAAGTAGATTATGTCAATTCGAAAAATATTGAAGAAACAAATAACCTACTCGTATTTTGTTCGTCTTCCCTAGTTGAGTGCTCAATTTCTTTTTTTTTTAATTTAAATTAATTCTTCCACGAAATGCTTGAAACATTTAAAAGGAAAATCCTTTCAAATGTGCGCCTTCTCTAAACCTTGAAATTGAATCTGGCGAGACGAATCATTTCAAGTTTTTCCGTTCAAAAAAAAATCACAAACGTATATCTATCTTTAATAAGGTATTTCATATTTAAATTTGATGATTTAACGAAACTCCCATTTATAGGTTAGGTGGTCTGGTGGATTAAGATTTTTAGTTCCCAAATGTGTTTACTTAAGTTCGGTTTTGATCTTTGGAGCTCCGAAATTAAATGGGAGTTATTCATAGTCATTTTTAAACTGTTGGAATTTTTTCAGAGTCATTCTCATTCTTATGGTTTGGCATTTGAACGTTAGACGCCAAATGAGTTTAAAGTTATCCTCTTGCTACCAGATGCTTTAGGAGCACACGTGGTTTGAAGTTTATTGTCATAACACTGTGTTTTAAGAAAACCCAGAAAAAAAAAAGACTTACCGGGTCAAATCGCAGTGAGTTCGCAACATTGTTACCTCACACGGAGGCGATGTGAATTGACCACAAAGTTCGGAAATCGCTCGTACAAAATGTCCATTGTGGCACGGGTTTCGTGGTACGTAGCGGCCAAAAGTCAAAATTTTAAGGTTAAGCGAACTAATTTTTTTTGTATGCAATAATTATCTATGATAAAGGGACAATAAAATGGCAGTAAGATTTCTCCTCTATATTAGTTGTTGGCAGTGTCCTTTTGAAGTTGAGTGTTTTTCGCAGTTTTATTTAAAACGTTAATCTGAAGATACGACATTGTGGTTTCACCATTTTTGGTCTGTTGTTTAAAGTAAATTTTGGAAAAAAGGTGATGTGATTAATAAAATATTTTACAGCAATAGCTTTTAAATAATTTTCTTAAAAAAAATGTAAATACATATTTTTTGTTTTGATCTCTTTTGAAAATGGTGCATATTTTTTTCATATTTCGTGTTTTTCTGTAGAGCCGAAACATCAAATTCCGATAAAATCCCACGATAGTTTATATAGAATAACTTAGAGTTATCTTTCTTCTTCAAGAGTATATATGATTTTTTTTGCGCAAATTTGCGGAAATCGTAAAATTTTGTATTCAAAATCGTTGAAGTCAATGAAGATATTGCTTGTGTTTTGAAGCATTGCCAATCTACAGAAAATCTCCAAGTAAAACAGCTTGATTTAAATGATGCTTTGAAACTTTTGGTTGAAGAAATATTGTCAAAAAATCAGTACTAATTTATCCGGAACTTGGTAAACCAAAAGACTGAAGTTGATATTTTTCCATGCTATGCTAAGAAGATACAGCAGAGGCAAAAAACAAGGATGTCAAATTTCTCAGATCACACAATACACGAAAAACATCTAGAGTCTTAACAAATACCGATTTATTCAATAGGTTGCTTTTTAACGAAAGAAATTTAAAAAAAAACAAACTAAAAAACTAAAATTATCGAAAGGTGTTTTAAATAAAATATAAATAAAGTAAATAAACTTTGATTACATTTAATAAAAATATAAGACTTTTTTTTAAGTATTTTTTCTTTTATTTTCAATAATTCTAAATGAAAATCCGTTCAATAATTCAGATTTAATTAAAAAAACTTCAAATATCAAAATCCAGAAAATTTATAAAAATGTCAATAAGTTATTTTTATCATGTTTTCTTAACAAAATTTTCACCAAAAATGTTAAAAGCCAATTTTAATATGTGTACCAAATTTCATTCAAATCCGTTCAGTAGTTCAGATTTTATAGGATTTCGACCACCTCTCCCATACAAACGGAACCACTGTGCGCGGAAAAAATTCTGTTAAATCTAAACTTTTCAACGGAAATTCGACACACATGTTTAAATCCGTCTAATACATATTTGATCAAAATTTGGTTAAGGAAAAATAACTGCATGCGAGAGCGGGAACAAATTTGTAAAATCTAAACTGTTTAACGGATTTAATTGAAATTTAAGTCACAAGTTAAAATTAATCTAATACATACATATTTTTTTTTTTTTTTTTTATAATCTACCCGCGCTCAAGGGGATATGATTACCCTTTAAATGTTTCAACACAGCGTGGGCGTGAAGTTACGGAAGAGAAAGAAGGATACGAAAGATGTGTGGCACGATGTTCTGAGACTGTTATTGGTTGTCTCAAATATTTTTATCTCCAGGGATGGCGGCTGAGCTAAAGCGGAGAAATGGCGTGTCTTATTTCTATGTTTCTTATAATTCACATTATTTTATTCGTGTTCATCCTTGTTGGGCATACTAGTTTAACTCAATTACATGTTGTAGTGTTATGCCTGAACAACATGTAATGAGTAAACCAGCAACCCATTGATGACAATTTTTAGAAGGTTTTTAATGGAATTAAAGCGACATAGACGACGGCAGGGATCGAACCTGTCATCATGAGGTTGACAGGCGAGCACACATCCATCGCGCCACGGCCACCCCCATACATATTGGTCAAAATTTGGTTAAGAAAAAATCATTAGTAAAAAAGTTATTATAATTTTTCAGAAATTTGTGTTGAAAGTTGAAAAATTTTGCAAGCAGAAATAAATGGTTTCGCAAAAATCGAATTTCTCGAACTTGGGTCAATGTATTAATTTTATTTTAATTTTTTAATAAAGGTAAATATTTTTTCTAAAAATAATGGGCTTAACCAGTTCGTTAGTTCCGAAGAAGTCAAACTTTTTGATAAACACCACTGTCAAGACGGAGTTTTTTTGAAACCCGATTCACTGAGACAATTTTGAACATAACTCCCACATCTGCAAGTATGTGCAGCTGATTTTTTCTGTGCTTTAACTTGAAAGTATGGAGCACACGCTGGAATATTTCGTTGCTTGGAGTCTTTTGGAGCTTGTTTTTCAAATCAAAATGTTAAAAAAAAAAACATTTTTTCTTAGTACCAATGTTTCAGGTTACATATACAAGACTACTTTTATAAATTATAAATTTAATTTTTAGTTTATTTTTTAAATAGTCAAAAATGGACCAATAAAATGATATAAGAAGTTACAGAATTTATTTAAAGTTTGTTGAAAATAATATGGTTCGCGACTTGGATAAAATTATTTTTTAACTTTGAAGGCTTTTAAATCAGAACATACAATAAATATGTTAAAAAATACTTTGAAATCATACGCTCGGTTTATCTAAAAATCTACCGATATCTCTTGCCGTTGGCGGTGATGGGCTGGCCAATGTCATTCTCAAAGAAGTACATATAGACCGATGGTAAGAAGTGATTTTTTCCAAATCTTTGAACCGAATTATCTCCTAAGTTAAGGCTTTAGAGAGCTTAAAATAGCATTTTCGTTGCCGTATTAGAGTCTGGGGCTTACTCTGCATCTTGCGAAGATGTGACAAATCTTTCAAGAATATTCTCTTTTCATGAAAAGTGCTTCTATCTTAGCCCTTTGAACTCGGCAGAATTGTAGGTTCCACCGAGTCTGCTAAGACGCACACGGATGTGTGATTGAGAGTTGTAAGTACTTTAATTTAGAACTACTATACTCTGTCCAACAAAAATTGTCAGTACAGGGAAGATAGGACGTTTGCATCTCATTCTGGTTGCATTGCCATGCATAAGTGTGTCGCCTTTTAAAGCTCTCACAGGGATTCCGTAGTTTAAATTATAAATCGTCGCAAATGAGAGTAAAAAACGCGTAGGGCTACCGTCTGCCGATTCAAAACGACTGAAAACAATATTCAATTTACCTTTTCCCACATCGCCAAGCGGTAAGATAATAGGCGCGTTTTTTTTAAGTTGAAAAGCAATACGACAACACTCAACATACTCATCTTCTTAAAATGTGTTCTCAAAAGCTTCAAATCCCAAAAGCTCCTTAATAAAAACCACTGAAAAAGCTCCTTGCTTGCAATTGAGAATGATAATTGTAACTCTGGTTTGATGTAGATAAAGAGCGCACGATCGTATTGAGTGACACTTGACGTTGACACCAGTGGTACCACTTTACTTCAATTGAAGTAGATCTTTTTCTTTTTTTCAAAATATTTTTAAATTCTACTTCCTACTTCGCACCATCAGCAAAATACTGAAATTTACTTTATTTTTAAAATCTCTGGTTTCAATCTACTTCAATTTTACAAAATAAAGCCCAAATCTACTTCTTTTTCTCCATTGCACTCTAAGTAGTAGTATGTAACCTCATAATTACCATAAAATAAAAGAACGTCAACACAATACAAATACACAAATGAGTAATTTTCTACGAAACTTCTTAAAAATTAAAAGAAATGTATTGACAATTTTAAATGTTTATAAATATTCATTTAAGGAAAAAAATGTTTGCATGCAATATTTTTTCTAAAAACAAGTAAAAAGTCATTTTAAAATCTACTTCGATTTTTCTCAATTTACTTCACTTTTTTCTTCAAATCTACTTCGACTTTTTTTCCGGAAGTGGTAACGCTGGTTGGCACTCTTGACAGTATCTCATCAGCAGTGGGATACGACGGTCGTGTTGGGGTGTACAACTTTTTGCAAAGAATTACAACAAAAATTCCTTAAGAAAAGTCAGTGGCTTGCTCTTTTTTTAGTGGTATTTTTCCTAACGCATTGTAGTGAGGGTGCATCAGGTGCCACTGCTTTAGAAAAAGCTCTCCCATAAGGCCTGTACTGAAAATTTTTGTTGGACAGAGTATAGGTCCCTAGTTAATTTATTTTTTAAAAAGAAATCAAACTAAAAGTTCCCTTGACTTAGGGTTTTTTGGTTAACACCACTGGTCTACTATTTGCCGCTTGGCCTTGTTTTTATAGAATAAAACTAAACATTTTTCTATTTCTCTTCCCTTGCAAAATATTTGTACTGGATCTTTAAAACTCTGCACATACTAACAATACATTAATTGATTGAAATTTAATTTAAGTCTCAGCTAAAATTTAAGGATAAATTAAAGACAGTCTTCACAATCAAGGCCACTCATTTATTCATCAGTCCGTTTCCAATGGACAAATTAATTATCTTCCACATATGTATATATAGTAGCCAACTTCCGAAATACATCAAGAACTCATAGATACATTTATATGTATACGAGTATTTGCTACTGCACTTAAGTTCCGTGTAATTTACAATTTATTGCAAAACACTATCGACTAGAGACCAATATAACATTTTATTGTCATATGTGTGTCTATCATGCACTCCCACGCCTCATTCCAAAAATGAGCACCCGACGCGTCGTTATCTTATTCCCTTATTTGATGATGTGGTCGTGATGCTCTGCAATGCAATTTGTAGGTTTTGAGACAAAACAAATAAAACAACAACAATTTCCACACTGTATCTGTTTTCGTAATACATTCTCCATACAGACGTTATACACTGCCTGTCACTGGATTAGCTTCCACATTTTTAAGTTTTTTTTTTTTTTAATTGAATTTTGGACTAGGAAATATTAGGGATAGGACTCACAAGTTTTGCACATTGTTTTTTTTTTCTAAACCAGATGCTAGATGATAGATTAAGATGATAGATTAAAGTGGTGTCTTAAAAACTTACCTCAATTGCTTTAGAGTTTGGAGTTTAGAGAGGGTATTTAAGTCAAATCTCATTAGATAGCGCAAAACGAAGCGGAGAAAATGGACTTTGAACGGCTTCTATTCTAAGTGAATATGGGTGGCTTGACAAGGAGTCCAAACATGACTAGCATACTCAAGAATAGCTCTAACATATCTGGTGAAGACTGATTTGATAACGTAGGGGTTCGAAAATTTTTTGGACCAGGAGCTCAAAGTTCATGGCCATCGACAACGCCGTTTGTTCGCTGAGACGCTGACTGGGCGTTTGGAAGAGTACCCAAATTTTGGCTGAGAAATCATTTTTAGCGACGAGGCGTATTTTTGGATGGCTGTGTTAACAAGCAAATTTGCCGTATATAGGACGAAACCAAACCACACGAGGTTCACCAGGTGAAAATGCATCCTAAAAAAGTTACCATTAGGTATGGATTTTGGGCCGACGCGGCCTCATTGGTCCATAGTTTTTCGAAAACAACGTTAATGAGTAGGTAACCTTCAATGGTGAGTGCCATATGAGGATGGTAACCATTTTCTTAGGGCCCATATTGAACCATGTGGACCTAGAAGACATGTGGTTCCAGCAGGAAGGCGCTACGTGTCATACAGCAGACGCAACGATTGACATTCTGCATTAACAAATTGAGGGTAAGGAGATTCAGTTTGATACAAACTTTCAGCTAACCATTCCTTTTTGGAAATCTGGGAGAGGACATGGCATTACAGGAAGATGATTCAATCCATTTTTACACCAATGGATCAAAAACTCAGATAGACTAAATCTATATCTCTCTTTTCGTCTTCCCAATCACTGTAGTGTGTTTCAGGCGAAACTTTTGGCAATTTAAAGTCGTGTCTTGCCTTAAAGAAAACTGATATCAAATAGAGATATCCACATCTTCTCAGATAGCCAAGCAGCCATTAAATCTCCTGATTCTGTCTCTACCAGCTCAATAACAGCCCTTAACTACCGATCATCTCTAATGGAGATGCCGCAGCAGTTTAACATTAAGGGCAACATGGACATTTCAGGAAATTTTAAAAGAAGCCAGGTAACTGATAAGGCAAATATGGATATTCCCATCGCTACGTATAAACTTATGCTTTACACAGAACAAACTTTAGTTGGAAGAATATCACTACCTACTTGGCGACAAAAAGGATTTGGCCAATGCTGGATCGAAGAGCTCCAAAGGTTTAATATTTTAAGCAGATCGCACCAAGGCTTCGTAGTGGATGTAATAACGGGCCACTATTTAATAGACAAGAACTCAATGTGGGTTTGAGTTTACTCTAACGATTTCTGCAGAAGCTGCATGGACGAAGAGGAGAGGGAAACGATTCTTCATCTTCTCTGTACGTTGTGATGTGCTTTTTGCTTTCCAGCCGAGGTTTTGCTTGCCGGATTTCCAGGTTCGCTCTGAAGAAAAACACGAAACTTCAGTAGAAAGGTCTTTAAAATCTTATACAAAATCTTTATTAAAAACAAATCTTAAATTCATATAACACTTAAATATTCTTGACTTCAATTAATTACACTCTGCCTGGTGTATCTGGTAAACATCGGTTATTTTCCTTGTATTGTGGTCTTGCTGGTTTCCTTTAGAAAGCTTTATTCTGGCATCTGGTTTCTTCGTTAACTGGCATTCGGTATCGGGTTATTCTTTTATAAATACGGACTTCGCTCTTGGCGCTTACAAGATCAGCAGGTTTAAGGCCCCTGGTAGGCACTAGATTGGCAGGTTTTAGGCCCCTGGTAGGCAATAGATCGGCAGGTTTTAGGCCTCTGGTAGGCACTCGATCGGCAGGTTTTAGGCCCCTGCTAGGCACTAGATCGGCAGGTTTCAGGCCCCTGGTAGTCACTAGATCGGCAGGTTTTAGGCCCCTGCTAGGCACTAGATCGGCAGGTTTCAGGCCCCTGGTAGGCACTAGATCGGCAGGTTTAAGGCCCCTGGTAGGCACTTGATCAGCGCGTTTAAGGCCCCTGGTAGGCACTAGATCGGCAGGTTTTAGGCCCCTGGTAGGCACTAGATCGGCAGGTTTAAGGCCCCTGGTAGGCACTAGATCAGCAGGTTTTAGGCCTCTAGTAGGCACGGCCAATGTATAAACACCGACAGATCAGCAGGTACCAAAGCCCCTGGTGGCAATTAGGACGTTTTATTCTTCGAACCAAACTGATGGAACGAAATAGCTGGACAATTTCAGATGACTTGTAAACTAAAATCAAGCTCGTCAGCTTCGACCGTAGCAAACAATTGACTTTCCTTCACAAAAGGAGGTCCTCTTGTTATATTTTTCGTATAAACTGTGTGTGAACTATATACTGGTCGAATGCAAATCACCCAATGTGTTCAACCGGCTGTGACGTCACGATCTTATAATGACTGCATATTGTATTAAGACAAGGTATAAAATCCCTTTATCTCGTTGCATGGTGTCGTCGGTCGGTGTTGCGGCGGCGGCTGCTTAGTCATGGTAAATCAAACCACCCAATGTGTTCAGTATTGGTAGAAGCATGGAACGCCAACTCATGTTCTCGTAAACAAAGAATTCAAGACAAACACACAATATTTTTCCTTTTGATAACCATAAGACAAAACTGCCAAAGTCACAGGTTAAAGGGTGTATTGTGTCAACTCTCTGACTGTCAAAATTCAAAATTTCAATTTCATTTATAAATTATATGTTTTTTAAATGGATACAATCGCATGACGCAGAATGTAGAGTACTAAGGTCGAAGATGAAAATGAAATCATTTCATTGATGAATGAGTTAGTTCTCGAATTGACACGCTTGACCTTTTTTGATTGAGGTTCTGCTCTTTTCAGTACAGTTTATGTATTTTTGTTATCTGAGCACTAAATGTTCATAAATACAATCATATAGCTATATAGACAACTTAAATGACAATAATTTACCATGTTAGACAAGAAAAATGCTTAATTACTTATGTTTGTTATACATATATGGAGATAGTTTATAAATTGTTTATTTTGTCTTTGACTTTTTCTATCTATGTAGGTTAGGTACCTATGCGGCATTCAGATAAAAGACGTTCTTTTGTTATACTTTGTGACATTAGACATATCATTAGTCAGTTAAGCAGGTAGTTAGTACCTACTCTTAATCTTTTTTCTAAAAATACAAAAAATAAAGATTCAATTAAAAGACCTCAACTTCAAAATGCGTTTCGGCTTTTTTTTAACTTTTAATTGAATTATATTTAATCAGTCAAATCAATCAGAAGTAAATTTCTAATTTTCTTCATTTTCGTTTCAAAATATAAAGTCAGTGTCAGTTCAGAGTTAAAAAATTCAAAAACTACTTTTTTTAATGCAATGCAATGTTTTTCAAACATTTTAGAAGATTGCCTTGAAAAAAATGTCACTAAAATCCGTTATGTCGGATTTTCAAAATTCGAAAAAAAAAATGGTTCTATGGTAGGGACAGTCAGAATCGTCTTTTGGTTTAACGTGCGCACCTGCCTATTATGGATCAATCCCACGGAGGCCTACCTCCATTGCAGTCAGATTGGTTCCTGACCATTAACCCTGACATAGCAAGCTATCTCGGTCGCAAAGTTGTCATATGTTGCAGAATATGCTCACCTCTTGCTTTGGAGGCGAGGTCTATATAACACCTCTTGAATTCAAGAAAAGAATCTTGAAAACCATGTGTCTCCCCATTCGAAATAAACCAAGCCACCATGTTGCTCCCACTAGGGGGCCTACCTCATAGATGGGGTTTAAGCAGAGGGTAAATCTCCCTTGGTACTAGAATATAGCTTCCGGTGGAGCTTCGCAACCGAGGTCACTTCCAGACGAATTCCTGCAAGACTCTGGGCCTGTCAACCCTTAGGATACACACACCAAGAAGTCGGCCGGGGTAGTAACCAACAACCTAATGTGCTTCCTTTTGGTCTTCATTCGCCATGTGACGAACTAGGAAAGACACTTCTAGTCTTTTGCTCACCTTACGGCAAACTAGGAAATACACTCCTAGTCTTTTGCTCACCTCACGGCAAACTAGGAAAGACACTCCTAGTCTTTGTTCTAAAGAACTAGGACGACGGTCCTACTATTATTTGCTACTGCAAATAAGATCTCCAGTTACGCAAGTAACCGGAGAATTACCCTTTTAAACCTTTTTATAACCTTAAAAATCTCCAGCCACGCAAGCAGCCGGAAACCTTACCAATTTCACCCTTATTCACCATTCAAAACCTGGAAATACCTTAAAATCTCCAGCCACGCAAGTAGCCGGAGCTTTAACCATCACACACCGTTTTAAACCTTCTACTCCCTTGGGTTTTCTTAGTTGTCTAAATCTCCAGCTGGGCGTGCAGCTGGAGAATAGACATAACCACGACAAGGTGAAACCCGTAGGAGAGGGGTAGGGACATTCAGTAATATCTTAATTTAAAAATGTTTGTATTGAATTATAGATCGTAAGAATTTTTTGATTTTCAAAAAAAAAACTTGTAATTTAAAAAAAAAAAAAACAACAATAAATATTTTTTCGGATATTTTTATATACAATATTAGCTGTGTTTTATTTTCCCCGAGATCTGATCCAGATTGGATCTTCATTCAAAATTACATGTATAACAAAAACAACAAAAGGCCCTGTTTTGTTTGTATTTGTTGTTTTAGATGTTATTTTGGAAACAAAATCCAATCCGGATCAGATCTCGGGGAAAATAAAACACAGCTATTATTTTAAATTTAAGGGGGCTCCTGCTTAAAAATTTGTTTGAAATCGTTACAGCCGTTAATGAGAAATTCGAAAATAAAGAAAAAAAACGATTCTATGGCAAGTACAGTAAATAACATTTTTTTTCCAAATTTTTTGTTGACCGAAATGAAGTCCATGCCTATAATAACACACCTAATTTTTTTTTATTAAAATCGTTAGAGCCGTTTTCGAGATAAATAAGATTTTGCATTGTGTACTAATTTTTCCTTGAAATTTTTATAAAAAAATTTTATATGCAAATTGTTAGGATTTAATAATATAGATTTGTAAACGTTATTTGAAAATTTAATCGTGTATCCGTTTTCAAGATATTGAATTTTCGAAAAAAATTCTTATTTTTTTTTTTAAATCCAAAAACTATTTTTTCGAAAATTTTTTTAGATTATATTTTTTCAAATGCAAAGGAGCTCGTACATAAAAATTTTGGTTAATATCGTTGGAGCCGTTGATGAGACATTCGAGAATCAAAAAATCGGTTCTATGACAGGTGACGTTATTATCATTTTTTCCTAAATTTTTTTTTTAACCGAAATGTAGTCCATGCCTATAGTAACACACCTAAAAAATTAGGTGTAATATTATGGATATGGATTACATTTTAGTAAAAAAAAAATTGGGGGGAAATGTTATTAACAGTACCTGTCATAGAACGGTTTTTTTGATTTTCGAATTTCTCATTAACGTCTGTAACGATCTTAACTAAAAATTTTCACCAGGAGCCCCCTTAAGTTTAAAATAATATTGTATATAAAAATATTCAAAAAAAATATTTTTTTTTTTTGTTTTTTGAAAAAAAAAAAAAATCCAATTTATTTTTTGAAAAATCAATATCTTGAAAACTTGTGAACGATTATTTTTTGAAATTATTTCCTAAAATCTATATTACTAAGCACTTATAATTGGCATCCCAAATTTTGTTCTAGAAAAATTTGAAAAATATTTGTTATATAAAAAATTACTTTATTAAAAAAAAAATATTTTTTTTTTTAAACCAAAAAAATATTTTTTGAAAATTTGAATACACAATACTATTCAAATTTTTGGGCAGCTTTAGTCAAAAAAAAATTATCAAAATCGGTTGTACCGTTTTTGAGAAAATCAAAAACATAGTCTGTCAAAGCTCTTCAAATCCAGAAATCTTACCATAACTTCAAAACTGCTGCTGTACAGGACCATGGTCCTGCCAGTACTCACATATGGATCCGATACTTGGGTGCTTAGCAAAAGGCACTCCGACCTCTTAGCTGCGTTCGAGAGAAAAGTCTTAAGGAGAATTGTTGGCCCCGTATGTGAGGAAGGACGATTCCGGAGACGGTACAATCATGAACTGTACGCAATCCACCTTGAAGCAGATATCGTGACATAAATTAAGCTCGGTAGACTCCGGTGGGCAGGGCACCTAGCTCGCATGAGCGAAGAGGAACCTGCTCGGAAAGTTCTTTGTG
This sequence comes from Chrysotoxum bicinctum, assembly GCA_911387755.1. NCBI lineage: Eukaryota > Metazoa > Arthropoda > Insecta > Diptera > Syrphidae > Chrysotoxum > Chrysotoxum bicinctum. The sequence continues at coordinate 226,518,887 of OU426987.1, forward strand.
GTACATTCTATGGTAGACGACAGCGTGGTAGACCATGCTTGCGCTGGAGAGATGGCGTAGACCAGGACGCCCGAAGCCTTGGGGTGCGCAACTGGATGGCGTCGGCTAGAGACCGGGATAGGTGGAGAGACTTGTTGAAAGAGGCCAGGACCGGAACCCGGTTGTCGAGCCGATGATGATGATGAAAAACATGGTTCCATGAGGGTACCCCCAATAACCATTTTTCTGAAAATTTTTTTTCAACCATTACGTAGCTCTCACTAAATGAAATTGTCTTGTATTTTTAGTTTTTAAATGTGCGAACATTTTTTGAGAAAAAGAAATACTTATAAAATTTCGAAGAAAATTCGTATGGCAGGTACCGTTATTTTGGGTCTTAAAAAAAAAGAAGAAAAAAACGTGTGGCAGGAAAAAATTAAAAATGATATCCACTAAGTGTAAAGAAAATCGGCCGAGCCATTTAGGCTGTAGTCGAACAGACAGACAGACAGACAGAATCGCGAGACTCACTTTTTTAGTCTTCACTATCATCAAATTTGATCAAAATCTCGTGTTCGATTTTTTTTCCGAATGCATAACTTGCTTTATAGTACCTATAAGTTGCAAGTAAAAAACAATTAGTAGATTAGCAGCCAACCTATCTTTACTCAGTTCCCATCTAGAAATGCACCGGATTTTCAGCCTCTCGTAATATGACACCATATAATATTTATTGTGGTTAAATTGAAATCAAAAATTCTTTTTATCTTATTTTTGTTTTATTATTATTTTCGTTGCCATGTTCTCGTATTTAAAATAATCTTGTTGCAGGAAAATGTTTGGGAGAATTAGGAACGTGCTCGGAAATTAAAACCATCAAACACACTATCCGTTTCCACGTTTGGCAAAAGCTATAATGTGTTCATGACATATTTCTTTCATGTCTCTATCGATTAACCCTACATATTTGGTTGTCAAAATTATTCTGTACGCATCTTCGTTTAGTTTTGTATTTTGTATGCATGAAGTTCTACGCACTTGTCGTAGATATTTTATCTATTAGTTAGGTTAATAATTTTGGCAATTTATTTCCGGTTTAGTGGATTTTCTTTGATTTTATTTCTTTATGGTACGCAGTTAAGAGGATTTAATACATACATGCATACATATTCATATTAAGTGCTTATATTAAATATTTATTGAGTTGTTAGCCTCTGTACTACTTACGAAATGAGTATACTTTAAGGGAAAGTTAAGTATTAATAGATGTTAGCAGGGTGTTTGCAGCGATGATTCACTACCCTTTCTTTAGTCGAAATTTTGGAAAACATGTGATTTTAACAATTGAATTTTGCTTTTAAAAATTGAAAATTAGTAAGAAGCATTTATTTTTGATGTCATAACATAATGATAATTACATTAATAATAACCTTTAGTTAGAGCATTGAAGTGTCACGTCTGAATTTTGTGTTCGATTTCCAGTCTTTGTCATCTAAACACACTACGGCGCCTAGAATTTTTCTTTCAATTAATTTTTATGATCTTTAATTTAATAAAAAAAAAACTTAAAATTAAGATATTACAGCTTGTACTTACCATAGAACCATTTTTTATAATTTTGAATTACTCATTATCGACAAAACAGATTTTAATGAAATTTTTTTTTATAGAGATGCTCCTAAAAAGTTTAAAAAGCATTGCATTTCAAAACTTAAAAAAATATTTTTTGAATTTAAAAAAAAAAAAAAAAATCATTTTGACATTAATACCCAATTCAAGTCACCTCTGCGAGAGATAACCTTACCGTCAAATCGTTCATGCAGAATGTCAATTATGGCGTCCGCTGTGTCGCACGTAGCTTTTTGAAAATGTATTGTCACCTGGTGAAGCTCGTATGGGTAATACCAGAATTTTTTAAACACACCCATTCATCCTAAAGTGCGCCTTGTTGCTAAAGATGATTTTTCGGCCAAGTCAGCTAACAAACGGCGTTGTCTATAGTCATAAACTTTGAGCTGCTGGATCAGTAGGGCTCTAGCCCCAAATCCCAACTCTAAATTCACCAAGTTGAATCGTCCACCTCGGGTTATGCTGTACCCTGTCAAGGAGCGCGATGATGTAGTCGGCCTATCTTGCGTTCCTTTGACGCTAGAGTGTTGGAGAATTGATTTTCGAACAGGTCGTCTCAAATTTCTTTATAAAACGTTAAAGAGTCGACTGCGAAGGGCCACCACTGCTACCATAAAATGGGGGCAATACTCATTTTGATAGATAATAAAGCTTTATCATTTGGACGTGCTTTTCAACCGTGTAACTTGCTATAGTGATTTAGCATCAGTAACTAAATAATAAAATTTTTGAAGAATTTAGTTCCCATTTTATGATGGAGTCCAATGAAAAATAATGCTCGATGTAACCTGAAATGCGTTTTTTTAAATTTTATAATAATGTTTTGTACTTTACAGAAGACTAAAACAATTCAGATAGAATAAACTGACATTCGACTCCAGACCAGGGCTGTAAAATAATGCAATCTATAAAAATCCTTCATTGAATTCAATTAAAAGATTGCATTCATTGAATTCACTTTTTTCGTCACTCATTATCATTACCAAAGAATGCAAAAGAATAAAAAGAAAATGCATGAAGTCATTAAATCAAAAAAAAAAAAAAATGATTCAATCTTTTCAATTTGATATGAATGGTGATTGTAAATTTGAAAATCCTAAATACTAAAAAACCGCAGTCTCAAAGTAATCTTTTAATTGAATCGAATGATTTTTAAAAAATGCATTCTTTTAAAACCCTGGCAAAGACCTTCAGTGTGTCACACTTACAAAAAACACATACAAAAAACTAAAACAAGTCACACTTACCAAAAAACACATACAAAACACTAAAACAAAAAAACGCTAATTCATAAATAAGATTTTTCCAGGTCTTTAAATCATTTTTTTTTTAGGTTAGATTAGATTTTTTATTGGTTCATATTTTTAAGAGATTGAATACAATATTTATGATACGTTAAATCGTTTGAGCATGGCATTTGCCGTCTGCCAGATTGGCAATCCAATTTAAACTCTAATATGTGTTTGATAAAATTACAATTTTAATTTAATAGTTCGGTCATTGTTTTAACTAAGGATTAAGTTTTCAATTTATATTTATTTATTAATTTTTTTTTATAGTATTAATTTTAAAAATCACCATTTTTAATTCTGTTCCTATATCTAAGACCAATTTTAAGGAATTCATACAATATTTCAACATTCATTTAATAATAGAATACAATAATCTTCAGTTAAGATGTCTTTAAATCATAAAATAGGGGTTTTGAATTTCTATTATTATTATCTATACTATTATATAAAGTAAGACTTTTGTTTGTTTGTCAGTTTGTTTGTAAATACTCCAATAGCAGACAAACAAACAAAAGTATTACTTTATAAACATTTTATATACTTACCTTTGTATGTCGATAGTAACATAGGGCCATCTGAAAATGAAAAAACTAATAAATAATATATTAAAATTTAAATTACTTTCACTTACCTCCAAAAAATATTTCCAAAATAGAAAATTGAAAGCAGCAGATTGAGAACTGTCTGCCGTTTCCAACTATTCCGCATTTCATTTCATTTTATTCCTCTATATATTTTGAGGCTGAACACCTACTTGGGCTATTGGAGTAATAAACTGTTTACACGGCCATGGATACACGCAAGTTCTAGCGCATGATTTTTTCGTGCATATAAATTTTGTAGTATCTATCAATATTTAAAAAAGGCACGGATTTTAGTTTTAACTCTCTGTGCATCAACAGTTCGCAAAATCGTTGTTAGATAAAGTCACGGATTTCTGTTAACACATTCCACACGACTTTGTGTGCAAAAAAATTCGTTAAAGAAACGTGTGGATTTAAGAAGAAATGCCTTGCAATATTGCTTTCGTCAATTTTTGCAGAAATTATGTTTCAACATTAATATTCAAGTCATAAAATCATCGATTCTCAGAAAAACAGCTTTTACATATGCAAGTTTTTGCGCACGATTTTCTACGTTGAAAATTTTGTCAAATCGAAAGAGCACAGATCTTAGTTGACACATTGAACACGACTTTCTGTGCGTCAAAATTTTGCAACATCGATGTTCGGTAAAGCCACGGATTTCTGTTAATACATTTCACACGACTTTGTTTGCATACAAACTTCGTTCAAAAACGTGTGGATTTCAGTTTACACATAAAATGCTTTGCAATATTACTTTCGTCAATTTTGTATGATGTTAATTTTTGCAGAAATTATGTTTTAAGGCCAGGCGCGCACATTCAATTTTTAGTTTAACAGTTGAGCTGTTTTCTATAAGAGCAAGAGAGACAAGAGTGTGAGCGTGAGTAAAGAGTTGCCAATGCGCGGTTCTCTTTCAACTGGTGATTAAACTATTTGATTTCGATCACAGTTGCCAGTGCGCGACTATCCTAACATTTATATTCAAGTAATAAATTCATCGATGCTTAGAAAAACAGCATTTATATATGCAAGTTTTTGCGCACGATTTTCTCCGTTCAAAATTTTGCCAAATCGAAAGAGCACAGATCTTAGTTGACACATTGAACACGACTTTTTGTGCATCAAAATTTTACAACATCGATGTTCGATAAAGCCACGGATTTCTGTTAATACATTTCACACGACTTTGTTTGCATACAAACTTCGTTCAAAAACGTGTGGATTTCAGTTTACACATAAAATGCTTTGCAATATTACTTTCGTCAATTTTGTATGATGTTAATTTTTGCAGAATTTATGTTTTAACATTCATATTCAAGTGATAAATTCATCGATGCTTAGAAAGACAGCATTTGTATATGCAAGTTTTTGCGCACGATTTTCTCCGTTCAAAATTTTGCCAAATCGAAAAAGCACAGATCTTAGTTGACACATTGTACACGACTTTTTGTGCATCAAAATTTTTCAACATCGATGTTCGATAAAGCCACGGATTTCTGTTAACACATTTCACACGACTTTGTGTGCATACAAACTTTGTTCAAAAAACCTGCGGATTTTAGTTTACACATAAAATGCTTTGCAATATTACTTTCGTCAATTTTGTATAATGTTAATTTTTGCAGAAATTATGTTTTAAGGCCAGGCGCGCACATTCAATTTTTAGTTTAACAGTTGAGCTGTTTTCTATAAGAGCAAGAGAGACAAGAGTGTGAGCGTGAGTAAAGAGTTGCCAGTGCGCGGTTCTCTTTCAACTGGTGATTAAACTATTTGATTTCGATCACAGTTGCCAGTGCGCGACTATCCTAACATTTATATTCAAGTAATAAATTCATCGATGTTTAGAAAGACAGCATTTATATATGCAAGTTTTTGCGCACGATTTTCTATGTTCAAAATTTTGCCAAATCGAAAGAGCACAGATCTTAGTTGACACATTGAACACGACTTTTTGTGCATCAAAATTTTACAACATCGATGTTCGATAAAGCCACGGATTTCTGTTAATACATTTCACACGACTTTGTTTGCATACAAACTTCGTTCAAAAACGTGTGGATTTCAGTTTACACATAAAATGCTTTGCAATATTACTTTCGTCAATTTTGTATGATGTTAATTTTTGCAGAATTTATGTTTTAACATTCATATTCAAGTGATAAATTCATCATCATCATCATCATCGGCTCGACAACCGGGTTCCGGTCCTGGCCTCTTTCAACAAGTCTCTCCACCTATCCCGGTCTCTAGCCGACGCCATCCAGTTGCGCACCCCAAGGCTTCGGGCGTCCTGGTCTACGCCATCTCTCCAGCGCAAGCATGGTCTACCACGCTGTCGTCTACCATAGAATGTACCACAAAGAACTTTCCGAGCAGGTTCCTCTTCGCTCATGCGAGCTAGGTGCCCTGCCCACCGGAGTCTACCGAGCTTAATTTTTGTCACGATATCTGCTTCAAGGTAGATTGCGTACAGTTCATGATTGTACCGTCTCCGGAATCGTCCTTCCTCACATACGGGGCCAACAATTCTCCTTAAGACTTTTCTCTCGAACGCAGCTAAGAGGTCGGAGTGCCTTTTGCTAAGCACCCAAGTCTCGGATCCATATGTGAGTACTGGCAGGACCATGGTCCTGTACAGCAGCAGTTTTGAAGTTATGGTGAGATTTCTGGATTTGAAGAGCTTTGACAGACTATAGTAGGCTCTGTTGGATTTGAGAAGCCGCCCGCGTATTTCTTCTTCTATATTGTTATCGGCTGCTACTATTGACCCAAGGTATTTAAAGGATTGCACCACTTCAAATTCGTGCTCCGCAACCTTGATTGTTTGACCAACTGTTCCTCTCGCATTCGACGCCACCATGTACTTTGTTTTACCTTCACTAATGTGCAGCCCCAGATTTTGTGCCGCCTGCTCGATCTGGATGAAGGAATCGTGTACAGCTTGTTCGGATCTTCCGATGATGTCAATGTCGTCTGCGTAAGCTAGTAACTGGCTGGACCTGTTGACGATGGTCCCTCTTGTTGCCGTGCCAGAGTCACGGATTGCTTTCTCCAACGCCAGGTTGAAGAGGAGGCAGGCCAAACCGTCCCCTTGTCGGAGTCCATTAAAGATTTTGATTGGTCTGGATAGCAATCCGGCTATTTTTACTTGGCTTGTTACGTTGGTCATGGTCAACCTACATAGTCTTGTCAATTTATTTGGGATGCCGAATTCTCTCATGGCTTTGTAAAGTTCTACCCTGGCTATGCTATCATAGGCGGCCTTAAAGTCTATAAACAGATGGTATGTTGGGATGTTAAATTCTAGACATTTTTCCATCGCCTGCCTAAGGGTAAAGATCTGATCAGTTGTTGATTTGCCTGGAATGAAACCACACTGATATTGTCCGATGACGGTTTTAGCGTATGGGGTTATCCGGTCTTGTAGGATAGAGGAGAGTATCTTATAGGCGGTACTCAACAACGTGATACCTCTATAATTGCTGCACGTTGTGACATCTCCCTTCTTATGTATGGGGCATATTAAACCTTTTCGCCAGTCTTCTGGCATTTCTTCCTGCTCCCATACGTGTACTATAATATCATGAATTGCTTGACGTAAGGCTGGCCCGCCGTGATGGAATAATTCGGCTGGTATGCCATCGGCTCCCGGGGCTTTGTTCTGTTTAAGCCGGCCTATAGCCTTCTCAACCTCTTCTATGCTTGGTGGCGGCAACATAGAGTATTCTTCTTGAAGTAGTGGAGCCTCCACTTCTGCAGTGAGCTGACCATTTAGCAATTCATTAAAGTACACTTCCCATCGCTCCAGTATGCTTTCAGGATCGGTGATCAGATTTCCCTCTCCGTCCTTGCAGTATGTGCAGCGTGGTGTGTACTGCGTCATGTTTCGGACGGATTGGTAGAACTTCCGCGCCTGGTGCGGACCTCGCTCTCGGCTATTTTCTATTTCACAGATAAGGTTCTTCTCCCAGGCTGATTTTTTTTGTCTGTGTAGCCGTTTTTCTATTCTTCTGAGCTCTTTATATTCCTCTTCGCGTGCCCGCGTTCTATGAGATTGTTGCATTGCTCGGTACGCAACATTCTTACGTTCAGTCGCTAGCTTGCATTCATCATCAAACCAGTCGTTCCGATTTTTACGACTGCTGCCTAAGATGGAGTTGGCAGTACTAATGACAATATTCTTAAGGCGTGTCCACTTCTCATTTACGCCCAGCATACTGGCTCCAGGACTTACTCTCCCTAAATCAAGTGATTCTAGGGCGAGTCCTAACGCATTACCAAAGGTGTTACTGGTGTTTTCATTGCGCAGGGCAGCCGTGTTGATTCGAACCTGATCGGCGGATGCAATGCGTCTTCGCAAGGCAATCCGCCCTCGGAAAACCATACCAACAAGATAGTGATCCGAGTCGATATTGGCACCTCGGTACGTTCGTACCGTCATCAAGTTCGAGTAGTGGCGACGGTCTATCAACACGTGGTCTATTTGGTTACGAGTGACTCCATCAGGTGATACCCAGGTGGCTTTGTAGATATCTTTACGCGGGAACCTGGTACTCGCAACGACCATGTTTTTCGATGCTGCAAATTCTAAGACTCGAAGTCCATAAAGATAAATTCATCGATGCTTAGAAAGACAACATTTGTATATGCAAGTTTTTGCGCACGATTTTCTCCGTTCAAAATTTTGCCAAATCGAAAAAGCACAGATCTTAGTTGACACATTGTACACGACTTTTTGTGCATCAAAATTTTTCAACATCGATGTTCGATAAAGCCACGGATTTCTGTTAACACATTTCACACGACTTTGTGTGCATACAAACTTTGTTCAAAAAACCTGCGGATTTTAGTTTACACATAAAATGCTTTGCAATATTACTTTCGTCAATTTTGTATGATGTTAATTTTTGCAGAAATTATGTTTTAACATTCACATTCAAGTGATAAAATCATCGATGCTTACAGAGTCAGCATTTATATATGCAAGCTTTTGCGCACGATTTTCTGCGATCAAAATTTTTAAATATCAAAAAAGCACAAGTTTACACATTGAGCACATCTTTTTGTGCATCAAAATTTCGCAATATTGATAAAGTCAGTTACTTGAAAAACCATATGGCCGCAAAAAATGAGACGTGTAATCAGATCTTTAAATTTGGTGAAAGAAAACAGGAAAGTGAATAGTTGTTTCATTTCAGTTTATTTTTGTTCCATTTCAGTTCAGCATGTATTTGTTTCAATTCGGACAGATGTAGCTACTTACACATGTGCAACTATTTGCAATGGCGGCAAGGGGAAGTTTTGACTGCGTTCAGACAAATTTAATGCTCTTTGGCTAAAGGGTGCGTCCAGAAATATATAATGTTTATTTTTTATCGTTGGTAAAACCCGATAACATACCCAAGCAACACATAAACTCTTGGAGAGTACTTCAATAAATGCATCAGGTCTTAACAAGCTATTAGTTCAATCTTTTTAATACCATTTCACCTTATAATCTCCTAATTCACTCTTTAAAAGTGTTCTTTCTGTTATACTATTAATTAAACATCTTTTAAACATCTTAAATATATTCATGACAAATGTCATTATATTGACTCTCTATATACCCTCTCTATAAAACCTTTTTAAAAGGAGTAATTTTAAAATGCTGAAAGAGTTTTTCATTTTAATCTTTCGAATACATCTTGAAGATATTCTGTGGACGTTTTCACTAAAACGTCTTTATGATATCTTAACAGGGTATCTTCAAGTAGTACTATTTTCCTCTTTGGTTGAAAAAAATGTTTTGTTTCACCCGAAATATGTGAATTGTGTAACACTTCCCATGCAATCAAGAACATATGAAGGAAAAAACTAGCTAAAAAACAACTCAAATATTTAGTTGAGTGTGCGCGCAGTTGCATATGATTATATTAAACAGAAAATAGACAGAAACTGATTGTTGTGAATTTTTTATCATTTTCTTTTACTCTTTGCTTACATTTTGTTTGCTCTATTTTCTTTGAATTTGACTGGCATTTGTCCTTTAAAAACGATGAAAATGAAAAAAATAATAAAAATGAAGTAATAACCGACGAAACAGATAGTGATGACTAGGGCAAAAATATGCTTTGAAATATTAGTTTTAATAAAATATGTTATTAATTAAATACATACATAATATGAACATATGCTCCAATAAAAATTAATTTAAAAATTATTTAAAAATTCAATAAAATTAATTACTTAACGAAGTTAATAAAATACATTTTTAAAGTATTTAATGGCCAATAATTTAAAATCGCATGCTTAGGTATGTATATTTAAAAAAATGAAATCGACAGCAAAAATAAAGTTATTCCAAATGCATATTTCTTGAAAGTATTAGTGGTTTCAAGCAATTTCATTTTAAATGTAGAGACAACATTTTTTTTTTTTGAACGAAACAAAAATGGAATTCTTCGATAATTACGGAGTCTTTTCAGAAATATTATTAAAATCGATTTAGAATCTGAAGGCAAGTACTTTTTTCAATCAATTTTATGAAAATGAAAAACATAAATTAAAATAAAGTGACTAAAGAAGCCCAACATGAAGAAACAACAGATAGTGATAACTACGGCAAATAAAAGTATGCTCTAAAAAAAAGTTTGAAGCGCTTAATATACATATGCTTCAATAAATTTATTCTTTTTCAATGTTTACAAATAGTAATCAATACTAAATATGTTTAGTTCACCTATTCTACGTGTGCATGGTATGCAAAAATATTCATTTTGGATGAAATATGCAAAAATCTACCCCAACAATTTGTGGTTTGATAAATCATGTAACTGTAAAGGGCTTTCGCGAATAAATTTTCCTCGGAATATTTCCCGTTTACTAAACTTAAGGTAGGTGAATGATGCTCTAGAGATTCTCTCAGAATTTGTTAGTATCGGAAATAAACTTTCTAGGATAATTAGTTGTTATTACATAGGACTTTCTGTGCGAAAGAAATTTTTTCCGCAAGAACCCGGCAACGCCGGGTATTTTACGCTAGTACTTTATATGTGAATATTTGAAAAAAGTTTAACATCTTACAGGTGAGTGATTGGTGATAAAATGTCAGTTGGTAACAGTTTTACTTTTTATAGCTTTTGAATAGTCGTAGATCCCAACAACATCTACGACTATAAAACCTCATTTGTGACATTTAAAAAAAATGAGATGAAAAAAATAGTTGGTAAGCTGATTCTAGTATTTAATCAGTATTTTTGTATAATTTTTTTGGATGACCTTAACCAAACATTTCATACAAAATATCCTTTACGCCTGCCTAGTTCAGTTAAAGATACCAACTGGCCCTACTTACTAGTTTTTGAATAACCCAGAAATGAGGTGCTAATTATCTCAAGGACCTTGATAAATTTAACAATTCGTCATTTTCTGACCATCTACTTAAATTTACTGAAATTTTAGGACCAATAAAAACAGAATATGTCTTGGGTCTCAAAATAATATTTCAAAAACAATATTTTTTTGAAACCTTGCACTAATGAGTTCTTAATGTGCTCTTATTGAAAAAAAAAAATAAAATAGTTTTTAGTTGCATTTAGTCTAAAAAAAGTGTCCCTTTCGTCTAGGCTATTTCACTCCAACTCACAAGTTGACTAGTAGGGGCCTTATAAGATATTATGCTTTTTACCTGCGACTTATAGGTACTATAAGGCAAGTTATGCATTCGGAAAAAAAGTCGAACTTGAGATTTTGGTCAAAGTTGACATTACGATAATAGCGAAGACTAAAAAAGTGGGTCTCGCAATTCTGTCTGTCTGTCTGTTTTTTGACTTTGTAGATATCACTTTTAGTTTTCCGCCCCCCCACACTATTTTTTCTTTTTTTTTTTTTAAGACCAAAAATAACGGTACCTGTCATACGAATTTTTTTCGAAATTTTATAAATATTTTTTTTTTCTCAAAAACTGTTTGACAGATTTAAAAAATAAAAATACAAAAAAAATCATTTATTTGAAGCTAGTAAATGGTTGAAAAAAAAAATTCAAAAAATCGTTATTTTTGGTACCCCTCTTGGAACCATTTTTTTCGTTTTTGATTTTCTCAAAAACGGTACAGCCGGTTTTGATAATTTTTTATAAGCTAAAGCTCCCAAGCTGTTTAAATATTATTCGGTATATAAATTTTCCAATTTTTTTTTTGGATTTTTAAAAAAATTTAATTTTTCTTTTTCAAAACTCAATATTTCAAAAACCTCATGCTCGATTTTTTTTCTTTTGATTAATTTTTACAATCTATAATTTAATACAAAAAAATTTGAGATCAAGTTATTATACTGACTGTATTTATCATAGAACCATTTTTTCAAATTTAAAATTTCTCATTATCGACATAAGTTTGAAAAACATTGCATTTAAAAACTAAAAAAAAAAATAGTTTTTGAATTTTTGAAAAAAAATAATTTTTTTTTCTTTGAATATTCGATATCTCAAAAACGGCTCAATATTTTTTTTTGTAAATTTAATTTTTATTTGAACAATAATAAAAACTTAAAATTGGCGTAGGTACCTACTAAAATTTTTTCTTAAAAATATTTTAAAAATTTTGTATATAAAAGCTTATTTTTTTAAGAAACCAGTACAGACTTATAATTTTTATTCTTGCATAAGCTAATATTTGCTTGGTCTTAGCTCAAACTACTACTGTTTTACTCTATTAAAAAATTAATTTTATGCTTATGAACAGTTTTTCTCTAATAACATTAATTTTTGAAATTCTTAGTCGTTTACATAAGAACAAGTTCATGCGATCCAGTCGTGCATTTTATTTCACTTTATTAAGGATCATATTTTGAGAACGAAATTAAAAAAAATGTATGATATTCTTAGGACCTTGTTATCACTTCAAAATCTATCCAAGAAAAAAAAAACAACTTTTGTATCTCTATTACCGTTTAGGAAATGAATTTTCGATCTTGATTTACGTTTACTCTTGTTTACCCTGCTTCAAAAAAAAAAAAAACCCAAAAACATTTAAAGCATTTTGCATGTACATTTTTACTTACGATATAAGTACTACGAGTCCGAAACCGATCTAGAGGTTTTGCTCAGATTTGAAATTTTGATGTTCTCTAACAGTTCGTCGGTCCATGTGTCTGTATGTCTGTACCTTATTTTAACATAAGCTTTTATTCTATTCAAACTATCCACCCTTGGTCTTGAACCTAAATATCTTCTTTAGATGGATTTCTTCTTAACTGGAAAATTGTTACTACAAAGTTCGATTCAGATCTACCTTCTCCTTTTTATTCTTACTTTTAACGATATTGAAATGGTTATCGAATATTTCTCACTCTACGCCGACCATGCCAAGTTTTTCAAGACCATTTCTTTCACATATGGTCACGGCCACGAGAAATGAAACCAAGCCACATTTTCTTTTTTTTAGAATTTATCGCTACTATGCTCATTTTTAGAAAGAATATATCTCATACTAATGGTTGATATCATTATCAACAGCAAAAACATTTTTGGTGTGTCCTAAGCCACACTTCAAATTAGCTTGTTGATCTCTTCACACATAGCCGGAAATTCAAGTACTCGAAAAAAGGTAATATAAATTACCTTTTATTTATTTTTTTGTTTACCTTCAACTATAATTTTTATGGAAAAGTCTTACTTTAACTAAATAACTCGTTTTTTTGGTAAAAAAATATTCAAACTTGTAAATTTTACAAAACAAAAGCGCTCTACTTTCGTGTAACGTTATAAGACCAAATTTCTTAAAAGTTTTCTTACTTATGATATGAAAGTTTTAGAAACTGAACTTTTAGAATTTTATTATGTATTTTGTATTTATTTAATAAAACTATTAAAAAATCATTCAAATTAAGCGACCATTTTTATTTAAACAATATTGAAAGACGTGTAACGTTATAAGACATTTTCTGCTGAAACGAATGAAGATGAAGTTATGTATCTAACTTTTGAAACTCTATTGACTTTAGGTGACCTTGAGTAGGGCTGAAGGTAATAAGAAATACTTTAATATTCATTCGACTCATTTCCACTCTACAGAGTTTCTGAAACACAGTTTTATCAAAATAATCAGAAACATTCAATAAACACGATCGCCAAAATCTACTTTATCCTTATTACCAAAGCAATTCGAAGTAAAAATGTTTACTTATGTTTTATTTTTATAAAGAAAAAAAAACCACATTACTTAAAAGACTTGTCTAACGTGTTAAAAATTAGGAAAAAGTTAGACGAAGTCTCCAAGCTAAACAACTGCGTTAAGCAGAGCCGGATTTATTCCTTAAGATACTAGTACGGAATAGAATGCCAACAAAACGTATGATTTTTGGGAATTTTTTTTCTCGGAAACCTTATTAGATATTAACATAGTTTTTTTTTTAAATAATGAATACATGCGTCAAGAATACAAAAAAAAATTAATTTTTTAATTTTCGACTTTTGGTCGAATTATAGAGGGCACCAACGTCGACTCATCAAAAAACACATTGTCCCATTGCGGACAGTTAATCTACTGAACCGATTTTCAAAAAATTTGTTGCAACTTAATTATGTTTATGTTTTCCAAAACAATTTCCAACAATTTGATCAAAAAGTTATGAACAACAAAAAATGGTGTCCCAAAAATGGCCAGCAAAATTGACAAAAAAAAAATTTTTTTTCAAAGCTTGACATTTTTTTTTGTTTTTGACTTTTTAAACAAATTGTGGTAAATTGTCTCGTAAGAAATATTCCTTTAAATAATCCACTTTGTTTTTTTTGCTTCAGTTCAGCCAATCCTGAGATAACTGTCCGCAATGGGACAATGCATCTTTTGATGAGTTGGCGTTGGTGCCCTCTATAATTTGGCCAAAATTCGAAAATGAAAAAAAAAACAAATTTTTTTGTATTCTTGACGCATGTATTAATTATTTAAAAAAAAAAATTATGTTAATACCTAATAAGGTTTCCGAGAAAAAAAATTCCCAAAACTCGTGCGTTGTTTTTGCATTCTAGACTGTACTAGTACTTTAAACGAGCACTGTTTAAAATTTTGCGCCACTTTGTTTATTTCTGTTTTTTTTTTATTTCAATGAAAATTTTCAATTGCGCGTTTTTGTAACAGACAATTTGCTAAAGATACCACTATCCCGAATTTGTACAAACTTCTTTAACACTTCCAAGTAAGTTGAAAGTTTTTAAAATTTGGATCGATTTGGCCATCTTCCCACTTCAAAAACAAATTCTTTGCAGCTTCTGTCTTTGAATCCAAATCTGGGATAAAATTTTCTTGGAACTATTTTTCCACTTCCCATGACAAAGGATGCGTTGATGTAATTGGAGCCATCGCAAAATCTGTCGTGCGAAAGCACATACGGGCTCGAGACTGTATTGTCAAAACCGCATCCGATTTTGTGCAAGCTCTTAGCCGCACTTTTTCAACAATTTACGTTGAAGAATTCCACAATGATGACATCTTGAAAATTAATAATAGATACTTTGAAATCATCTGCTCATGAAATCCAATTTAGTGATGGCAAAATAAAAACTTACCATACTTCAAGATTGGAATATAATATTTTTTTTTTTTTTATTTATGGATTAATGTTATTACAAATGAAGTACTTACCTTATAATAAAAAAATTAACTTTGTTCTATTTGCTTGCTTTTCGTTTTTTTTATAGATTTATATTACTTTCCGCCATAGTGTTCCCATTTTTCATACAAAAATTCGAAAGGTAACGTTATAAGACTTTTTTCTGTAACGTTATAAGGCACACATTTGAGTTGAAATAACGTAAATAATATAAGTTTTTCTTAAAAAAAAAGTTGTAAGCTATAATTTGGAATTTCATCTCAATTCTCTAAAAAGAAAAACACAAGAAAAGCACACTAAATTCGCAGAGTTTTCAGAATATATTCAGCAACCTCAAAATCTACTTCCAAAAAATGTAACGTTATCAGCGAATTTGAAGGGCAATATTTACAAATCTATAAGAGATAAACAAAAACTTTTTTCTACAAAAATTAGTCTTTAAAGAGATCTTTCAGATGTATGTTTAAAAATTAAACTAGCATTGCAGTTTTTCGAGTAATAAGCAAAAATAACGTACAATGTAACGTTATAAGACAATGGCCGTGACCATATGATTATACTCTTCTTCTGAAAAATTGCTTAGATCTAAATATTTCCAAATATCAATCACTTTTTCACGAAAGCGCATCCAATTTCCTCTCCGGCTCTACTATCACCATTATTAACTCATATCCGCCGCTGAGTCAATTCGCGACTTCGGTGTTTTGTGTGATAGAGAGCTCAACATTCTCACGCATATTGACGGGATTATTCTTAAAGCAAACTCTGCACTAGGCTTTGTGAAACGATTAACACAACTCTTGATCGCCTCCTTCCTAAATACGCCTGCAAATTATGTAGGATAAACACCAGATACTCCAACCCCGAAAATCTCTGAATCCTACGCCGAAAGAGGGTGACGCAGTTGGGGAAGAGCGTGACACAGGTGGAATATTATAGGCAACTATAACTAACAACTGAACTGGATGAAGAAGCTTTTTGGTTAAGTCCCACATCTGCACTTGCAAATTTCATGAGCGCAATAACGTAGAGAAGACGGCTTCCTTAATTCATCTAAGGACCAAATTATATTTTAAATTCCAAAAACAAACGACCACAAATTGCTGTCATTAAACCCTTACAGCTTCATTAATGTCGAATATTAAATTAAACTCAAACCACCAAATGTGTTCCTTTCCATCCTAAACGTGTCTTTAACACTTTCTATACTACAAAAAAAGAAGAGTGACAACCTTTAGCCACTTTAGCATCTTAATCAGACATCCTTTACATTCTTCCTGTTCAAAACACCCATTTACTGCCTGATAATCTTTTGGTTGCACCACCAAATCTGATACTTGTCATCCTAAACAACGAAGAGAAGAAAAACAGAAAAAAAAAAGAAAAACTTAAACAGGAAGTTCGCTTCGGAAAAAGAGCATTCAAGCCATTCCCTGCGAAGCGATAAGAACAAGGAGAACCTCTCAGACAAATTTTCAATTTCCTTTTCCACAAAAAAAAAAACGACGAAAGGACGCCTACTTAAAAACCTAATGATGTTTAGCTGTGTTAGCAACCAAATGGCGAAAACAACTCCATTTCTCTCTACACCAACTTAACTCTGCCACCGTCTTCAATCGTAGGGAAAGATGAGTCAGAGTGGTAAATACGTCAAATGGCAATCTTGGTTGCGCTGCTGCTGGTAATTTTTACATTTTTCTTCGTTTTTTTCTTTGTCAAGAAAGAATCCTTGAATTTCTACCTGTTCGCTTTCGACGGTGCCGGAAAAGGTGAAAAACTCCTGCGAGATCATTAAAAATTCCAAAACAACACCAGAGCAATAAATGTTCATCAATTTCACCTTTGGGGGTTAATTTTTTGTATTTTTTTTTTCTTACCTCAGCTCACAGTTTCTTATTAAAATTCAGTTAGATAGGGCATGGTGCGCATGACGTGAATT
Source organism: Chrysotoxum bicinctum (assembly GCA_911387755.1). NCBI lineage: Eukaryota > Metazoa > Arthropoda > Insecta > Diptera > Syrphidae > Chrysotoxum > Chrysotoxum bicinctum. Next base: position 226,535,902 of record OU426987.1, read on the forward strand.
TTACATTTAAATTTGCAGGAATTTGACAAAAAAAAAAACATTTTCGACAACAACAATTTTTCCATTCATTTAATGGCTTAAAGAAATCTTAGCGAATACCACAACTTGGAATATCTCTCAAAACGCAAATATTCACCACACCAAAAGTGCTGCCATTGTACAGGGTTGGAATTGAAAAAAAATTAACCGGCAACCATCTTATCGCTGACTGAGTTAATTGAGTTCGATTACGAGGGATGCCAATCAATTTTTATACGCTCGAGAACGAGACATGTTCTGATTCTGACCTTTCCCTTGTTCAAAAAAAAAAAAATATGAAGAAAATTTAAACTATGTGCATGCTCGTCAATGCCCATTAGATACATTTTTTTCGATTTGAGATGAGAGGAATCTGACTTTTTTTTATCACGAACTATGATGATAACATTTGAACTCTGGCCAGATTGTTACACAGTTGGTCTCGTCTATGGACTTACGCTGAGGTTTGCAGAGTAATAGGGATTCCAATGAAATTCCGTAGACAGCAATGTACTTGAATACACTCCACGTCATATGATTGAGGTTATGTTTGCTTTGCGTGATGATGATATTTTCTAGAGATGCCGCGAATAGTGACTCGGCCGAATACCGAATACCGAATATTCGGCCAACGAAACGATGTGTTGTGTATCTATCTCCTACGTGACTTTTGACGAGGCACAACAGTTTCTGAGAATGTTCTGGGAAGTTAAAAATAAATAAATTTGGTGGTGCAACCGCTCGAAGTGAACCGGGACCTAGTGACTTACAACTCTCAAAAATTCCTGTGTGCGTGTTACCAGGAACGGAGGGGACCTACAATTTCCTGCCGATTCCGACCGGCTAATGAGCAGCACTTTCCATGACAAGAGATACTCTTGGAGATTTTATCAATTCCTCGCAAGAGGCAGTACACCCCTGAAAAAAACTTTCTTGCAGCGGCTGAGAATCGAACTCGAGACCTTCCGCATGACAGTCCAACGCACTAACCATTATTCCAAGGGGTACTTCTGAGGAAGTTGCTATAGACAAAATGACAAAGATGTTGAAAAAACAGCCATTGAAAACAAAATAGATTTTTTTTTAAGAACTTTTCGCCAAGATCGGATGGCAGACTCTTATAAGTGGTGGTCAGCAAATACAAAACTGTTTCCCAATTTGAAATCTACCTCTCGTCTCCTGGTACTAGTGTATTAGTGATAGGTTATTTGCAGGAGCTGTAATTGATTTCGAATATAGACGTTACATAAAACGTATGCTACCAACGAATGCTGAAAAAGCTGTTTTTATTCACCACAACTTACCGTTAGTAGATTTTAAATACTAAAATAAAAAAATTTAATAAAAATACAACATTTTTTGGAAGATAATAAATCTTTTTTTATTCTCCATTTAATATTCGGTATTCGGCCGAATGTTGTGAACTATTCGGCCGAATACCGAATAGGCCGAATACCGAATAGTGGCCGAATATTCGCGGCATCTCTAATATTTTCTCGTGAAAAATAGTGTTTAAAGAGCACTCGAAATTCACCGTTTTTCCATTTTAACGAAAATGCTCGGAAGGTGTCTATGCATACATACAATGGCTGTCACAACTAGAGCTGTGTCAATCGCGATTGCTTCGGTCTTTGTGACCCGTTCACCAAAAAGATTGATTGATTGCAATCACAATCGACCAAATCAATTAATCTCTTGCCACTGAAACCGATGAACATAAAATGAACGAAACAAACGAAACAAAATTATGTTTCGTTCATTTAAGTTGTTCTCAGCGATTTCACAATACCAAATAGGAATGGAAATGTACAATAGAATATGGCGTCAACGAAGTAGAAAAGAAGTAAATAAACCCAGACTATCCTTAATTTTCAATCGGTATTGGGCAGAACGAAACGATTGAAAAAAAAAATATTTTAGTTGAATGAACAATTGAAAACCTTTCGTATCGGTCTTGGCCTCGTTCGGAACTACATGGATGAATAAAAAATGATTTTGATTTAATGAACGATTCATTGAAATCGAATCCTTGAACCAATCAATCATTCAAATGTCTCCATGTTTTCTTTCTATAGGTTTTTCATTTTGATGTGTAAACATCTATGCCTGCGGTAGGGTAAACCAAAAAACGTGGGTCTAACGTACCTATATCGGGTTTTTCAATAAGAGCGCTACAAAAGTTTTTTTTTAAATAAAACAAAAACGGTTTTGGATATCAATGAAATTCTTTATTCCCGTGAAAGTACGTTCGATGCCATTATGTATGGAACTCGATTTATTTTGCATGGCCACCACGGGCACGCTTGCAGAAGTCCAGACGCTGAACCCAATTTTCGACGGTTTTCAAGCATACTCGTAAATCGGCCGATACTGCTGCAATTTCACGTTCGATATTCGTACGAAGTTCATCAATCGTCGCTGGCTTGTTGGCATAGACCATAGACCTGACGTATCCCCACAGAAAATAGTCTAACGGCGTCAAATCGCACGACCGAGGCGGCCAAGCGACTGGACCATTTCGTGAGATAACACGTTCTCCAATTGTTGATCTGCTAGGACGATTATGACGACCATAAATTGGACGTAGCGCTCTTAATTTCGGTAGTAAATTTTAATAATTTCGACTCGTTGTTGGCTCGTATGTCGTATATCTTCCCATCAAGAAATGGCAAACCTTACTGAAGAGAAATGTCAGAAGAGCGGCAAGAAATATGGCGTCGTTTGCTGTCCCTGTCGCTCTACTTTTGTAGCGTCCCTGTTGAAAAACCCTTTACGTTTCGGGTATCCCGTTACTGGTTACACGTTCTGTGTAGAACGATACCTTATGAAAGATTGAATTTAAGACCCTGTTTACATTGGGAGTATTGCGTACTTTCTAAATCGTGTTTACATTGGAAACCTTGCGGCGCACAGTGCGTCGATTGTACCTAGTCCTGCCATAAGTTCTGTCCCTGACAAAAACACGTTTTATTTAAAAAATAAAAAAGCAACCAAAATTCTTTTTACGCCATTTATTAAGTATTAAATTTACAATATAAATATATAAGAAATTATTCAAAATGCCCCCCCTTAGCCTTCAAACAATTCCTTAAACGACCGCCTCGCGTCTATCGCTGCACGCACGACTTCCAGGGCAAACGAAACTACTGTCTTCAACAAATCACCTTTGAAAGCTCAATATTTCGGTGAGGCTTACAGCAAGCCTTCTTCTCCAAAGTGTTCCACAACCGGTAGTTCAGCGGATTAAGATCGGGGCTGCCCGAGGGCCAATCTTCTGCGGCAATAAACTCTGGTAAATTGTCCTTAAGTCATTGTTCTGTTGTTTTTGCTTTGTTGGCCGGCGCAGAATCTTGCTGAAATATCCAGTGCTTGCCAGCCGGGCAGCCCCGATCTTAATCCGCTGAACATTTTAGAGGAGAGGGCTTGCTGTAAGCCTCACCGAAATATTGAGTCTCTCAAAGCTGTTTTGTTGAAGACAGTAGCTTCGTTTCCACTGGAAGTCGCGCGTGCGGCGTAGACGAGTGGCCGGATCGTTTAAGAAAGTGTTTGAAGGGTAAGGGGGGGCATTTTGAATAATTTCTTATATATTTATATTGTAAATTTAATACTTAATAAATGGCGTAAAAAGAATTTTGGTTGCTTTTTTATTTTTTAATTAAAACGTGTTTTTGTCAGGGACAGAACTTATGGCAGGACTAGGTATGGTGGTAGTGGACAAAAATCTGTTTTTCAAAAGTAAGGTAACTGTGTACGAAAATTGGTTGGTAAATGCAATAAATAGGGGATTTTACTCAATTTAAGGAATTTTTACGACCCTTGCCACGCCCACTGCTGACAAAAAATTGGTTAAACGGAAACTTCCGTACTATAGTGAATTCAAGTATTAATATTCTGGTTAGTTAAGAAATTATAAATTAAAAAAAGTGTGAAGTACGCCCACTGTCACGCCCACTTTTTCTATAAAATTGTTGTTTTTCAAACTTCTCGTACGACATTGAAAAAAGTGTCCAGAATTGATGTGTGTGATAAATAAAATGCACGACTGGGTCGCACGAACTTGCTCCTATGTAAAAGACTAAGAATTTCAAAAATAAATGTTATTAGAAAAACTGTTCATAAGCATAAAATTCATTTCTGAAATGACTAAAAAAAACTTCTTTAGTAGTTAAAGGTAAGATTTATGCAAGAACAATTATTATAAGTCTTTGTAGTGGTTTCTTAAAAAATAAGGTTTTATATAAGAAAATTTTAAAACATTTTTAAGAAAAAATATTGGTACGCCAATTTGAAGTTTTTATTATTGTTGAAATAAAAATTAAATTTACAAAAAGAAAATATTGAGCTGCTTTCGAGATATTGAATTTTCCAAAAAAAAAAAAAATAGATTTTTTTTTTTTTAATCAAAAAAAAAATATTTTTTTTTAAACTTTTGAAATGAAATGCAATGTTTTTAAACTTTTTAGAAGCTTCTGTTTAAAATCCGTTATGCCGATAATGAGAAATTCAAAATTTAAAAAAATCGTTCTTTGGTAGGTACAGTCAGTAATATCTTGTTTTCAAATTTTTCTTATTAAATTATAGATCTTAAAAATTAATCGAAAGAAAAAAAAAAATGTAAGCAAAATTCTCGGAACCGTTTTCGAGAAAAATAAGATTTTCGAAAACCATTTTTTAACATTTGTATGGAGGGTACCTTTATTTTTATGTAAAATCCATTTTTTTTTTCATATTTTGTAGATTATTTAAGAAACTTTTATTTATCAAGTTTTAAAAAAAATCGAGCATGGGATTTTCGAAATATTGAGTTTTCAAAAAAAAATTTTTTTTGAATTTTTTTTAAATCCAAAAAACTTTTTTTGAATATTTGAATACAGAATAATATTGAAATTGCTGACGAGCAGTAACATAAAAGAATTATCAAAATCGGTCGTACCGTTTTTGAGAAAATCAAAAACAAAAAAAATGGTTCCAAGGGGGGTACCAAAAATAATAATTTTTGGGATTTTTTTTTGAACCATTACCTAGGTTTAACTAAATGAAATTTTATGAATTTTTTTTAAAAGAATCTGTGGGACGGTTTTTGAGAAAAAAAAATATTTATAAAATTTCGTATGGCAGGTAAGGTACCGTTATTTTTGGTCTTAAAAAAAAAAAAATCCGGTGGGAAAAAATTAAAACCCATATCTACCAAATTTGAAGAAAATCGGCCGAGCCGCTTAGCTGTGCTTGTCAAACAAATTTGAGAATGTGAACGCCCCTATTAATGCGCCGAGCAAATAGTTGCAGTATTTCGTATGAAATAACATCCCTGTTCGAATATAGGTGGACAATTTTAATGTTGTTCAAATAACATACCTGTTTAAAGAAAAAGTCAAACAAACTTTACGTTACGTAGGGGGGTCTGGTGGTGCGTTTTAAATAGGTTCGTTTCCTTACTTTGAAACTCTTTGATGTTCTGTGCATTTCTGTTAATTTAAGTCCAAAGATCTGTCAAAGTTCATTTAAAAAAAAATTAGATTCTACTAAAATTCACAGAAAATGTTTTCAATATTTAAAAAAAAAACATGTTGACATTACGATTGCATTATTTTGTATGTTTATTGGGTATGTTCAATAAAAATAAATCGGCACTTGGACGAACGTTGATGCTGACATATCTTAACCACACTTTTCTTTAAACCACAAATTACGCAAATCAATAAGTAATAATTAATTTTTAATTAAAAATTGAAAAGACTAATGAATATTTATTTTATTTTTAATTACAAAAAATAATGAGTAATTATATATTATTATTTTGTTTGTGATTACAAATTTTACTATCAAATATATTATGAAAATCGACTTCAATCAAGTAACTCAGAGTGTACACCTTCGTTATGGGTTTTATGAAAGATCTCATGGAACTAATGGGAAACAGTGATTATTATACAGATTATGATGCATTTATGAATGTTTGGCATTGTATAAGAGAAAATTAATTTATTCCTGAGAAAATGCCTTGAATAGGAGATTATAACGGATCTTATGGGATTCTTGTGGAAAATGCAATTGTTTCATGGAAACATCAATACCTACATTAATATGTTGTTAAGTTGAACTCTTATTAGGTTTGATGTAAGGTTAAGTTTAAGATTAACACGATTATGGTTTTTTTTTCGCTCAATGTGGTAGTTAAGCTGAATTAACATTGATATCTTGTAATTAAGTTTTTTTTGTCTAATGGTATAAGCTATTTAGAGAAGAGTGAAATTGATGATGATGGTTATGGGTATGTGTCTTAAGATGATTCGATTATGTGTCAAAAGAATTTAAGGGCTTTATATTGAACTAGAATTCTATTTTTATTGAGTATATATTGGTTAGAAAATTTAAAATATTCTTCGGAGTCCTTAATTCGATATGAGTATCTAGGAAGAGAACATGAAGAAGAATTTTATGAGATCTTACGGGTTGGTGGATATTAGACGTATAAAAAATAAAAATGCGAACAAAATCCCTGAAATCAGTATTACGGGACTCAAAAGCCCCCCGAGTCTAACATGTTAGTTATCAGGATAAAGTGTACAATGTCCAAATACAAAATGCATAACAAGAAACTATCCGTTTGAAGATATAATTTTTGCACAAGCTATTCAAAACTTTTTAGTGAAAAATATCTCAATGATAATTTTTAAGTTATATCGGGCTTTTCAATAAGAGCGCTACAAAAGTTTTTTTAAATAAAACAAAAACGGTTTTGGATATTAATGAAATTCTTTATTCGTGTGAAAGTACGTTCGATGCCATTATGTATGGAACTCGATTTCTTTTGAATGGCCACCACGGGCACGCTTGCAGAAGTCCAGACGCTGAACCCAATTTTCGACGCTTTTCAAGCATAAATCGGCCGATACTGCTGCAATTTCACGTTCGATATTCGTACGAAGTTCATCAATCGTCGCTGGCTTGTTGGTATAGACCATAGACTTGACGTAGCCACACAGGAAATAGTCTAACGGCGTCAAATCGCAGAACCGAGGCGGCCAAGCGACTGGTCCATTTCGTGAGATAACACGTTCTCCAAACTTGGTTTCCAATAAATTGATTGTGACATTCGCTGTGTGGCTTGTGGCGCTGTTCTGTTGGAACCACATGTCCTCCAAGTCCATATAATCATCCAATTGGGGCTAAAAATATTCGGTTATCATTGAACGGTAGTGATCCTCATTCACAGTAACGTGCCGGTCTTGATCATCACGGAAGAAGTACGGCCCAATGACGCCGCCCGCCCATAAACCACACCAAACCGTAATTTTTTTCGGGATGCAATGATGACTCACGGAGTACGTGTGGATTGCTGCCTGACCAATACCGCATATTTTGTTTATTGACGAAGCCATTCAGCCAGAAATGAGCCTCATCGCTAAAGATGATCTTTCGATGAAAATCCGAATCATTTTCAAGTTGTTGCTCAGCCCAATTCACGAACATACGACGCTTCTGGTGGTCAAGCGGCTTCAGTTCTTGCGTCAATTTAATCTTGTAAGGATGTAGGCCAAGATCTTTTCGCAAAATTCGCCACAACGACGTCACAGAGATGCCCAACGCTTGAGAACGACGTGTGAGAGACACATTTGGGCTTTCTGCAACTGAAGTCTCAGTGGCAGCAATATTCTCGACACTACGGGCACTTCTTTGTCTCTTTGTCTCTTTGTCTTCTGTGCCTGTGGATTCAAATTTTTCCACTAGACGCTCAATTGTTGATCTGCTAGGACGATTATGACGACCATAAATTGGACGTAGCGCTCTTAACGTTGAGGCCACTGACTCCGAATTTCGGTAGTAAATTTTAATAATTTCGACTCGTTGTTGGCTCGTATATCTTTCTATCATGAAATGGCAAACCTTACTGAAGAGAAATGTCAAAAGAGCGGCAAGAAATATGGCGTCGTTCGCTGTCCCTGTCGCTCTGCTTTTGTAGCGTCCCTGTTGAAAAACCCTTTACATATGTGCAGTTTTTATATGTTGCACATATGGAAATCAACTCAAATAAAATTATGAGAAGTGTGAGTTCTAGGTAATAGCAAAACTAAAGTAGTCACCGAACTGCTACTAAATACTCATTTTTTGGGTAATATTTGATTGGTTGACAATGAAATAGAGAGAATACCACTCAAACCAAACCGGGAAGACTCGAAGATAGTTCCCTCTATGTGCTCAATAAGCTCCTTTCAGCCTTTAAAATCACCGGATGTATGCAGATGTTATTTTCCCAGCCCTTTTACATAAATGGAAAAAGGAATTAATGCCATATCTTTTGAGCAAATTTTGAAAAAGGCAATAACATTTTACGAAGTCTGTGGAGAAGAGCTAGAGTCATCTCTATTCTTAAAATTGGGAAAAAAGATACAACAAATCCAAAGTTCGATTAGTTTATAATCGTTCTTACTGACGGCTTTGGAGATAACTTCATAAGATCGGAAGTATTATTAAAAACTGCCCTTTTAATCATTGCCAGCATGCTTATAGGGCGAGTAGATCTACCGCCCTAGTAGAGAGCCTTTGTTGAACATACAAACACGATATAGATAGCTCTAGATGCTAAAGAAACTTGCTTATGCGCCATATTAGATAGCGAGGGTGCCTTTAATAACACATCTTATAAGGCTGTAAACATATCACTTGTATCCATCGCTATTACCAGATGGGCTAGTAAAATGCTCAGAGAGGGGTGTGAATGAAGTATTAACAGCCTTAGGGAAATTCGAAAGAATTTTCGGGCATATGTTGATGGGGTAGTCCAGTCCACACACAATTTCCATGCAGAAAGTAATGCCATAGGAAAATGTGCAGAATCGAAAAGAATTATCATAACCATAACATTGCAATCATGTCAGATCACCAAGCTGCACTTAAAGCATTAAACTCCTATGCCATTAATTATAAATTGGTATTTTAATGTGCGCGTAGGCTAAACGACCACGCCAAGAAAAATAATGTCACACTTCATTGGGTACCGGGACACGTATTGTAGGTGTCATGGCAAATGAAGAGGTTGACTATTTGGGGAAAAAGAAGAGCTACAACACCCCTAACGCGACCAGAATTCTATTGCGGAATAGTAGTAGTAGTAGTAGTAGTAGTATTGTTTATTCTGAATCCAATTTTATATAATAGGTACAATATTTATACATTTTTCAGATTTATACTTGAATATTATATACCATAATAGTAACACACGTTTAAAAATGTAATAAATTTGAATTAATATTTAAAACAAAAAATTTATACAACAATGACATAATGTCGTCTGTCGCGATCAAATTCCTCTTTAATTAAGTTAAGTGGCTGTTTTCATTAAATACATTTTTTATATTTTTTATATTATTAATAATTAAATTCGCTTATTAACTCCTGTCTATATTTAAGTGCTGATTGTAGGTAGTTCACAAGGGGAGTCCAGTTCATTTCTCCATTCAGTAAGTTGATAACCATGCTTTCATCCATTGTAACTCTTCCAAAGCAGATGCGTCGTATGCTACTCAAAATCGGACAAATTGCAATAAAGTGAACGAGAGATTCTTCTTCAAGCATATTACAGAGCGAGCAATTAGGGTTTTCCTGTACTGTCCTCATTGTACCATTGAGTTTTATGAGGCCTGGTCGTGCTTTCAATATCCACCTGATCGAAGAGAATTTCTTATCATCACAAACATAATCCTTGCCTGCGTCAAAGTTGAGTAGATAATAGATGCTATGAGATCTTGTCAGCTGTGCTCTTTGTAATGCTTCATGTTTATCTTCTCCGATAATTCTTTCCGATACTTCACCAACAACAGCATTGAAGAGATTCCTGTTTGAAACAAAATTTGGTAGGTTTTCAACAATACCAGGCTGTCTGATGTGACTTTCCCAACTCTGAAACCAAAATATCCGCTGTTCCATTATTATATTTGCTAGGAACTTCGGTAGCCTATTGTTTCCATAAAAGTTGAGAACTTTCCCAATATAGTTCATGTGGCATCTCATGGTGTGTTCGAAAATAGGTTTCATTTGGCATTCAAGTGTAAGCACATAATTTGGTGTTAGGCTTGGTAGGCCGAGTACTTTTTTGAAAAAATATCTTTGAACTTTCTCCACTTCATCATGCCTTGAGTATCCCCATACTTGAGCACCGTATCCTAAGATAGCCCTCGATACAGCGTTGAAAATTTATATCTTGGAGGAGAGTTTGACATCTTTATTCGCAATAAACTTATTCCACGTAAGATTAAGACTCTGTCGAGCCATTTTAGATCTTTCTTTGAAGTGTTCTGTTAAGCATAAACCAGGTGTAAGCCATACTCCTAGGTACTTATACCTGTTGACGACTTCAATTGGTTGTTCATTTAACTTCCAACGTTCTTGTGAACTTAATCTTCCACCTCTTTTTCTAAAAACTAGAACCTTGGACTTTTCAAGATTAATCAAAAGATTCCATCGTCGGGTATATTCAGATATTTTATCGATCATTGACTGAAGGACTTGTGGGTTGTCAGCAAGCAGCACAATATCGTCTGCATACATAAGAACTCTTATCTTCAAGCCGTTTAACTGTATACCGCCACCAATGAAGTCATGGATGTCATTTATATACAAAGCAAAGAAAAGTGGGCTTAATAAACATCCTTGTTGAACACCCATTGATGTTTTGAACCAATCCGAGAGTTTTTCTCCATCCCAAACAGCTGCCTTTGTATTTTCATAAAGGTCTCTTATTATTTTTAAAAGTTTTTCCGAAATTTCTACTTTCTGCAGCTTGAATAAAAGAGCTTTACGGTCTATGTAATCGAATGCCGCTTTGAAATCAATAAAAAAGCAGTACACTTTTTTATTTTCTTGCATTTTGAGCTTAATAATGCTAAAAAGATTGAAGAGGTTATCTGCCTTCCCTAAAACCAGCTTGGAATTCGTTGAGAATGGAGTATTCCTTTTCCCACATCTGTAGCCGAGCCAAGAGCACTCCTGCAAATATCTTGGCAATTGCATCCATGAAAGATATCCCTCTATAGTTCTGAACTATGTTTTGATCACCTTTTTTATAAATAGGAAATATAAGGGATTTCTTAAAAGAGGGCTCAACTTTCCCTGATGTCAGCATCCGGTTGAACAAACGACCTATGATTTCAATTGCCGATTCTGGAGCATTTTAAAAAAATTCATAGGGAACTCTGTCGTAGCCTGGTGCCTTATTTTGTTTTGTACAGTTAAGGAACGACAAAATTTCTGTGGTAGTGATGTCTCCATCGAGCATAGCGTTACTTGTAGCTGGGGCTAAGTCTGGAATCGATACAGCACACATTGTCGGATTGAGAAGACCATCAAAATAATTCTTAAAGATATCACTAGTTATGAGATTTCCCTTAACAAAGTTTACTGACTTAAGTTCTCTGGCCAAGCTCCACCATTCTTGAGTATTTTTAACCCCTTTAAGCCTTAAACCAATAGCCTCGTAGTACTCTTTTTTCTTGTTCTTACAAAGTTCCTTAAAGGATTTATTGCAACCAAGATACATTTCTTTTATGGTTGGTGAATCGTTCTTACGCATTTTTTTAAGCCAGAAAAATGATTTTTTTCTAGCTCGTTCACATGCTTCATCGTACCATTTCTGGTTACCATCAGTTCTTTTAGTATGTTCCTGAGTCCCAGCAGTCGCCTTAATTGCATCAATCAAATTTTCGGAGGTCCATTCATCTCTCTCTGAAGTTGTAAGGTGTTCATGTAGGTTTCGCTTGTAGGAGTTTTATTGACTGACATTCCATTTTAGCTTAGGCAGCAGTTTCATTTCAACAATGTCTCGATGGTTATTTTCAAACTCCAGAGATAGCAGCAGGGGCATGTGGTCAGAAAAAATCTGGTCTCCTATTCTAAAGCCTTTTATATTCTTAAGCATGTTATATGTCACGCTGCATAAATCTATTGTCGATGATCCAGTTGATTCAATGAAAGTAAAGCTTCCGTCCTCATCTTCTGGAGTACAACCGTTAAGAATCACCATACCAATATCTTCACACGCTTCTAACACCTTTTGCCCTTTCGTATTTAATACCTTGTCCTTGCAAACTCTATTGTTTGATATCAGGCAGTTTAAAGATGTGATTTCATTCGGTATGTATTGCCTGTCTCCTATTCTCGCGTTAAAGTCTCCGATAGCCAAAAAGTTTTCAATATTTTCCTCGTGCAAGTAGTTGTTGAAATTTTGGAAGTCCTCCTCCCACCTGTTACAGTTTAAGTAAACGGGCATGATATAGAAGTCTTGTTCTTCTGAGCTTATGCGAACTAAGTCCAGTTCCATTTTTTTCACGAAATTTGCTTGCTTTATATCAGATTTAATGCCGTAAACTGCTCCTCCACTTGCCCTTCCAAATCTAGCTCTCTTTACAGCTGGTACCCATAAAAGTTTGAACCCCTTAAAAAATCTGGCAAATCTATTGCGGAATAGGAGAAAATGTGATTAAAAACAAAATCAAAACAGAGAAGGAGGCCATAAGAACAAAAATGTTGCCATAAATCCCAAAACTGAGGTAGGCAAAAATGCTTCTTGGGAGCTACAATCATTTATATCCTGTACCGGAGTTAGCGGGAACAACCTTAGAATAATGACGAGTTCCCGCACTGGTCACTGCTAACATAGAAGACACCTCTATATGCTTGTTGTGGTGAGCAGTGACACATGGAGATTCTACAATACTCATGAAGAAACACCGGACCACACATTAGGTAGATGTGACGCTCTCATCCGTCAAAGACGTGGGTATCTGGGACGTCACCAAATAGAAGGGAGCAAACTACAATCTCTGAAACCACTCGATATACCTACTTAAGTTTCTCAATGAAACTAATCTGGAAAAAAGAGCTTTAAAATGAGCAATGTGATTTACCTATACGGGGGCACAATAGATCTATAAGTCATATTGCACTTAAAACCCCATAGTCATTCATATATTTAAAGTCAACGAAAGATAGGGAATAGTTGTTGTTTTAAAGCAGCAAACAGCTGCTAAATGGAAGATAAACCACTGTTAATCTATAGAAAGCTACTTCCTAAGCCAGGATAGAAGAGGTAGTTTTCATCATCATCATCATCATCATCATCATCATCATCATCATCATCATCATCATCATCATCATCATCATCATCATCATCATCATCATCATCATCATCATCATCATCATCATCATCATCATCATCATCATCATCATCATCATCATCATCATCATCATCATCATCATCATCATCATCATCATCATCATCATCATCATCATCATCATCATCATCATCATCATCATCATCATCATCATCATCATCATCATCATCATCATCATCATCATCATCATCATCATCATCATCATCATCATCATCATCATCATCATCATCATCATCATCATCATCATCATCATCATCATCATCATCATCATCATCATCATCATCATCATCATCATCATCATCATCGGCTTGACAACCGGCTTCCGGTCCTGGCCTCTTTCAACAAGTCTCTCCACCTATCCCGGTCTCTAGCCGACGACATCCAGTTGCGCACCCCAAGGCTTCGGGCGTCCTGGTCTACGCCAGCCATCTCTCCAGCGCAAGCATGGTCTAACACGCTGTCGTCTACCATAGAATGTACCACAAAGAACTTTCCGAGCAGGTTCCTCTCCGCTCATGCGAGCTAGGTGCCCTGCCCACCGGAGTCTACCGAGCTTAATTTTTGTCACGATATCTGCTTCTAGGTAGATTGCGTACAGTTCATGATTGTACCGTCTCCGGAATCGTCCTTTCTCACATATGGGGCTAACAATTCTCCTTAAGACTTTTCTCTCGAACGCAGCTAAGCGGTCGGAGTGCCTTTTGCTAAGCACCCAAGTCTCGGATCCATATGTGAGTACTGGCAGGACCATGGTCCTGTACAGCAGCAGTTTTGAAGTTATGGTGAGATTTCTGGATTTGAAGAGCTTTGACAGACTATAGTAGGTTATGTTGGATTTGAGAAGCCGCCCGCGTATTTCTTCTTCTATATTGTTATCGGCTGCTACTATTGACCCAAGGTATTTAAAGGATTGCACCACTTCAAATTCGTGCTCCGCTACCTTGATTGTTTGACCAACTGTTCCTCTCGCATTCGACGCCACCATGTACTTTGTTTTACCTTCACTAATGTGCAGCCCCAGATTTTGTACCGCCTAGGCGCGCCTGCTCGATCTGGATGAAGGAATCGTGCACAGCTTGTTCGGTTCTTCCGATGATGTCGTCTGCGTAAGCTAGTAACTGGCTGGACCTTTTGACGATGATCCCTCTTGTTGCCGTGCCAGAGTCACGGATTGCTTTCTCCAACGCCAGGTTGAAGAGGAGGCAGGCCAAACCGTCCCCTTGTCGGAGTCCATTAAAGATTTTGATTGGTCTGGATAGCAATCCGGCTATTTTTACTTGGCTTGTTACGTTGGTCATGGTCAACCTACATAGTCGTGTCAATTTATTTGAGATGCCGAATTCTCTCATGGCTTTGTAAAGTTCTACCCTGGCTATGCTATCATAGGCGGCCTTAAAGTCTATAAACAGATGGTATGTTGGGATGTTAAATTCTAGACATTTTTCCTTCATCTGCCTAAGGGTAAAGATCTGATCAGTTGTTGATTTGCCTGGAATGAAACCACACTGATATTGTCCGATGACGGTTTTAGCGTATGGGGTTATCCGGTCTTGTAGGATAGAGGAGAGTATCTTATAGGCGGTACTCAACAACGTGATACCTCTATAATTGCTGCACGTTGTGACATCTCCCTTCTTATGTATGGGGCATATTAAACCTTTTCGCCAGTCTTCTGGCATTTCTTCCTGCTCCCATACGTGTACTATAATATCATGAATTGCTTGACGTAAGGCTGGCCCGCCGTGATGGAATAATTCGGCTGGTATGCCAGAAGAGGTAGTTTTAGCTATACAAAATTAGATCCTTACAAAAGGACTATGTGAGCGTTTAAATCTGTTAACACTATAATCGGGCAAGTACCACTGTGGCTACCGTCCCAGCAGAACGACCATTTACCAAACCTTCAATGGAATTAATCAATTTCAAATCGAGACTAATCTATTCATCAACTTCAAAGCTGCATATTGTAGCACTCGTCGTCAGGAACAATGTCAGACGATCATCGAACTCAGGATGTATTTGGAAAATACGCGGTGCAAAGTTCAACTAGGTAATAACTTCTCCGAACTGTTTCAAACATGCACAAGGTTTCAGTAGCAGCAGCACCAACGGAAAATGGGCATCCTGCCTATACGACAGCGATTGCCACTCCAACGGTGAACAGGAGCAGGAGTTGATGCATTCACCTCAACATCTCCCAAAGATTGATAAAATCCTCTTAAGGAAATGGACATCCCATTCGACTTAATTAGCAATATTCAATATCCAAGCAAACGGACATATACACCAAACACTGACCTATTTAACTCATCTACCAGACGTTGTAATGAGCCACATGCTCCTACGGGCCTGGTGGAGAGATGATTTCTCAAGTGGGGTAAAGGAAAGGATCACACCCTTAAAAGGCCTCTATCTCTCCTCAACCAGGTGATTATGTGAAGACAGACATTTCTTCCATGACTTAGAAGTACCCTTCGAAATTTCAGGCTATAGCTTGCTGAAACTCATCAAAACCCTTAACGTTTTTGAATGACACAAAACTATCTTAGGTTTCAATACATGGGTGTCACAATCCCTAGGGTATCAGAACGGATCTACGTTGATCTAAGTGTGACGGTAACAAGATCAACTGTCAGCCCCTTAACCTTACCTAACCTAAAGTTTCGGTAAGGAGGTGCACTATCATATGATTCCTTCACTCTCGCTCTGGAACGGATGGTGTCCGAGGCCGGCGCTTACAACGAGGGCATTATTTTCATGATATCTTTCCAACTAATGGGAAATCTGGATGTTATCAACAGCCGTACCCATTGTTCCGTGCTAGAGTCCTTCAACGCTATTGGAGAACAGTCGAAACTTGTTGGTTCTCTAAAGTAAACGAAAACAAGAGTAAGTTCATGCTATCAACAAACAAACATCAACAACTTCGTAGCAGTTAAAGGGTTCATGTACCTCCAGTTTCCAGTGGGAAATGCTCCAGTAAATTTTTCTCAAACTAACAAAAATCTGGTAGCGAGACAGGTATCGTTCGATGCCGGCGATTTGCTGATTTTCGAGTCACTGGCAAGTGTTAATCCATCACTCCCGGCAGAGAAATTCTTAATGTGGGATGATTGGATAGTTCGAGCGTGTTGCGCGTTTTATAGCTTTAAGAGTACGACTACTCCTAGAGTGAGTGATTGGTTGAGTAAGCAAATTATCTGATCGTGAGCTCAAAAGTTTATACGAAAAGGTACGGCGCTTAAGAAAAATCTTCCGGCACCATCAACGCTAGAAAATGTGACTCAAATGCGCCAAAAAATTATGCGCAATGCTCCTTAATCGTTAGGAATGATTTTGGTCTTTACTGGACCAACGGTATTATGAAAAAAAATAACAAAAAATTTCTTCAAAATACAGAATTCGAATCATTTCTCAAATGCGGGAAACCCTAGCAAGAACAATGCCGGAACGTTTTCGAACAACGTGAAAACTGAAAACACAATTTTTAAAGACAAACAACATTTTTTTTTTAGCAATGTGTGTATTAATGAACAGGAATGGCAACGCAATAACCCTAAGGAACGCCACTAGAAAAATGTACACTGCCCAAAATCTTCATTGTGGCGTCGTATTTCTGCCCCTGCGATTATTGGTGCTTAAGTAAGTTTTCATCCAGGCAGACAATGCTCACTTGAATTGCACAATTATTGACAAGTTTTACCTCGCAAGTGCAGCTGTTTAACTGGTTCAATAACAGAGCATAATTTTAGCTAGATGGGAGCACTCCACACGCATAATAGAGTATCAATGGGAATGGGGAAGCTGACCTTGAAGTTTCCCAATAAATGAATCAGCAAGTAAGGAGATATTTTCTGAGCAGTTAAGTTACCGGATCTTACAGCCTTAAGTTAAGAGCTTATAGCAACAATCCCAAAATAATTCAAGTCCTATCAAGAATTTTCCTACAAAAAGTTCGACATGCTTTAGCTTCGTCTGCTTTATACTTGATATAAATATGAGCTATCTTAAGAATGGCGCCCAATAATAAGTGGAAGACTTTCCAAGCACTATCATAGAGCAAAAATAACACCCCGTTTTACTGATCAACTCCTAAATTATATATCAATCTGTTTCAAAGATTTCTTTGTCAGATAAACGTCCATAGAATTAAATTTTCTACAAACTATTTTAATACCTACAGCTACACGTGTGATAATGATTCATTGTTGGAAAACTAAATTATTGCATTTTCCAAAAATTATATCCTTTATGAAATAATTATTATGAAATTCCCTTTGACACACAAACTTAGGTGAATGGTTTAGGCTTTAACATTTTGGGCAGCTAGGTACATAATTGAAATTTCATCGCATACAGCGAAATGTGGCGGCAAATTGTGTTTTAGTTTGGAATATCAAACAAAGTGTTTGATGTCAATCTACGTAGAAAAATTAATTATTCCTGGAATTTAGAAATTTCTGGAATTAGTTTTGTATTTTGCATTCTGTACCCGAGTTTTAATTAAAAACTCAAAAAAAAAAAAAAAAATCTAATGATGCTATTTTAGGAATACCTAAAAGGTTGGAAGAATGTGTACCTCCTACCTGTTGAAAAATAGAGCTTAATTACTTTTGTGCCAAATATGCTGTATGGGTGAATATTGTTTTTAACCGTTGAATAGGTTTATGAACATACCATTTTGTTTTACGCAGTTTACAAGGAGAATTGAATTCGGATTCAATTTTGTGTAAACCTGGATCGGATCGAAATAGGATTACTCAATCCGATTCTGCTTTGAGAGCTGGATCGTGGATCGAACTTAAAGTAGTAACTACTCGTATATAGTTTAAAAATATCAGCTTTTAACTCTTGAGTGCGTGCTTTTATTAGTTTTTTTTTTATTCATATTTTTTAAAAGAAATAAAAAGAGTCCCAAAATTTCGTTTTGTAGGCTAAGACTTTAAATAGCAATAAAAAGTCCAACTTATAAAAATTTTGTGTGATGTCAAAACCTAGTTTGGTTGTATAAATAATGGTGAAAAACAAGCACTTATAATGTTGAGCATAAAAATGACACGAGTAATGGGGAAATTAGGAGAGCGATAGAAGAGGAAGGAGGTGCAGCGCTGCAGCTGAAAAAAAAAATATCAGTGCCACCAATTACTTTTTGGAGTGCCAAAAAGTGGCATAGAGTGCCAAAGAAAAAAAAATCAATATTCAAACAAAAAACTATAAATATTCTTTATTTTTCACTAACAAAATTAAATTATAAAATAAATAAGAAAAAAAAAAACAATAGAAAATTCATTTACATATTTTTTTTTAAATAAGATATACATACATACATTAAATTTGTTTGTTTATATCAAAAATAATACACATGTTTTATTTTAAATGGCTTCAATAAGTCAATTTTTCAAAAGCGATCTTGATGGGTTTCAACTACTCAAACTTTCATCGTTTAACATTTGTTTTGTTATTAATAAAGCATTAATAGTTGTGATTTTTAAGCAATTGCAGTTTTTTGTTTTTATATTATTAAGATCGGAAAATATTCTTTTCGCCGCTGCACTGCTGTGTGGAAGACTAAGAAGGTCACCGATAAAATGTTTTAGGTTTGGATACATCAAACTATTTTTCAACTTCAAAATCCTTCCCCAAAAGTCTACGGTGTCTTCATTATTCGAAATAAATTGTTGATGGACAGACCGCCATTCATCTTCAATTTCATCAATTTTACCTCCACATAATTGCGGAAACAAATGAAACAAAGGAACCATACCGTCACCAAATTTTTTAGGATTTAGTTTTTGCACCTGAATTAAAGTTTCATCCTTATAATTAAACCGTTTCAAAATTTCACTACATAACTTAATATGGGTGATTCTACAAACAATGCAATAAAATGATACAAATTTCGGCACGACATTTTTGGATTCCAAAAGTCGTAAGAGTTGTTCTAGATGATCATTAGAACGTCCCTTTGCGTTGTTGAAAGCGGCCAGTTAAAAAAAAATAAAAAATGACGATTTTAAGGACATTTTTTTGAAAAAGGATTTTCAGGGTACTGAGTTTTTTTTAAGGGAATTGAATAAATCTTTATTTTTTTTCTTATTTTCTCTTGGGTACACATTGAAATATAGAAATTAAATGTAATTATTCTTCATAAACGTAAAAACTCATGGTAAATAAATATTATTTAGCATTTTATTAAAAGAATATAATATATTATAGTTAAATATTTTTTTTTCTAAGAATCAATTTTAAATAAATTATATTCTTTTTAAAAATTTTAAAAATATTTCGCAATGAAGTTCGAATTCAATATAACTAAAAACTTCTCAGGTTTCTGAATAAAATATCATTTGCTCATTTATAAACCTGAGGTTTTTCATGGTTTTTGCGCAAAACAAAATTTAAGGTTTTACTTTAAAAAATAAAAATATATAGGTATATAATATTTCAGTTTTATTAAACCTATACTATACTTCTTACAAATATGCCTTCTTACATACAAATTTGTAAAACCTCATCAGAGGACTGATAATAATCTAAAGGGACAATCCACGACTTCTTGCACAAATGTCTTTTTCACAATTCTTACATAAGAAACAGAATCGATTTGCACCACAATTTTATTGTAAGAAGATTTGGTAATTCAAATTGCCAGTGCTGGAAATTCGATCGATATCCTAGTTATTGATTTTTTCGACCATTTCAATATGCCAGGGGACTGATACAAAAAGCAAGGGACAAAGTTTAATTAAGTTTTTTTGTAATAAAATAAATTATCAAAAAATATTTATCTATTTCGTAGCAAAGATGTGTTATTTTCCGTAACTTTGGTGCAATTCATCTAAGTATGAGACCTGAAATAAGAGAACGGTAATAATTTTTCTTTGCAAAAACGCACTGGGGACACGTCAGGGGACTGAAAATCAGATACTTTGAAGAATTTTTTGAGCAAGATAAAATAAGGTCAACCTAATAATATTGTTAGGCCAGGTAGATATCAACAAGATTTAATTTTATAAAAAAAAATCAGATTAAATAATTGAACGGATTTTAAAATATTTCTTGGGCCACCGAAAATTCCATCGTTTGTAGAATCACCCATATAATAATTTTTGCAGTGTAGTTTTATATTACTTATTTCTTCAACATATATTTTTTCGTTATTTTTCAAAACCATTTGAGCTTTTGGCCCAATATACATATGTATATATTTGTATCTTGTACAAAGATTAAATTTTTGAAATTAATTTCGTTTAAATTGTTCTCATCAATAAATTCGCTTTTAATGAAATTATGCAAAACAACTAACAAAAAACTTTTAACTGTAGGGAGTAATTTATAAATCTTAGGTGATTCACTTTGGAATTCCTTATTTACATTGTTGGTTAATTTTCAAATATAATATAAAAATATGCCTTATTACAATCATTTAAATTAAATTTTCTGATATATCTGAGGCTAAGTCTGAATTACTTTCGAACTTAGAAAGTATGTATAAAATAATGTTGAAGTGGTTGCCAGTGTTCTAAGATTCGATTCGCAAATTCGCAATTAGTTTGAAAATCTTTGAACTCATTTTGTCGCTTTGAAGTGCATTGAATGACACGTACATCCAAGGGCATAAACAAATGGATTTATTTGTTTAAACAACGCTTGAACCCCACTTTTTTCCCCATCATTAAACTAGCGTTATCCGCGCTTGTAATTTTTAATTGAAATTATTGTTTGATAAAAAATAGTGCCAAATTTAAAATTTTTGAGTGCCAAAAGGTGCCAAAGTGCCAAACTTCCTTGAAAGTGCCAGTTTGGCACTTAAGTGCCTGTTTCTGCAGCGCTGACTGGAGGTGTCGATGGACATTGCTCTTAAATGAATTCAATTTGAAATGGTAAGGGAAAACCAAACCGGGTAAATCTATACTATTATATAAAAGCGAAACCATTTTAAAGTTTGTAACGCACGATCTCAGAAAGTAGTCAACCGATTTATTTGAAATAAATTTTATTATTTTCCATATTTTTATAAGAGTGTTTATGGCTATAATTTTTTTCATTAATAATTTGTCAAACTTAAATATTATTAATTTTACATTTTTTGTCCATTTTTTTCCATTAGTTGACTTATACAACCACTCATATCTTAAAACCTTTACAATAATCGACAGAGATTAGCATTGCTTCATAAAGTCAATATTGTTGCGCAAATTTTAAGCCCAAAATCACTTCTTAGTTAAACATACAACCTGAGAAATAAATAAAAACAAATTATAAACTTTTTGAATTTATTTTATCCAGGAATCAGATTTCATCACAATGGCGAGGTCGCTGCTTTGTTTCATTTCATTATCATTCCAACATTTTTAATTTTCTTTTCTTCCCGTTCCCATACTCTCTCTCTCTTAATATCTGTTCCATTCAATAGTTACGTTTTTTCTCTTACCTACCTACCTACATATTCAATTTTTCTGTATTGTATTTGTATAGTTTATCTAACTAACCGTAACACACATATTTTTTTTTGTTTCTCTAATTCTATCGTCACATCGCTGAGCAATGTGGGGGTGGGCTCTTTTTACTTGCGATATAGGTAATAGGTACTAACTATAGGGCAAGTTCTTGATTTGGAAAAAAAAAATCGAACTCGAGCTTTTGATCAAAGTTGACATTACGATGATAGCGAAGACGAATAAAGTGGGTCCGACAATTCCGTCTGTCTGTCTGCCTAAGCCACTGGACCTATTTTCTTCAAACTCGGTACTTAAGAGTCTTCGGTGATTCCCTAGAGGGGAAATTGAAATTTTTTCAGCTCTAAAACTAACGGTACCCCCCCTACACCCGTATTGCAAAATCTTATTTATCTCGAAAACGGCTCCAACGATTTTGATAAAAAAATTATGTGTGATATTAGGGACATGGACTACATTTTTGTAAAAAAAAAAAATGGAGAAAAATGTTATTAATGGTACCTGTCATAGAATCTCTTTTTTTTATTTTCAACTTTCTCATTAACGGCTCTAACGATTTTAACCAAAAATTTTCACCAGGAGTTTCCTTAAGCTTAAAATAATATTGTATATAAAAATATTCGAAAATTTTTTTTTTTGTTTTTTGAAAAATCAATATCTTGAAAACGTGTGAACGATTATTTTTTTAAAATTATTTCGTAAAATTTATATTACTAAGCACTTAAAATTTGCATCCCAAATTTTGTTTTAGAAAAAATTGAAAGAAATTTGTTATATAAAAAATTACTTTAATAAAACTATTTTTAAACTTTATTTGCGTAAATTCATACTTTTCCGGAGATCAGACGGCAATTCCATGCATTTGAACATTTTCATCTCATTACATCCATGTTTTATATTTATAAAATGTATTTAAAATTTTAAAGTACATTTTTTTTTTTTTAAGATATATAACTTTTTATCCATTCAAATTATGAGGAATGTATTCCAACCAGTTTTTTTTTTATACAGAAGCATCTTGTGACAAACTGTGTCAAAGGCTTTGTTGAAATCAATAAACATCACATCTAACCTAAATTAGCATTATTTAAATAAATTGTATTGCTTAAATTGGGTTAAATATTCAAATGATAAACATAAACGGACACAAAGGTTTTAACATTTTAAATCCAATAATTTGGGACTGGGCATGGGTATCCTATGATATTAGAACAGCAATCATTTTATAATTCAGTGTGGATTTAGAACTACCCTTTCAAACCACCTTTTCAAACCAACCATTCACTCAAAAGAACCTCTAGTTCCCCAACTTTTCTAAACCCATTAACTCTGAAATCTAAAACTTTGCCATAACTGCAATGCCGAGTGCTCTAGGTATAAAATGGCTGTACTACTATGCTATGCCCCTTAAAAACAGCTGTCCGTACTCTCGAACAAAAACTAGACTCATCACACATTACTTTATCCCAGTGCAAAGAAAAATAAAAAAAAAAACTTGCAAATCCAATACAGCGAGTCGAGCATTGCCCCCCGCAACAGTGATTCCTGGAATTCCTAACTTTCCGTGAGTATCAGCAAGTAATTACCATGAGGCGATTAGGATGGAGCAGCTATATAGCATTTAGTTTGCACCCCAATGCACATCACATTCACTGCAGACGGAAGCAAGGACGGACAAACATACTCGTACACATCACTGTGAATTGCAACCGGGAATGCAATTATATTTCCTCATCTATCGCGTCATCATCGTGAACGTGCGTCGCGTCGGTCGGCATTGCAGCACTACAGGCCCATCCATGCCATGATTGACATCTATTCCATCACCCTGGTATTGCTAATGCGCAATGGCATTGCCATTTCAATTTTCCAAATTCTACTACACTTGTGTGATTCTGAGAACATTTTTGTATTCATTTGTCAAAATCCAGATAAATCGCGCCATCATCGCCACCCATTACCCATTGCATTAAAGGGTACTGTATGCTGCCTGCCTGCCCTGCTGTTTTCCTATTACCTAGCGCGTCCAAATCTAAACTCACAAGTTGAGCTGAGAAATAAATTAAAACAAAAATACATATAGGTACTTACTCTCTCCCTCGTTCGGCTGGTGCATAAAGCTGTCAATATAGGTACTTGAAAAAAAAAGTACTTTTGGGTTAATCTTTCACACGCTATACTCACTATTGAAAAGGGGAAAGAATGAGCGGCAAAGAGACGCAACGAAAAGATTTGCTGGAAAACCTACTTTTCTATGAATTCCATTTTTTTTCCCATAAACAAGTGGAAAATCGAAGCAAGCGCCATACAATATAATGCTTTAGCTGTATCCACCCCAGTACCCTAGAGATTAGGTTAATGAAGGAAAACAACTCACCAAAGAGTAAAAGTGCTGCCGTGGTGGTGGCATTGAATCAGTATCATTTAACAATTGCGGCAATTGGTACTCAGAAATACGAGTAACTCGTGCTTCAGGTAGATACAGAAAAATGGAAAACATGAAGTGAAAAGAAAAGGAACTAAAATGACTAAAGTCCAAGATAAATCTGGAGGAGTCAAATACGAAACTGTCTATTCTCGATTGTATCGACAAATCCCTATTGTATCAAGTGGGTACCCATGAATTTTGGTGCAGACCTGCTGTTTCTGAAAAGTATCCCTTAATTCTGACAGGGGCTAACGTTTTTTTGTTACGAAGTTGCTAAAATTTAGTTTTTGAAAAATTTCCCTAAAAATAAAAATGAAATGTAAAAATTTCGATACAATCACTTTTTTTTTGAAAAATCAATTAACTTTGAAAAAAACGTGTTAAAACTTTATGGCATACTGAATTCTTCAGATGACAAACATTTTGTTTACAGCTTTTGTGGTGGTAGAGTAAGTGCGCCATTTTGAAAAAAATATGGTGCTTTGGGTTTGTTTGTTTTTCTTTAATCACTCTTTCGAATCATAACTTAAATTCCAAAGGAAACATTTGTACAAAATAAAATTATCCAAAAATCCATCTTCGTAAGCTGATTTATTTCAAAGTTCTGCTATGCCTCATGTGGTGGAGCCGTGTCGTCGTCGGTTGGAATAAATTCGTTAGGTAGAATTTTTTTTTTATATTTTTCGCTGAGTTGAGTTTTGTTTAAAAATGTTTTTCTCAAATTCTACTGATAAAAAAAAAAATATCAATCATTTATGTGCAGAATTTAATCAGTACAATTTTGCTTTGACATTTTTTCAAAAAAAAAAAAATCGCGAAGTTCGGGATATTTGTTAAAAAAAAGTATGCTATATTATTATTCAGCAATTGGTAAAAAAGGTCAACTAGTTCTGGAAATTGGTCAGCCATAGAAAATTAGTAATCAAGGCTTAAGCTTTTGCATGATCACGCGGCCTCCCTATTTGGGATATTCGCAAAACTTATATACCATCTGAAAGATCACTAGATCCTGATATCCTGATAAAAGATCAACTATTTTCACTAATTGTTCAGACATGGATTTTTGTTAAGGAATTTTTTTTAAATTGTTTCAAAGTCATAACGATTTTTGGCATCTCATTTGTGGGAGATTCGCAAAACATGTATGTATACCACTTGAAAAATCTGTAAGTCTAAATTTCAGCTAGATTCAGTAATTAGGTGCCAAAAATTTTTTCCGTGAACTTGAAACCAATTTTAAAAATTTATAAAAAAATATATGGCATTATGTATACATTAATTTTATATACTTTTTTTTACCAATATCCCATATATGGGTTGCCAGGTTCCTAATGCCCAATTTTTTTTTGCTACGTTTTCTAGATAGTATTTAAAAACTGTTATTTTTCCAGTTTAAAAAATCAAAAAGGATTTGAATTTATTTTTTAAATCCAAAAAAATATTTTTTTTTTTTTTTAAACCAAAAGGTTTTTTTTTTCGAACATTTTTATATGCAATATTTGGTCAAATTCGAGCTTCTTTATAAAAATTTTGGTCAAAATCGTTAGTGTCGTTAATGAGACAGTCGACAACAAAACATTTTTTTCTTATTTGTTTTTGCTCAAAATGTAGTCCATGGATATAATAGCACGGCTATTTTTACTTGCGACTTATAGGTACTATAAGGCAAGTTATGCATTCGTAAAAAAAAATAGAACTCGAGATTTTGATCAAAGTTGACATTACGTTGATAGCGAAGGCTAAAAAAGTGGGTCTCGCAATTCTGTCTGTCTGTCTGTTCGACTACAGGCTAAACGGCTCGGCCGATTTTCTTCAAACTTGGTAGATATGGGTTTTAATTTTTTCCCCCGGACGTTTTTTCTGTTTTTTTAAGACCAAAAATAACGGTACCTGCCATACGAATTTTTTTCCAAATTTTATAAACATTTTTTTTTTCTCAAAAACGACAGATTTTAAAAATAAAAATACCAAAATTTTTCATTTAATTAAGGCTAGGTATTGGATGAAAAAATTTTTCCGAAAAATGGTTATTGAGGGTACCCCCCATGGAACCATTTTTTTTTTGTTTTTGATTTTCTCAAAAACGGTACAACCGATTTTGATAATTTTTTTTTGCTAAAGCTAAAGCGAAATTTTTTTTTCAAAACTCAATATTTTGAAAACTCCATGCTAGATTTTTTTAAAACTTGATAAATAAAAGTTTTTCAACATAACCTACAAGATTTGAGAAAAAAAATTTTATTTTAACTAAAAATAAAGGTACCTACCATACAAATGCTAAAAATTAAAAAAAAAAAATGGTTTTCAAAAATCGTATTTTTCTCGAAAACGGCGCCTAGAATTTTGCTAAAATTTTTTTTATTTCAATTAATTTGTACGATCTGTAATTTAATAAAAAAAATTTTGAAATTAAGATATTACAGCTTGTACCTACCATAGAACCATTTTTTTAGAATTTTGAATTTCTCATTATCCACATAACGGATCCAAATGAAAATTTTTATAGAGAAGCTTCTAAAAAGTCTAAAAAACATTGCATTTCAAAACTTTAAAATAAATATATTTTAAATTTTTGGAAAAAAAAATTCTTTTTTCTTTTTTTGAAAATTCGATATCTCAGAAACGGCTCAATATGTTTTTTGTAAATTTAATTTTTATTCGAACAATAATAAAAACTTTAAATTGGCGTAAGAAATTTTTTTCTTAAAAAGCTTTTAAAAAGTTTGTATATAAAAGCTTTTTTTTTTAAGAAACCACTACAACGACTTATAATTTTTAATACATTCATATTTGGATAGCATTTTGTTTTTGTCTCTTACTACTAAAAGAATTTAAAAATTAATTTTATCCCTATGAACAGTTTTCTCCAATAACATTCGTTTTTAAAATTCCTAGTCTAGTCCAAATGGAGCTCAAGGTGAAACACCAATTTTTTTCGTTGAAGAACGTCTCCAAAATGTCACAAATCTTTGTAATGTTAGGTATTAATATGATTGTACTAAATAAAAACAAAAGTTTGACCTTACGATTTAAAGAATATGAAATTGATCCTAACCTTTTTTTGCATCAAGTCAAAACCTGGATTTAGAGCAAAAATTTCTTTTGGCAAAAAAGACACACAACGGATATAGGGCTTCGATGACTTTTAACAAAATTGTCTTATTTTTGAAGTATTTTTCTATATCTCTAGTTTGATTTTTTTCACGCTTAACCAAAACAATTCCTTCTTATTCCTCTTAAATGGAATAACTAGTGCATGTAAGGTCTTACATTCTAATAGCTGAACCAAAAAATTGCGTTAATTATCTTTTACTAATAATTAGCCAAATTATACCCTTGGCACTGCGATTCGAACTAAATCTAGTTTTTAAGTAGTGTAAACCAGTTTGGATTAAAATGGACTTTTTCAATTGTACTACTGAATGCTGAAGCTGAATAATAATAATAACTACTAACAAAAAAAAAACAAATAGCAACAGTAACCCGTGGCACAAAAGTTAGTGACTGCCATGCAGAGGGTCTTGGGTTCGATTCTCACCCGCTGCAAAAATAATTTTCAGGGATGTTCTGCCTCTTGCGAGGAAATGACAAATCTTGCAAGAATATCTCTTGACATAAAGAGTGGTATCACGCACACATAAATGGTTGAGAGTTGTTAGTTCTAAGCCACCAAATTCTGGGTTTAAATCTCAGTCAAGGCCAAAAAGTTTATCGATTTAACTTCAAAGACTAACTTACACTAAAACAAAACAAAAAGAGTCTGATGATCGGCTCGGCACCCATGAAGAAGCTATAACTCCAGCCAATACTTCACACTTGGTGGATCAACAAGTTGTTGTTGTAATATTCAAAACTTTGATGTTCATATGAAGCTTTGCAGCCTTACTGCACTTAATCAGAACAGAAACAGAAACTCCAAAACTGATTTTAGGACTTTCCTCCATACGAGCAATGATTTGGAAGGTGAACATTGCCATCAGTTTAGATAGCGAAGCTGCACTTAACGTACTGAGCTCATATACCCTCAGCTCAAAATTAGTTTGGGAGTGCATAAACACGCTAAACGAACTTTGAAAAACAGAACAGGGTCACACTTCATTGGGTACTCGGATCACGTGAGTGTTCATGGAACGGAAAGGCAGATTCATTAGCATACCGCTTTAACATGTGTCTAAGCCCTATTACGGAATGGGAGAAATCATTATCAATTACAAAATTAAACATGAAGAGTAGGTAAGTAGATCCAAGAATTGAAATGAACTCCCAAAGCTAAGGCAGGCGAAACTACTACTGGACAATTACAATCAGGAACGTTTCACAACCTGCATAAGGTCTTAAAGGAACAACCTAAGAATAATAACAGGTATCCACACTGGATACTGCAAATTTAGAAGACACCTAGGTTTACTTGGTGTAGTAAGCAGTGCCACTTTTACATTCTGGAACAAGCATGAGGAAACAAGAGATCACATACTAGGAAAATGTTTACCACTCATTTACCAAAGGAAAAATTGTTTTGGCCAATACAAGTTAGAAAGAGCGACTTATCCTCTCATACTAAAATTTCTAAGAGCAATAGATTTGAAAGATCTCTAAATCCCATTGCAATATCCCCAATATATAATTCATTCATTCAAGGTATTGTTTGAAAATAAAGGCCTTTCGCAGACAACTCTTAAACGGCTTATTTTATCGAAATATAATTTTTACACTTTGACAAAGTGAAATAAGGCCAAATGATTTTGAGAAATAAGACCAAATTGGCTGTCGTTCTGGGTTTTCTTGAGCAACAGTACCTTGGGTGGCCCGCTTCGCGGGTTTTCAGGATTTTAACTCCCTTTTCGGGGCTCACACCCGCTCACGCAACTCCGTTGCTCCGCTTAGGGTATGTTCAGTCGCCAGGCAGGCGCCTGTAGCAACAGTTTTCTTGGGCAACAGTACATAACTGTTAGTTGTTTACTCCAATTAATGTAAAATACAAAACTGTTGCTACAGGCGCCTGCCTGGCGACTGAACATACCCTAAGCGGAGCAACGGAGTTGCGTGAGCGGGTGTGAGCCCCGAAAAGGGAGTTAAAATATTGAAAACCCGCGAAGCGGGCCACCCAAGGTACTGCTACTCAAGAAAACCCAGAACGACGGCCCCCAATAAACAATTATATAAAAACCCAGAACGTCGGCCCCAATAAGCAATAAATTATGTTGAAAGTGAAATAAGACCAATTTGGCCTTACTTCACTTTGTAAAAGTGCAATAAGACCAACTGCTGAAAAATGTCCTAATTTCACTTTATAAAAGTGCAATAAGGCCAATTTTTGAAAGTTGGCCTTATTTCACTTGGCCTTATTTCACGGCACCTCCACAAGATAGTAATCAATTTTCCTGATAGCCATCATTCAAAATATAATTAGGTATTTCAAAATAATTGGACTTTTAAGAAAGAATTTCTTATGCTTCCTGATCAAGATAATTGCGCTAAAAAATTGTCACTTGGATTTACACCATATTGGCTGTTTTTTTCAAGTACCTACATTTTTTCTGCGATACCTAGGAAGGCGGAGAACCTTTTATTGTTTGTTGTACTGCTACTCAAGTCTGATATGACCCAAAAGACCAAATTTCTGATGAACTTTCCCGTGTCAATCTCATTAATAGAACAAATTATTTCTTACAAAATACTTATCTGCTGCTTTGTCCTGCTTAGCATAAAATCTGTTTGTTCAAAAAATTATTATTATTATTATTTTTTTCACCTCACCATATTGCTTTCTTTCCAAACAACTTTTAAATTATGGCTTGAAAAACCAGCGAAGAAAAACATTCAACACAATCCACTTGTTAAAAGTTTTTACTTTTCACTCCTCCAGTTTCGACTGATAGTAACATTCCCATCAGATGGCAACACCTTTGACAGGCAACAGCGTTTGCGCACCCCCATCCCCCAATTCAAAGTCCCATTCAAGATGTACACAAATGCTATATCAAGAAGAAGCAAGCTAGCACAGCCAAGCCATAACCAACCTACACGCTGCTCTCCATTTCACCACTCGTCCATTCGTACTCTTTGGTCCGCTGAGGCAATCGCATGCAGAAGAATTCCACTTCGCGTCGTCGCTCGTCGTCATCCGCCGTGTCGTTATTTGCTCCCCCAAATATAGTACCTACTATAAAAAAAATCCAACTAAACGGTGTGTAACTTGTGTATAGAGCTTAAGTGTAAAACTGTGTTTCTTCCACTCCAGCACTGATCGACCTGTGGTTATTAGTTTTATATTATTTATCATCACTCCCCCTTTAGCTCTTCTAACGTGTGTGTAGTTCGAGCTATAAGTTCAATCAGCGTATTATAATAATTGTGCGCGAATAATAAAGTATGACCTGTTTTTCAACACACACATTTATTTGGTCGTCGTGTGGTGAAAAACTAGAAGCTGGAAAAAAAAGAACAAATTATATTCATGCTCGCTAAACATTTTAGGGCGGCTCCGCTTCTTCTTTTCATTGCTCGTTCCGTTCGTTCGCTTGTTCGTTCTCACTCATCGCTGAGTGTAAAATTTGTTTAGACAATTCGCGCTGTTGGAGATTTTCTTCTTCTCATAAACAGATTGTTCGAAAAATAGTTTTGATTTGTTTGGAGAAGTGAAAATCCTTTTGTGATTGTGACCGACACCCTTTTAAATTATACGTACGCCCAGATATCGTTAACTTCTTCCGTCGAAGGCTCAGCGCATCGCAGGTTGTGTGTGAAAGGTTTAAAAAGTTTGAAATTTTGGGAGCAAGCATCAACATAGGAAACTAAAAACTATCCCCGAAATTTAGCGAAACAAACAACCCCTAGGTTGATTCATTAATTTTGAAATAACATCCCGTGTGCAGCCTTCAACTGAAGAAGCGGAATTTTATTGATTTTTTTTTTCTTCTCGTGTAGCTCGGTGTATTTGAAAATTGAAATACATAAACCTACCATACCGTTACCATCCCTTGGCAGGTTTTTTTTTTTTCTTTTTTGGTGAACACGTATACCACCCCTCAATTGTTCAACCCAACATTAAATGTGTGCTGGTGTTTGTGTTTAAGATATTTCCTCATAGAAAGATATTCACCTCATCTAGGATGTATCTAAATCTATAGCTGTTTCTGGGAAATATAGTTTTATGGTTTTTCTTTACTAATTTTCATTTTTTTTTTGTTATATTTTAAACTGAATCCTTTTTTTGGTCCTATCGTCTTTGTTAAGGAAAACAGTGAAACAAACCCACCCAGGTTGACAGGGGAGTAGTACAAAAAAAAGGAAAAAAAAAGTACAAAAATTGTGTGTGTACACATTTTTGTTGTTTCGAATTCTATTTCCTCCCTTTTTCTTCCAGTGTGTAATATCAAAAAAAGAGTGTGCTAATTTGTGAGAGAATTGAGAAAAAATTTACACCTTACTCTAAATGTTAGCGAAAAAGTGAAAGAAGGAAAAAATCAAAAAATAGATACACATTCCAACAAGTGCATCAGATTCAAACCCAAAAGAGAGAATTCCACCTCAAAAAAAAAAAAAAAAAAACCACTTCCTCCGATAACACGATATCATCATCATCAACCAACCAATAAAGTACTGACAGAGCTCTGCTATACCTAAAAGGAATATTTTAAAATCAATCGCTTTTCGAGGAGTCTTGCTGAGAACGAGAGATAATCCTTTATCCTTTTTGGTTTTTAAATTTATTTTTCGTATTCTCAAGCAAAAGTCGGCCATTCACGGCCGATTCCAACGACCTTCAAAACGTTTTGTGTCGAAGCAATACGCACAATGGGCTGCGCACAGTCTGCTGAGGAACGAGCCGCAGCCGCCAGGAGCCGCCTTATCGAAAGGAATCTGAAAGAAGATGGCATTCAGGCAGCTAAGGATATTAAATTGCTATTGCTTGGTGAGTTTTTTTTTTAAGTTGCTTTCATTCCGGCATCGATATAACTGTGATTTAGGAAGTTCGGATACATGACAATGTTGCCGTTTTGTTTTTTCTATTACTACAATTTTCTTTTAACGAATTTTGTTTGGAAAATGATTAAAAAACATATGGAAAATCCCTGAGCGAAATTTAAAAGACTCGACGTTAGGTACTTCGAATAAACACTATTTATTCAATATTAAACATTATCTTAAAATTCCTTTTTTCGAAAGAAATTGTTCGAGGCAGGTAAATGATAAAGTGTAAAAACATGCAAACCGACAGATCTTTTGCTTTGTCGTAGATTGACAGGTTTCGAATTAGTGACATATGCAAAATTGTAGACCAAATTTATATTTCTGTGAAGGGGCTTTTTATGTTTTAAATAGGCTATATAGGGTAAATCTAAATCAAGGTCGAAAATGTACATTTTAAACAGTAAAAGAGGGACATTTGAATGATGTGTTGGCCAGAGCTTATGCCTTCCATATTTTTTGGATTTATATCGGCGTTACACCTGATCGTAGATTCCATAATTAAATGTTGAGTTTGGTAATCTGAATAAACGTTTGAAGAAATGCCCTTGAATAGCTTCAAAATTCCTCGAGGGGCAAATATCCAAAAACCTGAGCACATACATGTGTTGACTGCGGCGTAGAAAACACGATGTTTGGGTACCAGATCAACTTTTTGGTTTGGAAAGAATTTCGACTTACAGCGCTTTTATCTTAAACATGCTTCGAAAAATTCATGTTTAATGTAAGTAAAACTCCTAGGTACTTATATTCGTTCACAACTCCGATAGTCTGATTATTGAAATACCAATTTTCTTCAGATAGTGTTCCTCTTTGACGCGCTTTAAAAATCATGATCTTTGTTTTACTGGTATTGAAAATTAAGCCCCAAGCTTTGAAAAAGAAGACTGGTCTATTGATTTGCATCTGAAGGTCGAAAGGATTAACGCCCAATAACACTGTATCGTCAACGTACAGTAAATCTTTAAGTTGGATATCAGCGAGGAGTATTCCTCCTGGAGGTATACATTATAAATATCGTCAATGTACAACGCGAAGAGTATTGGGCTTAAAATACAACCCTGGGGAACACCAGAAGTCGTTTCGAATCATTCTGAAGACTTCATCCTATCCCACACTGTTGCAGTAGTTGAGTGTAGAAACTAGAAAGAAACTCCTATTGATGTTAGTTTGTACATCAAAGCCTATTTAAATTGTCAAAGGCAGCCTTAAAGTCCACGAAGCAGGCGTAAAATGTTTCCTTTTATGAATGGATCTCTTGGGAAAAGTAGTAAGAGCGAATATATAATCCATTGTAGAGTGAGATTGAATGGACTAAACGCTTAATTTTTTATTTTTTTTTTTACCATTAACATTTGAATACATTAATATCTCTGATTTTTGGTACAAACTGATAGGTCCATAAAATATTTTGCATTTTTACGTCCACTTTACAATTAGCTCAAGGGTTAACTGACTTTCGTCAAATATTAAATATTTAAAAAAAATATTCTTTGCAAAATTATGTTCTAAATTTTAAGAAAATCGGTTAACCCGTTTAGGTTCTAGCTTGATGTAAACTAAAGGAAAGGATGCTTTGGAGTTATGATATCTATACGGAACACCACTCGAATTCTGATATTTAAAGAATACTTTGAATTTATAAAGAACAGTTGAGCGAAAATATTTGAGAGTTTAAAAAACATGATCAGTGCTACTACATCAGCTACATCTAAATCTTACAACTAAAAAAAATGTAGTTCATGATTTGACATTTGACAATTCCGTAGTTCGAAGCTATCTGAGAAACTTTATCAAACGCTTGAGAAATGATAGCTTTGGGTACCGCCGACAAAAAATTATGAAGAGGACCTTTTGACGCATATGAAGAGCCTTTAATGAATGCATATAATAACATCATTGATAAATTAATGACTCTTGAACACCGTGTCGTAACGTTTCTTATCTCTCCGGCTCTCAGAAATGCCCATTAGCTCTCTAGCGAACCAAATTTCGAACGTGTATTGATAAATTTAGAAATTCTTTCTTTAGCCAGACTCAGCTCTGTTTTTCATTCTCAGTGTAATATACACATACATACATAAATTCTAAAAACAGTGTCACCTGGTGAACCTTAATTATCGTCCTTCTTGCGGCAATTATGCTGGTTAACACAGCCATTTAGAAAAAAAAAAAAAAATGCGTCCCGTCGCTTAAGATGACTTCGTCGAAAATTGGGGTCCTCTTCGAAATGCTCTGAACTCTGAAGCCCAGTCAGCGAACAAATGGTGTTGTCTATGGTCATGAACTTTAAGCTTCTGAAGCAGTTGGATTTTGTACGGTTGAAGGCCCAAGCCCAATAGAAAATTCGCCAAGTTGAAGTCCGCGAAAGTACGAGTTCTTGTACACGTCGAAAAACCGACTGCCTCGGATTCTACTGTACACTTTCACAAACCGCGACGATAAATTTTTATCATTTGGACGTGCTGTTCAATTGAGTAACTTGCTATGGTGATTTAGCATCAGTAACTCAATAATAAACAACTGATTTGACTGATGTCACCAAAACAACATGGCCGCCAAAATCTAACCGCCCAAAATGAAAAACCCTTTATAAATTTAAAATTTGCTTTATTCAGCTGAAAGTTAGATTTTTTTGATAGGGGATACATTGAATTAGGCGAAAAATTCGAACGAAAAAAATTTATTCAGAGAAAAAGGAAAATTTTTTTTAAAGAATGTAAATGTTTTTAAAGGTTTACCATAGAAAAATTATTATTTATATATTTATTTAATTCATCAAGCAGATATACATTAAAAAATATATATAATCTTAAAGACTACTGAATAAATTTTAAGCAACATGCAATACTTTACAAATTTGAATAAATACCTTAAATTATTTAAAAATAATATAACATCTAACCACCAGAGTTTAAAACAGTTAATAAATTAATAATATGACTTTTAAAGATATCTCGACTAATATTGCTATGAAAATCTATAACAAAAGCAACTGAGTTGGCCTGTCTAAGGCACCTAGTTATTGGCGCATTAAGACCATAATTAACCCTATGAAAAGGTTCATACTATGCACTCTTAGATCTCTCGTTGGAGCATATATACTTATAAGGGACAAAAGAAAAGGGCAATTTATTTGATTTTTTAATAATGTCTCTAATAAAAATTATTTCAAAATACTTTCTCTGAGTTTCTTAAAGCTGAAGTTCGATCAGATAACATCTAGTAAGATAAGATGGCATTCGTATATTCCAATGTAGTCTATAAATCACTATTATCGAAAATCTTTTTGAAGTAAAACTTCTTTTCCGGCGTTGGGGGTGAAAAATGTTCTATGCCTTTGTCAGTGACTTGTCAAAACAAAACGTTATCAGTCAAAGAAAGCGACATGTTTTTTACAATATTTTTGTTCGAACTTTGTTTTAGGTTGTAGAGGAAAAAGAAGTTTTACTTCTAGCACTCGTAAGTCAGTACACACACTCTTTTGGATACTTTCGATTCGATTTGAGTGGATAGCTTAGTAGGAGTTCCAAATTATGCAACAGTGTTCAAGGACCGGCCTTACATAGAAATAAAATAAAGCTCTGAATGTATAAGGGTCAGAAAATTCTGAGAGTTACGTGAGATAAATCCAAGTAAGGAATTTGCTTTCGCAACAATAAAATCTATATGAAGGCAAAACGTTAGCTTAAGATCGGAAACGTTCAAAAACAACTGATTAGAGTTACACCAATCAACTAAGTTCTATAGGTCATTCTGAAGAGGAAGGCAGTCATCGACGGATTTAATGCATCGGAATATTTTTATATCATCAGCGAACATAAGACATTGAGAAGAAATTATACAATCGAGAATATCGTTAATAAGAAGCAAAAAAAGAAGTGGACCTAAATGACTTCCTTGAGGTACTCCCGAGGTCACAAATATGGGATCAGATATAATGTTATTAATACGCACATATTAAGTGCGCCCTTTTAAATAAGATTCAAACCATCTCAATATATTGGAGTGGAAACCAAGGGCAAAAAGCTTCTTAATTAAAACTGAATGATTTACGAGTACCCTATCGAATGCCTTTGAAACATCAGTATAAATCACGTCACTTTGATAATACCATTTGCGAGGAATATTCCTTAATAATTTCTAGGAATCTCTCCACCTGTGTTCTTTTTTACTTTGATATTAATTATTTTATAAAGTGAAAATGTTGCTACAATGGCTGTTTGTGTTTTCATACCGAAAGTAATAGTTAATCGAAACTTGTCGAACAGTTTGACATTTCAGAAATGTTGTATAGATAAACCTGGAATTGCTAACTACAAAATATTAAATTGATTGGATCTTAAAGCAGATCTAAAAACACATCACTGACAGTCAGCTTTTGAGTTTGCAACAATCAGGGTTTCGGCCGAAACGTAGTTGTAAGTCCGCTCTATTGTACGCCATTGATGAAATAAGGAAAGGCTTGGACAGAAAAGAACTTACATTCTTAACACACCTTGACTTCTCTAAGGCTTTTGACACTGTCAATCACTCGAAATTCTGTGAAAAATAAAATGAACGTAGTAGATCTTCAAAATATTCTTGATTGGGCGAATTTGAACCATCTTAGCTTAAATCCTGTTAAATCTAAAACTATCGTTATCTATCGTAACTTGTTTGACTTAGCTTCTTTTCCAAGTTTAAAACTAGGAAACTCAGATACTGAGTATGAAAATACTGCCAAAAATCAAGGGCTCACTTTTAACCGTACTCTAACTTGGGACCAAACTATTGACAAGGTTTATGACAAGCTTCGAATTTTTTGGGCTGCACAATAATTTTTACCAACCACTACGAAACTTATATGTAATTGCCAAAAACATTGGTATTGTCAATATTATTGTATTGTTGTGAGGTTTTTTGCAAAGTTTGTAGTAGAACCAGACGGAAACTGAACGTGGCTTTCAACAATGTCACTCGATATGTTTACAATCTGAAAAGACGAGATCATATTTCCTCATATTCAAAAATAATTTTTGGATACTCTTTTGACAATTACCTTAAATTTCATGCTATAAGTTATATTTTCGAAATAATGCAATCACATCAACCTGATTACTTTTTCAATAAGCTGGTATTTCCAGTCTTACAAAGATCTTGTGTGCTTATACAACCAACATATACATACTTGCTTGATCTCAGAACGTCAATTTTTCGTTCGAGCCTCGCGCTTTTGGAACTCTTTACCTATTGCTCTGAGGCTATGTTCGAACGCAAAACTTTTTAAAAGGAAACTTTTATTGTATAGTTGTCCAAGGCATTTCATAAATACAAGTTTATCTCCACTATAGTGAGGCGCTAAAACTGTTTGATGATATTGGCTATGTCCAATGCTACCATCAAGCCTCCATTTTGATGTTAACGTTTATTCAATGCTATCATGGTCAGCAGTCAGGGAATCAAAAACGTTTGATTGATGAGTTACTATTTTTTCAGTTGTATGGTTCAAAAGATTTCGCATAGGAGCTTGGGGCATCGATTTCAGTGACTTGCTTACATTCTGTGGGTAGCAATTTTATTTCTCTTTTTGAACATCTTTATAAGAAGGAAATATGTATATATTTTTCATAACTCCTTATGACCATGTACTGATGTCGTGACAATTAAGCTTCCATCATAAGTGATAAAACTTCTAAAGTACATTTATTACAACTTGGCTTACAAACTCTGGGGATGATATTGCTTCTTTGACCAAATCACCTTCTTATTATTGATTCAATGCTTGTTAGCTCATTCGTTACTCTGTAGTGTGCTTTAGTTTTGTCTGCTTACTGCTACTGGCAAGCACTACTGGATGAAGTATATTTTTTAACGAAAAATTTTGATTAAGCCAACAAACGTTTTTTCGTTTTGTCTCATTTTGTTATAAACTGGGATCACTTGAAGCTATTGGGCTGCACAAACTTTTTTTTTTCATGTATGTAATATTAAAAGAATTTTTGTTGAATATTTTCTTCTTGGCTTGAGAAATAAATTTCGACCAGTTTTTTTTTGTTGAGCATTGAAAATTTTATTCTTCAGTTCAGAACCTAAAAACAGTTGCAAAGTGCAAAATAAGAAATAGCTTTTAAAAAGTTAAAGGGCAAGTAAAATTAAGAGTTATTTCTAAAGTATAGATGTTAATTTACTTTTGACTGCTTTTTTAGGGCTCAAAATTGTGAATAGTATAGAAAGCATATTTTATCAGTAGTAAAAAATTTTCAAACTCTTGCTTGAATATCACGGCATAATAGAAAACTCTAGAAGGTGTTTTATTTGGATCTTTAAAATTTTGTCTGTTAAGTGAGTTCTGCCCGTTTTAACGCATTTTTCCATTCCTGTCGAATATTCTTCTTTATGGCTGCGATTGTCTGAGGATTATTGGCATAAGTCCGCGACTTTAAGTAGCCCCAAAGAAAGAAGTCTGATATGGTCAAATCGGGCGATATGGCTTGCCATGTCAAAGCGCCAAAACGGGAGATTACGCTACTATTAGGAACAAGGGATTATTCCAGTGAAGATCTCGAAGAGCAAAACGAAGGAATATACGTTGAATACTCTCGATTCTGGCGATGTGAATTTGTTGGTAAGGGGACTATACTTGACAGTCGTATTCGAGCAGAGGACGAACAAAGGTTATATAGAGGTATCGGTTTACATATGGGTTGGTGAATTCCTTACACCATCGTTTAACGAAGCCAAGTGCTGAATTGGACTTAAGAATTATATCGTCATGATGGGAGATGAAGTTAAGTTCCTGATCACATAATATACCAAGGTCACATATCGATTCGACGATAGATAGGGGCTGATCATGAAGAAGATAAGGACGGCGAGAAGATTTGAAACGATTCCTTCAAAATATCAATTGTGGCTTGTGCTGATTATGTGCGGTTGCACCGTCTTGTTAAAACTATGTATATGTTCACCAAGGACTGCTCATTCAATTCCGGCAGTAAACTGTATTCTCGATGGCATACTAAAAAAAAAAATTCATTTTTTGAATGACTAAAAAAAACTTCTTTAGTAGTTAAAGGTAAGAATAGGATGCCATGTGATTCGAGCAAATATAGATTTATGCAAGAACAAAATTATAAGGTTTTATATAAGAAAACATTTTTAAGAAAATTTAAGAAAAAATGTTGGTGCGCCAATTTGAAGTTTTTATAATTGTATGAATAAAAATTAAATTTACAAAAAAAAAAGTATTGAGCCGTTTTCGAGATATTGAATTTTCAAAAAACAAAAAATTGTTTTTTTTTTTTCAAAATTCAAAAAAATATTTTTCTTAAAGTTTTAAAATGCAATGTTTTTTTAAACTTTTTAGAAGCTTCTCTCTATGAAATTTCATTAAAATCCGTTGTGCTGATAATGAGAAATTTAAAATTTAAAAGAAATCGTTCTATGGTAGGTACAGTCAGTAATACCTATCTTGTTTTCAAAAAAAAAAAAAAAAGTAATAGAAAGAAAAAAAATTTAAGCAAAATTCTCGGAACCGTTTTCGAGATAAATACGATTTTCGTAACCATTTTTTAACGGTACCCGTTATTTTTAGGTAAAATGAATTCATTTTTCTCATATCTTCTAGATTATTTTTCCAAACTTTTATTTATCAAGTTTTGAAAAAATCCAGCATGGGGTTTTCGAAATGTTGTGTTTTCAAAAAAAAAATTTTGAAAGTTTTTTAAAAAATTGTTTTTTGGAAAATTTGAATACACAACAATATTCAAACTGCTGGGAAGCTTTAGCTTTACCGTTTTTGAGAAAATCAAAAACAAAAAAAAAATTTTTTTCAACCATTAGGTACCTAGGTTTAACTAAATTAAATTTTTTGATTTTTTTTTTTCAAAAAATCGTTGGGACAGTTTTTGAGAATAAAAAACATATTTATAAAATTTCGAAAAAAAATCGTATGGCAGGTACCGTTATTTTTGGTCTTAAAAAAATCAAATCAAAAAACATCCGGGGGTAAAAAATTAAAACCCATATCTACCAAGTTTGAAGAAAATTTTGCCGAGCCGTTTAGCTGTAATCGAACAGACAGACAGACAGAATTGCCAGACCCACTTTTTTCGTCTTCGCTATCATCGTAATGTCAACTTTGATCAAAATCTCGAGTTCGATTTTTTTACGAATGCATAACTTGCCTTATAGTTCCTATAAGTCGCAAGTAAAAAAAAACC
This sequence comes from Chrysotoxum bicinctum, assembly GCA_911387755.1. NCBI lineage: Eukaryota > Metazoa > Arthropoda > Insecta > Diptera > Syrphidae > Chrysotoxum > Chrysotoxum bicinctum. Next base: position 226,576,151 of record OU426987.1, read on the forward strand.
GGCCCAATAACTTCTGCCGCGTATACGCCGTACCAAAAAGTGGCTTTGACTGGATGTAATGGCTCTTCATGCATCACGAAAATTTTCAGTACCCCACAGACGAAGATTAGGCTTATTGATGCAACCGCTTAAGTGCAAGACACAACATAGTCCTCTTCGTTGTTGAGATTGAGGATGGCTTGACAGTAATTAAAACGCGACGCATGGTCAGCACGCATTAACTGATGCACTGTTTGCACTTTGTACCGAAACATGTGTAGGTCTTTCACTCGATCACTAACCATCTCTTGTGGAACGATCACATTTACGCGATGTGGCCAAAAATGCCGCAAGATGGTTGGGTTTTCTGAGACGATGCAAGAAATTTGTCTCTCCTTCTGATCGTCCAAAGCTTGAGTATAACTCCCATCTCTGGGATGGTGTTCCAGTAACTAACTTAAGCCTCTTGGACAAAATTGAAGGAAGAGCTTTTAAAATGAATCGGGACAATAACACAATTGAATCATTTACGTCATTGTTTCAATGCTTCTTCTTCCTCTATTTCAACCATAGTACTCGCGCGCTTCTAGGAATGTCCATAAGTTTACCTCTGAGCCCAACTTCAGCCGAACTGTGAAGTACAGAGATTCGTTATTTAGCCGTACTGTGCGAATGTGGAATGCCTTACCACGCTCTGTCTTTCCCAGTCATTGCAATGTTCAAGAATTTAAAGCCATATCAGATTAACAATTAACTTTAAAATAGCAAAAATTTGGTAATGTATGGAGCTGTGCCACGACGCCGATATTTCAAAGTGTCAGAAAAATTATTAAAAAAAAAAAACTTGAAATTCCTTTTCGCATCCAATCTTAAAACAAACTCAAAAAAACTTAGTTTGTACAAAATTTACAGTTATTTATTTACATTTATAATATTTTACATATTTATTTATTCACACAAAAGAAAAAAGCCGTCAAACCCTTCTAGCGTCTTGAATGTTTGTCATCAAACGAACAGTGAAATGATAAAAGAACTCAACAATGCTCAATGCCGAAAATCCCATAAAAAGTCCCAACAATCCACCGCAATTGGCCACAAAATCCGTTATGCCATACAATTCCGACCTCTTCGATGTGATAAATTGATTCTCTTTAAAGTGCATCGACAGCTTAGACATCCGCACACCCGCGTTCTCGGCCATGTAATGAGTATCGCCATGCGATGCCAGCATCTTGCCCATGTTATAATTGCCCTGCGATAGCTCCGTGTTGTAAACCAACGATGTACATGCCGGAAGGCAGTTGCATTTAGACTTATCGCTATCGATGAGTTTCGAGTCGGTCAGACCTTCGGCGAACTCGTGGACTAGTAGGTCATCTTCGGCCAGATCATAACAGTGAATTTTCTTCTCATCACAAACGGGTGTGTGCGGATTTCTGGGCATGGAGAACTTCACGCAGCCACATTTGCTAAGCGTGTAGTTGCTCAGGCATTCGAGTTCACAGTTGTTCTGAGTGTAGATCTTGAAGAAGCGCAAATGGCGTTCCGTGTTGAAGAAGCATTGCCTACGATTTGGTTCGTAGTCGCTGATTGCATTCATTGTGGTGATCATGTTGGGCTTCACGAGAACCACGACTTCTTTGTCGTATGGTACTCGGATGAAGTTTCTTGAAACCTGTGGAACATCATCGGGTGAGTGCAGACTGACTTTGAACCCCTCGAGTGCACCGCGGCAGATGTAATCGAAGTCACTTTCGAAGGTTTGCAATGAGACGACGAGACCAGCTCTAGATCCAGCTCCTAGCACACGAGCTGGGAATGTCTGAACGCCTGTGTTATAATCGTAGCCGCCCTGAAGGGACCATTCTGTGGGGTATTTCCTTTTGTGAGCAGACTTCTGCTTGAGGAACTGGATGTGCTGATAGGTGTCTTCTCGATACATTTCCGAGGCATTGAATCCGTTAAAGGTGTAACAGACACCTTCCTCGGTGTAGGTCTTGAAAAATACCTCCTCACAATCGCCAAAATGGGATGTCCACTTGCAGAACGGGAATGACTTCTCAAAAGGTGGAATTATTTCATCCAATCGTTCATCGAATTTGGTCTTCTCGAAATGGGGAAACTGAACTCCATCTACCAAATGATTGCCGCAGATCTGCAGCAAGCTCCTCATTCTGTCCAGATCAATTCGCGACATATTCGAGGGCTTCTCATAAACATTTCCCTCAAAGCTCTTTAGATGTCTGTAGAACTGTGTAAAGTCAAAGTTTTCGTTCCTAATACTTTTCGTCTCCGAACAGATTGTCACAGCTGGAAAGGGGATATTCCAAACGGGAGTTGATTTCTCTGAAAAACTCACAATCACCGGAGTCTCAACCCACTTGATGTACGTGTTGTGGATCAGGTGAGTGCAGATGACGATCGAGATCACCAAAGCTACGATCCAAACGATTTTCTCTCGGAATGGACGCTTCTGACCGAGATATTGGACACCATGAATGGTCGTGTAGTTACAGTACTCGTGGTAGATGTGATTGATCAGTCGAGACCTTGGAGTTCCGATGGCAGCAGGTGTTGGTGGTCGTCGTGTTGGTGGCGGTAGAGCAGGAAGACTTTTGTTCTCGGGTTCCAACGAATCAAATGAATCGCCTACGGTGAACATTTTAATGCGATCGCGACTGGTTGAATTATATCCGTTTTGATCTTTCATGATTATAAAATAAAAAGATTTTAAAGTAAAACCAAAAAAAAATTAGGTTAATGAAATTTCTTAAATTGTATGAGCTTGACAGGCGGAGATGGTTGATTAGAAAAAAGCTCTTCTCGTCTAACGAAAAAAAAAAAAAAAACAACATAGCCCTCTCTCTCTTTCGAAATGACAAGAATGCAGTACACTGATAATTGAATTGAGTACTTCTTTAGCTTTTTTTCATTATCCATCTCTTTTTCACAATATCGATATATTGAGTATCGGATAATCTGTATTAATTGTGGTCCATTCACAATGATCATTTTAAAAAAGTAGTTTTGATTTTCTTCGCGTGTTCAGGATGATAGACAAACAACTTACAAACAACAATATTTAGTTGATGAGACCAGGGTTGCCGAAAAGATGTTCTTCATTTTATTTTCCATTAATAAAAAAGGTCATTTAAAGTTATAGATTGTTGTCTGTAAATGTGGAGATGCTTACCAAAAATAGCATTCAAGCTTAGAAAAAAGGTGCAAAATTGGTCAAATAATTATAAATAATTAGATATTGAATTGTATTGAATTTTTGAAACCCTATGTACAACTAGAACTACTCGTATATGTAGTCATCTATGTATGGTAAGCCTACATATCTATACAGAAATTGGTATTTTGTAAATAAGTCTTTTAAAGGCTTTTAGGCCTTGGGGTCTTAAAACTTCAAATCAATGTGACAGCTGTAACACTGATGCTCATTATAAATGTTGTTTAATAACATATATTTTTTTTTACTTGCGACTTATAGGTACTATAAGGCAACTTATGCATTCAAAAAAAAATCGAACTCGAGATTTTTATCAAAGTTGACATTACGATGATAGCGAAGACTAAAAAAATGGGTCTCGCAATACTGTCTGTCTGTTCGACTACAGCCTAAACGGCTCGGCCGATTTTCTCTAAACTTTTTTTTCCCCCACATGTTTTTTTATTTTTTTTAAGACCAAAAATAACGGTACCTGCCTTACGAATTTTTTCGAAATTTTATAAATATTTTTTTTTTTTTTTTTCAAAAATTGTCTTACAGATTTCAAAAATAAAAATACAAAAAAATTTAATTTAGTTAAAGCTAGGCAATAGTTGAAAAAAAATTCCGAAAAATGGTTATTGAGGGTACCCCCATGGAACCATTTTTTTTGTGGTGATTTTCTAAAAAAAAACAGAAACACCGATTTTGATCATTTTTTTTTGCAAAAACTCCCCAAAATAATAAATAGAATTGTTAATTCAAATTTTCAAAAATTTGTTTTTGGATTTTTGAAAAAAAATTCAATTTCAATTTCATGCTAGATTTTTCTTAATCATGATAAATAAAAGTTTCTCAATATAATCTACAAGATTTGAAAAACAAAAAATGTATGTTCATATATTACCTAAAAATAAATGTACCCACCATATGTACAAATGTCAGAAGATGGTTTTCAAAAATCGTATTTTTCTCGAAAACGGCGCACAGTGGAACGTCTAGTACAAAATTCCGGTTATTGGGTGACTTTTTGTTTTCATTATTCGAAATATTTTTTGTTTGTAATGCATAGAAAATTGTCGCCTCTTTTACATATAAAACAGTTTTTTATGTACACTCTTTAATTTTCAAATAATAGGGACTCAAAGATGCTGTATTTTTAAAACCAAAAAAAATAGAATTTTAACGCTTTTTTGTAATTTGTTTTTCTCAGACCCTTTTTATGTTTTCTTTTCAAAATAAATTTTGTAGACATGCAATTGGTTCATTTAAGCTTAACAATTAAAAAAATCCTTGAAACAAAATTTTTTTAGCCTAAAAAAAAACTGTTTTTGTGAGTATTTTTAAAAAATTCTAATTTCAGGTTTGAAGATGATTTTATAAAAATTCTCCAAAATGCTCGGTATTTGGGTAGTCTTAAATGAATTGTGCACTTATTTGGAGTCATATTTTCAAAAAATTGGATCCGAGCGCATCCGACCCCGCTTCCTGCAGGGTTTTTAAAAATCACCCTTAGAGCAGAGAACTCTTAAATAAAATAAGTTTGTTAACTGGAGAAGGGGGTAGGGGCATCTTTGCATTATAAACAATAATAACTAACATTAAGAAATCTAAAACTATGAAACAGTGCATACATTGACATGAAAGAAAAAGGGAGAGGGTGGCGCATTCTCCTTTTATCAATTAAATCTTTTTTGCTCTGGTTAAAGAGATTTTGTCTTTAGGTTATCATTATTTGTTATAGACTTAATGCAAAACTAAGTTTGACTCTCATGCTAACGGTTATTTTTTCTCTCTTAATTTAAAAAAAAATGTAATCATGTGATTTTATAATACTAAATGCCATTTTTGTTTAGTTTTTTTAACAAAGCAATAGTCTAGTACACAAATAATTTTGAAGCCTTTTACTAAGTTAAAATGGTTGTGTTTACTTACGAAGATTTTTTCAACGTTTTAAAGGGTAACGGGCGTGACTTAACTGACTATAAGCTGGAAAATGGATTTGTAGAATGCAGTAACAGTAAAATAGGAAAAAAACGGTTTAAAACGTGGCTTGAAACAGAATTTAACAAATTAACCTTTATGAAACCACCCCCATCAACCGCTAACAACACTAATGAACAGTTTGATAACTTCAGTGATCTTAATGCTTCAAAAGTAATAGATTTTTTAATAAAATACCATGAAAAGGTAAAAGAAATTTTGTATAAACAGATATTAACTAGAACAATTATCAATATAAATAACATTCAAATTTAAATGTGAACGATGTCTCGAAATACATATTTAAAAAAAAAAGTGCAAAAATGCACATCAAACTTGTAATATAAATTAAGAGCAGTACATATTAATTGTTCTTCCTCCATAAAATTAATTTTATTTTCCTAAAGCTAAAATTTGAAAAGTTTCAGGGTTTTTGAAATATAGTATGAAATTATTATTTTTCAAGTACAAAATAGTGAAAACCATTTCAAAACCCATCCATTATTTCAAAAGTTACAGCCCGATGACCACTTTTTCATTTTTTCGCCACTGTGCGGCGCCTAGAATTTTGATAAAAAGTTTTTTCTTTCAATTAATTTTAATGATCTTTAATTTAATAAAAAAAGTTAAATTAAGATATTACATTAATTATTATTTTAATGAAATTTTTTATAGAGCTTCTTTCAAAAGTTTTAAAAAACATTGTATTTCAAAACTTAAAAAAATAGTTTTTGAATTTAAAAAAAAAAAAGTTTTTTTTTTGCTTTGGGAAAATTCGATATTTCAAAAACGGCTTAATATTTTTTTTGGAAATTTATTTCGTACATTCGTACAGTAAGAAAAACTTAAAGTTGGCGTACCAAATTTTTTTCTTAAAAATATCATATAAAAGCTTATCTCTTTTAAAGAACCACTACAACGACTTATAATTTTTGTTGTTGCATAATTTGCATAGCATTCTGTTCTAATCGCTTACTACTAAAGGAATTTAAAAAATTAATTTTAGCCATATGAACAGTTTTCTGTAATAACATTCGTTTTTAAAATTCCTAGTCTATTAGATAGGAGCAAGTTTGTGCGACCAAGTCCTACATTTTATTTTATTTTTTTTTTCGTCAGAAATTTCTGACGCATTTATAATTAAAAACGCTTCAACTCATCCATATACGCATCGATGATAAGCAATATCGTTTAACTTACGAGTAAAGTTTAGATATCGATTAGCCAAATTTAAAACTTGATTTCGGTCAATTGTCAAAATTATCATTTAAAGTTATTCGGAAGAGACAATGATGATGTTTTATAGTTCAAAAATGTACCGACCACGGTTTTTATTTTAATATGAAATTTAATTTTATTTTTGAATGCAATACTTTTTCTGTGGTGTCATATTTTCTGAATTAAATCACTAAAACGTATACTTTTTCTATCATTTTGTTTTGCATATTTGTAACCGTCAGAGAGATATTTTATTTCTTTTACTTTTATTTCTAACAGAATAAAAAGTATAAAACTTAAAAAAAAAAGTATCCATACTAGCTATAAAGAAGCTATAAGGTTGAGAGAAGTAAGTTTCGGCTCTTACAAAGCATAAGCAAGAACTTAATTTTTACATGGCCAAAAATTAAAACAAACAATTCTGCAATGTCCCAAAGTCAGTAGAAATTTCTGGACATTTGTCAAGAACTTAAAAAAATCAACTTCATCTTCGGTTCCAACGCTTATGCATAATGTTTCAACCCGATAACTAGCGTTTTAGATAAGGCAAATGTACGCGCAGCTTTCTACTGCTAGATCTACGTTGGCTGATAGCAACATTGCCCCTCTTGTACTTGAGAACGTAAATCATTCAATGGGATAGGTATATTTCCGCATTCGTACAGTTGCAAGAGCCCTTCGAGATCTTGACATTGACAAAGCTCGAGTACCATTCCCATATCTGGGCAGGTGCTCCAAAAACCTACTTGAGTCTCTTGGACAAAATTCAAAAGAGAGCTCTTAAAATGATAGGTGACCCTTGTCTAACTCAAACATTTGAACCTCGAGCACCGCCGCAAATGTTTCGTGCCTATCATTATTTTATCGGTATTTTCATAAACAATGCTCCAGTGAAATAGCCAGTTGCATTCCTCCCCTCAAACAATTCAACCGTTATACTCGTACTTCTAGGAATGCTCATCAGTTTACTCTTGAGTCCAATTTCGGACGTAATGTCAAATACAGAGATCCTTTTTTTAGCTGCACTACACGAAAGTGGAATGCTTTACCCGGCTCAATACTTCCAACTCATTGCAATGTGCAGACATTAAAATTCATTGTGCATCGGTATCTCCTTTCTCATCCTATCCTACTTTCCTAATTGCTCGCACTGTGTTTAGCATTATAAGGGTATTCATAACCGCTTGAGTGCGCGTATAAAAAAAAAACAAATCTGCTGGTCCTGATAGTATACCCTCAAGGAATCGCTGATCAATCATCAGCTCAAGAAATTGAAGATCGAAAGGTTCCGAATGACCTTTACTACGGCCTTCGCAGCAATCGTATCACTGGTGATCTAATTGCATACATCGCCGAAGAGTGGAAGTGATTCTTACATTGGTTTGGAGAAAGTAAAATTATTGTGCTTGATATTTCTAAGGCATTCGCTTGGTGTCAACGAAATGAAATTACCTTCTCGATCGATGTTGTATTGGACGATTTTAAGTCTAATCTTGAAAAAATAAATCCTGGTGTTCGCCAGGGCTTCATTTTGTCTCCGACTTCTTTTTCATTTTTATAAATGATCTTCTGTCTGAAACTTCTAATCCACTTCATTGTCATACAGACGATTCTACTCTCAGCTTTTCATGCGTTCTTAAATTCAGGTCCATCTCCTTCGGAAGTGGAATTGCAACGGTATTGTATGAAAAGCATAATAAACACCGATCTGTACAGCATTGCTAAATGGGGTATCAAAAAATCTTCGAAAAACAGTCGTGAAAGCAAAATGGCCTTAAATGCCACTTGCCATTCTCGGTATGTGTGTCAACGAAGATCTTCGTTGAAATGACCACATTCTCGAAACGCCAAAAACGCTCTTAATTGCTTAGGATTTCAATATCGATGTAAGAAATTTTTTACCGCTTCTGATCTGGCTACAATTCTTGATGCGGGCAAACTTCGGTATAACTCACATCATTGGGCAGATGCAGCCCAAACTTTTCTTCATTTGTTGGAGAGAATCCAGAACAGAGTGTTAAAACTGGTAGGAAACAAAGCTACTATGGAATCATTCTCATCTTTTGAACACCGTTTGAATGTTTCATATCCTTCCCTTTTAATTGGTTCCTTCACAAACCATTCTCACTCGAAGTAGCTACAGTGGACGCTCGTTAACTTGAACACGGACGAAACCAAGAGGGTTCAAGCTATAGGATTGTGCAAGTTACTGGATCAAGTTAAAAAATTGTTTCTTTTTTATATAATAATGATGATTCATTTTAATGATTTTAAAACATAAATAATGATATTATTAATAAATAATTTTAATTGAAACGTTTTTCGATTCCTTAATACGCACGTGTTCAAATGAAATTCAAAAATTCACCAATTATGAAGAATAAAACCTTATACGGAAATGCTAAAAAATTTCCTGGGATTCCCCTTTACAAAAACCGTTTGCATTCTGTACCAACATCCCAGGTACTTTGCATAAATTCAAAAATTTAAGATATCCAATTATTCAATTAAACTTTGTTCAAGTTACAGAGTTCGCATAAATTTTACTTGTTCAACTTATAGAGTACTTAGGGGAAAAATTCAAGGTATTGAGTCTTAAAAATAGTCCGTTCAAGGTATAGAATGCGTAAAGGGAAAAAATATTTGTTCAAGTTATTGGAATGTTCAAGTTAACGAGAGTCTACTGTACTTCCATTCCTCCCCTCATTCAGTTTGCTCGTAATAGCTATTTCGCTAGGAATACTCGTCAGTTCACTCTCGAGCATAAATTTGACGTTCCATCAAATACAGAGAGTCGTAAAACACGATTATAAAATAGTTTACCCGGCACGGTTTTCTCTCGCCATTTCAATTTGCAAACACTCAAGACCAATGTTAACCGACACCTGCCCTAATTTCTCCATCGCTCGTGCCATGTTCATGTTGAGTTTTATAAAACTTTCTCAATGAACCATAGAGCTCGTGTGAATTTAAAATAAAAATTAGGCATAAACTGGAAAAAAAGTTCAACTCTAAAGCTATAAACCCTTTATAGAAAAATATTGTTTAAAAATAATTAAATAATATAATTTTGTATCCGTAGTACCCCTTGGCATAATGGTTAGTGCGTTGCACTGTCATGCGGAAGGTCTCGAGTTCGATTCTCAACCGCTGCAAGAAAGTTTTTTTCAGGGGTGCACTGCCTCTTGCGAGGAATTGACAAATTCTCCAAGAGTATCTCTTGTCATGGAAAGTGCTGCTCATTAGCCTTTCGGAATCGGCAGAAATTTGTAGGTCCCCTCCGTTCCTGGTAACACGCACACACGAATAGTTGAGACGTGTAAGTCACTAGAATGAACTTATAGCGTTCAAAATTAAATGTTAAATAAAAAACTCTTTAACTGGAATGTATTAAAATTGGTATTAAATACAAATTTTCCTCTGATATCAAACGAGAATTTTTCAGTTTTCTATATTTTGTTTTAATAGTCCCATAAGTACTCGTATGTAGCCCAAAAGCATTCCTTTGTGACATATCATTATAACGTAAATATACCCAGTGCATGGCGGTATGGTTAATTTGTGTTAAACAGAAAACGTATGAATAAATTAATATATCAGAATATGCAAAATGTCAAAGGACAACAAAAATTCGATATTGAAAAGGTTACATATTTTTTGTTTATTATAACGGAAGGACATACTCTAACCAGTAAACGACCATGATAAACTAAAGGGAGAGCTTGATACTTTGTTATAGGTCTGTGTTTATGTGAGAACATTTGGTAATTTTACTGCCGACAGAAATTAAAAAAAAATGTGTGAACATCATCCATTGCTCTTCCTGAGTAATTGGTCAAAATTGTTGCTCATAAATGAAATAATGTTAACAAGGACGTAACATCAATCCATTAGGATAATTTGATGGAAAAAGGAGGACATTTAAAATTATGCAGCTTTGGCAAAATAGAGTGAAATAAAATTATGGCTGATTAAAAATTGAGATCAATGGGAACTTAGATAGTAATTTCGACTATTAAAATGTTTAATGTATTTAAAAAAATCATTTGGATCACGATATTTAGTCTTCTTCTTATTTTCTTGATTCTCTATTATGGGTTTCCATTGACTTTGTCGGCATAAATTAATTACAGTTTACATCCATCTTGGATAACAACAAGGATTTTCCTCCAAAGCATTTCCTTAAAGGACTATTCACATGAGAGCGACCAACGACCGACGAATAAACCATCATTCGCCCATTTTGACATTTCGTTCACATGCATTTTTTTTATTCGTCGCGAATGGCGTTTACATAGACAACTATCTTAGTTCCTTTTTGATTTGATTTTGAGGTTAGCCGCGCGCGAACAATTCATTCGTTGCAGTGTAGATGGTGTGTGGAACGCGAATAGTGTTTGACAGTTCATAAATATCTGTTGAATTCACAATAAATACAAAAACAAAATGTAATTTTTTTAATTTTTTTTTATAAATATTAATGTGTTAAAAAAAATATGTATAAAGAAATTTATAAATTGTTTTTTGATTTTAGTATTCTTATTTAAAATTTGTTTCAAAAAAAAAAAAAAAAGATTTAACAAAATAGATACCTTAGTTTCAAAAATTTCATTCCATGTATACGAATTTATTTATGCGAACAAATCTTTAAAATTGAAGAAAGATATAGAATTATAAAACATTTCAGGGAGTTGTTGTATTTGTGTTTGAAACTTTGATAGCAAACTCTACAAACGTTTGTAAATTTCTAAATTAAAGACCGTGTTTGTGTCGGCTCACTGAAATTGCTTCCTTGAATTCCTAAAACTTAAAAAAAAATTGAATAAAAAAAAAAAAATGCTCTTATGTAAAAGACTAAGAATTTCAAAAATGAATGATATTAGAGAAAAACTGTTGTTAAGCATAAAATTCATTTTTTTAAATGACTAAAACTAAACACAGGATGCCATGTGTTTCAAGGAAAAAATAGTTTATGCAAGAACAAAATTTATAATTCGTTTTAGTGGTTTCTTAAAAAATAAGTTTTATTTACAAAATTTTTAAAACATTTCTAAGAAAAAATTTTAGTATGCCACTTTTAAGTTTTTATTATTGTACGAATGAAAATTAAATTATCAAACAAATATTGAGCCGTTTTTGAGATATCGAATTTTCCAAAACAAAAATATTTTTTTTCCAATATTTCAAAAAATAACCTTTTAAAGTTTTAAAACGCAGTTTTTAGAAGCTTCTCTGTAAAAAATTTCATTAAAATCTGTTACGCCGATATTGAGAAATTCGAAAAAATCGTTCTAAGGTAGGTACAATTAGTAATATCTTAATTTTAAATTTGTTTTTATTAAATTATAGATCATAAAAATTAATTGAAAGAAAAACAATTTTAGCAAAATTCTCAGAACCGTTTTTGAGAAAAATACAATTTTCGAAAACTATTTTTTAACATTTGTATGGAGGGTACCGTTATTTTTAGGTAAAATAATAAGAAACTTTTATTTATCAAGTTTAAAAAAAATTGAAATGTTTTAAAAAAATTGTAAATTTGAATACACAATTCTATCCAATTTTTTGGGGAGCCTTGGCATAAAAATTGATCAAAATCGGCTGCACCGCTTTTGAGAAAATCAAAAACCAAAAATTGGTTTCATTGGGGGTACCAAAAATAACCATTTTTTGGAAAAAAAATTTTCACCCATTTCTTAGCTTTAACTAAATGAATTTTTTTGATTTTTTTTTTTTTAAATCAGTGGTAAAATTTCGAAAAAATTCGTACCTACCTTTATTTTTGGTCTTAAAAGAAACAAGAAAAAAAAAACGTTGGGGGGGGGGGGGGTACTCAAAAACCATATCTACCAAGTTTGAAGAAAATCGGCCGAGCCGCTTAGGCTGTAGTCGAACAGACAGACAGAATTGTGAGACCTACTCTTTTGGTCTTCGCTATCATCGCAATGTCAACTTTGATCAAAATGTCGAGTTCGATTTTTCTTACGAATCCAGAACTTGTGTTATAGTACCTATAAGTCGCAAGTAAAAATACTATTTGATTTCTTAAGCAAATGCAAATTAAAGCAAACAAAATTTCAACGATTGTCAGCCGGTTTTATTTAAAATAAAATGTAATACAAATTTTAAATTTAAAACATCGTTTTTATAAAAAAAAAAAAAAAACAAATTTGGTACGACTATTTTAAATGTTTTCTGATGCACATACACTATTAACTTTATTTCAAAACATCAACAAAAGAACTGATTTTTTTTTTCAAAAATGCATACAAATATTATTGTTTTTAAATTTTGAAAAATGCAATGGAATTAATTTTTGTATTAATTCAGACGTTAGTCAGTTCAGTCGAAAATAAAAACACAAACTTTGTGGTAAGTGCTGTTAATAACAGTTGTTGATAATTTGTGTTCTTAAATGTACATCGTAACCATATACATTATTTCAAATAAAAATCTTTTAAGGCGTTTTTAAGATGAATAAGATTTTTCTATGTTATATGACAGCAATTGTTATTCTTAGAGATTAAAATTCTATCTCCCATCTAGAGTACCAGTCTACTTCTGCAGTACCAAGTTTGATGAAAATCGACTCAGCTGTTTGGGTTGAAGACCGAGTTGCAGACATAAACAACAAGAGCTCTCCACTTTTCAAAAAAAAAACGTCAAAACGTCAAATAAAAAGAGCCCAATTCACATCGATCAATACCATTCACAATGATCGAAACTTTTATCAATTGAGTTATACAATTGTTAATTTTCAGCAATGGTCAACTGGTTGATAATTGATAATCGTGATAAGATTAACTAATAAAAAAAAACTTTTAATAAAAACAACTTATACATTATTCAACCAAAAAAGATTCGTTAACCATTAAAAGCAAATTCAAATGAGATACGTCAAAACATTACCCACTCACAATGATATTTTGATCAGTAATCACAATGAGTTAAGAATTATCAATGAATTGATAGAAGCTATCAGCTATCAAAAAATTGACATTCGATATCCATAATAAGGCTGTTATTTTTCAAAATTAAGTCAGAGTACTTATAGCTCGGTGAAGAGGACGTTTATTATTTGATGCAGAATCAGAATTATTTTTTGTTTAGAACAAACGATTATTGGATTGTTCGACGAAATGACAGCTTTTATAAATCCCTTTTACTGGCAACGATGAATCGTTTCTTACGGAAATTGGTACTTCAGTTGCAGATAGAATAAATTGTCTCCTATCCCTGAAAATCTAGTTGTATTTTGTCTTCCCTTCTCACAAATAACTACTGTCACTACATTCCTGGCCCCGATGTGGCATTTACCTCACATTGCATAAAAACTCCATGACAGAAGTCAAAACATTATTTTCTCTCATTCTATAGAAAAGAATTCCTTTGGAAACTTTTTCAAAAATAATGATGTCTTTCTTATCATGGCTAAGTTTCATGAACTTGTCTATAAGCTCTGCACAATTTTCTGTGCCACTTCTTCGTTTGACATCTGACACAAGCAAAAAAGAATGTTATCAATGACACATTTCTCAGTTTAATGTTGTGTTTGTGTGTGTTCTACATTTTTTCACATAGCTTCTTATGAACAAAAAAAAAAGAAGTTGTATCTGTGTGTGTATGAACATGATATCAGTCTTCTAAACAATGTTAAAAAAAATGTTAAAGGTTAACCAGCGATAAATTGGAGAAAGAGGTATTTCATTACATTGCCACAATACATCCTCCGGTAAGAGATGGTCGATGAAATTATATTTTTCATCTCCGAGAGTAGCCAGCCAGAGGATTTTACACGCAGGAATACATTACAAGTATGTATGTTGAAAGGATGAAAAATGATGTATAAATATGAAAAGGCTTCTCTTTATGACTTGGTTGTTGTTTAATGGTATGGTCATGGTCCATTCTGCTGACAAATGGACACTTAGAGCAAATTCTTTCAACTGTCAAATATAATTAAATCATTCTGTATGTATATGTAGATGAAGTCCTTTTTAGGGGGTTCTAATTGTTAAGTAGTTTTCCGAATATATTTTTAATTAATTTAATTTTGTTTAATTAGTTTCTTTATTAAAAGTTTTTGTCAGTTTTAATGAGAATTTTATTAATTTTATGATGTTGACAGATACCCTTTTAAAAATGGAAATCTACTTTTGGGGTAGGTTGACACACGTCGAGTACTTCAGCCTCTTACAAATTTCATAGATTTTTTTTTTCAAGTGTAAACATATCTTCAAGAGTGAGGCTCTGAACCATATGAAAATAAACAAAAGAGTGGGCCAAATACAAGTTTCTTTTTAAAAATGCAATAAAATGAACAAAATTAAATTTTGTGCATGTATTATGGCTTAATTAAGTAAAAGAAAACATTCTTATTAAACGGAACACAGAGTCGTTCAAGCGGATGGTCGTACGCCTTCAATTGCTGAGTGAATTGGACCTTGTAAGCGAATAATCTGAGATCTTTGTGCAGAATTCTCCTCAGATTCAGTGCGTGAAATGTTGAGCTGTTGAGATCGATGGGGAGTTCATGTTTGTAAATTGAGTCTCACACTCCCAGCTACAGCAGCCACATTCTCGTCTGTATGCACCGTACGACGACGGGGACCATGAGTGTTGTCCACTTGCATACCAATCTCAGGAACTTTTTGCACAAACTTGCGTACAGCAGGCGCGCTGGGTGCTTCATTTCGGCCACAACTACTTTTCGAAAAACGCACTACAATTTGGTTTACACAGCACTCATTTTAGAAATAAGATTTCAATATTTCCCAACGTTGTTCAAGCGTAAAGTGACTCATTTCATTCCGTGGAAGTATGATACTGACTTTCTGTCAAAATTTCGAGTGGGAAACAGCTGTCAGTGTCAAAATAACCTATAATTTAAAAAGAAACCACTAGATGGCCCACCCTGGCCCAGTCAAGAAAATCTGAAAGTTCTTCTGCTATTGCTATTGCGACGGATTTTTGGCTAGTGAAGACGGCGTTTAAACTTTTCCCTTTATTTATCCTTTCGGAGTACTCCGTCATTAGATTTTGATTCATCGGATTCAATTAATTGAATCATTTTCCAAGAATGCCAGGCACTCCCAGATTTTTCTAGAAGAGATAGTTACCTGAAAATGTTTGTCAATTTGAATCTGAGGGATGGATGCTGTAAACGATGCTACTTGAAAGTGAACCGAAAGAGTTTAGAATAAAAAAGTGGCCAGTTTCATTTTTGATCGACTGCGAGAAATATATCGACGGGTGTTAGATGGAGGTCGGAGGGGATCGTGCGAAGTGCCCATGCACAGCCAAGCTGACCGTTGGACTTTGTTGAGTATTAAATAATTAGTGTTTTTGTCTGGAGCTGCAAACCGTACTTCCACGCCCCTACGTTCGAATCGGTTTTTCTTGTTGTTACCACCCTGACTGTCCCTATCTAAAATACATTTAAACCGATGTAAGTCGGCCAAGACCTATTCAGATCGTCGTCAACTTTCGCTATCATCAAATAACACCAGAACTGGTTCCCTTGTCTCACCCTGTCCCTCCGGGCCCGATCGGACACAGTTAACTGAACCGAAGGCGCTCTGCTCCGTCTTGTGCGAGGACGTCTCGACCTTAAAAGCCCACTTCCACAGTCCTTCGGCTAACGACGTGGTAGATCAGCGGAATCGCTATTCTACCCTCGACTGTCTAAGCAGAGAAATGCATCGGGCGGGATAAAGGCACTTAGACGTACACTCTTATAATAATCGTCGGCTAGGAACGCACTTGCGTTTTCAATCGCGCGTTTTTTTAGTCGCAAAAATAGAACACATGAGTTTAAATGAGAATGAACGCACTTGATACCAACAAATCGTGACGATTTAAAGGTCGCAATTTGTTTCATTTTCACGCGATGCGATTGTCGTAAGTTCAAATGAAACAAATGCACTCAAATAGATATGCTTACACTTGCGATTTAAATTACTACGACTTAAAAATCGTAGTCGCAACAAGAAATTGTTATGCATGCACTTGTAATTTTTAATCTACGATTTCTTAGCCGCAAGGAAGAAGACACATGGCGTTAAATGTGAATGCGCGCACATGCGTCTTAAAAATCGTAGCAATTATAAAAATGAAACAAGTTACATTTTTTCAAGCGATTTTTCTGTCGCTACTTATTTGTAGCAAATGCATGCACTCACATAAAAAGCAGTGTGTTTTATTTTTTGCGATTAAATAATCGCGCGCAAAAAAATCACAAGTGCGTGCATGACAATAATTTGTAGCGACTACGAATTTTTAATCGCCTCGACAAAAATCGCAAGTGCGGTCCTAGCCTTTTTTGGTTTGAAGCTATAGATTGCAGTTTTTCTCTTGTATTCAAACCTTTTCGATAAGTTAAGGAACTGTTAGACACACTATTGTTGGTGTCATTAACAGTTATGGAGTTTTTAGAATCAGGTTGAGCGTATTTTTGCAAGAGTTAATCCATGAGCTATCAGCATTTTGCAAGCAGCTAGGCATCACTGGATTAGTTCAGAAGATTTATTTTTCCTAATCTAGATGCTTCGGAGGTTTCTTCTATCTTATCACAAAATATTCTCCAGGAGGATCTTTTGGATTTTCTGAATTCTTTTTAATTTACTTTTAAGGATTCCTTTAAGGAGTTCCAGTCTGTCGCATTTTTACTGATTTTTGGTCGATTAAATAGCTTTTTACACCTTTTTTAATCGGTTCGAGCCCTGAGTTTCACCAGTTTGGCTTCTTTTTTCCCCTAAGTTTAAAAGTGGAGAATAAATAAATTAATAAATAAAAAATAAAAAACTAGATTTCTTAGAAACTTTCGTCAAAGTCCGAGGTAATTTTTAATAAACTAATCATTTCTGGAGAATATCGTGCTTTGAGGTCATCTTCGGTTCTAACATGCCTTAGCGAGGAAATAAGAGAATCCGACGAGGCTGCAAGCATGTTAAAAAGGTCTTCATTTTGCTGCATCCTTGAAACCTTACAGGTATATTGGTCCCTTTATTTTTTGTAGTCTTTATTTTTCGATTCCTGAGCATCTTCTGACAGTTCTCCGATTGGTAACGACTGATACTCGATTATACTTTGGCCATGAGCCGAAATTTTTTGAAGAGTAGGTGTAAGTTGCTTTTTGGGATACTTTTCTTTCAATAAATTTGTTGTTTTCATTGCATAAACTCTAAACTTTGAACCGTCTACATTTTCTCTGCAGTTTAGAACGTTAAGTATTACTTGAAGCCTTCTTATCACCTCCACATTGACTCCAGTTATACGAGCTGTTACATCTGGTTCTGCAAAACATCTTCTCGATGTATTTCCATAGTTTGTGTTTGCAAAGCTTTGTTTTGGTTTATCCACATCGAGTCCCATTTCCTCGCGAAATTTCCTTTGGATATCTTGCTTCCTTATTCTTTCTGCCTCCTTAGTTCCAATACTTTCATCAATATTTTCTCCATCTTGTTTGAGTGTATATGCAAGTTTCAAAATGAATTCCATGCATCTGGTCTTCATTGTTGAAGTTTTTTTGTGTTCTATTGCAAATAGGGAATGACCGTGTCGACTTTGTTTCAGTGATTTCATTTAATACTTTTCCGTCAATCATCGTTAAAAATAGTTCGTGGTTTACAACAATAGCTAAATCGTCATTAACTTTGTATTCAAAAGGTTGAAGATTAGCGATTTGGCTTTTGATGTCATTCACTGTGCTCCTTACAAGATCTGCAGATTCCTTTGCATACTGGAACATTATTGATCGGTAGAAATGAACTGGTGATGACCGAGGGTTTTTCCAATATTCATTATTTGAATACTTTAGTCTCAGGGGAACAACTGAGGCCATAAATATGTTTTTATCCGTTATTGTTTCACCATCATATTTTACTATTTTTTGTTTATAGGCACTTTGCCCAGATGATCCATCACAGCCCCACTTGCTTTGTATCGTCAGACTTCTTGGAAGTCCAATTAATTGCTGTTCACTCTGGGTTTCCAAAATTCTTCTTGTTGTGTGATCCAAGGTGTCTTGAAGGCGGACTCTGGCAGATTTTTCTGTTACTTCACAATTATCTGGAACTGATGCTTTTTTCGTAAGTGTTATGGTCTTATAAGATGGGAGAATATTTACGTTGTGTCTCATTAAGGAAGTCCTTAAAATTCCCTACTTTTCTTTTGTTAGTCCTAGATCTATAAACAAGGGCGTTTGCACTTTCATACTTTGGTTATATCGGCCTTACGCTTCTCATGGTCCTTATTATACTTTATAACCAAGGCTGTTGAAAGATTCTTCAGTAGCATTGATCAATTTGTGTTTCTTGGTAAATGACGAGCACTCCGTTATAGATTTCCTTGGCCTTCCTCTAGAATTATTTGATGTACTTGGTAAATTATCCGTTTCGTCTGTGCTTTCGAAATCAATGCAAAGAACATTTGACAACCAACAATCATTTTTCTTTAAAAATACGAGTTTTGTTTTTTTAGCTGCATTCCATTTTGATTTAGCGTTTCTATAAAATGATGACAACTTTTTACCGAATTTAACTATTCCTTCGAGTGACCAATTGTCAGCTAAAATGTTATATTTATTTTTTAAACCTGTGATGAATTCTTCTTCTATATGCTTTTTATCAAAAAAAAATTTCAACTAGATCATTGTAAGAAATTTTCATTTTAAAATTTTTTTTTTACAACTTTTTTTTTGTTAAAATACAAGTAGTGTCTATGACTTATCAATTACGTGTTTGCTTTATAACTAATTATTTAAACCTTTCTTTTTATATTCATATACCTACTTCTATTGTGAGGAAAATAATGTATAGGTACCTAACATTCTCATTGCATTAAATAAAAAGGATTACACAATGGGTACTTGATCTGTCATAAAAATGAATACATTTTTACAAATCACGAAAACTACCTGATTTATCATAATCAAACATTACCTAGCCATACCCTACCCATGTTCTAATTATAAATAATAAAAAAGAGGCTGGGTGCGACCCACACTGATAACTTCCCATTTGTGGTCTTGATAACTTTATATTTAGTTTTTTTTTTTCAAATTTATTTAAAAAAAAAAAACTATTAATTCAATATTTGTCAACATTTTACCAATTGTACAAAATTATACTATGTATAAAATAAACTAAATTAGAAGTCAATATCACTACTAGTTCTCGAGAAATTTGAGTCGAAAACCAATTTTTACCAATTTTCAATAGAATTTTATGTGTTTTTTTTTTATTTTTTGTAAAAAAAACTGTAAACTGATTTTTTTTTGAAATTTTTCGTAAAACAAAATTATTTTGAATTTCAAATTGTTTTCCGTTCTTAGAATATCCGGGTTATGGAATTTTTTTTTCAGTTTTTTTTATTTAAAAAAATAACGGTATGTTCATTTTTTTCCAAATTCATACCAAATCTGTATGACCTTATAATGAGTACATTAAATTTTATTTGAAATCAATAGCATTATTTTTTCGTGAGATATTTGAAACTAACCAAATTTTTTACTTGTTTTTTAAACCGTTATAGTGAAAAAACTACTCACTGAATTTTAATAAACGCCCTTTCAGCCTCTTTCGAAGATATTATCTATTAAACAAAATTTATTTGAAGTCGATATCTTTACTCGTTCTTGAGATATCGACGACGAAAAATGGTACCAGAACGTACGGACGCAACGAAACTACGAACGTACGAACGTACGAACGTACGTACACACACACACGCAGACATCTCTCTAAAAATGATTGTTATAGCCTCTAGGGACCTTGAAACGTCGAGAAATGTCAAAAATTCCAATTTGACAAATCGGACCGATTACAATAACTCCCTATGGAAGTTAATAATAAATTTGAGGTAGTCAAAAAATGATCGGAGCACCATAAAATATTTATTAGATGTACGAGGGCGGGTCAATAAGTCCGTGACTTTTGGAATAAAACACAGATTTTTTGATAAAAAAATAATTTTATTTTTCAACGTAGTCTCCCTTGAGCTCTATACACTTTGTCCAACGCTTCTCCAATTTTTTTATCCCTTCCAAAAAAAAAAATGATTTGTCGAGGCCCTCAAAATAGGCCTTTGTTTGCAAAATGACTTCATCATTGGAGTCAAATCTTTTTCCACCAATCCATTTCTTCAGGTTTGGGAACAAGAAGTAGTTGCTCGGAGAATAGGGTGGATGAGGGTGGATGAGGGAGCAATTCATAGCCCAATTCATGGATTTTTGCCATGGCAACTGCACATGTGTGCACCCTTGCATTGTCTTGGTGGAAAAGAACTTTTTTCTTGGCCAAATGATTTCGGTTTTTTTTCAAATCGTCATTGAATCGGTCCAATAAGTTGGCATAATATTCCCCATTGATTGTTCTTCCCTTTTGAAGGTAGTCAATGTGGATTATCCCGCGTGCATCCCAAAAAACAGTCGCCATAACTTTATTGGCTGACAAACCAACCTTGGCCTTCTTTGGCGCCGATTCACCCTTAGAAACCCACTGTTTTGACTGTTGTTTGGTCTCTGGTGTGTTGTGATGGATCCATGTTTCGTCCACGGTTACAAAACGGCGCAAAAACTCCTCCATATTGCGATTCAACAACGCCAAACCTTCCTGTGAAGTTGTTACACGATTGCGTTTGTGGTCGACTGTGAGCAAACGCGGCACCCATCTTGCGGAAAGCTTTCTCATGCCCAAGTGATCATTCAAAATTGAAACGACTGAGCCATGCGAGATCCCTACGGCTTCCACAATCTCTCGCACTATCAATCTTCGGTCGGCCAACACCATATCGTGAATTTTTTCGATTGTTTCGGGTGTATAGACCTCAACTGGGCGTCCAGGACGTTCGGCATCTTCAGTAAACCACTTTTTTACCATTGAAATCGATGGTGCAGAGTCCCCATAGTATTTATCAAGCTTAGCCTTGGTCTCGGTAATGGTTTTTTTTCGCAAGAAATAATGCTTAATAAGCACACGAAAATCACTTTTTTCCATTTTCTTCTCAAATTAGTGAGTAGTCTGATAAAAATAGCTGTCAAACACAAACAAACTGACGCAGCAAGTTTAAATTTTGACAGGAGTCAACTGACAGATGCCTGTTGACAGGAGCAGTGTTGCTGTTTCAGTAAAGAGGTCAGAAATTCAAAAAGTCACGGACTTATTGACTCGCCCTCGTAGTTAAGAATATATTTTTACATGTAAAAATAATGTTTTTATGACCACTTGCATTTTTAAGGATATAATAAAAAAAAGCAATAAATGAATAAAAATAATCTTCTTTAATAAAACCGCAAATAGGCAGAAACTGGCAGCTGGTTTTCTTAGTAACTGTTTCAGAAATATTCAAAGATTAAATTTCCGTTGAGTTTAGACCAGGCCAAAAAATTGAGCCAAAAACAGCTTTTCGAAAATCTTAAAATTTGCAATAAAAAAAAGAAGTGGATCATAATTGTAACACAAATGGCCATTTTTACAAGCTCAAATAAAAAAAATATAATTTTTAAACAAGGTTTTTAGATTTTAACGCCGAAACTCTGAATTTTTTATAAAACAAATATTTTTTTCTTTAATTTTAAAAATAAGGAAACTTTGACTACCTGTTGTATCATACGAATCCTTCGACCGATTTTAAAATTTCTTTCGGCTTTTGAAGCTCCCAATATTTCCTAATCCAGTACATAAAATAATTTTGAACTTTAAGCACACACGAAAATTGAATTTTGCAAGAACTTTTGCAAAAAGGCGCCACAGACTTCTTCCTTCTTCCGGTTTATTTTTTAATTCTTGCGCTTATACCACAACAAACCATAAACCTTGCAAGTTTAGAAAACTAATATTGAAGAAGAAATCGCCGATTCGGTGTCAGATGTTTTTTGGCAACAAAAATTCAGAATGCTGTAAAACAAGAACAAAAGCTTATGAACTCGGGAGAAATAATAATTTTTACAACTAAAAGTCATCAATTTTTCATCTGCACGTAAACTTCTCGTGAAAATACTGATCATTTTTTTCATTTCTAACAACACATAGGCCAATTCACATTATTCCATTTATTTTTCGCCACCCTGTTAAAACCTCTTGAAACTAGGGACTTATTTTTTCATTTCTCTTGCAAGAGACGTTAGGAAAGGTTTGAAAGTCTAAGCGAATTTGTTAAAACAACTAAATTTAAGAATATTTTCTTGAAAGGCTTGTAAAACTTTCTATTTTCCTCTACTGATTAACCTTTTCTTTTTCAAAATTACGAGGAAAATAATAATAATATTTAAAAGATAAATAATTAAAGGCAATAAAAAATCCATATTGAAGAATACAGTGCCGAGAGTGCCATAGCCACAGGCAAATTTGAGAACCAATAAAACAGCATATCACTCGTATCGTCTTGTTATGTTCCCAAATAGACCACGTACAGTACACCCTCTTTGGATTTTATGAAAACATTTCAATATTCATTCCTTGTTTATTAAAAAGAAATAAAATTAAAAATATGTTGGTTTTTATTCTAAAAATAGTCGATGAAAATTAACAAAAAAAAAAAAAACATTTACACCCAAATGCACGTCATGTTTAGTTAAACTCAGCAAATTGTTTACAATTTTATTTCAAATAACACCATTTGCAACAATTTTTCAAATTGAATAAAATCATACAAGCATGTTTTTTTATGAGTGTGTGGCTGTGTGTATATATTTTTGAATACTTTATAGTGCTTTAGTATGTGTATCTGCAAATTACATTATAAGTAAGTAGGTAGGTACCTACTTTGAATATATGTACTTCAAAGATTTTATGGAATTTAAACTTTTATAAACTTCAAAAAAAAAAAAGTTTTTGGTTCTTCAAAATAATTTCAAATGTTTGCTTAATTTAGTTTCTGTCTTGAAGACTTTCGTAAGAACTTTTTTTTTCGTTGTTTATGGAGAAGAATTAAATGAATTTGATGAGTTTCTGTGGCATCGGAATATTAGGAGAACAAAAGTCAAAGAAAAGTTTGAGTTTTCTTGTAGGTACATATTAAGATGGGTTTATATAAAAAAAATTATTTTTTTTATTATTAAGAAATTTTGGTTTTGTTTTTAAGAAAACTTTTTTTATTAAAAAAAAAATGCCTCAGACGGCATCCTTAACTTGCTTTAATGGGCTCGGCATTTTATGAATACAAGTTTACGGTTTCGAATGAGAAAACATTTAAAT
This sequence comes from Chrysotoxum bicinctum, assembly GCA_911387755.1. Taxonomy (NCBI): domain Eukaryota; kingdom Metazoa; phylum Arthropoda; class Insecta; order Diptera; family Syrphidae; genus Chrysotoxum; species Chrysotoxum bicinctum. Next base: position 226,599,740 of record OU426987.1, read on the forward strand.
TTTTTTAACGCTTTAGGCTCTGCGACTTTTGATAAAAACTTCTGTTTGTTTTTTTTTCTTAAAACATGAAAACCTCAACAATAAATTCTCATATTTAATAAATTGTGATATCGGGTTTTTCAATAAGAGTTCTACAAAAGTTTTTTTTAAAATAAAACAAAAACGGTTTTGGATATCAATGAAATTCTTTATTCCTGTGAAAGTACGTTCGATGCCATTATGTATGGAACTCGATTTCTTTTGCATGGCCACCACGGGCACGCTTGCAGAAGTCCAGACGCTGAACCCAATTTTCGACGGTTTTCAAGCATAAATCGGCCGATAATGCTGCAATTTCACGTTCGATATTCGTACGAAGTTCATCAATCGTCGCTGGCTTGTTGGTATAGACCATAGACTTGACGTAGCCCCACAGGAAATAGTCTAACGGCGGCGTCAAATCGCACGACCGAGGCGGCCAAGCGACTGGACCATTTCGTGAGATAACACGTTCTCCAAACTTGGTTTTCAATAAATTGATTGTGATATTCGCTGTGTGGCTTGTGGCGCTGTCCTGTTGGAATCTCCAAGTCCATATAGTCATCAAATTGGGGCCAAAAACATTCGGTTATCATTGAACGGTAGCGATCCTCATTCACAGTAACGTGCCGGTCTTGATCATCACGGAAGAAGTACGCCGCCGGCCCATAAACCACACCAAACCGTATTTTGTTCGGGGTGCAATGATGACTCATGGAGTACGTGTGGATTGCTGCCTGACCAATACCGCATATTTTGTTTATTGACGAAGCCATTCAGCCAGAAATGAGCCTCATCGCTGAAGATGATTTTTCGATGAAAATCCGAATCGTTTTCAAGTTGTTGCTCAGCCCAATTCACGAACATACGACGCATCTGGCGGTCAAGCGGCTTCAGTTCTTGCGTCAATTTAATCTTGTAAGGATGTAGGCTAAGATCTTTTCGCAAAATTCGCCACAACGACGTCACAGAGATACCCAACGCTTGAGAACGACGTGTGAGAGACACATTTGGGCTTTCTGCAACTGAAGCCTCAGCGGCAGCAATATTCTCGACACTACGGGCACTTCTTTGTCTCACTGGCACGGGAACATTTTGTACTGTGCCTGTGGATTCAAATTTTTCTACTAGACGCTCAATTGTTGATCTGCTAGGACGATTATGACGACCATAAATTGGACGTAGCACTCTTAACGTTGAGGCCACTGACTCCGAATTTCGGTAGTAAATTTTAATAATTTCGACTCGTTGTTGGCTCGTATATCTTTCCATCATGAAATGGAAAACCTTACTGAAGAGAAATGTCAAAAGAGCGGAAAGAAATATGTCGTCGTTTGCTGTCCCTGTCGCTCTACTTTTGTAGCGTCCCTGTTGAAAAACCATTTATATAGCCAATGTTCTTTGAGTCAATTGCACTTTATACGGAAACAAATGCAAATGAACTTTCAAAATGCGCCGCAAGGTGGTTTCAGTGACGCCAAATTCCTCACAGTTCGACACACATGGGTGCTCGGCAACACTCTCTTCTACGATCCCTAACTCTCCCGTACACCAAAACGAAACCAATTCGACACCAGACGGTGCTTGTTAAGTTATGAGTTATGTTCGTTAAGTTAACACAACGAACGACTATTTTCAATGTACAGCGTCACTAATTCGGTGTGTTGTTCCTGTGTGAAACGGTTAGTGGTTAAAATTGTACTGGATTGACGTTTCAAAAACATGTCAATCGGTTGATAAATGTCAAAGTCATTTAATATTTTCATACCGACGTAAAGATGGCGCACCCGATATACTTTGAAATCCTTTTTTATGTTTGCATGGAATTTCTCTCCAGTGTAACGTGCGAACTACATAACAGAAACGTGCGGAAGATAATTATGACCTTCATTTTCATATACACCTTTATCTACATGCGCGTTTAACACCAAGTAATAACTCTAGAACACAAAGCCATTTTATTCCCCAAATGGATTCACTTTTCATAGTTCATAAATTGCCTTACATTTTTGGTTTGATCAAACACCGATAACTTTTATCTAGAATCTAAATAAAATCGTAAACTAGATAATGCTACTGCTACTTACTGAAAATGAAAAGGTAGCTACGAGTAATAGACCCATAGTATGAGTCGTAAAACAACATGACTCAATTTACGCATTTAGGTATATCTATAGTTATGTATCTAACTTTTTATTTGTCAGCAGAAAATAAAAGGGAGTATAATAATTGTCCCTCTTAACGTGTAAAACTATTTTTCCTTATATACATATGTACAAACAAAATTCGTTGCTCGCAAAATATATTCAAAAGGAAGAAAAAAAAAAAAAAAACGTTCCTACGTGCTACCAACTTATAGTTCGTGTAGTATGTCTCATTAAAATAGCATGACAGACTCTATTTGTTTTGCATATCCAACCAACTTCAAATTTGGTTTAATGAACTTGCATGAGTCACTTGACTCTGACGCAGTCCCTTCAGCCAAAGAGCACACCAAACACCCCGAACTATACATGCATCAGGATTGCCATGAAGAAACTTTGAATGTGAAATTAATTTTTTTTACTCGAAAGTTAAAGATCCTTTTTTAGAAAACTTTTTCTGAATTGAGGCAAACTTTGACCGTGAGATGTTTTTTAAATATGGACTTAAGAATCCTTCTTCAAAACAAAAAAAAATCATTTCTGAAATAAGACTGTCTAAAAGCTGCAGAAAAGGGAATGACTTAAGACTAAGTCAACGAAGAACATTATTAGTATTTTTTATGCAAATAAAATTTCAGTTGTGCCAAGAATTGAACATTTGTGTGAAGAATTAATAATAATTTTGACAGTTCACAATTTATTCTGTTCTTGAAAATCTTCATCGGCAACCCTGGACAACGTCACACTATCGTAAGTCTTATATTTCAGTGATTTTAGTTGAAAAGTCACTATTATAGGTGTACACGTACCGCACTTATGTAGGACAACAAAATTTAATCCTGAAGTCAATTCAGCTTTCTCTGACACAACTATAAAGGTCTACCCTTAATGCCAACAATTCTGACATTAACTTTGAATTATTAATGCAACCTCTTCACAGGTTTTCTACCATATTTGACAGAAACACACCCTCACACACACACATAAACATTCACATCCTTATAAAAAAAAAATATGAAAGAGAGGCGAGGATAAGTAATAGGGTTTTAGCGTGTTTCTATTGCGCTGAATAGCTGAGTTTGAATACTGATAGTGAGAGTTTCTTTTCTTTGCAAAAAGGATAAGTAGCTCTAGTTAGGCAAGGGCATCGACGCCATTTGCGAATAGCCATAGTAATTTCTTATTCATGAATCAAGCTCTACACTGTGTGTAGAGTGGTGTCGTAAGTCATAAAACGGATTGAATAAAATCCTAGTCCAAGGATTGAGATGAATAGTTAAAGGAGGAGACAGGAGTAGGCCTATTAGTCCCACAGGCAGCATTGCATATTTCAAAGAAGAAAATGCCAATTTATAAACCGTGAGGTTGGTGATAGATAAGTCTTATTTGTGATGCTTTAAGGTATGCTGAACAGGTCATATAACTTAGCAGTATTGGTAGTATCTTGAAGACTGTCGTTTTTTCTTTGCTCTTTAGGACAGGTAGGCAAAAATGCTTCGGAATCTTATTAAAACCTACCATGACATGATGAAAATGTCCAAAAAAGGTTTTCCCTGACTGCGTAAGTCCTCGGTGGGCACGTCCGTCCGCCTATGCGTCTGTGCGTCCAATTGAAAATCAAGCTAGATCCTAAACGGATTGACAGATTTGATTAAAATTTGGTGCGAATAATTTGTTTGCCAATCCCAAGAAGTGAACTTTTGTTTGAAATCATCTGTAACTCCTGCATAAAGGTTTTGGTCTTTGGTATGTAGAATCGTCTTTTGGTTTAACGTGAGCACCTGCCGATTATGGCTCAATCCCACGGGAGACCTACCTCCATCAGAGTGAGGTTGGGTCCTGACCATTAACCCCGACATAGCCGAAGCCATCTCGGTAGCAAAGTTGTGACGTGTTGCAGGCATGAACACACCTCTTGCTTAGGAAGCGAGGTCTATCTAACACCTCTTGAATTCAGGCACGCCTGAAAACCATATGTCTCCGCATTCGGAATAAACCAAGCCACCACGATACTCCCACTAGGGGGCCTACCTCATAGATAGTCTGAGAAAGAGAGCACACACGCGAGAGCTGCACCTCTCTATCCGAATATATAATAGAAGAGCCCGAAGACGTACGCTCTTGCACCCAGTCTCTTGGGCACCATCTCCCGTGGAACGAGAATATAGCTTCCGGTCGAGCTTCGCCACCATAAGTTCACTTACAGATAAAGTGCCTGCAAAATTTCCGGGCCTGTCAACCCAAGATATACACACACCCTGCTATGATCGAGGTAGAAACCATCAACCAAGAATGCATAACCCTCTGGTGAGTTGTTAGACACTCCTTAGCGGATTCCTACTTTAAGGCCACCGTCCAGGATGTTCCCATCTAGTTGGTTCAGTTACTTACGTAACCTATCCACAGGCACCACGAGGAGGTCGATAGGAACCTGGAGTGCAGAATTGTCGAATAGTAGCAATACCGGCCCACCGAAGTGGACGAGCTCGTCGGAGTCAAGACAATGAACCATGTGTTTACCACCTCACCACCATCCAACAACCATGGCCTTATGCTAGCCGCCACCCATTATGATCGTGGAATTACGCATGCTGTACGCGGACTGGCATGCCCGATGTATGGTTTGGTAGCAACACAAGTCCATTGGTCAAGTCTCTCAGAGCGCCGGACATGCCTTAAACTACTACCGACTCCACACACCTGCTCTTTTGTATGTAGGTAGGAATGAGGGTTACCTTTTTAATTCTGTAGTATGTCATTCCGAGATTCGTAGCAGCTTCAACGTATTCGATGGAAGCATCGCCAACACATACCGCGCGAATTAATTAAGATCAAGACACTTTTGTGAAAAAACTCACACTTAAAATTAACATAAATTAAAAATTGTCTTAGTGTCTTCATTAACACTGAAAGTTCCACCCCTTATGAGTCCAAAGAGACAGCTTATAGGTACAACTGAATGTCATCTGCATACATATGAGAAGAGCAGTTGTCAATTATGAATGGAAGTTCTTTCACGTAAATGTAAAACAAAAGAGGACCGAGTATGGAACCCTGAGAAACACCGTTAACATTCGGCAGAAAATTAAACAGACTTTCGCTAACTTGCACGTATTGTTTTCTATTAGTCAAATAAGAATATATAAGCTTCTTAGCACTTGATGAAAAATTAAACCTATGTATGAGCTTTTTACCTAATTGTATGTGATTTACGCTGTGGAAAGAAATCAAGCAGAACCAAAAATGTTACCACATCTTTATCCAAAGCTTGCCTAATATCTTAATGTCTTCAGTGACGCTTAAAAGTGCTGACACAGCTGTGATTTTAACGAAAACAGGATTTTTTCGGGGTAAGCATTGAGTTCGGCGTAAGATAAACATTGACTTGTTTCGGTAAAAGACTTTAGATAAATAGGATAGGAGTAAGATAGGCCTAAATTCAACACCTTTGGAAGTGGTACGATTTCAACTTTTGTATTGTTTTGAACGCCTACGATAAAATAAGGCAGCACAATTTGCAGAATCACATAGAAAAATTAAAGCCCAAAAGCATTTGAGGTAATAAAAAGTAAACTTTCAACAACATCAACACTATCTACGTTGTGCAAACCAAAACCAGAATGATCTGAATGATCTCTAAACGATAATAGGGTTTCTGATGCACTAGCCATCTACATCGCCACCCAACCCATTTCTTGATTTACCAAATCCAATGCGATGGAAGGCATACATTGAGCCTACAAAAGCATTCCACATTCGTGTATTACAGCTGAAGAATGAATCTCCGAATTTAACATTATGTCCAAAGCTGGGCTTATGGGTAAACTAATGGGCATTACCTTAAGCGCGGACGAATATTACGGTTGAATTTTTTTTAGGAAATCACTGTTAATAAAAATAACTTTTGAGACACAAGAACAAGTTTTTGATCTTAAAATGCCGAAGTTCGTTAAGACCATCAAAAATATGTTTACTTGATAAACAGGAGAAATGAATATCGGTTTCTCTGCACTGCTGTTCTTCATAAAGACAACCTATGCATGGTTGATATTTTCTGGCCAACATGTCTTCCCTTATAATTTTATCACTATGAAGCAGTCCAGTGGAGAGTGACCTGAAGGTAAATATAATTGATTTTACGAGATCATCTTGGCTTTTCTGCTAACAGAAAATCTGTCACATCTATTTGCATAGCTGGGCATTAATCGTTAATCCGTTAATCGTTAATTAACGAAGTTAAAATTTTGATTAACGGATTAACTTTTAAGTTAACTTTTAAAAATGTTAACGGACACGTTAAATCCGTTAATCCACGTTAAGTCCGTTAATCGTTAATCCAATGCCTACTATTTACCGCGCGGCGCGAAAAACAGGTTCAGACAAGTATGAGTTTGGTGCCGTGCGGTGCGTGCCGCGGGTGAAACAAAATCAGGTAGGTTACGTATTATAGTTTGACGGCGCGTGCGAGTGAGAAAATTGCGAAGAGATTCGTTTCGTTTGATCATTTCATTATGCCGGTCGTGCGCGATAAGTTCAACCAACTTCGTTCAACTTTTTATTCAACTCTTTCGTTGGATAAACGAATTTACAACCTCTTACACTAGTGCAGCAACTTACGTAATTCACGTTGAGCAGATAAAGTTTAACAAAATGCGTTTGGAACCCCGTACACATAATTGACCAACTTTCCCATATGTTGATTAACCCCGCACACCTAGTTGATCAACTCTTAAAACTTATTCCAGTGTTGAATAGCTCCGTACACCTAGGTGACTAACTTACTCAAATGTTGAATAACCTCGTACACTAGTTGATAAACTTGTTCGATTTTGACAGAAAAAAATTTTTTTCGAGTTGATCAACTGCGTTTTCGATGTTAGTGCTCAACCAGTTGATGAACGAGTTGATACCTTCGTACACTTAACCAAGGATCACTCGTTGGGGAACGCGTTGAACGCACCACGATAAACAAAAAACTCAAACGTCAAACCTGAAATAATTTTGACTTCAGTTCGGTACATACATTTATTGTCGACGCACGCCTTATATAGGAGAAATTAAAATCGATTGATCCCACCGCGCCCGTGAATTCGAATTCAACGTTAAGGCGATTGCATTTTCGAGGAAATTTGAGACCAAGCCAATTCCCTGGCATCCCGATTTTTATAAGAGGGGCTCTTAATGTCCCATATATTAGGCTTTTCCTCAATTGCTGAAAGCATTTGCAAAATTAATTCCGTGGTCCACTCTAATTTTTTATCACCTTCAATGACAAAAAACCAAAATAAACTACAGTTTGCAAGTTACAACAACTGCAAGTTCATGGCAACGCAATAGTTCAACCACGTAGACACATTTCACTGCAGCCAACGCAACGCAACACAATATTACGTCAAGAAATCCCAAAGAAAATCAAAAAGTTGATCAACGCGTTGAACAAATAATGTGCAACACATTATCTTGAAAATGTTGCTCAACGTGTTGATCGAACATTTTCAAGGAGCAACATGAGCTCGTACACTTGTTGCACAATTCGTTGAGCAACGGCCAACAACTAGATCCAACCCGTTGGTTGAACAGAATTGAAGGCACCGTATTTGTTGAATGTGTTGAATTCGAAATTTGTGCGTTGATCGCCTAGTGGACGACCGGCATTACTTTGCGCCGCGCCGGTGCTCAGAGTAAAAAAATATAAAAAATGCAATTTTTATCACATGTTAACGGATTAACGATTAACGTTAACTTGCGTTAATTCTTCCAAAATTTAACGCTTTAACGTTTAACGAAGCTAACATTTTTAGTAGCGGATTAACGATTAACGAAGTTAACTGTTTGATTAACGGTGCCCAGCTATGTCTATTTGTCAGAAAAGTGTAGACATATAATCGGCCCTAGCAAGGTATCCGTTCGGAGCGGAAAATTGTCCGCAACGCATACTTTGTCGGAGGTTCAAATTGCTTTTGAGGTATCCTATCGGAAAGAATAATAATACGAGTACACAAACGCGTTGGTACAATTTGTTCCGCGAAGAATTTGTGTCGGACGAAATCGGAAAAACAATTGCATTAAGCTGTCAGAAATTTCACAAATAAAGCAAATCGCACTTCAACGCAGTTCGCCGGGTGCGTTAAAATTATGTCGGAGAAAAATTCCGAACAGCTGTTCGAAAAAATACCTCTAAGGAAAAATCCTCCGAATCATACAAAATCGGAGAATTTTCCGCTCTGAACGGATACCTCGCTAGATCCTAATATTCACCTCAATTTTCCGAAAATTTTCAGTCTCAGGTTAAATCCTATATAAGCTATTGTCCAACATCCCAAAAATTCCTCTTTTGATATAAAAAACAAATAAATAAATAAATGCTCATCGTGTGCCTCAAGATTCCGTTTTGTCTTCGATTTTATTTATTATTTTCTGCTAATTCGCTTGCTAAATAGTTTCCCTCATTTTTATCTTCGTCTTCAGATTTGTATCCTTGCTATTCGAACTTCTTACTGAAACGGTTTATAAAGGGTTTTTCAATTTGGCGTGGGTAGACTTCGTCAGCCTGTGGCGGCCATGTTGTTTTGGTACATCTACAATTGTTTATTATTCAGTTATTGAATTCAGCCTTTCGCAGACTTTAATTTGGCGAATTTTACGTCTAGATTTGGGCTTACAACCGTACAAGATCCAACTTATCCAGAAGCTCAAAGGCATTTATTCGCTGGCTGGGCTTCGAAGCGTTTTGAAAAGGACCCAAATTTTGGCTGAAAAATCATGTTTATCGACGATACGCATTTTTGGTTGAATGACAATGAATTCTAAAAAATTACCTTATATGAAACGACAACAACCCACTCGAAATTCACCATGTGACAAAAATCCCAAAAAGTTACCGTTCTGGGACGGCGGCGTCATTGGAAAACTCCTTCGATCACCATCAATTGCGTGCGCTACAAAACGAAGCAGGTGACGTGAATGGGCCCACCAAGGTCATGCGATTTGACCCCGTTAGACTTTTTGTTGTAGCGTTTCTTGAGGTCACAGGTTTAAGGTGAACACAACACAGAACATCAGCCAAATTCAGCCGGCTCTTTGTAGGAGATTCATCGAAAATTGGACCATTCGGATCATTGCCTACGTAAGAAGCGGACGTGGAATTTTGAACGATGTCATATCTCATACATAATACGTAGCATACATGGGTCTTTCAAAAAAAGATTGTTAATACCTAACACCCCAATATAAGTAAATACAAAAATTAATATCTTCATAGACAACGGGGCGGCAATTAAGGCTATTTCCTGAATAACCTCAATCAATGTTTCAGTGCAATGAAGACACCCATCCTCTGATAAGTCCCGGAACATTGTTGTATATACGGGAACGAAATGGCAGATGAAGTGTCCAAAGATGGTTCATCTCTTGATCCGATCCAAATCGATACCCTAGTACCTGTAACACTGAATCAAGAGAAACGCTAAATTCCCGAGAATTTCCTTGACACTGCAGACGATGATACTTGTCGGGCTTAAAAGAACCTATGTATTGTCAAATATTTCGAGGAAAAAACCGAACATCTACTCAAGATAAGCCTGCCTTCACTATTCTTTCTAATTTGACTTCTAACGGCCCAAAACTCAATAAAATCCAAATGAACAGAATGGGCATTAGCTCTTTGGACATGTGTAGTGAGTGTCTAGATGAAGAAGCGGAGGAATGCTCATCTCACTTCCAGAAAAGCAGCCCTCGGAGAAAGTTTTTTCGACGAATTGGGCGACATCTCGGTCCTGTGACTAAGATCTGTACTAAAATTCATTCAGAATTCAATATGGTTCAGGGAGGCATCTAATACCTAAACTCCCCTTAATTCAGGGCTTGCCCTATTATCACTCTTTCTAACCATACCCAACCTATATCCTTAGAGCATATATAAAAAAAAAAACTTAGCTATTTTTGTCTTAAAAGACAGAGTTTGGCGTGAGTTAACCTTCGTTCTGTGTTATTTTCGCAAGTCAAGAAAAAAAATGAGTCGAGGCTGAGAAAATGCTTAATAACCTAAATTATTGTCGTCGCCATCGGGTCGCATGTGTCCTTTTATTTCAATGCCATGAATGCCATCGACAGAATAAAAGCATCTCAAATATCTCCGCAAACAAAATATGAGTTATTAAGGGCGGTGCACGAGTTATTACCTAATTCATTCCATTTCTATAGCTATACACCTCCAACATTAATCTCACCACATTTATCAATTAATCCAATCTCAAATATCAATCACACAGATTCGTTAGCCAACTATTCAGTAAAAACCATTGAAGCAAAACAACTTTCAATAGGTTACCGCACAATATCACCTCGGTGTCTTGCTGTTTCCACGACTCTAATTATGTTTTTAGTGCAATAATTGGTAATGAACAACAAGCATACCATGGTGATGGCGATAGGGTGATACAATCGACACTTGAAGTGTATCAATATCGACACCAACTCAAGCCTTACAGCAACATTTGTGGACTGTAATGAGATATACCTAGTAGCTTCTGTTGGGTCTATTTGGAGCCGGTTCGTCGTCGCTTGGTAGTCGTCTAATTGATGTGACACAAATTCTTTGCTCGAAATAACCATGAATTTGTCAACGCAAATTTGGAATGACAGCTGTTTTCTTGAGTTTGTTTGTTAACCTTTAGCGCTTCGGTGAGACGTGAGACATCATCAGAGGTTGATATATTTTTTGTTTCATTTAGTACATCAGTGGTACAAGTTAATAAGCCTAATAAATTTTCATGGAAATAAATTGCTTATCACCATAGTAGCGGGGATATTTTTGAAAAGCGCCATACCAACTGATAACTGTTTGGTAACAGTTCAATACCGAGTCATTATCACTTCTCCTATTTTCTTACCAAGATGTCGAGGTCATCAGCAATCAAGTATGCTCAGATTTTGTGAAAATAAAAACCTAGAACCATTGATCTTGGGTAACTTAAATCTGGTCTGTTGTAACTTAAATGAAGCTTAATCTTACTATTGAAATATTTCTTCTAGCAACTACTCGTACATCTCTAATAAAGTAAAAGTGAAGAATCAATCAATGCAATTCAAAAATCTTAAACTAGAAAGAGTGAGTGGAATAGTTACAAAATTAACAAGATTCGCACAACCTGTCAAACATTTGTAATTTAGTACAATTAACCTGGGGCCTATTGCACCATCTTACAAAATTGTGATTACAAGCATTTTCCTAACAAATTTGTAAAAATCGAGTTTTTTTTATATGTAATTTTTTTTAATCACAAATTTGTACTTGTAATTTGTAGTTGGTGCAATAGGCCTCTGGTAAAATTTTGTTAAAAAATAAATAAAAAAAAATAATAATAATACAATTTAGAATTCTTTCGAAATCTAAATGAAAATTATTGTGGAAGGCGATTAAGGTTCGGTCTAGTGTTAAATTTGCAGTAACAAGTACGAACTTAAATGCTGAAAAATGTTGTTTCAAGTGACATTGGTGTTTAAAATCGAATGAAACTTTGTGTTATGCTCACTTTGGACTTTTTAGAAAGAAGAAATATTTTATTTTACAAAAACTCAAACGTTACTAACGCCAATGACGGCAGTCTATTTTGAAACTTATTTGAGCTTAAAGATTTGATGTCTTAAAAGGTCTTTTACTTGCAATATATACGATAAGGCAAGTTATGTACGAGTATATGTGTATGTAAAATCGAACTAGAGATTTCGATCAGACTTGACATAAGGATATAAAGAAAACGAAATAGTGGGTCTCCAAATTCTGGTTTTCTGTCTGTTCGACTACAGCCAGAACGGCTCGGCCTTTTTTCTTCAAACTTGTTCAATATCGTTTTTAAAATTTCTCCCAACACGCTTTTTTCTTTTTTTTTTTAGTATCAAAAATACCAATTCCTGCCATACAAGTTTTCTTTATAAAATTTTATGAAATAATTTTGTCAAAAAATGTCATTTAGTAAAAATTTTCGGCAAATTTGTTCTTAATGGTACCTTCTATCAGCATTGTCACGAAGAAACAAACAATATTGGGGGGCTTTTTGTTGACAAAATGTTTTAAGAAAATATAACTTCAATGTTATAAGATAAGACTATATATAGCAATCTACCTATTTAAAATTATTTGACTTGTAACTAAGAATTGATTCTTTTTTTTTAAATCTTGAACAAAAATCTATTACCCTATATTCCCTAAATTAAGAGCATAATGACTTGAAATTTTGTTTGTAAATTGTGTACCTGTCATATAACTGATTTGAATGCAAATAAATTAAAATTTGTGGCATTTTTCTAGTTGGCACTAGGCCAAAGCTAAATAAAATGCACGACTGGGTCGCACGAACTTGCTCCTATGTAATAGACTTGGAATTTTAAAAACGAATGTTATTAGAGAAAACTGTTAAGGATAAAACTTATAAGGATAAAATTAATTTTTTAAATTCTTTTAGTAGTAAGAGGCAAAAACAGAATGCTATGCAAATATGAATTTATGCAAGAACAAAACTTATAAGTCGTTGTAGTGGTTTCTTAAAAAAAAGTTTTTATATACAAACTTTTTAAAAGATTTTTAAGAAAAAATGTTGGTACGCCAATTCAAAGTTTTTACTTTTGTTCGAATAAAAATTAAATTTACAAAAAAAAATATTTAGCTGTTTCTGAGATATCAAATTTTTAAAAAAAGAAAAAATAGATTTTTTTTTTCAAAAATTCAAAAAATATTTATTTTAAAGTCTTAAAATGCAATGGCGCAAAATTTCAAACATTTAAAACTTACTCTAAATCAATTTTAGAATGGGAGTCGACTCTAAATATTGAGTATAAAACGAGAACCGACTTTTTGTTAATTTTAAAGGGCATAAACTATACTTTAACGTTAAAGGGCTCGTCTTACTTTAACAGCAGCAAATAGCTAGTTTATCTTTTAAAAGTATACTTTATCCATATTGACAATGGTCATTTCATACCAAAGCAAATCGAAGGAAAAATGTTTACTGATGTTTTATTTGATTTTTTAAAGATGTTTTTTGTAAATAGACTGAATCACTGAATATTATAAATTCGAAACTACCGTACGCAAGAGTGCTCTACGATTAACAAATCTGTACATACAAATGTACATATCTAATGTATGCGCGCCGCCGGCCGAGACGAGTATAGCTAAATGAATCTGCACCTTGCCACAACAAATTGGATTTTTATGAGGTGAATTTGTGATTTATACTTTATTTCTATCTAAAATAATGTAAATAACTTATAAACAATCAAAATCTGTACCGAGGTATTATATAAAATGTACTTTTTTCGGCGAAAAATTATTTGGTTTGAAGTTGTCTGTTCTTTTTACTTTTTTTTTGTGTTTTTGTAGTTGTGTGAGTTATGTATCTGTCAAATTAAGGGTTGTTCAACGCAAATTCGCTTAGGTTCTGTTGTAAAACCCACATTAGTTAGAAGAGTTGTCTAACGTGATTAAAATTATGAAAAAGTTAGACAAAGTCTCTAAGCTAAACGACTGCGTTAAGTAGAGCCGGTTTTATTGCTTAAACGAGAACTCTTTAAAATTTTGCGCCAATGTGTTTAAGACCTTTTAGAAGCTTCTCTATAAAAAATTTCATTAAGATCCGTTATGTGGATAATGAGAATTTCAAAATTCGAAAAAATGGTTCTATGGTAGGTACAAGCTGTAATATCTTAATTTCAAAATTTTTTTTATTAAACTTAACATACCTAGTAAAAATTAATTGAAAAAAAAAAAAAAATTATCAAAATTCTAGGTGCCGCTTTCGAGAAATATACGATTTTTGAAAACCATTTTTTAATTTTTTTTTAGCATTTGTATGGTAGGTACCTTTATTTTTAAGTAAACAAATTTGTACAATTAAGTACACAATTCTATTTATGTTTTTGGAGAGCTTTAGCAAAAAAAATGGTCAAAATCGAATGTACCGTTTTTGATAAAATCAAAAACAAAAAAATGGTTCCATAGAGGGTACCCTCAATAACCATTTCTCGGAAATTTTTTTTCAACCACTGCACAGTGGTTCCACTCCCGAACAAAGGCGGCCATAATTACTAACTCACTTGATAAAATCTTAAAACGATTAATGCTAAAATATTTTGAGCTCTCTGATTTCGAATCTGCAATCAGTTTTAAACTATCTCGTCACGACTTCGAGATACGTTCGATAAAAGGGTTGAAGATCGGTTTAATATAGTTTTATTTAAATATAATTTTTTACTTGCGACTTATAGGTACTATAAGGCCAGTTATGTATTCGTAAAAAAAATTGAACTCGGGATTTTGATCAAAGTTAACATTACGATGATAGCGAAGACTAAAAAAATGGGTCTCGCAATTCTGTCTGTCTGTCTGTTCGACTACAGGCTAAACGGCTCGGCCGATTTTCTTTAAACTTGGTAGATATCACTTTTAATTTCTTCCCCCCACACGTTTTTTTCTTTTTTTAAGACCAAAAATAACGGTACCTGCCATACGATTTTTTTGAAATTTTATAAACATTTTTTTTTCTCAAAAATTGTTCGACAGATTTGAAAAATAAGAATACAAAAAAAAAATTCAAAAATTCATTTAATTAAAGCAAGGTCATGGTTGAAAAAAAAATTCCGAAAAATAGTTATTGAGGGTTCCCCCCATGGAACCATTTTTTTTTTTGTTTTTGATTTTCTCAAAAACGGTACAACCGATTTTGATCATTTTTTTTTGCTAAAGCTCCCCAAAACCATAAATAGAATTGTGTACTCAAATTTTCAAAGAAAATTGTTTGGATTTGAAAAAAAAAACTTTAAATTTTTTTTTCAAAACTCAATATTTCGAAAACCCCATGCTAGATTTTTTTTAAACTTGATAAATAAAAGTTTCTCAATATAGTCTACAAGATGTGAGAAAAAAAATTTACCTTACCTAAAAATAAAGGTACCCACCATACAAATGTTAAAAAATTAAAAAAAAATGGTTTTCAAAGATCGTATTTTTCTTGAAAACGGCACCTAAAATTTTGATAATTTTTAATTTTTACGATCTTTAATTTAAGAAAAAAAATTTTGAAAATAAGATATTACATTTCTCATTATCCACATTACGGAACTTAATGAAAATGTTTATAGAGAAGCTTCTAAAAAGTCTAAAACACATAGCATTTCAAAACTTTAAAAAAAAAAATATTTTTTGCATTTTATTTTATATGCAATCTGTACGATACGTGAATAAAAAATTCAAAGAAACGAATCCATGAGTGGAGTGGGGAAAGACCGAATTCATATTTGCATTCATTAACTGGCTTCTCTAAACATTTTGCAATGTTATTCACTGCTCTTGGCAAAATCTTTGAAAGGTCGCCCTGAAGTTGCAGGTTGCCCCGCAGAAGTTGAAGGTCCCGCAGAAGTTGAATATGGCAAATAATTGTTATTTTCAGAAATGATACATAGGTACTTACTTCCTTTGTATTAAGCCATCCTGAATAATTTTTAACAAGAAGGCATCTCTTTCGGCAAGTAAGTTTTTTATAAACATATACGATTCTAGTTTCCAATACTGCAATTGGAATGTCATCTAAGGACTTGGAAATGACGTCTAATATTGAATGGGACTTATTTTTTTCGGTTCCATCGGCATTTAACCAATGCTGAAGCAGAAACATTCTCGTAAATAAAACTTTAGTTAAAAGCCCTAAAGTACAAAAAATAAGACTTTAGGTGGCTCAAAGATTAATTAAAAGTGAATTCGCAAGTAATCGCAACTAAGTCAACGTGCATTAAAAATTACATGAAATTACCTTTCTGGTAATATATAACTTTGTGGGGGCGTAACGGGGCGTAACAGTTAAAAGTTTAAAACAAACAACATTAAGCTAATTTATTTTTATTTTTATTTTATTTAGACCCAATTTATAGACTCTTATGCTTAGTCGAAAAATGAATCATAAAAAATAAATAGCAAATATCTTACCTTCCACTAATATATCCATTATAAAAAAAATAACGCAAACAGACGAAAAAAAATTGTTTAAACAAATGCAGTCGCACTTACTCTTAGAGCACTAAAACTCAAATGCCATGTGTTTGCAATGTTATTACTCTGAAGATAAAAATCTAACGGTTTTTCTTTTTCTATTTCTAATTAGTTTGGAATGTTCTCAGCTCATTTTAACCATTTTATATAATAATCGCTACAGTAATTTTTTTAGAATTTTGGCCTACGGTGGAACCACAGTGCACTGCCTAGCTTTACTAAATGAATTTTTTTGTATTTTTATTTTTAAAATCTGTCGAACAGTTTTTGAGAAAAAAAAATATATATAAAATTTCGAAAAAAAAATCGTAGGTACCGTTATTTTTGGTCTTAAAGAAAAAAAAGAAAAAAACGTGTGGGGGAAAAAATTAAAAATGATATCTACCAAGTTTAAAGAAAATCGGCCGAGCCGTTTAGGCTGTAGTCGAACAGACAGACAGACAGATAGTCTTCGCTATGATCGTAATGTCAACTTTGTTCAAAATCTCGAGTTCGATTATTTTTACGAATGCATAACTTGCCTTATAGTACCTTAAAGTCGCAAGTAAAAATACATTTTAAAATGGACCTTAATGGACACTTTATTGCAAGGGTTGTGATTTTCACAAATACGGCCTAGCAAATTTTCATCAATTTTTGTATGCTAGAGCTCATAAAAGTTTGAATAGCATTCAAATATTCAAATTTTCAAACAGTATTTTGCAGGTTCTTACTTAGGAAACAATATTAAACATTTTATCTGAAAACTCAATATTTCATAAACCACATGGTAAATATTTTTTTAAACTTGACAATTAAGAAAATATAGAAAAAAAAATGTTATCCAAAAATTACGGTATCCAGCATACCAATGACAAAACGGTTTTGCAAAATCTTATTATCATCAAAAACGGCACCTAAAATTTTATAAAAAGCTTTTCTCTTTGGCTTAATTTCTACGATGAATAATTTAATAAAAATAAACATACCGTTTAAATTAAGACATCACTTACAGTACGAGTATCTAATCATTTGTCGAATTTTGATTTTCTCATTAGCGGCTTACGGCTTTTAATGAAATTTTTTATAAAGAAGCTTCTAAAAGATTTAAAAAAATTGCAAAAATGTTTTTCGAAATCTTTTGTTGAAATTTCGATATTTCAAAAATGAGGCAATATTTTTCATTTGAAATCGTATTTTTATGCTGGAACAATAATAAAAACTTAAATTTGTCGAACGAAAATTTTTTCTTAAAATAGTTTTAAAAAATGTATACATCCAAAATATTTGGTTGTCTAAAACCGCTACAACGATTTATAATTTGATTTTTTTATTTATAAATTCACATTTGCTTTACATTCTATTTTTAGCTCTAACTACAAAAGGAGTTGTTTAAGCTTTAAAAAAATACTTTTTATAAAAAAAATCTCCAATAACATTAATTTTTAAAATTCTAATAAAAGCATAAGAGCTAGTTCATGCGACCCATTTTATTTTATATGGCATTTCTTACTACATAATGAAATTTTGAAAAAAATATAGTTTCGAAGAAATTTCCTTTCAACAAAATTGGTAAATTTAAAAAGTAGGACACGGGGTGTTTCAACATTATTTCTTACAATTCACTCGCGCTCAAGGGTTAGTTGAGATCCCTATAATTTCAACCATAGCATGAGCGATGGGGAAAATAAGACAGGGTATGTAAAGAAGGTATCGATGAACATTGGTTTTAAAAGTTTAAAAATTGAAATACCAAGGGAAAACAGTGTCGGTTAAATTATTTCATAATCGTGTTATGTAACTAAAAAATACAAATCTCTGTATTTAACGGTACGCCCAAAATAAGGGTCGAGGTTGAATTGATAAGCATTCCTCGCGAAACAGGTATCATGGATGAACTGAATGTATCTGGATACTTTGAGTGATAATTGCTTGTGAAAAGGAAACACAAAATGGAAAGGAATGAACAATTCTGACGGTGTTGTAAACAGTGGCGGCTGTACCTTAAGTGCGCTCGTGCGCTGAACCACCAATTCAAAAGATTTAAAAATTACAAAATATTACTGCATCTTTCTTTATTTTTAGATTCCCATATTAATATTTATTTTTTAAACATACAAGAACACAAACAAGTAAAATTTCCAATTATGACGAAACAATGTACCTAAGCGCTTTGCTTTACTATTAAGACTTACTTTCCCTGCAAGTAAAAATTCTCGTGCGCTTCGGCGAGCGCACGAGGACTGCTAATATAACTTGTATGAGTTACAAGCAAGTATCCCTGACGCGTGAGACAAAAGATATTTCATTGAAATATATCGAGAAATTAGCCTGCTCTCGTGCAGCGCACGAGAACCGATGATTAACTACAGCAACCGATGTTTGACTAGAATGCGCTGCGCCTGCGAATATGTAATGTTGTTTCGCTCTATCCGTGACTGGTTAAATAGTGTAGGTTTGTAGGAGTTAGGTTAGTAATTGTTTTTTATTTTGGTTTTTGTTCGATTCTGTACTGTGTACAGTGTGTGGTGTGGGATAAAATTAACAGTGATTAGGTATATTAAAGACAGTAATAAATCTTTTTAAGATAAAGATAAAAATAAAAAACATGATTCCTTGCTAAATGTAATAAGTGTGTCAGTTTTATACATGGTCGAAATTCTTCGAGCAATTATACAAAATAATAAAAAATCGACATATACATGTAAATTGTTGTTTTTTTGCGATTTTTAATCTTAATACCTACTTAGTGAGCAAGTAAAGTGCACCACCTGTTCAACAACCCACCAGCCGCCACTGGTTGTAAATCTGATCAGGACAGTAGTCAATTAAAGTTTAATTTGGACGTGGTTACATAAGAGCAAGTACGTGCGATCCAATCGTTCATTTTATTTGGTTATAGCCCCAAACATTTTTATTTAAGTACATTTTTTTGAGATCTGAAATAATTTTTTTTTACTAAACGAAATATTATTTTACTCAAAAACGGTTCCACATTTGCGCAATTGAAAAAACTTTATCAACACTTTTTCTCAAAAATGTTTTGAAAATGTAATATATAAAAAAATCAAATAATTCACATTCCGATACCATTATTTTTAAGCTCAAACTGCTTAAAGTTTAAGAGTGTTACTTTTGCAATTTAAAATTTAAAGTTCATGCTTTTCAAAAATAAACCGACTGCTAAATATGATTTTGAAAATCTGAAAAAAATTTCTTTTTAAAGCCATTCTTTTATTTTTACTTACAAAATATATACATATATCTACGTACTATATATACGTATGTACATGCTTAGGATATAGCAAGTTATGTCCTGTATTTAGAAAATCGAAATTGAGAACATAACTTTCATGAATATAAATTTTATAAAATGTATTTTTTTCTTAAAAATTGTGCGACAAATTAAAAAGAAAATCTTTTAGTAAAAGCTATCTTTAAAGTTAAGAAAATTTCAAAATATGGCTACTATTGGTAACTCCCATAAAATAAATCATTTTTGAATTTCGATCTTTTCAAAAAAACGGTGCAATTTTTTTTTGATTGATCAATTCTTTTATACCAAAGCTCCTCCAATTTTTGAAGATGATTGTGTAAACAAATTTTCAATAAAATTTTCATTTTAGATTTGTGAGAAAAATTTCAAAATTTTTCATTGAAAGCTCAATATTTCGAAAACCACATACTCATTTTTTACTTGCGACTTAAAGGTACTATAAGGCAAATTATGCATTCGAAAAAAAAATCGAACTCGAGATTTTGATCAAAGTTGACATTACGATGATAGCGGAGACTAAAAAAGTGGGTCTCGCAATTCTGTCTGTCTGTCGGTTCAACTACAGCCTAAACGGCTCGGCCGATTTTTTTTTGAAAACTCAATATGTATTTCGAAAGCCCCATATTCGATTTTTTTTTAAACTTGATAAATAAAAGTTTTTCAAAATAATCTACAAGATATAAGAAAAAAAATTTACTTTACCTAAAAATAACGGTACCCTCCATAAAAATGTTAAAAAATGGTTTTCGAAAACGTATTTTTCTCGGAAACGGTTCTGAGAATTTTGCTAATTATTTTTTCTTTTGATTAATTTTTACGATCTATAATCAAATGAAAAAAAATTGAAAAAAAGATATTACGGACTGTATCTTACCTACCATAGAACCATTTTTTCAAATTTAGAATTTCTCATTATCGACAAAACGGATTTTAATGAAATTTTTTTATAGAAAAGTTTCTAAAAAGTTTAAAAAACATTGCATTTCAAAACGTTAAAAAAAATAATTGTAGAGTTTTTGAAAAAAAAAATCTATTTTTTTTGGAAAATTCGATATCTCAGAAACGGCTCAATATTTTTGTTTGTAAATTTAATTTTTATTTGAAAAATAATAAAAACTTTAAATTGGCGTACGAAAATTTTTTCTTAAAAACGTTTTAAAAATTTTGTATATATATGTAAAAGCTTATTTTTTATATATATTTTTGCTTTATATATTTGCTTGAATCACATGGCATCCTGATTTTAGCTCCAGCTACTAAAGGAATTGTTTTAGTCTATTAAAAAATAAATTTTATGCTTATGAACAGTTTTTCTCTAATAACATTCATTTTTGAAATTCTTAGTCTATTACATAGGAGCAAGTTCGTGCGACCTAGTCGTGTATTTTATTTTTAATCAGACAGTTAAAAGTTTTTTAATACTATTTACAAGATAAAGGAAAGAATGTTTTTTTCGAATTTTTATTGTTCTCGAAAACAGCACCTGGAATTTTGATAAAAACATTTCTGTTTTGCTTAATTCTTACGGTCTATCATTTAAGAAACAAATTCAAAATTATGACCCTACTAATAGTACCTAGTGTAGAAAAGTAGCATTTTAAAAATTAATAAAGATTTTTTTTTTTAATTTAAAAAACAATGCACATTAAAAAACTAAAAAAAAATTGTTTTGATTTTTGAAAACAAATAAATTCTTAAATATTTTCCTTTTGAAAATTCGATATCTCAGAAGAGGACTAGTGATTTCTTCCAAAATTTAATATTCATTTTCACACAGAAACTTAAAATTAACGCACCAAAGTTTTTTTGTTTTAAAAATTTTATATTTTATGATAAAATTTTCTGTTAAAAAAACCACTACAATGATTTATAGCCTTTGTTCTTGCAGACTTACTTAAAAAAATATAAGTCATTAGATTTCGCTTATGACAGTTAATAATTGCTCGTATTAACTTCATTATATATTCTCCTAAAAATATGCAGAACTGCAGTCTCTTGTGTTTAAAAATACTTATTTTTGATTGTTAATTTTTGAAAAAATTAAATTTATATTATTTTTATTTTAATAATCCACAATAATAGCTCAAGTCACATAAGCAAAATTGTCCTACACCACTCTGTTGCCTTAATTTCCATTACCAACATTTTCTTACCAAGTTTTATATACTCAGATAGGACTATCTACAAGTATGTTCGTATCCTGCACTTATACATTGTTTTTGAAATTGCTCTATTTCCACTCGAGATATCATCGTATAACTGCTCATTATGCGGTTCATTTCATATTACATATAATGGCATACAAAAAATTGTGGGACTATGCAAATACGTATTCCCAGTAAAACTTTTAAGCATACTGAAACTCCTCTAGAAAATACCATTTAAAATTAACATAGCTCATTGCTCTGGAATCTCTTTAATTCAAAAAGGACAAATGCCATCTACTGGCCAAAGTCTTTTAATCCTTTGTAGGACTTCAAAATGCAATAAAGCTTAAATGACTGCTTTCCTTTATTATACCCCATGAATTCTTTGTCGAATGGCATTGAAAGAAGAAATACCTTTAGTTCGGAGTGTATTTGTAGAGATGGCGAGGCACCACCTTTACGGCATAAAATCTCGGCTAAAGGAATAAAATTGTAGTCTTGTCTAGCTGCTGCTCTATATATCCGTAAATATTTAAAGATCGACCGAATCGAGTGGAGGTCTTGTTTGCGTTCAGTTTCAGCTATTTGTCTACTCCGATTTATCATCATCATCATGAAATAATTTCTAATTATGTACGAGAGTGTATTCCTTTTGTGAGGCTCTTTTTAGGCTTTGGCATCTTGGACCAATCCCATGGAATTATATTTGCTTAGATCCCCATGTTTTAATAGGATTTTCCATCATAAAACAAGAAAAGAATAAACTGGAGAATCATAAATTCTTTTTTCGTTATTGACTTTTTTCTTTGTTTAAAAAAAAAGAAAGATATAAAACAAATATTTACAATGGTCTTTTTTTTCTTGCATAATTTCAGGTGCTGGTGAATCAGGAAAGAGTACGATAGTCAAACAAATGAAGTACGTAACGTAAAATTAAAATCCTTGAAAGTGATCCGAATTTGTTTCATTGTTGTTTTCAAGCTTTTTTTTTTGTGAAGAATAAATTAAAATTTTATTTTTTTTGTCTTATTGCAGAATCATTCACGAAAGCGGGTTCACCTCGGAAGATTTCAAACAATATCGACCAGTTGTATACAGCAATACAATACAATCCTTAGTTGCAATACTTAGAGCCATGCCAAATCTCAGTATTCAATATAGCAATAATGAAAGAGAGGTATGTAAATTTTGAGAAATCTTAATTGTGTCAATAGGAATAAGGACGGACTTTTGAAAAGGGGATGCATACGCTTTGGGTACCGTGGGTTCTGAGAAAAACTTAAAAAAACAAAGAGATGGCTCAACGCACAAATGTGTCGATAAAGTAGACTTCAGTGCAGATATGATTACAAATTTAATTCTTTTTTTTTAGAATGGGACATTTTTAGAAAAAAAAAAAAACTCTCAAGTCGAAAGAGAATTAATAGTTTGATTCAAGCTATTTAGATGTTACTGGGGTTCGAGAAGTTAGTTTCTGGAGAAAACAAGAATAAGTTCAAACAAACTAGAAAGACCTGTAATGATCATATTTGAAGAACCAATTAAGGCGAAAAAAAACTACATTGTCCCAAAGTTTGTAAAAATGTTTAGTAATTTTTTAAAAAAATTTACGAATTACTAATTCGTCTCCGTTTCTTACGCTCGTCTCCAATGGCTTTAATGACAGTCTTTTCGTCAGATGACTATAAAGAAAGCTTGCAGCCCAGTTTGCTGTTAATTCTATGCTGTCAGATAGTGTCATAACTTCGCCAGTACTTGAGAGTGGAAATGTTATTATGGGACAGATCTCCTTTTCCACTCATACAGTTGCTAGACTACTGAAAGATAGTAGGTATCTCTCCCATTGTTCTGGAGAGGTGTTCTTCAACATTTGGAGTTGAGCTTTGTTATCAAAATTCGTGCACTTCGCTCTTCTTGTTTGGCTTAGAATTTACCTTTTGATAGTCTCAAGTCTAAAATTCATTAACTAAATAGTGGTATGCCACAGGGCTGCGTTTTGTCTCCGAGTCTTTTTCTCATATTCATCAATGATCTTGATCTTTTGTCTGATACTTCTCATCTATCAAATTGTTTTGCTTACGACATTACCCTCCATTTCTCTTAATCGTTTCTAGATTGACGTCCTTGTAATTCAGATTTGAATCTAGAACACCAGCGTATTATAAGCACATAATCTCAAAATCTGGTTGATCTCGATAGCATTATCAGCCAGGGAACTAGTAATTTAATGCTTAGAAAAACTCAATGCTTTTACCTGTCTTTGAAATGGAACTCAACCCTCATGCAGCTTGCCATGAGAAGCACTTGTCTTGAGCACACCGAACAGCCTTTAGTTCTTGGTTTGAGCATCACAGACTAGCTTGGTTGGAATGAGTACATATTGACGTCGCAAAACCGCTTAGTGGCGGTTGGTGTCGCCTATATACGGCAATTTTGATTGTTAACACAGCCATTTATCCAAAAATACGTCTCGTTCAATAAAGATGATTTCCCGACCAAAATTGGGGACCTCTTTAAAACACTCTGAAGCCCAGTCAGCGAACAAACGGCGGCGTTGTCTATGGTCATGAACTTTGAGCTTCTGGGTCAGTTGTATCTTGTACGGTTGTAGGCCCAAGTCCCAGCGCCATCATTGGGAGTACTTTTAAATTCGGAGATAACCGCACTACACGAATGTGGATTGCTAGCCCGCTTAATACATACCTTATATTGCGATATTCAGACATTCAAAAACGATGTTGTCTTTGTAGTTTTAAGATCGTACTAATTCGGCTTAAATTTTGCGCCAATAGTTTTCTTTCTAATCTGAGTTTGTATAATATTTATGTTATTTATGATATTTCCTGATCGTAAGCACCCTGGCGATTTGGTTGAAGGCCAGCAGACAAATTTGTGTTTTTTAACTGGGGCCATAATCGCAAGAATAAAAGTCACGGAAACCCTAAATAGCAGAAAACCCTCAATCCCGAAAAATTATAGTGAGTTAAAAACGTATTCTAATTTTTGATTTTAAATAATTTTTCAATATTTTGATTTCGGAAAAACTGGTTTAAAAACCTTTTTGTTCTCAGAATGATTGAGAGATAAGGACAAAATAATTTCCCTTGGATAAACCTATAGGTTCACTACTGTGTGAATATTGTGGGCTGATTTATTAGTTTTGACATACATGAAATATGGAAAATATGAACATTGCAACAATTTTATTTTAATTCAGTTTCAGTTTATTCAAATATATGGCAATATAAAATGAGATATACATCTTTTAGTACATATGATGTATATCCTAGATATGAGCAAGTTCCAATTTATGAAAAATCTGAGCGTCAGGATAAGGGAAAATATTTTCCGCATAAAATAGAATCGGTCTCAAAAGTGAGTGAGGCAGTCTTAAACAAATATTTTACATGGCAAAACTACTGCTATGAATATACTCTTGCTATTACAGAGTTTATGTGGTCTAAGACTGATAGCTCACTATTGAAGACAACTTCCGTCAGAAGTCCAACTTGACGTGAAATATAAATCTGGGCATCTTCAGCGTACATATTGATATTAAGCGACTTACAATAAAGGACAATATTATTGATAAAAATCGAAAAGAGGAATGGCCCCAGTATGGACCCTTGGGGAATGCCGGAAGATAAATGTAGAAGTCCAGAAAAACCATCTATAGTTTTAACTTTTTTTGTCCTGCCATTAAGTATAAGTTATTCTGCGGAAGAACTATATTCAAATTAAGCGATAAGTTTGTTATAAAGCATCTTAAAATCAATTGAATTGAATTGTCTAAAAGACAAAAAAAGTAAGGTTTTTGATATGCAAAACGTACAAGAATGTCGTCGGTAATTTTTAACAACGCTGAGTTGCAGCTATGATGTTTACGAAATCCTGATTGAAAAGGCGTTAGGAGATTATAATGATCGATGTGAGATACACATCAAAAGATCTTTATAACAATTTCAGTTGTCTTTGAAAGGCATGGTAGAATGCTAATTGGACGAAAATCATCACAATTCATAATAGGTCGAATTTGTTTGGGCATAGTATGAACTACTGCAGACTTCCAAGCTCTTGGAAAAACTGAAGTGGTTAAAAAGTGGTTTATAATGTGTGTAAGAGATTTGATTGTGAAAAGAAGCATTTATTTTTAAAATCTTAGAAGTATTCCATCCCTGCCATTTTCCCTTACGGCAAAAATAACACCTGGTTCAGTTACGTAAACAAAATTGAATGCATTAACAGTCTGAACCTCGGTGAATTACTACTGATGACAACAAGTAACAGCAAAGAATTTATTGAATTCAATTCAATCAATTTCAATTTTGTTTTATTGAACATACTATTTACAATTTGGCATACAACTAATAAGATACTGTATATGTATGAAAGTTTACATTTGTTGGCTCATAGGGGGCCTAACTATATACAGTGACTTAAGTTTAATTTATTTTTATATAAAATTTACCTGACGAAAGAAAATTAAATTTAAAATGTCGGTTGTAATCTCCTCAGGGTGTTCTTTCCTGGTTGTCAGTGGTGATTTTTGTGGGTTGTGGGCAGGGATGGCGTTTTAGCCGCGGTGGTAGGCTGACCCAATGTCAGCATAGAACGAGACTACTTCCTCGTTCTCCATGATTACGTTGTCATCCAGAGTTTCCATCACACTGAGGTACCTCGGCTCGGGATGTCGTTGTTCTGTGGTCATCCTTCTCATAAGCTGAGTCGGGTGGTCGATGATGTTCCCCATTAGTTTCTTCGTTGAATGAACTAGATATTTGTCAGTGGGATAATTTATTGAATTCATCTGGACTTGAATTGCACCCTATTGTTATGTTTGAATTCCTTCTATTTCAAAATAATAGGTTACCAGATTTAAGCAACGCGCGTGTGCGTGGTCTCAAAATGCTTAGGTTTTCTCAGAAGATGTAAACAGTTTTTTTCCCTTCCGATCTGGCTACAATTTAAAAGGCATACATTCGACTTAAGCTTGAGTATAACTCCCATATCTAGGCGGATGCGCTTAAAACCCACCTGAACCTCTCAGATAGAATACACAAAAGAACTCTTGGACTTATTGCAGACAGCTCTATTACGGAAACTTTTGTTTCTCTTGAATCCCGTCGTAATGTCTCTTGTTTTACTTTGTTTTATTGCTTCTGCTATAAACAATGCTCTAATGTTATAGCCAGCTGCATTCCTCCCTTAAAACAATTTCGACAATTTTTTTTTTAATTTACGCTCTAAAGGGATTATAACTACTCTTAAAATATTTGAGCAGAATGAGAGCAGTTTAGGAAAGCAGGAGAGGATTTAAAAGGAGATGCACATTGGTTTTGAATGTCTGAATAATGGAAGTGAAATATAGTACTGAAAATAGGTTTATAGTGAGCACCTGTCTGTACGACTTTATCTCACTACTTGGCCTACCAAGCACTGCGGTCCCAGGACATAGTCCCAGTTGCTTTTTATCTGGATGAAAGGTAGCCACTCCCTTCCAGCAGGGGCCAGATCTTGATTCCTTGACAGACCAACTCCACACCGCCACTAAAATGCTTCGTACGGTCACGTCTCGGAATGCAAGCCAGCTTCCATACTGTTCCAAATTTGCACTGTGTAGGCAGTACCACCTTTGGTTCGGATCTAATTTTATCTACCTATTGTGTCGTTACGATAGCCAATCGCGTGTCTTGATTGGTGTAAACAAAGCCACCTCGACCTCTCTTTACAGAGGGCCTACCCAGTGACAGTGAGGGGATATCCAAACAAACTCACTATCCCCGGGGTACCCAATTAGGTTATCTTGTTCTTATTCTTGTTACTAACAATATGTTGTTATTTTAGAAATACCTCCAATACATTGACATGCGTTTAATAAATTAAGCAAGTGGAGTAAAAACCCTGTGGTGCAGACCATAGCTGACCGAAGCCTAACACAATCTGCACCGATATTTATGATTAGTCTTTCCTTTTGCCCTACAACAAATTAGGAAAGAAAATCCTAAGCAATCTTTTTAATTTCAGTAACTAGGTAGGACCATCAATTATGTTTGCTAAACCAAAACTACTTAGCAAAAGAGACAACACAATTACCTTTTGTCTTCGCCGTGACCCCCACATCACTTTGTTCAAGATTTGTATAAATAGTACCAGGGATCCGTTACTCAAATAACTGAGAGTTTGAGCTACAACTGATGTCCTTTTTCTTTCAAAATTTTATCTTTATTACTTAGCAATCTTACTTTTACGAGTATTAATTGAATTCCATGGATTGCTAGGCCAATACACCGAGCAAAAGAGACTATTAACTTAATCGCTTTAATTTATGTATAGCCGTGGCCATTCTGGTCACATTAAGTTTTCTTAGTTGTCTAAATTCCCAGCAAGCCGGAGAAATAGACGTAAGCCTCCCCACCACCACAAGGTAAAACTCATCGGGGAGGAGAGAAATATAGAGTCGGCTAAAGCATTCCACATTCGTTTAATGCTGCTAAAGAAAGAACCCCTGAATTTAGCTGTACGTCCGAAGTTGGGCTCCAAGCCATAATACTCGTCTTGCTAAGAATGCTCATCGGTTTATCAGTTTCTTTAGCCGTACTTCACGAATGTGGAATACTTTACCGCACTCGATTCCCCTTCATTGTGATGCACAAGCATTTAAAACCATCTCCTCTCCTCATTTCCTAACTTCTCGCGCTGTGATATTTAAATCTTTATAAAGGTATTCATAACTACTTCAGTGCGCGCTAATTATAAAAAAAGTAATGCGCATGTGGCAGCCCTAATTTACTAAAAAAAACATTTTTTAGCTGATTTTAGGGGTTTAAAGCTTAAAATTTACAGTCCACTGTCCAATAAGAATCCATATATTTTTGAAAACAATAATCAACTTCTCTTAAACAGCGCAAAAATAGTGTTCTTTCTAATATATATAATTATATTGGTATTAAATCAGAGTTTCCACCTACATAATATGTACATGCGCGCTCCCAAGATCAGGAAAGTTATCTTTTTTGAAAAAGATGGTTATTTAAACAATAATAACATGTTTGATTTAAGCTTGAACTATATAAATTTGTATAATTTAAACCCTAAAAGTATTGTTCTAAATATACATTTTTATTTGCATTAAATCAGAGTTGCCACTTAGTCTCTTTTCCGCCATGTTTTTTCTTCGTCCATCAATAATGTGATTGTAGTAATAAGATCAGTTAAACTTTCTCAAAAAATCCTACTTCCAACCTTATGTTTCCAAGTGTGTATGTACATACATATAAATAATCAAAATTAAATATATCACCACCCAATGAACACCCTGTATCTGTAGACACATCAAAGGACTCTATATACTTATGCATCCTCAATTTCCTAATGGCTTTTCGCTTTTCGCTTTTATCTTTTTTTGGAAAAATATTTCTTAATCTCTTTTTTATCTGTTTTCATTTCCAGAGTGATGCAAAAATGGTTTTCGATGTGTGTCAAAGGATGCATGATACGGAACCATTCTCAGAGGAATTATTGGCTGCTATGAAACGATTATGGCAGGACACTGGTGTTCAGGAGTGCTTCTCACGTAGCAACGAATATCAACTAAATGATTCCGCTAAATAGTAAGTGCTAGACTTTTAAGTGTTTTTTTTTTGTAGTCTGAGAGAGAGAGAAAGGGAGCAATAATGCACCTACATACCTTCTTTCGGGGATTAAAGATATATATGTAATTAAAAATTTTAGGATATAAAACCTACCCCATGGGGTGAGGTGGTATTTTTTGCCGAGATGAATTTTAATGAAATTGCATCCCATACTCTCAATGAGATGAAAAAGAATTATTCCTCATGAATTTTATTAAGTTATGTTTGTAGATTTATTTATGTGAATGGAGAATATATGTATATACATTTTGTACTAAGCTAACACTTCTTGGCTCTTTGTTTAATAATATCAAAGAGATTTTCTTGATTGACATTGATAAATAATCAAATTAAAAGTATCTTCAGTTGCACTACAACTACAGATTTAAGAAACAGATTAAAACAACACTACATACATATAACGAGTTTGTACTTAGCAAAGTATTTGTGCACTAATGATGATTGAAATGTCAATTTGAATTTATTGATAAGTACAGTGCTGTTTGAAAAATGTTGTTCAAACTTCAAACTATTTTTGTTTCTTTTTTTTTTAAGCTTTGTCGAATTGGTTGCCATCGATACATATTTTTTGTTAGTGAGGTTTCGATTTTTTAAAATTTTTCCATCAACAAAATGACTACAATGCAGTAGATATTTAAAGACATTTTTCTAAATGTATCCCGAATTAATTCTTATAACTTCGACATAGAAACGTAGGAAACGGTTTGAGCCAAAATGCTCCCACAACACTGTGTCAATAAACGAGTATAGACATTATCAGGAAATTTCTTTGGAAATTACAGTCAACTATGTAAATTACGTTCTTTTACAGACGACATCATCAAAGTCGATGAGGGATGATATAATCATCAAAGATGTCAAATATCTGAAATGTGATATTGTTTTCATGTAGGTATGAGAAATCTTGGGAAGGTGAAGAGGAGGGGGGGTGAGGTTGATGATAATCCTAGTTATTGTTTCTAATTTTACGAATCAATCAAGAAATCCACATGTTTTTAGATTCATATTACAAAGATATGAAAGTAGAATGTGTCCTTGGAATATTTGATTATAAATCAGATTATATCTTAACTTTTTAATTAAATTAATGATCTTTTTGATAAAGCAAAATATACGACGCCACTTCACTTCGATTTATGTTAAACCTTCCCAAACAGCGTTTTTGTTATCACTGAAGTGAAATATAAGGTTTCAGTTAGTAGCTTCGGAGATTTATAATTGATGTTCAAATGAACACAATCTGTCAGAATTATTAATCTGTCATCAGGTTTAAATAAAGCAATAAGATAAATACACAATTTTAGTTTTTGAGTCGTTCATATAAAAACAAGTTGTTTTGAAATTTCGAACTGTCAAATTTTCAAATTTATATAATATTAGTTCAGATAAATTATAATACATTTTTGGGACATCCGTAACATTTTGGACTTCTAAATTTAGTACATATTATGGAGATTCCTGTTTGGAATTATAAATTTCCAGACATTTAAAAAACACAAATCTAACTGAATACCTGACTTTGACGGTGTTTTTTTTTTCTTAATTTTAAAATTTCGTACCATATTCTCACCTAAATTGTAGGTCCCCCATTTTGAATTTGGAAAAAATATGCACTTCCACTGAAATAAGTGTCCCCACAGCCTTTCCCAATTCGACAAAAAAAACTTGACGAAAATTGATAAATTTTATTAAACTTATTTGAATTTATTGCCATTGTTGTTTTATTTTCTGCTTTTGGGTTCGAGTTTATCACAAAATAAAATGCTCGACTGGATCGGCGCAACTAGCTTTTATGTAAAAGACTAAGAATTTTAGAAATTAATACTTCTAGAGACAACTGTCCATGAGCCTCAAATTCGTATTTTTTAAACTTATTTTAACAGTAAGACATAAAAACGGGATGCTATCTGATTTCTCAAGCAAATATTAATTTATGCAAGAACAAAAATTATAAGCTTTTATATATACAAAATTTTTAAATCATTATTAAGTAATAAAATTTTTACGCCAAAGTTTTTATTATTGTAGGAATAAAAATATAATTAAAAAAAAAATATTAGCCCGTTTTTAAGATATCGAATTTTCAAATAAAAATGATTGAATTTTTTTTGTGCAAAAATCCAAAAAATATTTTTTTTAAGTTTTGAAATTCAATATTTTCCATCTTCTTAAAATCTTCTGTATACAAAATTTCTTAAAAGCTTCTGTATAAAAAATTTATTAAAGTCCGATTTCCCGATAATGAAATCGTAAATATTAATAAAAAGAAAACAAAAACATCAAAATTCTAAGAGCTGTACATACGTTATTCGAAAACGTTTTTTTAACATTTGTACAGGGTTGGCCATCTAGTGGTTTCTCTTTTCATACACTTCGTTTATACACAGGGGTATTGCCCTTCTTCCAAGTAATCTAATATAACAGAGCATTAATTTTACTTTCTATTCTAGATTTCTTTCGAAATCTTGACAAAAAGCCAGTATAATACCTCCGCGGAACGAAATGAGTCGCTTTACGTTTGAACAACGTTGGGAAGTATTGAAAACTTATTTCCAAAATGAGTGCTGTGTAGGCCAAACAGTCCGGTTTTTACTTGCGATATAGGTACTATACGGCAAGTTATGCTTTCGGAAAAAAAATCGTACTCGAGATTTTGATCAAAGTTGACATTACGATGAAGAAATGAAGACTAAAAAAGCGGGTCTCACAATTCTGTGTGTCTGTCTGTGTGTTCGACTACAGCCTAAACGGCTCGGCCAATTTTCTTTAAACTTGGTAGGTATCACTTTAAATTTTTTTCCCCCACAGGTTTTTTTCTTTTTTTCTTTAAGACCAAAAATAACGGTACCTGCCATACGATTTTTTTTTCGAAATTTTATAAATATTTTTTTTTTCTCAAAAACTGTTCGACAGATTTAAAAAATAAAAATACAAAAAATTTCATTTAGATAAAGCTAGATAATGGTTAAAAGAAAAAATCAGAAGAATTGTTATTGAGGGTACTCCCTATGGAACAATTTCTTTGTTTTTGATTTTCTCAAAAACGGTATCACCGATTTTGATAATTTTTTTAAGCTAAAGCTCCCCAGCAATTTGAACAGATTTTCAAAAATTGTTTTTTTTTTTAGATTTTTAAGAAGAGTTTCATTTTTTTTTAACTCAATATTCTATATATTTTTTTAAACTTGATAAATAAAGGTTTCTCAATGTAATCTACAAGGTGTGAGAAAAAAAAATTATTTCACCTAAAAATAAACCCACCATGCAAATGTTAAAAAATGGTTTTCAAAAATCGTATTTTTCTCGAAAATGGCGCCTAGAATTTGGATGAAATTTTTTTACTTTCAATTAATTTTTATGATCTTTAATTTAATAAAATTAAAATGCACGACTGGATCGCACGAACTTGCTCTTATGTAAAAGTACTTTGGAATTTAAGATACATTTTATAAATATAAAACATGGATTTAATGAGATAATAATGTTCAAATGCATAAAATTGCCGTCCGGTTTCCGGAAAAGTATGAATTTATGCAAATAAACCTTAAAAAATCGTTTTATTATTAAATACATTTTTTATATAAGAAATTTCTCTAAAATTTTTCAAGAAAAAAATGTGGGATGCGAATTTCAATTATTTAATAATATTGGTTTTAGGAAATAATTTCAAAAAATAATCGTTAATATGTTTTGAAGATATTGATTTAAATTTTTTTTTTTTTAAACCCAATAAATATCTTTTCGAATATTTTTATATACAATATTATTTTAAATTTAAGGGGACTCCTGCTAAAAATTTTGGTTTAAAATCCTTAGAGAGAAAGTCTAAAATCAAAAAAACGGGTCTATGGCAGGTACCCCTAATAACATTTTGCCCCAAAATTTTTTTTAACCAAAATGTAGTCCATGTCCATAATATCACACTTAATTTTTTTTATCAAAATCGTTAGAGCCGTTTTCGAGATAAATAAGATTTTGCATTACGGGTGTATGGGGGGTACCCTTACACCCAAAGAAAAACCTGTGTAAAATTAACCTAAATCGGGGTATAAACTAAGTTACTTCTAGGGCAGTTTTGAACTTGGTAAGTTCTAAGATAACATACCTTAAATTGCTAAGGTAAAACAAATTTACCATAGTTCGTTGGCTAAATGAAGCTTTCAGGTAAGATAAATCTAGCAGGAATAAAATAATTTTTACCTAGTTTCTCTTCCAATGAGAGGTGATAAAAAGAGAACAGAATATTTGTAAGCTTAGATAATAAAGAAAGAAACAAAATACTTTTTAAGTTTGTGTGTATATATGATTTGCTATGCCAACAAACTGATAGGCTGATAGAGTGATAGTATTTATTTTGTAAGTCTATCAATTATTTTATTATAATGGCCATGCATTATATTTACTATTTTGCACATATGGGAACCGAAATATAAGTGCGGTTGAAATTGTATCTACTAATTTTAACATTTTACGTTGAAAAAATACAAAGCACCTTCAAAATAATGTATATTTTAATTATTTTATTTATAACTTTTATCGGAAA
The DNA here is from genome assembly GCA_911387755.1 of Chrysotoxum bicinctum. Taxonomy (NCBI): domain Eukaryota; kingdom Metazoa; phylum Arthropoda; class Insecta; order Diptera; family Syrphidae; genus Chrysotoxum; species Chrysotoxum bicinctum. The sequence goes on from OU426987.1 coordinate 226,633,541, forward strand.
AAGGGTTATCATATATTTTTTCGTAAAGCCTAGTACGCAGATCGAGACAAGACAAATTTTATCTCTACAATTTTAATCTCTACAAAACTTTTCCAAATCTCGCGCAAAAGTTTTAAGTTGGAGAGAATAAATCTAATTTAATGTGTTTTTTAGTGTATCTCTGGAACGGGTTGTCTTACAAAAGTCGTTCACACCTTTTTGGAATCTCCTCTCGATGCTTTCAAGAGAAGCAGCACCTTTTACATAAAACCAGTTTTGACAAAAATCACTTTCGGAAATATGGTTGCTGTCAAAATTTATCCCGCAAAATAATGCTTGTATCATTCTTTTTCCTGGCAAAATTTACTGGAGACATTTTGTACAGCAATTTACAATAGTATGATTTTGCGCGCGAACTGCGTACTGCTCAGAAAAATATCCGAGACAAAATTTGTCCCAGGAAAAAAAATGTATGGGAGAAAAAATTTTTCCCCATATGCGTACTAGGCGTAAGCAAATAAAATCCAAATTAACTTTTAAATCTGTTTTGTTTTTATTTAGGTCATGGGTCATTTGCGTGTGAGAGTTGATAGGAAACCGGAAAGGTCAAATTTAATACAAAATATTCCAAATTACACACTGATAAGCTTATGCTGCTTTTACAATAGTAATAAAATCTCATCTTTTCTGTAATTTTCTACTGTTACTCTTGTCACAAAAAATTACTACTCGTGTAATACAACATAAGAAATACATTTTTTTTTTGTCAATTGTGAACGAAAAGGTAGTAAGTAGCAATAAAGTCTCCAAGATGTTAATGTATTTAGTATAAATTGAAAAAAGTTACACAATATATTTTATAATAAAATACTTTCTATGCAATCACCACAATGCGAAACAAAAACTTGAACATACCACCTAATCATTTTAAGTCAGTCAAATGCTACAGCCAAGTTATTTTATCGATATCATAATTTTTTAAGATATGGTAGCCCTCAAATACTTCGCTTGTTTATATAAATATGGCTGCCGCAGACGAGACACTTACACTTCTAGTAACATCTTTATTCTTTCTATGGGATTATAGACGCTTCTTTACGATTTATGTTTACTAACGTGCGAGTGAGAAGAGAACGTTGACATCAGAAAAGTAGGTAATTTTACCTGTTCGTGAGGTAAATCTGCCTTAAATATAACTTGATTAACCCGCACATTTTCTAGATCTGTGGAACTTTACATTATCCCTTAGACAATTCTGCCCTTAGGTTAAGGTAATTTTTATTACCTTAGTCCCAGGTAAAATTATCTAAGTCCTAAGTAAAAGTTTAACATAAATTGCCTTAGTCCTAGGCAAAGTTGTGCTGAAAAAAATTTTGCACAGAAATTACCTTAGTTCCAGCTAAATTACCTTAGTTCTAGGCAAAATTTTTAACATTATTTGCCTTATTCCTAAGCAAAGTTATGCTAGGAAACTAACATCCATACAAACAAATTTAAACTATTTTTTTAAGGCACGGTAGCCTATTCTAGGTTAATTTACCTTAGGATTTTTGAGCAAAAATTGACTTAGATCTAAGGCAAGTTATGCTCGAAAAATAACATCCATACAAAAAAGTTTGCCTAAGGCGTTTAAGGCAATTTTACACAGATTTTTTCTCTGGGTGTAGTTTTGGAGCTAAAAAAAAAATTTCAATTTCTCTAGGGAATCACCGAAGACCCTTAACTACCGAGTTTGAAGAAAATATCTCCAGTAGTTTAGGCTGTAGTTCGAGGTACAGACATACAGACAGACAGACGGAATTGTCGGACCCACTTTTTTCGTCTTCGCTATCATCGTAATGTCAACTTTGATCAAAATCTCGAGTTCGATTTTTTTTCCAAATGTAGAACTTGCCCTATAATACCTATATCGCAAGTAAAAAATTGAAATTAAGATATCTCAGCTTATACCTACCATAGAACCATTTTGTCTAATTTTGAATTTCTCACTATCGACATAACGGATTTTAATGAATTTTTTTCTGGAGATGCTTCTAAAAAGTTTAAAAAAGCATTGCATTCCAAAAAAAATATTTTTTGATTTTTTGAAAAAAGGCTTGTTTTTTTTTGGAAAAATCGATATCTCAAAAACGGCTCAATATTTTTTTTTTGAAATTTTATTTTTATTCGTACACTAATAAAAACTTAAAGTTGGCGTGCCAAATTTTTTTCTTAAAAATGATTTAAAAATTTCGTATATAAAAGCTTATTTAAAAAAAAAAAAAAACTACTACATAGCATTCTGTTTTTATGTCTTACCACTAGAAGATTTTAAAAAAATAATTTTATCCATATGAACAATTTTCTCCCATAACATTCGTTTTAAAAAAATTCCTAGTCTATTACATAGGAGCAAGTTCGTGCGGCCCAGTCGTGCATTTTATTTTTTTCATTTAGTTAAAAATTTACTTGTAGTAATACCAGATAATTTGAACAAAATGTCGGTGATGCAGAGCATGTTATCGACATTCGTTAAACTTACTTTCGTCAGATTCACTAATAGCAAAAGTTTAGAAATAAATTGAAACTGTCACTTTAGCTCATTCGCCGAATTCTGTAATAGGGGTGATTAAGTGAAATGTACTAAACTTTGCTTCAAATTTAGTACAATTTTCGTTTAAGCTTTCCAAAGAGCCAAAGAGTAATTATTAGCTCCTAATTTATAAACCAGTAAAATGTACTTCTATTACCAATGAAATCCAATTTATGATGATCTATAAATTTGGTACGAATTAATTTTCGATAACATTTACGGATTAAAAGTTATAAGCAATGTTTTTTATCGATGTTTTTGATATTTGAATTTAAATAACTTTTTATGCGCATGACATTTCGAAATGGACTTTTTAGATTATATTTCTGATGTCAAAATAAGAAAATTGTAATAAAAAACCTTCAGTTGCAAAGCCGCTGGTAGTTAAATTAGATAAAACTGAAATTGCACCAAATTTGAAGCCAAGTTCAGTACATTCTTGAATATAGTCAAAATAAAAACTCATTTCCAATTACACTTTTCTTATAATTTATTTAAATCATCTTATAATCTTATTAACAAAGATTTCTAAACAAAACATGCATAACTTAAACTATTAGTGCCTCGATAATTAGTTCTAATTTAAGGCCTCTATCAAGAGTTGTCAGTTCAATCTGAAATTGCCCTGTGTATAAAAAACTAAATTACAAATAGCTTAAGCCAATTTATGCACAAATACTTTGCGGCCTCTGTTCAATCTACGCACAGTTCCATTTAGCGCCATATTTTTTTTTTATCATTTATCATTTTATCTACAAAATATATACACACACATACAGTTACACATATAGAAATACTCAATTGTAATACGAATAAATAAGGCGGCGACATGTCTGTCACTCATTCCAACCACAAACATATACTGTAGTTGCCGTTGTCGTTGCTGATGGAAACGTCTAAAGTTACCCTTTTCGAAATTCAGTTTATGTGTTTTTGTTTTCTGTCTCCCGAACTGACACACTATGCTACACCCTATTCCTCCCTTAGTGTCAATTTAAAATTCAACGGTGATTCTGGGATGTACGTTGAATTCACTTTATAGACCAATTCACCGGAATTGTATTCCACTTTGTACTTCCGGAATATCTAAACCAAAAGACACACACATACAAAAAAAAATAAAATAAAAGAAAAAGAGTCATCATTTCCATTAAGCTCTAGTCGTTTCGGCCTCTGAAACTAGATAGAGCTCCTCTGGCGGCAAAAACACGTACCTTTGCCAGAATCGTATTTAATTCAATTTCAGCAAATCTCCGACCAACGCACATTCGTCGTCCAAATCCAAAAGGCAGACTCACAAAGGGATGAATTTTCTGACCAGCATGTGGGCATGTTACGCCTACAAATACATACATATACATTTGTACAGATTTCCATTACATATACATAAAAAGAAACAAATCGAAAAGCAAATTGGAATTAACTCACAGAAATGAATGAAGGGCTTTTTTGGGAGAGAACGTAAAATACTCACTCGGTTGAATTTGCTTCATCCAACGTTCGGGCATGAAACGTTTTGGCTCCGGGAAATATGTTGTATCGTTCGACACAACCAAATGTGGAAAAATCACATGGGTCTGCAAAAAATAAAAAATAACGGAACAATTTTAGTACCTATAACTAGGCATACAGTATACACACGATATAAGTAGGTTTAGGTAGTTTATGGAGAGAAAATGAGACTGCAGAAAATTTCAAAGAGCGATTTTTGCTCCCAACTTTATTAAAACCTCCCCTATTTGATTTGGCATGGGTGATATGGGTGGTTGAGGCGGTTGGCAATGCTTTTGTAATATACATACCTACTAATTTTCATAATACATCGGAATTATATTTTTAAATTAAAATTGAAGTCTTAAATTGCTTATTTTTTAGGGCGCATTTTCGTCTTTAAGTTAAAGGCTATACTGTAAACGAACAGGTAAGTTAGCTCGTATTTCTTCAACTCATGTGAAAGTAATAAGAACGGAACAAAGCTAGATGTCTGTATATTTCTTTTCGACAACAAAAAAAAAATGAAAAATCACATCTAGACAAAACGCCTCTAAGGCAACGAGAAGTGTCTTATATGTCCTTTTTTGCGCATTTCAGAAATAGGAAAATTTAACAATGAGGATATTTTGCAAAGGTGAAATGGAGTGCAATTTGTTTGAAGGGGTTTACTTTTTTTTTAGACAGATTTATCAAAAGAGGGTTATGCGCGAAGCGAAGAAATACTGAAATCGAATATGAAGGCTTAAACGAATTTATAGAGATGTTCTTTCAATAGGTGTCATTTGGATGCAATCGCTGCAGTGAATTGAGCTGAGTTCTCTTTTTTTTGTAAATCTTTTTTAAAATTCTGTTGATTTGGCTCTTTTATTGAATTTGAATAAAAATCAAGGATTTTGGGGAAATAAATAAAAATCTAAAGCTAGTACGTGTGCATAAGGTCTTTCTTTAGGTATACTCCCTTTTATGGAAAGTTCCTATTTTTTCTCATACCCTTTATCAAATAAGTCATACGAATAGGTCCCACGAACTTGTTTTTATAGTAAAATATGCTGAGAATAGTAGAAATTCATTTTATAAAGGATCTTTCAATGTGGACGGTTCATTTCTAAATGTAATATCTTAGTACCCCTTGGCAAATAGTTCAAGACAAGCATCTGAAAACTATAGACCGATTGAAAAACTTCAATTGATTCCTAAGATTTTCGAATTTTTGGTTAAAATTTAAATGTTTGATGCAGTTAAAGCACTTTCAATATGGTTTTGTTACTGGGAGATTCACAGCAACTAACCTCACATTATTTACTAAATTCTGTATCAATACAATTATTGAAAGAGGAAGCCAAGTTGACGTTTCAGCGCAATGGAAAAATTTAGGAAAATTAGTGAAAATGATATTTATTTGTAAAGACGGCGAGGCGGGCGGTCCGATAAGTACTTAGCCTCACCTCTCCATGGTGACAGTATCGCAAGAGAGATTTACTATCGTCTAGTTTCTAGTACATTCTCTTAGACGGCTACTGTTAAAATTTCAGCCGAATCAGAGTCGTAGTTTTGTTTTGACCACGTCTGCAATTCAGCTTTTCCGCGAATTTTAGAAAAATGGAAAAAGAGCAATATCGGTGGGTGATTCGATTCTTATTTTTGGAAGGGAAATCGCGCAGCGAAATCAAAGAGCGCTTGGATTCTGTGAATGGTGACTCTTCTCCTATGGTGACTTCAAAAATTGGTACGAGTATAACGAGTTTCAACATAGGTTTTTGATGAGCATAGGTTTTGATGAGCCATGCCCAGGTGACTACCACGGAGGATAACGTGACAAAAATCCACGATCTCGTATTGGCAGACCGCCGCACAGTGGAACGAAAACATAAAAAAGTGGTCATCGGGCTGTAACTTTCGAAATAATGGATGGTTTTTTAAATGGTTTTCACTATTTTGTACTTGAAAAATTATAGTTTTATACTACATCAGTAGAGAAATGAAAATTATTTTTGTTTAAGTGGAGTGATTTATAGATACTATATTTCAAAAACTCTGAAAAAATGAGCAATTTTCCAAAAAAAAATTAACATAACCCCTGAAACTTTTCAAATTTTAGCTTTAGGCAAACAAAATTAATTTTATGGATTAAGAACAATTAATATGTACCGCTCCTAATTCATATTACAAGTTTGATGTGCATTTTTGCACTTTTTTTAAAATATGTTTTCAAGATATCGTTCACATTTTAATTTGAATGTTATTTATATTGAATATTGTTCTAGTTATTGTATGTTTATACAAAATTTCTTTTGCCTTTGCATGGTATTTTATTAAAAAATCTATTACTTTTGAAGCATTGAGCTTAACTTCACCTTTCAGCTTCATTTTTTCGGCTAAAAGATGCGTAGTGCTGAATGTACTTTGACTTAAAGCTTCAGTTTTACGCCTGTTTTTGTCGCTCACTGAAGTTATAAAACTGTTCATTAGTGTTGTTAGCGGTTGATGAGGGTGGTTTTATAAAGGTTAATTTGTTAAATTCTGTTTTAAACCGTTTTTTTTTTCAAACCGTAACAATAATATTCCATTCTACAAATCCATTTTCCAGCTATAAACAAAACTTGCGAAAAAATTCAAACAAGTCCAATTTTTTCCCCGAGATTTTACTTTCGCTGTTTGGATAACAATATTTATAGTCAGTTAAGTTACCCCCCTTAGCCTTTAAAACGTTGACAAAATCTTCGTAAGTAAACACAATGGCCCAAAATTTTAAAGAGTACTCATTTAAGCAATAAAACCGGGTCTACTTAAAGCAGTCGTTTAGCTTGGAGACTTTGTCTAACTTTTTCATAATTTTAATCAAGTTAGACAACTCTTCTAACTAATGTGGGTTTTGCAACAGAACCTATGCGAATTTGCGTTGAACAACCCTTAACTTGACAGATACACAACTCACACAACTACAAAAACACAAAAAAAAAAAAAAGGAAAAAGAAAAGAAAAAGAACAGACAACTTCAAACCAAATGATTTTTCGCCGACAAAAGTGCATTTTATATACTACCTCGGTACCGATTTTGATTGTTTATGATAAGTTATTTACATTATTTTAGGTCGAAATAAAGTATAAATCGCAAATTCACAGCATAAAAATTCAATTTGTTATTGCAAGGTGCGGATTCATTTTGCTATACTCGTCTCGGCCGGCGCGCGTGCATATGTAAGATTTGTTAATCGTAGAACACTTTTGTACGATTGTTTGGAATTTATAATACTCAGTGATTCAGTCTATTTACAAAGAACATCTTTAAAAAATCGAATAAAACATCAGTGAACATTTTTTCTTCGATTTACTTTGGTATGACATGACCATTCTCAATATGGATAAAGTATACTTTTAAAAGATAAACTAGCTATTTGCAGCTGTTAAAGTAAGACGAGCTCTTTTACGTTAAAGTATAGTTTATGTCCTTTAAAATTAACAAAAAGTCGGTTCTCGTTTTATACTCAATATTTAGAGTCGACTCCCATTCTAAAATTGATTTAGAGTAGGTTTTAAATGTTTAAAATTTTGCGCCAATCATTTTAACTAGTAGAAGGCTTCAAAATTATTTGTGTACTAGACGATCGCTTTGTAAAAAAAAAACTAAACAAAAATGGCATTCATTATTATAAAATCACATGATTACATTTTTTTTTAAATTAAGAGAGAAAAAATAACCGTTAACATGAGAGCCATACTTTGTTTTGCCATTAAGTCTATAACAAATAATGATAACCTAAAGACAAAATCTCTTTAACCAGTGCAAATAAGATTTAATTGATAAAAGGAATCCCCCACTCCCTCCCTCTTTCTTTCATGTCAATGTATGCACTGTTTCATAGTTTTAGATTTCTTAATGTTAGTTATTATTATTTATAATGCAAAGATGCCCCTACCCCTTTCCCCAGTTAACAAACTTATTTTATTTAAGAGTTCCCAGCTCTAAGGGAGATTTTTTAAAACCCTCCTGGAAGCGGGGTCGGATCCAATTTTTTGAAAATATGACTCCAAATAAGTGCACAATTCATTTAAGACTACCCAAAAACCAAGCATTTTTGAGCATTTTTTTAAGATCATCTTCAAACCTGAAATTAGAATTTTTTAAAAATACTCACAAAAACAGTTTTTTTTAAGGCTAAAACAATTTTGTTTCAAAGATTTTTTTAATTGTTAAGCTTAAATGAACCAATTGCATGCCTGCAAAATTTATTTCGAAAAGAAAATATAAAAAGGGCCTGAGAAAAACAAATAACAAAAATGCGTTAAAATTCCATTTTATTTTGGTTTTAAAAATACTGCATCTTTGAATCCCTATTATTTGAAAATTAAAGAGTGTACATAAAAAACTGTTTTATATGTAAAAGAGGCGACAATTTTCTATGCATATCAAACAAAAAATATTTCGAAAAATGAAAATAAAAAATCACCCAATGTCCGGAATTTTGTACTAGACGTTCCACTGTGCGCCGCCGCCGATTGAAGGTGCGCGAGATACCTAAAGCAGTAGGCATTTTAAAAGACTCCGTGGGTCATATCCTCCATGAAAATTTGGGCATGATAAAGCTGTCAGTGTGATGGGTGCCGCGTTTGCTCACTCCGGACAACAAGCGCAACCGTGACACCACGCCCAAATTGGTCGAATTGCACTACAAACTGCTGCCCCATCCACCCTATTCTCCAAATTTGGCCCCGTGCGACTTTTTTTTATTTGCAAACTTGAAAAAAATCACTCGCTGGGCAGAAATTTGTGTCGTATGAGGAGGTCTTCGTCGCCATGGAGGCCTACTTTGCAGATCTCGGGAAAACCTATTTTTCGGATGGGTTAAAGAAGTTGGAGCATTGCTGGATCAAGTGTATCGAGCTACAAGGAGACAATCTATGTCATGAAATAAATCGCGACTTTTCTATAATTTTTTTTTCCTTTTTGTAGGCTAAGTACTTATCGGACTGCCCTCGTATGTATACTGACTTTTCAAAAGCATTTGATAGAATTAGCCATAAACTACTTTTGTTTAAGCTAGTTTAAAAGCTATCTAGTAAATCGAGTTCAATTATATAAAACTCAGGTGTTTCTCAGGGAAGTCATCTTGATCCACTATTCTTTTTACTTTTTTGTTAATCACTTACGTAGCTTTGTTTTAGTCTCACACTACCTATCTTTTGCGGATGATTTTAAAATATACAGAAAAATCAATTCAATTTCGAATTGTTCGCAACTCCAAAAAGATCTAACTTCCTTGTCAAAATGGTGTTCGTCAAATAAGTTCGATTTTAATGTCAAAAAATGTTGTATTCTCACATTTACTAGGTCATTCAGTGCTATTTTATTTGACTACTGTATGTCCGAAAATGTTCTTCAAAGAGATTTTTAAACCAAAGGATTTTGGGAGTTGTTTTCGACTCCAGACTAGATATCGTGCCCACCATAGGTAATTCTATGCTAGGATTTTTGTTAAGGAATTTAAGTGTCCTTATTCATTTGCATCACTTCGATGGATATTGAAATACTACTCTGAAGTTTGATCTCCCTTCTACAGAAATGCGTCCAATAGAATTGATAGAATTCGTAAAAGATTTTCGAAATATTCGCTTCCTAAACTTCAATGGACCCTGCCCTAACCAACACATAAACTCGGTATGTGTTAATTCATATAAAACCTCTTGAAACTAGGAGAATATATTACTATTACAGCTCCTGCAAGAATGTTTTTCAGGGTGTACTGCCTCTTACGAGGAATTGACAAATCTTCCCAGGCTATTTCTAGTCATGAAAACTGTTGCTCAGTAGACGTTCGGAATGATAAAAAAAAGATTTTAGGTCCCCTTCATTTTTTCTAACACTGTAAGTATGTATGTATTTGAACTGTCCTTAATTCCACAAAACATAAATGAGTCTCGTTGGTAAAGATGATTTTTTTTTTTTTTTGGTAAAGAACATTGTTTTCGATTTTTTTTGATGATTTGCAAATGTTGTTGAACGCTACGAGAGTGGGCAAATTTGTCCCTGACAAATGAAAGAAAGAACCCTCTTTTCGAAATAAAATTATTTTATTTCTGAGCAGTCTCCCTTTATTTCGAAACACTTTATCCAACGTTTCTCCAATTAGTTAATGCCTCAAAATGATATGATTTTTTGAACTCTTCAAAATAAGCGTTTGTATCAACGTTTCCTTCTTCATTTATCCCAATTCCCTTACCTTCGGCCTATTTCATCTAATTTTTCTATTGCGATTGCGTTGCCCTGATGGAAAATGAACTATTTTCTTCGCCAAGTGTGCTACTTTTTGCTTTATATCGACTTGGAATAGATCCAGTAACTCAGCGTAATATGCGCCGGTGATTTTTATATCCTTTTCAAGGTGGTCGATGTGAATAACACCGTTCGCATCCCAAAAAACTGTCCCCATGACCTTGTTTGCTGACAAACCCACCCTGATTTTTATCGACTTTGATTCATCAATAGAAGTCTATTGTATCAATTGTCACTTGGACTTTTAAGGGTTGTGGTGAATCCATGTTTCATCAACAGTTATAAAAATGGCGAAAAAACTCTTAAACACCCGGGTAGAATTTTCGACTCGATAATGCCAAGGCCCCAGCTAGTTTTTCTTAGTTTCAATCATGGCCCTACCGAGCAGTATCTAGCTTGTCCCTCGCTAATTTGTTAATGCTCTGTATATAATGGGCCTTGCTAGATGTTCCTATATGGGCCCTAGATGGGTCTTCACAAGTAGCACAAGAGCTACGGCAATTCTTAAAAAATTATTAGAAACAAAAAAAAAATTTTTTTTTTTTATTATTGTTGTTTATTTTTATTTTTTCTTTGCCTCCCTATATTCGACTCTTAAGTGATTTTTTGCTGGAATGAAATAATTTTTTTTTTTTTAATTTACCTCCACTGAGATTCGAACCCGAGTCCTCTCGCTTGCCGTGCTTGTGCGCTACCTATTGCGCCACTGTGATATATAAAATATCGTGTCTCAAAGTGCTACTCAAATAACTCTCTTTTAATTATACTGTTTAAAAGACTTAAATACGTATTAAAGTATCTGAAAAATACCGATTTAGGACCAAAACAAAAAAGTTATGTTTTTAGAAGGATAATGGATAGCCTTTTATAGAGACATATGTATAGGCACATCTAGGATACATCAAGTAAAAACTATATAGCCCCAGTATAAGTAAAATCTGAGAACGCCTATAAAGAGGCGACACTAGCTAAGGCCAATATAACGCCCAGATACAATTCCTTATCCAGGCTACACCAAGTAAAAACTATCCAGGTCCCTTGTAGTTTATTTGTTACAATGCCAATAAAGAGGCGATACTATCTATAGCCAAGATATCGCCAAGAAAAAGTTTCATATCTAGGCTACATCAATTTAAAAATATCTAGGCCCAGTCTAAGATACTCCTGGAAAAGCCAATAAATAGGCAGTTCTAGCCAGGTTCAATATAAAGCCAGGATAAGCATAAATTAGTCAAGATCCGCCAGGCTTGCATCTGTCTAGGCCCAGCATAGGATTTACTATATAATGGCCAATCTAGCTAGGGCCACGCTATTCGATAGTGTTTCCTAGATAATTTTCTACCCGGGCATCGACAAACACTCCTTTAAAGTTGTCAAAAGATTGCTTTTTTAATCGAATGGGAGCAAACACAGCACCCATCTTACGGAAAGTGTTTCAATGTCGAAACCTTTATTGTAAATTCGAAATCACTGATCCATGTGATAAGCCTGTGGCCTCTTCAAACTCGCGCACCTTCAATCGCCGATCGTCGATTATCAGACCGCGGTTTATCTTGACCATTTTTGGTGTGATGACCTAAATTGGGGCATTGGGTGACCAGAACGTTAGGCGTCACTTGTGCTGAAACGACCACACCGAAGTTGAGTAAACCACTGGTGAATGGTTCAAATCGATTTTGAAGAGTCCCCATAATATTTGTCAAACTTTTATTTAGTTTTCGTGATGGTTTGAATGAAAAATAAAATGCACGACTAGGTCGCACGAACTTGCTACTATGTAAACGACTAAGAATTTCAAAAATGAATGTTATTAGAGAAACTGTTCATAACAATAAAATTCATTTTTTAAATGACTAAAAAAAACTTCTTTAGTAGTTAAAGGTAAGAATAGGATGCCAAATATAGATTTACGCAAGAACAAAAATTGTAAGTCTTTGTAGTGGTTTCTTAAAAAATAAGGTTTTATATAAGAAAATTCTAAAACATTTTTAAGAAAAAATGTTGGTACGCCAATTTGAATTTTTTATTATTGTATGAATAAAAATTAAATTTACAAAAAAAAGTATTGACCCGTTTTCGAGATATTGAATATTCAAAAAACAAAAAATTGATTTTTTTTTTTTCAAAAATTCAAAAAAATATTTTTCTTAAAGTTTTGAAATTCAATGTTTTTTAAACTTTTTAGAAGCTTCTTTCTACGAAATTTCATCAAAATCCGTTGTGCTGATAATGAGAAATTCAAATTTTCAAATCGTTCTATGGTAGGTACAGTCAGTAACATCTCGTTTTCAAATTTTTTTTATTAAATTACAGACATTAAAAAATAATAGAAAGAAAAAAAATTTAAGCAAAATTCTCGGAACCTTATTCGAGAAAAATACGATTTTCGAAAACCATTTTTCAACATTTGTACGGAGGGTACCGTTATTTTTAGATAAAATAAATTTATTTTTCTCATATCTTGTAGATTATTTTTCCAAACCTTTATTTATCAAGTTTTGAAAAAATCGAGCATGGGGTTTTCGAAATATTGTGCTTTGAAAAAAAAAAAAAAATTTTGAAAGTTTTTTTAAAAATCCCAAATTTTTTTTTTGTAAAATTTGAATACACAATAATATTCAAACTACTGGGAAGCTTTAGCATAAAAAAAATGAACAAAATCGGTGGTACCGGTTTTGAGAAATTCAAAAACAAAAAAAATGGTCCCAAGGGGGTACCAAAACTACTCATCATCAATCATCAAAAAATATCCGGGGGTAAAAAATTAAAATCCATATCTACCAAGTTTGAAGAAAATCGACCGAGCCGTTTAGGTGTAATCATCAAAAAATATCCGGGGGTAAAAAATTAAAATCCATATCTACCAAGTTTGAAGAAAATCGACCGAGCCGTTTAGGTGTAATCGAACAGACAGACAGACAGACAGAATTGCGAGACCCACTTTTTTTGTCTTCGCTATCATCGAAATGTCAACTTTGATCAAAATCTCAAGTTAGATTTTTTTTTACGAATGCATACCTTGCCTTATAGTACCTATAAGTCGCAAGTAAAAAAGATGAACAATATGGCGATTTTTCAATCGTAAGGGGGGGAATGAAAACAAGAATATCGAGGAAGGGCCGGATTTTCGTATTTAAGGTTTAATCAAATAATCCTTATCCTCGTCAAAAGTTTATATTTCGGCCACGCCATACTCTACTACATCCTTTCTCTTTGAACTCAATCTAAATTGGATGACTCCGTGAGAATATTCACTATTCGGCGCATAAGTTCCATTCACAAGTTCAAACGAGTTATGGTATTGATACCATGGCGCACTTCAGCGCTAATTGGTCCACTGGGCTAGACTGCTAGTGGTTGCCATTTCTACCTACCTACTTTCATATTTAGATCTGCTCTATTATACTAAGGTCTTCGTAAAATTGATCAAAGCATGAGGAGCATAAAACTTTCTTGTCTGCTTAATTTAATTTTTGTTGAAACAGTGACATCAATTTCTTCATATCTTACTTAGAAAAGTCATGAAATCAACTTTCTGAATTACTCTTATTTAGTTATGATGTTCCTCAAGGATCCATTTTGGGACCATTTCTTTTTTTCGACATGTGTAAATGAAATGCCACTGTAAAACCTATAGGAATTCACAAAAATATACTGATTATGTTCGAAGTTGTGTAATAGTAATAATAAAAACCTAACTTCAATATCCGAGTCTGGTATCAGCCCTACAAAGACAAAATGCCTCAACCAAATGATCCAAAATAGTCCACCCAAACGTTAAGATGCTTTGTTACAATTTTAATTGCCAGTGGCCCCACAATCGCTAGATTGTTCTTTTTCGTAAACCTTGAGGCTCAACGCAACGGAGCCTTAAACAGAATAGTTTCTGATTTCTGAAATTGTATTTTCAACTACCACTCATCGTAATATCGCTTAATCTTGTCGAAATCACGCTTCAAAAGAATACTGATGACAACGGCTTTTGGAGCGGCTCTGTACGCTATTAGATTGTCGGTATAAGCGATTTCTGAATTTAGACTACCTAACAGATTGCAGGTGTAAAGGCTGAATAGAATCAGCCAGTTCAGCGCTCCTGGCTGACGACCTGTTTTATATATCAAAAATTGTGGAAAAAGCTACTTTGAACAATAGTGGTTGTTATACAGAGTCAGTCAGTTTTCGATAGGACTTTCTCACAATACGGTGCCGAATGCCTTCATCAAATCATCCAGACAAGTAGCAACACACTGTATCTTAGATTTCTTCCATTGGATATCAGATAACAGCAGCATGAATTGTGTCATGTCCCACCTTAAGACTGAACTGAGTATCACTCTTGAACAGATTTCTATCAATAATTTTTTCGAATACTTTACTGATACTCGAAAGAAGACCTATTCTCCAGAAATTCGCCGAATTGGTAGTGTCCTTACCCTTTTTCGGGAAAGGATGTACCAATACTTCCGAAGGCAGACGTGGTAGTAAAACGTTGAAATACCATTGACTCCTGCTTATTGCTTTTTCTTTAATGAATCGAAAACGAACTGGAGCTTCAACTTCGAAACTAACAGGCAATTGAATCCGCTTCACTCGGTAATGGTGTTTGTCAAGTGATCTTCATTGAATCTTTTCAAAGTGCGGTTCTCCGATCGCCATTGCTTCATGTTGTTTTGAAAATAGAAGTGTTGAAGCAGAGCTCTGTTTTCTCTAGGTCATGTTTTTTTTTTGTTTATAATTCACACGAGCTCAATGGTATATTGTGAGATTGTGAGACCCTTACAATGTTCATAGCTCAAGCGATGAGGAAATTAGGCTGGAGATAAAGGATGTGTTGATGAACAACTGTTTTTGACGGTAATTATACTCGATCATGAACTGGTGAGAATTCCCAGCGAAACGGGTATCACAGGTGAACTGATTTTGGGGAGGAATGCAACTGGCCACTTCGAGTGCGCATTGCTTGTGAAAGAAGCAATAAAGCAAGGAAATACATGAAACATCCCGCCGCTGCTCAAGAGATAGGAATGGATTCCTTCATAATTCTGCTTCCTATCACTTTTAACGCTGTATTATGTATTCAGCTAGCTAATTGAGTTCTAAAACAGCAAATTCGTCATTTATCAATTGATAATTGCACATTGTAATATGGGGTATACCATGAACTACAAAAGCAAGTTCGTGTGACTCAATTAGACACATTAATTTTGTATTACCCTTTAAACCTTTTTAACTCCACCTGATGGAATTATGCGGAATACGAGTAAATACGAAATAATTGCACTTGCAACTTATCAGTTATCACAAAGGATTCCACACAATTTAATTAATTTATTCCGACAATTGTTCATGATGCAGCTTCTGTTATAATATTTAATACCTGATTATTTTTGTATTCATGTGTACATATCATTTTTAGAAGAATGACCATGGATTGAAGCCTCCACTTTATCCAGCGGAAACAGATTGCATTATGGATTGTTTTAATTAAAAATAACGAATGCACAAGCACGAATCATGAAATATTTACATCATCGATATCGGTTTCGGTATCGATGAATATCTTAAAGTTAAAATCAGCCCTTTTCTCTTGGGGTGCGAAATATCGAAATATTTCACTACTTCTACTTTGCTCATCTGAGATTTGAGTTGTGCAATTGCGAGGTGAACAATTTATGAGTCTTTCAACAATTCCATCCCACTTGTTCTATAAATAAATAAATAACAATTCCCTGAAGAAAAGGAAATCCAATAAAAAGAAGTCCGCCGTCAACAAAAAACCAGAAGATTTTTTTCGTTTTTTGTTTGAGTGAAATTCATTGCAACCGAATTAATAATAAATTATTTTATGGTCGCAGAGCACCGCGCCATTGAGTTTGTTGTCGCTGGTGACATTTTGTAATATATTTTTCAAACCCCCACAAAAAAACATCCTTCCCCAATCGGGTGTTTTAAGAGCAACTGAAATTCCTTAAATTTTGTATCGTTCTTCTTCATTTCTGTGAGTTTTCATCATTTATTTTGAAATCAATGTCAGTTGGTATCTGCTGACGGAGAGAATAATGTTGTGACATTTTGGTTAAGGAAGGGCTTGAGTTTGTAGTTTCATTCAAAAATTATCCGACTCGTTTTGGGTATCCTCCTTATTTTCTCTCCAAATCCAGTTTAGATGGTAAATATATCAAAACGTCATGGTAGCGGTCAATGTGACGCGACAGAAGACATAAAACCGACTTACCAGACCATCCTCTCTCGAGTCGACGATTAACATACAAATTGTATGTGTATTTTTTTTTTAACTCTTAACGACGACAAGCCAATTACGAAATAAAACGACTGGAAAATTAATTAAGTAATGTACGAGTAGAATTTGGAGATGAATTGAATTAAAAGGGACTTCTAGACCAGACGCGAAAAGGATGTTTAATTAGGTTTTTTTTTTTGGCAAATAGAATTCTCCAACATGAGTAGTTAAATCGTGTGGGTTTTTAATGAATTGAGAAAAAAAATTAGCTTTACCAAAAAATGGGGTTCGTCATGCTTAGAATCCGGAAATGGTTTACCTGGTTTTGAACTATTTATACATATAGTGCTATGCTACCTAACTTGTTAATTAATTGAAATATCAATTATGTTGGAAGAGGAATCCCAAACTTGCAATTTGTCTAAGTCGAGCTAAAAGGGCGAAAAAAAAACTCGTTTGAAATTGAAATTCAGAAACGCTTTGAAATGTAAGTAGAATTTTTTTATATTTTTACAATTAGAATACATTTTTTTAATATAAATAATTTTGTTCACAACAAATTTTTGCATAAAATTTCACGGAAGGTTAGAACATGTAGATTGAGTCTAGATAAGAAATAAAATTATAGAACATGAAGATTATTCCCCCTTTTAGAAGGTAGGGCAAAAAATATTCAACTATCAATCCTTTTATTTTTTTTAATTCAAAGAAATGGGAAGGTGGGTCAATAAGTCCTCGAAAATTTTTCTTTGTCAAAAAGCATTTTTCAAAGAATTTTCAGACATATACATATGTATGTCAAAAACTCATACGAGTAGTTTTCTTGTGGTAGCTATTTTATATATGTAGATGCTTACGCGAATCAGTTAAAATGAAATAAAATGCACGACTGGATAGCACGAACTTGCTCTAATGTAAAAGTACTTTGAAATTTAAGATACATTTTATAAATATAAAACATGGATTTAATGAGACAATAATGTTCAAATGCATAAAATTGCAGTTTGATTTTCCAGAAAAGTATGAATTTATGCAAAAAAATCGTTTTATTATATAAATAAATTTTTTATATAAGAAATTTCTTTAATATTTTTCAAGAAAAAAATGTGGGATGCGAATTTTAAGTATTTAATAATATTGATTTTAGGAAATAATTTAAAAAAATAATCGTGCACAGATTTTGAAGATATAGATTTTTCAAAAAAAGAAATTTTCAAGAAAACCCAAATATATTTTTTCCAATATTACAATATTATTTTAAAGTTAAGGGGACTCCTGCTAAAAATGTTTGGTAACAATCGTTAGAGCCGTTAATGAGAAAGTCAAAAATCAACAAAAAAAAAAAAAAAAAAAAAAACGGTTTTATGACAGGTAGGTTTTATGAAATGTAGTCCATGTTCATAATATCACACTTATTTTTTTTTTATCAAGATCGTTAGAGCCGTTTTCGATTTAAATAAGATTTTGCATTACGGGTGTATGGGGGGTACCGTTAGTTTTGGAGCTAAAAACAAGTTTAAATTTCCCCTCTAGAGAATCACCGAAAACCCTCAAGTACCGAGTTTGAAGAAAATAGCTCCAGTGGCTTAGGCTGTAGATCGAGGTACAGACATACAGACATACAGACGAAATTGTCGGACCCACTTTATTCGTGTTCGCTATTATCGTAATGTCAAAGTCAAGGATTTCTAAAAGACTCTCTAACTATTCTTTTGTCCAGCAAATTTGTTGTTTTTTGGGGCGTCTTCTTTTTTTTGGTAGATTTCGCTTCTTAAGCACCTAGCAACAACAGATCGAGATCGTTGAAGAGCATTTGCAATAAAACTGCATGTTTTGCCTTTATATCTTAGTTGGAGGATCAAACGCCGTTCTTCTTCAGTGCACCTTCCAGCGTCCCATTATTAAAAAATTATTGAACTTTAGACACTTAAACACAAAACTTACGTTAAACTGATGATTTGCAAATTAAAAGGTCCTTTTCCGATAAATTGTGACGTAACTTTTCATTCTTCTTCTTGTAAGAAACTATTCCTTTCCTCCCATACCTGTGGAAAGCCTAACTATTTTGATGATTTGTGCTGCTCTCCTAGCTGCTTTGTTATAGATGTAGTTGAAAGTATTAAATATTTGGGAGTTACAATTGATAGAAACCTTAACTGGAAAACTCATGTGGATGAACTTAAAAAATATACCTTGGCTGTAACACGCAAGCTATATTTACTAAAACCACATTGCTCCAGTAAAATACTTTCAGTGGTATATTATGGACTTGCACACTCAAAATTACAGTATGGCCTAGCATCTTGGGGTGGGGCGTATAATGCAACAATTGGTGTTCTAAAAACAGCACAAAAGCATATGATAAGGATTATTTACAAAGCTGATAGATTGGCTCCCAGCTGGCCTCTTTTTAATAGTCTTCAGATTTTACCAATAAACCATCTATACATCTATAAGGTCCTCAAAGTATTTTTTTTACGGAGTGGTTACAGTACAACCCTCAGGAGTTCAATTTCGTACAGTTTAAGAGTAAATAGCTTCGGGTTTGTTCATATTCCATTTTGTAATAAAACTCAATTTTCGAAATTCTATACAGCGACTGCACCTAAGCTCTTTAATAAATTACCGCAAGAAATAAGGAAATTGAGAACCTTGGCCTTTTTCTTAAAAAAAGTAAAAAAATGGCTTTTTAGTCTAGATAATTCTGCAGTCAAATTATTACTTAGCTCTACTTAGTTCATTTAATTTATATACATATATACATATATACAAAAAAAAAAAAAAAAAAAAAAATTGTACATTTGGTTTTTGTTTATTTATTTATATTTTCTTTCATTCAATTTGCATTTTTAATTTTGATTTTACATTTTTAATTTTTCTTAATTTTCTATATTACCCCACACACAATCGTTAAAAAAAAAAAAAAAAAAAAATGTAATGGTCATTCGCCTCTAGCCACTTTGTGTGCTACAGAATGACTTCCATTTATTCTTTTAATAGGTAATTATATACATATATATATTTTGTCAAGATGTTAATTTAAATATTCTTTTCTAATATTTTATTTTGCATTATTAATCCTTTATTTTTAACATTTTGCTTGTAACTGTATATATTAACTGAATAAATTAATTAAATAAAAAAAAAAAAAAAATTTAATAAAAACGAAAAAGACCCGAAATAATACAAATCTACAAAGCACTCTTGTTTTTTGAGCATTGTAAATCCTACATTTGTAAGTAAAACTAACGGTACATTGCAAGTGATCATCATTATTGATTGGTAGCACTGGAAATATTTTATAGTCAAGTCAATGAAAATTCGTATAGATATCCAATGAAAAAGGTTTAAGGCATAAATTCTGTTATGATAAGGAAACAAAACTATTCACTCTTATTATTATTTTGGCCACCACTGTATATCGCAAGTAAAAAAGTGAGTTTTAAAGCTCACTAAGCACTATTTTTACGGGAAAAAATAATGGGGACTCTTCACCATTGATTTTAACCACACTGTGTGCTCGTTCCAGCACAAGTGACGCCGAACGTTCTGGTCTCCAAATGACCACACCAGAAATGGCCGAGAGAAACTGCGATCTGCGAGTGAAGGTGCGCAAGCTTAGAGAGACCACAAGCTTATCACATGGATCAGTGATTTTAATTTTACATAAATGCTTAGACATGAAAAAGCTTTTGCGAAAGATGGTTACCACGTTTGCTCACATTCGACAATAAGCGCAATCTTTGAGATGAGAACTTTAAAGAAGTGCTTGGCGATGTTTAAGAAAACTTCGACCGAGTTTTTCGCACTGTTAAAACTGTTGGTGAAACATGGAGACCAGAGACCATGACACAGTCGAAACAAGAGACTTCTGGTGAATCGAAGCCGAAGAAGGCCAAGGTGAGTTTGTCAGCAAACAAGGTTATGGCAACAATTTTTTGGTGTGCATTAGGTGTTATTAAAATGGACTGGGTCGCACGAGCTTGCTCCTATGTAATAGACTAAGAATTTTAAAAACGAATGTTATTAAAGAAAACTGTTCATAAGAATAAAATCAATTTTTACAATTCTTTTAGTAGTAAGAGAAAAAACAGAATAATGTGCAAATATGAATATATGCAAGAACAAAAATTTTAAGTCGTTGTAGTGGTTCCTTAAAAAAATAAGCTTTTATGTACAAAATTTTTAAAACATTCTTAAGAAAAAATTTTGGTACGCCAACATTAAGTTTTTATTATTGAATGAGAGTAAAATTTCGAAGAAAAATATCAAGCCCTTCTTGAGATATCGAATTTTCCAAAAAAAAAAATACTTTTTTTTTCCAAAAATTGAAAAAATAATTTTTGTTTTAAGTTTTGAATTGCAATATTTTTTAAACTTTTAAGGAGCTTCTTTATAAAAAATTTCATTAAAACCCGTTATGCCGATAATGAGAAATTCAAAATTCGAAAAAATCGTTCTATGGTAGGTACGGTCAGTATTATCTAGATTTCAATTTTTTTTTATTAAATTATAGATCGTAAGAATTAATCGAAAGAAACAAAAATTTTAGCAAAATTCTCGGAACCGTTTTCGAGAAAAATACGATTTTCGAAAACCATTTTTTAACATTTGTATGGAAGGTACCATTAGTTTTAGATAAAACAAATTTTTTTTCTCAAACCTTGTAGATTATGATAAGAAACTTTTATTTATCAAGTTTGAAAAAATCGAGCATGGGGTTTTCGAAATATTGAGTTTCCAAAAAAAATTTTTGAATCATTTTTTAAATCCAAAAAATAAAAAAATCAAAATTTGAATATGTAATAATATTTAAACTTTAGAGGAGCTTTAGCATAAAAAAAAAATAATTTAAATTGGTTGTACTATTTTCGAGAAAATCAAAAACATAAACAAATGGACCCAGGGGGGCTACAAAAATAAGAATTTTGTGGAAAATTTTTTTCAACCATTACCTAGTTTTAACTAAATGAAGTTTTTTTAAAAAAATTCTGTGGGACAGTTTTTGAGAAAAAAGAAATATTTATAAAATTTCGAAAAAAAAATTGTATGACAGGTACCGTTATTTTTGGTCTTAAACAAATAAGAAAAACACGTGTGGGGGAAAAAATTAAAACCCATATCCACCAAGTTTCGAGAAAATCGGCCGAGCCGTTTAGGCTGTAGTCGAACAGACAGACAGAATTGCGAGACCCACTTTTTTAGTCTTCGCTATCATCGTAAAATCAATTTTGATCAAAATCTCGAGTCCGAATTTTTTTACGAATGCATAACTTGCCTTATAGTACCTATAAGTCGCAAGTAAAAAGGTCGTTTTAACCAGGACAACGCACCTGCTCAGAAAATTCGATGAGGTAGGTTAAGAAACTTCTTCCTTATAGAGCATATTCCTCAGATTTAGCTTCCTGCGACAATTTATTTTTTCATACATGAAGAAATGTCGTGACGGTAAGGGAATGAGGTTTATCAAGAGGTCATCGTTGAAACAAACGCTTATTTTGACTGGTTTGTGGTGTATTGGGAGAGCCCGCTGACTTACAAAAATTCCATAAACAGAAGTCTAACGGGGTCAAATCGCACGATCTCGGTGGTCAATTCGTATGGCTTCCTCGTATGGGAACCATTTGCGGAAAACGCTGGTTCAAAATGTCCATTTTGGCACGGACAATGATGCAAACAACGCCGTCGTGAATCAAAAAAAAAAAAAAAAAAAAAAAAAAAAAAGTGTTCATGTCATCCTATTTGGGCGGCAGGAAATTGGTTATCATCGACTTAGATCATTGGCAGTTGACGGTGATGGCGTGGGCAACGTCGTTCTCAAAAAAATATGCACCAATGATGTCGCTAGCGCCAAAAATTCAAATTGACAAACAGTCACTTTCTCTTGATGCATTGCAATACGATAGATCTCGTGTGGATTGTGATCGTTTCAGATTCGACAATTTTGCTTGTTGAACTCAATCATGCAGAAATGGGCCTCGTCGCTGAATATTATTTTTCAACGGAAATTCTGTTCAACTTCCAAACGCTTGAGAACCCAGTTAGCGAAGGCAAGTCGGTTTCTATGTTCCTTAATTCTGAGCTCGTGGGTCAGATGAATTTTGTATAAGTATATGTAAGCCTAAAGCGGTGAAATTTTCGGCAGATCTTTGATTACGCTGATGTACGGGTGTTGTGCGATTGTTCACAGAACCGGTCGATTCGAATTTTTTCACCACGTTGCGTATAGTCGTCTCGGAAAAATGGTTATGGAGACCTAAAAATAGGCGAAGCCTGCTTAGTGTTGCTCGAACAGAAGACTCACTTTCATAAACCAACTTAATCATTTGAACATGTTAAACGCTGTAATTATCTATGCTGAAATGGCAACACTTAATGAGTGGCAGACAATATTTGACAGATACATCTTCAACAATATGGCCGCAATCACCTGTCAGAGTTCGGTAATCCCTATTAGAAAATCCTTTATATCTCCAACTGATGCATTAATGTTAGACTCATTTCTAATCATGTTCGAAATAAAAAGCTTTGTCAGAGAAAACCTAAAAAAATCAAAGATTAATATTTTTTCCGCTGAAAACCGTTTTAATTTACAAGCTTAATTTTTTTTGCTAAAAAAATTATTTGCAAAGAAATTAAAAACAAGTCGAAAAGTAATTAATCTGTTTTCGAAATGATTTCCTCCTCACAATCGAATTCTGGGAATAATTTTCCTACGCAGTACTTTATCCCTTTCGTTTCAAGTTTGTCCTGTAATCTCCATCCAATGGGAAGACATTTAATTTGAAACTTTTCTATCTTGTGCGACATTTTGTTTCTGTGCTACAAACCGAAACTTCTAATCTGGCACTACTCAAACTACCAGAAAACTTTAATCAAAGCAATAAATCTCCAATTCCTATTTTCGAAGGAGTCCCATATCCCATACCGAAAACTTCTTTCTCCCTAAAGGTCATGTAACAATGATGGTTTCCCTTTATTTACCGCAAATAAAATACTGATATTAATTTCCCCACTCTGAATTCTTAAATGTCAAACCCATATTGAATGAAAAAAATGTAAAAAAAAGTATCTCAATAATCCATCAGAAATATATGATTTTTAAAATAACTCATATTGAATTTCTGCAACCCATTCGAAAGGATTTAATGCAATCGTGGGCCCAGAGAAGACCACACACACTTATGTCCACATGAAGCAAAGAAGATTAAACTCACCCCCTTCGGAACGTGATATCCACCAATGACCGCATCCGATTGGAGACTCCTTCCATTCGCAATAACCACAGGGTACATTCTGTGAAATCCAAAAAGGAAACAAAATATCATCATTATTTGTTTTGTCCCCTCATCATAATGGACATTCTGCCTCTGCCCACACGTACGAACCTTAAAGTCTCCTTAATGCATGCCCGCAAATATGGCATCCGTTCCAAGACGTTTTGATTTATTTCCGCCTCCCGTTTAGGAAATATTGACTTAAGCTCTTCGAAGAGTAATTCTTGTTTATCGGGGTTCTTGCTCAACTGATAGATTGTCGAAGAAGCTGCCACTGAAGTCTGTATTGAGTATGGGAAAAGCAGAGGAGGTGATATGAGAAAAATACTTTGCCGATTCCAAAACCCACCGTATCCACTCCAACTAAAAATAAATCGAGCGCAAGAATGGCGGCCAATTTGCGATTGCCGGTCTTATTAACAATTCGTTCGACAATCGAAATATCGGCCTCGTCTCTGGCATCCGACTGGTTGTGGGTCTTGTCCATGGTCAAACTGATGTTCTTCATGCAGATCCTGGGTGGGCGAGATGGCAGTGATTATGTATGACCAAACATTTCATTCAATTGAAGAAAATGTTTACGAATCGATAGATGCAATAAACTCACTCTGTGAAACTGTCAAGAGCCGCCACGAAGGCACGGTACGCTTTGGTCGGATAGAAACGCCAAATTGGCATTCGCAGTTCGAGTTCGGGCACTGCCCAGAAGAACGTATTGATTGCATTGATTATTTTTTGGGAATCCTCATTTGCATTTGGACTTCCTGCGGGGGATAAACATCCGAGGCGGGTGTCCAATGAAACTCGACCGACAGCTGAAAGCACAGAGAGGTTTTTATTTGGAACAGTTTTTGAGTGGGGAGGGAGAGGGGATTGAATTGCACTTTTGATTGCGATTCTACTTTTCTTTTTGGAAAATTTTGATTACATTCAAGTGCCCATTTGTAGAGTTCGTGCAGGAAATTTCCGGGTAGTTCGTCATTCTCGTTGCGCATCTCATGGATTCTGGTTTTGGAGAAAAAAAATATATTTTTTTTGTTAATTAAACAATTTTGTGGTGTGGGCGTGTGTGTGTGTAGAGTTTACCTTGTCATGAATTCCGACGCAATTTCATTAAGTGCAGGAATGTACTTCTTTGCTGTGTTGGGCTGCAGGAGGATGTGCTGAACTTCCTGACGAAATGTTTCCCATGTTTTTCCGTGACTTTTATTTTGTATTTAAATATAAAATAAAGAAAATGGAAATTTTTGTATATTAATATGTTGATTTTTATTCTTTTGTTGAATTTTTTGGACATACACTCCAATTAAGCCAGCAACGTCACCGAAAAATTCTCGACGAAGTTGTCCTTTGTAGTGCTTCAGGGATGGCATTGAGGGTCTGATGGGAAAGAAACAAATTTTTAATTGTTTTTTTTTAACTTGCAACATATATTTTTGTGTGGGCATTGCGGTACAAAATTTTATTTTATTGTTTCTTAAAAATACAGATTGTAGTTCTCCAAAGGGAATATCATGAAATTCAAATAAAGAATTAATTAATTGTGCGCTTCCCAGGATATACATAAGTAAATAAAATGCACGACTGGTTCGCACGAACTTGCTCTTATGTAAAATACTAAGAATTTCAAAAATGAATAATACAAGAGAAAAACAAAACAAAAAAGCATAAAATTCAAAAATAAAATTCAATCAACAAATCGAAAACCATTTTTAGCATTTATATGGAGGGTACCGTTATTTTTGGATACAAAAATTTATATTTTCTCGCACTTTGTAGATTATATTAAAAAAAAAATTTGTGAAGTTGAAAAAAAAAATCGAGCATTGATCATTGAAATATTGAGTTTAGAAAAAAAATTGAATTTTTTTTTAAAACTCCAAAAAAAAATTTTTGAAAATTTTAATACACAGTAATATTCAAACTTTTGGAGAGCTTTAGCAAAAAAAAAATGATCAAAATCGGTTGTACCGTACCGGAGCACTATGGGACCAAATGATGAAATCCACCTCAAAAATGGTTTTGGTGAATTTCGTAATTTGAAAAATCTAATGATGGGATTATATAGTAGAAATAGAGTTCTTCCAAACACAGTAAATTTTTTGTATCTTACTTTTGTTCTAGGTACCTAAAATTACCGTTAAAAATTACATTTCGATATTTTTATTTTTTAGAATTATTAGAAGTGAAAGTTTGAAGTCAATTATTTCGTATTTTTCTGGACAGAATGTAAAAGTATTATACATTTGAAAAACCCAAGCCCTCTTCTTTACAAAACAGTTATACTTTTTTAATTATTTTCACCAGTAAATTAATAAGAAAAAATGAGTAAGGTGCAGTATCTTTTTCAGTTTTTGTTTTCAATTGAAGTTTTCTCTGTTAGCTCTGGCTGCCTCCGTTTAGTTAATGGCTCTTTAGTATTTTAAAAATATTCTAAATTTGGAAGAAAAAATAAAAACTTTCGCATTTTCATGCATTTTTGTTTAAGAAGAAAAAACGTATGATGAGGAAGAAAAATAAGTTTTTAGAATAAAAATTCGTATTCTTATAACTTTATTGTTAAGTGATGAAAAAAAATTAAAATTTGGCAAAAATGTGGTACCTTTATTGATGCACATAAGTGTGTATTCCAAAAAGTTTTAGACCATTATTTTATTACTTTTAGCTCAAAATTAAAAAAAAAAAATGTTATTTTTTGTCAAAAGTTAAAAAATATAACTGTTAAAACATGTGCAACACATTTTCATAAACTTCATATAAGTGACTATGTTTCCACAAAATTTATAAGTTTTTATAAGTTATTTCCAATATTATTAAAATTCAAAACTTTATTTTTAGAATAAAATGTTTTTTGTTTTCCAATTTTAAACTTCCTTTTTTTTACCAGAAGCAACAACAAAAGCATGCGAAAAGAGTCTAAAAGGTGATAGAGTTGGGATGGGACATCCAAATTGTTGTTGTAACATTAATTAATCAAGAGGCAAAATTCATAGATAATGTATAATGAGATCATTACTAAGCTTTTATTCTCAATAAAGCATTTGAAGGACTCTGATTAAATTTAAAATATTCAAGATCAGCTACGAGGAAGATATTCTACACACTTTATTATATACATACATCTGATCCGCATATATCTAGTCTGGGAAAATCAAGAACAAAAAATGATACCAAAGCATTGTTTGACGAGTCTAAAGAACTTTTAGACATTAATTAATATACCTAGTAATAGGTGTAATTTTGAATTCCTGTTTTTTTTTTTTGTCTTAAGGGCGAAAAACTTTCATATATCAAAAAGGGGTGTGGCAGTCCACGGATTTTACTAAAAATAAATCTCACATAAGCTCACTTCTACATATACAAATTTAATTTAAAATTATGCCTTCTTTTATTGAACTTTAAGCTGAAAATATAAAAAAAGGGGAGTGAAAGTAGGCGGGAAAGCGGGCAGAAAAAATATACATGCGATGTCTTAAGTTTAAACAACCTCAAATACAAATTTTCGGCTTCCTGTTCACTAAAAATAAGAAAATAACAAAAATCAGAAAAATATGGGCGTGGTAGTGGGCGGATTTTACAAAAACTACTTTCAAATGTTTTCACCGGTAAAAGAGAAAAACTGTACAAATTTCATCCAAATTGTTGCAATAATTCTTGCTCCAACAAATTTTTCCCATATAAATTAAACAAAATCTACAAATTTGTTATTTTATTTTATTAAAAAAAAAAATAAAATAATTTATTATATAAAACGTTATAATATTTTAAATTCTTGGTTATACAAGTATAAGTGTGCAAAATTTCAAAAAAAAATATTGAGAAACGAAAAAGTTATGGATTTTTGAGATGGTTTGCACCATTTGGTCCCATAGTGCGGCGGTAGGTACCAAAAATAATCATTTTTTTTGAAGTTTTTGTTACCCATTTTTTAAAAATCTGTGGGAGTGTTTTTGAGAAAAACAAATATTTATAAAATTTCCAAAAAAATTCGTATGGCAGGTAACATTAATTTTGGTCTTAAAAACAAGAAAAAAACGTATTGGACAGAAAAATTTAAAAACGATATCTACCAAGTTAAACGAAAATCTCCCTAGTAGTTGAACAGACAGACAAAATTTCGAAACCCACTTTTTTCGTCATCGCTAACATCGTAATGTCAACTATGATCAAAATCTCGAGTTCGATTTTTTTTTACGAATCCATAACTTCCCTTATAGTATCTATAAGTCGCAAGTAAAAAGTTTAAAACAGACACAAAGGTGAAAAATGAAAAAGATAGATACATATTGAACTTTTTGAACAATCCTAAATTTCGATTGCATTTTCATAAATTCTTTGGGGACTTTTTCGTGAGCTCGCTTTTTTCGTTTGAGCTATAAAACTGAGCTTTATTTCGCTTCTTCGTTCAAACAGTTTTTGTATTTATAATTCAGATGTGTTGACAGTGTTCATTTGAATTGCCATGGAGTGGTTGTCTGTTGGTCTGAATGTCCTCTGCAAAACTTTCGTACCCGTGATTTTAAGAAAACACGCATTCATGGTCTTAGCGAAAAATTTTCTTATTTTTGGATTATATCTTTATACAGGGTGGTGCAAAAGCAATTTCAAAATTTGAAGTGGCTATCATTTTATTATGAATTAAAAAAAAGGTTCTGTTTTCACAAAGAGTTGTGAAGATGCAAAATTGCACTTGATTTATAGTGAAATTCAAATTTCAATCTTTTTTATGAATTTTTCAGTACGGCTTAATCGTGTGACAATAATAATGTAGATTCTTTCTATTTTAATTACATGAATGGTTGTGCTCAGACCTTTTTAACATCCATGAATATTAACATTGATTCAGTGATCAATAAGACGAAACTCCTCAAAGACGATTTTTCCTACGGTCCTGATGGTCTTCCTTCTATTGTTTAAAAAAAAATGCATTGAAAACTTAACCCATCTTATCATTTCCCTTTTCCAAGCGTCTGTTACAACTGGAGTCTTTCCTAACCTTTGGAAAGATTCTTTCATAATACCTGTTCACAAAAAGAGACCAAAAATATAAATCACTAACTACAGACTTATTGCAAAACTGTCATCAATACCAAAACTCTTTTCGAGTATTATCTATGATAATCTTTTCTTTCACTGTAAGCCACTTTTTTAACCTTAAGCGCAAATCTACAACCACTAACCTTAAAGAATTTGTGTCTACTTCAATGTGTACTCTTGAAGAAAGTAAAAAAGTCGATGACAAAATATCCCATAATTTAATCTCATTTGAGCTTAAATTTCCACATTTGGTAATTTAATGGATCCATTCTCATTTAGTTAATCGACAATAAAGAGTTATATTCAGATCATGTTTATCTACATCAATCAGCGCAACCTCTGGTGTTCCTCAAGGTAGCTATCTAGGTCCGATTATTTTTGTTTTGACGTTGAACATATTCATGCTTATTTTGACATTCTCATGAATAGTCTATTCGTTAGAATGATTCTATTCCTTCGAATGAACTTTCTTAATTTTGAGATTCGAACGAATAACATTCATTTGCGAAGATAACATAAAATGAACTTCAAAAAAGATTCATTTTCATTGTCAGCTGTTTGACATTTACTATATTTCTATTTGAATTAGTATGACCGTTTTACATTTTTTTTGTTTCAAAACATTTTATAGATGTTGGATAAATAATCAAGAAACAAAATAAATAATCAGCCCTATCACAAATTCCATCGTAATCGGAACTTTTACGAATCCCGACAAAAAGCTATCATCAAATCCGTTCTGCATAAGGGAAGGTTGTCAGAGGAGTTTGAAATCCAAAGTGGCGTTAGACAAGGTTGTATATTGTCACCAATACTGTTCCTGTTGGTAATAAGTGATGTGCTGCATGCAGCCTTGTCGACTTTAAATGGAGGAATTCAGTGGAATCTGCTATCACACCTGAAACATCTAGACTACGCGGATGACGTGTGCTTACTCTCTCATAGGATCATGGATCTCCATCAAATGACAACAAGGGTGGAGAGAGAAGCCGAAACCATCGGGCTTAAGATCAATACGGCAAAAACTAAAAGGATCAGCCTTGGAACTTCCTCATCTACTCAAATAGATATTTCTGGACAACCAGTAGAGACGGTAGAGAGTTTTTAATACCTTGGGAGTATTGTCTCTACTGATGGCGGGACCGAACTAGACATAACCAGCCGAATCGGGAAAGCAAAGGCTGCGTTCGGAATGCTGTCCAAAATATGGAGAAACAACTCTATAAGCCTAAAGACCAAGCTACGACTGTTCCGCTCCAATGTAGAATCCGTGCTTCTTTATGGATGCAGTACATGGAAAGTAATACCCACTGTCACAAGAAAGCTGCAAACGTTCGTAAATAGATGTCTGCGAAACATCTTGCGGATTTTCTGGCCTAACCGTATCTCCAATGATGAACTTCATGCGAGGACAGGTCAGGAACCCATCGACTCTATAATACGAAAACGTAAGTGGCAGTGGATTGGACATACGCTTCGAAAAGGCCACGAGTGCATTGCGAGTCAAGCGATGCAATGGAACCCTCTCACGCAGCGAGGCAGAGGAGTGGGCCGACCCAGAAGTACTTGGCGAAGAACGGTCGAAGAGGAATCAGCACAACTGGGGAAGAGTTGGAGAGAGCTGAGGTACATCTCCAGAAACCGTACACGATTGCGCGTAGGAGTAGTGGAGGCCCTATGCCCCGCAAGGGGAACCACACGGACGTAATAGGTCCGAGGACCTAAGTAAGTAAGTAAGTAAATCCGTTCGTAACAGCAATTTGTATGATATTTTCCACTACGATGGATTCTGTGATAGTTTGTTTCGGGATTCGTAACGAATTTCCGATTACGATGGAATTCGTGATAGGGCTGAATACACTTTTTCATTATAAAGTAAAGTTTAACCATAAAGAACTACATATTTATTACATTTTTTGTGTCAACTCAGCTGTTTTGAAACTATTCTTAAAAAAAATAAGTTGTTCATGACGCGTTCTAAATTTTTTATTTTTTTTCGTATACACTTGGTCACACCAAAATATCAAAAACAAAAGAGAAGTGTTTGTGAAATGTCAAAACTCAAAAGCAAAAAGTGAAATCTTTGTTCAGTTGTAGTTGTCTTGTTTATATTAATTTAATTTAAATTTCTTGGATAAAAACATAAAATAATAAATAAAAATATGGCATTTGTGTTGTTTATAAATTAAGATGGTGTTGAAGAAGTGCAGAGGAGAAGGATAGTGGATGCTTTCTTTCCTTCCGTATCAACGCGGGTGGTAAAAAAAAACCCTTTGCTACCTCCGGGTTTTCTTCCATTATTTTAATTAACTTTTCCTTTTGTTCGCGGTTTTTCCAGTTGGAATGCGACCTTTTAACATAAAACAACAACAAAAATAATTAAAGTAATTTATTTTCCATGAAATAATTAAAAACTTACATGTTTTGTTGTTTACTCGACAGAAAAATTCAAACGACACAAAAATGACATTTAATTCTATTCTTTCGAATCTCAAAATTGAATTAGCTTTCGCAAATGAATGAACTTTCTATGGATTGGGTGAACTTTCGATTTGTTCGATTAACATTCTAATCGCCGAGTCTCAAAATTAAGTTTCAACGAATTCGACTCACTTTCTAACGAAAGAGAATGTCAAAATAAGCACCATTTTTTTCTGATTCCGATCTGCTAAACCACACTGATGATATTAGAATATGTAAACAAATTTAATGCTCCGACGATGCCCAATAACTTCAAACTGAACTAGACAACTTTTATCATCATCATCATCGGCTCGACAACCGGGTTCCGGTCCTGGCCTCTTTCAACAAGTCTCTCCACCTATCCCGGTCTCTAGCCGACGCCATCCAGTTGCGCACCCCAAGGCTTCGGGCGTCCTGGTCTACGCCATCTCTCCAGCGCAAGCATGGTCTACCACGCTGTCGTCTACCATAGAATGTACCACAAAGAACTTTCCGAGCAGGTTCCTCTTCGCTCATGCGAGCTAGGTGCCCTGCCCACCGGAGTCTACCGAGCTTAATTTTTGTCACGATATCTGCTTCAAGGTAGATTGCGTACAGTTCATGATTGTACCGTCTCCGGAATCGTCCTTCCTCACATACGGGGCAAACAATTCTCCTTAAGACTTTTCTCTCGAACGCAGCTAAGAGGTCGGAGTGCCTTTTGCTAAGCACCCAAGTCTCGGATCCATATGTGAGTACTGGCAGGACCATGGTCCTGTACAGCAGCAGTTTTGAAGTTATGGTGAGATTTCTGGATTTGAAGAGCTTTGACAGACTATAGTAGGCTCTGTTGGATTTGAGAAGCCGCCCGCGTATTTCTTCTTCTATATTGTTATCGGCTGCTACTATTGACCCAAGGTATTTAAAGGATTGCACCACTTCAAATTCGTGCTCCGCAACCTTGATTGTTTGACCAACTGTTCCTCTCGCATTCGACGCCACCATGTACTTTGTTTTACCTTCACTAATGTGCAGCCCCAGATTTTGTGCCGCCTGCTCGATCTGGATGAAGGAATCGTGTACAGCTTGTTCGGTTCTTCCGATGATGTCGATGTCGTCTGCGTAAGCCAGTAACTGGCTGGACCTGTTGACGATGGTCCCTCTTGTTGCCGTGCCATGGTACCAAAAAACCTTTCTGGAGCTCAATATTAAAAAATGCCAAGCAATTACATATTCCCGAAAACGCCCGCCATTATCACAGAGAAACTACATTGTAAAAAAAGAAACCAATCCCCATTATCTCTTCAATCCGTGATCTAGGTTTATACTCGTAATACGACTTCCAACTTTACTTTCACCCCCATGTTTATAATATTATTAACAAAGCTAATTCTACTCTTGAATTTATTAAAGGCTGGTCAAAAGAATTCTCCGATCCCTACGTGAAAGTTCTTTATACGACCGTTGTCAGACCTTTCCTAGAATATCATCGATCATCTCAAGACTGGTCCCCGTATTACAAATTTAGACAGAGTATAGTTTGTCAAGTGGAATAAAGTTTGATTAAATACTGGACATTTATTTTTCTACACAAATGAAAAAGCAGTGTTTTTGTCAATAAAACGCTTATGCTAACTTATAAATTTACTCTTTTTAGTTACTAAATTCAAAATTGGTGATCATTTGACATTAAGCGCCATCTCAACTCTAAAGATATCAACAGTTTTCATTCACTTCATATTAACTTTGATTTCTGACCTAAATTGTATTCACTTTTTGTTTTGCTGTTGTATGCTTGTTAAAATTTGCCGAACTGCCTATTTACTTTTCCAAAACAAAAAAACATTGTTAAAATATCCAAAAATTTGGGCATAAACCACCATGTCTTTTCCACCTACCTGTACTGAAAGTAATAGAACAAAAAATCCAAGAAATGAATTCAAACCATAAATATATCGCAGACATAAAATTCCTCATCCAACTGTGCTAACAGTAAGTAGCATACTTAGTTAAAATGGCGTGTTTTTCTTGACACATTCACTTATTCCTTTTTCTCTTCAATTTTCCGCGCTGTGCTATATGAACAGATTTTCACCTAATTTAAAAAAGAGAACATCAGAATCCCATTTTCTCTTTGATATTGTATTTATTAAACTCCCGAAGATAATTCCAATTACGGCCACCGCCCGTTGCGCCGTTTCAAAACTACTACTACTCAAATCAGACAACAATATCCAATTTCAAGGCTGCTTGCCGGGATTGACTTAATTTCTCAAAGCTATTTAATGTGTTTTCTTGAGTGGCATCGTTAAGTTTTGTAGAGTATTTGTATCGTCGTGTACTATTTTTTTAAAATCCTTAAATTACTTAAAAGCGTCCTTAAAACTTACTTACACAACCATAAAATACTTAATCCAAATTAAGATTTAAAGATACACCGAAAAGTTGAATTTACAATCTAAAAACGCCCCCACAAAACAAACTCTGACTTAGAAACATTAATGACCCAACAACAAAATGTCATTAATAGAAAGATGTTTAACCATTCAAAATGTATTATTGATGTAAATATTTGACGTTTATTGTTTAAATTGTTCAATTAAACCGTTGCAAAAAAATGAAAAGAGTGACCCACTACCTACTATTCGACAAAGCCCACAAAGCTAGTCTTTACGATGTGTTTGACTTTGAAATTGATTGAAAGTTTGTGTATGACAATGTCAATGTCAAAGTAATAAGAACCTGCAGAGGCACGAATTATTTTTTTTATTATTTTTTTGACATTTGACAATTTATTACCTGTCAGGTTGTTTCGCAAACAAATAAATTGATGGTATGCTTTGGAGACAAAAAGGCTTTAGTTTTTGATGCGTGCAAAGGCATACAGACAGACAGGGCGACGACAACGAAAGTTAGCTTTGGCATGGTGGAGGCTGGGGTGGCACTATTTATTTTTACAACTTTGCATGTTTTTATTGTGATATTCCGTTCGACTTATGATTCAACAAAGATATACAAAAACAACAGTAGAAAGTATAATGATAGGTTTAGTTGGTTTTTAAGGGAGATACAGATAGTATTGATTCATTGTGTAGAACTAAATGTTCAATCGTTGTGAAAATTATTTTATTTTTTTAAACAAATAAACTATTTCCTTTAAAATTAAACCATTAAATTTGTACTTGCTTTAGCTTTGGTATCCTACGAAAATGCGCTACTGATGGATTCAACGAACTTGATTCTATAGTTCAAAGTTATGATGAAGAAAATTTATATAAATAAAACAGCACGGTAGTGACCAGGCAATTTCCGACCCCCTTATAACTTCCGTACCATTCACAGTTCAAACACAGGCTCCTCACCACTCTTTGGCATAAGTGGTTAATGAGACATAGATCTTTGAAGTCGCTAAAACCATAACTGGCTGACTGACTCACTGACATCATCAAGATTATGGAGTACTTTCCGACACCTTAGAACCTTGGTTTTCAAATTTTGTGTTTCGATGCTAAAAAACTAAAAATTAATTTTTTTTAATAATTGGTTAATAACTTGTTGAACCTGAAACCAAATCCATATTTTAATTCGCAACATGACAAAGCGTTGATGGCCGAATTTTTGGATTTCAACCCTTAATATAAAAGGCTGAAGCGACGTAAAATAAAATAGAATTTGAAAATTGTTTAAGCTGTTTTAAAGAAATTAATTTTTTTATAAAATTTTAAATTAATTTTTAAAACCATGTTACGATAAATTCAAATTTTTATTACTGTGCTTTCTTCTTTAAAATATCCAGTTTTAAAAATAAAATAATAAAGCTTATAACAAAAAAAAAAAAAAAAAAAAATAAAAACAAAAGAAAAAAAAAATAATACAAGCACACATAAAAAGTTTTTGCAAAAACTTTGAAATAGTAATTTTAGAGTTAAATCAAATTTGTCTAAACGTTTTTTTAAAAATTTATGTTGAATGTGGAACGTGGTATTCAAAATATTTTGGAAATTTTTAAACACAATTCTATTTAGACTTTTTAGAAGCTTCTGCAGAACAATATTGATGAAAATAAGATTCATCGCTTCTAAAAAATCAAACAACAAAAAAAGATTCTATGGAAGTACCACTATTAATAACCATTTTTCGGATGCTCGGAAATCTTCTTAGCAAAAGGTAGAGTGGTAAAGCATTTTTTTTTCTTTTTTAAAAATCAGTTGACACGTTTCCAAAAAAAAGAAGATTTTCTTTAATTATTAACAAAATGTGTATGTTAAATACTATTAATTTTGACCTTAACAAAACGAAAGAAATATTTTAGAGCAATGTCCAACAATAGGAAGATACCGGTTCCTTAGAACCTTCATACTTCCGTTTAGTGACTACGAACATATTTGTCTACGCTTTCGATTGTATTCTCTCCGTTAAAGTTTCGTGCCGTTACGTTCCCGGCAAGGAGGAAAATAAGTACGAAAACGCCATCCAGCGAACAATATTACTGAGGTGATTATGTTGAGGGCATCATTCTTGGTTGAATTGAAACGGAAACTATCAGTACCTTTGAGAATACTTGGGCTAAGAAATTCTACGTTCAATTTGTTGTGCATTTTCCTATCGAATATAAGAATCCATCCGATTTACGAAAGTCTTAATTGCTTAGCTAAATCCGATCGAATAGTAAAAAGTATCAATAAAAAATCTCAAGAGCACATCATACACGCCCCTGGTTCCGGGAAATTGCATTTAAAAATGTATTTCCTCTGAAAAGTTTCGATCCCGTTCTGTCATCTCGTAAACCATTTTTAAAGAATCTAATTAAATGTCTTTGGTCACAATCTTCAAACAAACTCAGCCCTCTTTTAGTGAGGGTTTTTCCTATGCTTAATTACCTTTCAGAAGATACTGATAGTGGAAAAGTCAGTTCAAAGGACGATTTCAAAGTTCCCTATCTTATTTTGCAGATAATGAAATTTTATGTTTCAACCCTAAATTAATGGATCTGGCCAGTACTTGAACGAAATCAATTTTTTTTTTTGACAGCTGCCATTGGTATAATTTTATATTTTTTTTTTTGCAAAATTGTTCTGATTTTTGATCGAACGGAAATTGAAATCGAATTGCAGTTTCCATTCAAATGAAAACTTCTGTCCCTCATTTCGTTCGAAATCGCTTTGAACTGTCAAAATTTAAGTTAATTCCATTTTTAATTGTTCTACAAATTAAAATTGCTACTAGAATATTAGAGTGGACTAAATATTATTCACCTTTTAAGGGAAAAAAGATAAAATTAAATGAAAATTTCTGCAAGACCGATCAAATATATTAGATCTTCCTGAAACAGAAACAAAAAACTTTGCATTAAGAAATTCTTTCACAAAACGACGAAAACCGAAATGCAAAACATCCATTTATTTTCGAAGATCCAATTCACAATGAGCAATTCTTTCGAAATGTTTGACGTTTATATTCCCTTCCAGCATGAAAATTCATAAATAAATAAATGAAAATGGCGGAAACTTGGCAAGGTGTTGATGGCTATTAACTAAGAAACAGGAGTGATCTTATTCTGGCAGGCATGATTTTAAAGTGGCGTTCTGTTCTCGGTCAGTCACCATCATCATCATCATCATCGGCTCGACAACCGGGTTCCGGTCCTGGCCTCTTTCAACAAGTCTCTCCACCTATTCCGGTCTCTAGCCGACGCCATCCAGTTGCGCACCCCAAGGCTTCGGGCGTTCTGGTCTACGCCATCTCTCCAGCGCAAGCATGGTCTACCACGCTGTCGTCTACCATAGAATGTACCACAAAGAACTTTCCGAGCAGGTTCCTCTTCGCTCATGCGAGCTAGGTGCCCTGCCCACCGGAGTCTACCGAGCTTAATTTTTGTCACGATATCTGCTTCAAGGTAGATTGCGTACAGTTCATGATTGTACCGTCTCCGGAATCGTCCTTCCTCACATATGGGGCCAACAATTCTCCTTAAGACTTTTCTCTCGAACGCAGCTAAGAGGTCGGAGTGCCTTTTGCTAAGCACCCAAGTCTCGGATCTATATGTGAGTACTGGCAGGACCATGGTCCTGTACAGCAGCAGTTTTGAAGTTATGGTGAGATTTCTGGATTTGAAGAGCTTTGACAGACTATAGTAGGCTCTGTTGGATTTGAGAAGCCACCCGCGTATTTCTTCTTCTATGTTGTTATCGGCTGCTACTATTGACCCAAGGTATTTAAAGGATTGCACCACTTCAAATACGTGCTCCGCTACCTTGATTGTTTGACCAACTGTTCCTCTCGCATTCGACGCCACCATGTATTTGTTTTACCTTCACTAATATGCAGCCCCAGATTTTGTGCC
Organism: Chrysotoxum bicinctum; assembly: GCA_911387755.1. NCBI lineage: Eukaryota > Metazoa > Arthropoda > Insecta > Diptera > Syrphidae > Chrysotoxum > Chrysotoxum bicinctum. The sequence goes on from OU426987.1 coordinate 226,671,197, forward strand.
GCCTGCTCGATCTGGATGAAGGAATCTTGTACAGCCAGTAACTGGCTGGACCTGTTGACGATGGTCCCTCTTGTTGCCGTGCCAGAGTCACGGATTGCTTTCTCCAACGCCAGGTTGAAGAGGAGGCAGGCCAAACCGTCCCCTTGTCGGAGTCCATTAAAGATGTTGATTGGTCTGGATAGCAATCCGGCTATTTTCACTTGGCTTGTTACGTTGGTCATGGTCAACCTACATAGTCGTGTCAATTTATTTGGGATGCTGAATTCTCTCATGGCTTTGTAAAGTTCTACCCTGGCTATGCTAATATAGGCGGCCTTAAAGTCTATAAACAGATGGTATGTTGGGATGTTAAATTCTAGACATTTTTCCATCGCCTGCCGAAGGGTAAAGATCTGATCAGTTGTTGATTTGCCTGGAATGAAACCACACTGATATTGTCCGATGACGGTTTTAGCGTATGGGGTTATCCGGTCTTGTAGGATAGAGGAGAGTATCTTATAGGTAGTACTCAACAACGTGATACCTCTATAATTGCTGCACGTTGTGACATCTCCCTTTTTATGTATGGGGCATATTAAACCTTTTCGCCAGTCATCTGGCATTTCTTCCTGCTCCCATACGTGTACTATAATATCATGAATTGCTTGACGTAAGGCTGGCCCGCCGTGATGGAATAATTCGGCTGGTATGCCATCGGCTCCCGGGGCTTTGTTCTGTTTAAGCCGGCCTATAGCCTTCTCAACCTCTTCTATGCTTGGTGGCGGCAACAAAGGGTATTCTTCTTGAAGTAGTGGAGCCTCCACTTCTGCAGTGAGCTGACCATTTAGCAATTCATTAAAGTACACTTCCCATCGCTCCAGTATGCTTTCAGGATCGGTGATTAGATTTCCCTCTTCGTCCCTGCACTATGTGCAGCGTGGTGTGTACTGCGTCATGTTTCGGACGGATTGGTAGAACTTCTGCGCCTGGTGCGGACCTCGCTCTCGGCTATTTTCTATTTCACAGATGAGGTTCTTCTCCCAGGCTGATTTTTTTGTCTGTGTAGCCGTTTTTCTATTCTTCTGAGCTCTTTATATTCCTCTTCGCGTGCCCGCGTTCTATGAGATTGTTGCATTGCTCGGTACGCAACATTCTTACGTTCAGTCGCTAGCTTGCATTCATCATCAAACCAGTCGTTCCGATTTTTACGACTGCTGCCTAAGATGGAGTTGGCAGTACTAATGACAGTATTTTTAAGACGTGTCCATTTCTCATTGACGCCCAGCATACTGGCTCCAGGACTTACTCTCCCTAAATCCGGTGTTTCTAGGGCGAGTCCTAACGCATTACCAAAGGTGTTACTGGTGTTTTCATTAGTCACCATCGTTCGTTGAAATAGTGAGAAACGTGTGCTTGCCATCGACGCTTTTTTTTAAAAAAAAAAAAAGACAAACATTGAAATTGGGAATTTCTGTGTATCCACCCTTTATTTAAGACTTGGTTAATACAATGGTTAAGTAAAAACCGCCCAGAGTTCTAACAATAGCACGAATCTGAGTGGTCCGCATAGAATTTGAATTTGAGCAATGGCCCGTTTTCCATTCCCCTTAAGGGCACTGGTTGATTGTGGTCTATTCGCAGACCTTCAACTTCAGGAAACCTCACAAGAAAACGTATGGCCCTTGCATAGCGGATGCACGTCACTTCTGCTAGAAATAACCTTACCATCAAACTGTTCATACCGAATGTCCGCTTTGTGGTTATGAGAAATTGGTAATCATCGTTCTGTAAGGATCTCAATTATTCCCGGTACCAGTCTCACCAACGTCGTTTTTTGCAAAAGTACGAAGTAATGGCACCGTAGGCCCAAAATCAGCACCAAAAGGTAACTTTTATAAACTGGTGAACTGCTGAACACAGACCGATGTAATGTTCTCGGCAGATCCTGCGTTCCTTTAACATACAAATGTCAGCTAATTGATTACCGATAAGTCGTCTCAAATTTGTACGTTAAAGATTCGACTTCGCGGGTTACCACACATCTACTGTTAATTGGGCACAACACTCATTTTGAAAATAAAGTTTTATCAATTAGACGTTGTATCTAATCGAGTTACCATGGTGAATTGGCATCATTATCTGAAGCATCATTAATAAACCACATATTTGACAGATGTCACCAAAACAACATGGCCGCCTCAGGCCACCAAAATATATCCGTGTCAGTTGAAAATACCTTTGTATACCATATAACAGCTGTCATTCAGTTAATAGTTCCTTTCATCGCCACTTTATATACCTCCAACAGCTCCAACACAAACGCACCCTGACTCACGGAAAAACTTATTGGACTTTATTTTGCGTGAAACATCAAAAACTTTTACCTCAATCATCACTTTCTCGATACTGAAGTTGAAACAAACTTGCCGACTCATCCGTTTAAATAATAGTGCTCCGACCCTAAACTGACAAGGATAAACCTTTCCTTCATAGCGTCCAATTCAATTTATCAAATTACGCTGCCTCACTCTGTAATTTTGTTACAAAAAAACTCTCCACAAAATTGCTTCTTTACTAAAGTCGTTCGCTGTAAAAATTTAGGAGTATTTCTCTTCATCCCCAAAAATTCTGAAGTTAGTTGAAAAAGTAAAATAACAATTTTATTTTTTTTATTTTGTGTATTAAGGATTTTAATAAATAAAATAAAAAGAAAATCCTTCAGATTAAATAAGTAAAATAAAATAAATCAACATCCATTTATTATTGTCCAAATTGTTGTGACCATGGATGTATCTCTTGCTATTGTCAAATACAATCGATTGTGTCTCTTATTGACTCATGCCCGTTGATGGTTTTTTCGTCCATCGCTGTTTATGTATAAATGACAGACTAGTGACAGACAGAATTTTCGTAGACAGTATACAGTTAATCCGGCGGATTGTATAATGCGAATGAAAAAAATAAAAACTCCAAAATCGACACACCCAAGTTATTTTCGTTTTTTTTTTGCCGGCTACTCACAGTTTCATTCACCCAAAGGTGGCCGCTAGCTAAGTATCTTAATTCCCAACGAATGAAGCGAATTAGCATCTGCTTATGATGTTAAATAATTTCACATCTTGTGATGGAGATTTGCAGGATAAATAGTATTTCTTCTATGAAAAGATGATGTTCGATGACTTAACAAACGCCAATTGATTCAAGGCCGAGTTGAGTCCGAAAATAAAAAAAAAATGCCAAACTGTTCATTGACTCAGTGTTATGTTTGGTCTTTGATTATATTTTCTTCATTTTAGTTTTTCGACATTATTGGAATAAATATTTGCGAAATTCTTTGATGAGAGTGAGAAATTAATTAATTCGGTTTTAGCTATGTATTTGCATAGTTTTTTTGAATTTTTTTTTTTTTTGATAAATGAGATTTTGGATAGATTTGTTTACACATCTAATTTTATGTAAATTGTAGTGCTTTTTTTTTGGGAAATTCAAACAACTCAAGCAAAAAAAAAACGAGAAATGAGATAAAAAAGATGATTAAGGAAATTGATTGCGAGTGGTGTACACGTCATAAATGGTTCTTTTAAATTTAGTTGTGTTAACTCAATAACTTTGCACATAATTATAGCTGAGGTGTTATATCCCGAACAAGACTCACGCGAATGCATCTGCAAGGTTGTCCGATTTTTTGAAGATTCATGATAGTTTCTTATTGTGTTGTAGAATAGAAGTTCTGCTCATCTAGTTGGATTACGAGTGGAATTTATAAGCTTATCATAATCATACAAATTTTAACTTTAAACAAAGTCTTAAACTAAAGAAGCCTTGTAGTGAGGGTTTGCCACCGATTTATGATGAAAAATGGTAGATGAGTAAGAATGTTCACTTAAAATAACCAACAATTAGAGAAGAGGTTTTTGTTGTCGGTAAAATGAGTTTGACTTATAGTTTTCAGGATTCCGGCCCATTTGCGTTGGGCGCCATTTTCAATTTTCGACAATATTTTTTCTTACTAACTCGCTAGAGACTACACCCGCATATATGTATGTAATTGAATTTTTTTTTGTCTACAACTTTGGTGATGACATATTTTTGAATATGACTGATATTTTTAGACTTCAATTAAACAAAATACATGACTGGGTCACACAAACTTGCTCTTATGTTAATGAGACTTTAAATTTTAAAAACTACTGAAAAAATGTTCATAAGCATCAACATAATTTTATTGAATGGCTAACCCCCAGTTTCACAGTGGGAGTTTAAACTTAAGATCAGCTGAACCCAGGGGCGAACGCAGAAAATAATTTCGGGGGGGGTTTTCAAAAAAATATGAGATTTTCATAAATATATTATTTTATTACTATACTGTATAGGTACTTGTTAATTACATATCCTTTATTGCAATTATCATAAATATGTTATAAGTAAATAATATTTGCTCTTAGGGATAGGACCTATCGGAACAATTTCATAAAGCTAATCGCAAAAACAAAACATCATAAAGATGTTGCAACGGATACCTATTTGGCAAATTTGAATAATGTTACCAAAAGTTGGAAAATATTCACTACGAGGGCTTCCCATTCGGGCATTTTTATTCCGGAATTAATTCTTAGACATAGACTTTTACTACGGGCCCTCTGATGGAGGCCATCATTTGGTTCCTAAAATATCATTAATGCAACAAGAAGAAAAAGAGTGTAAGTGATTCCATAAGTGTACCTAACAATAGAGTTATAATAAGTTCTAGGTCCGCCTAGTGGTCCAAATCTGCAAAACTAAATCCGGTATATATTAGTACGTGAAGTTATAACTTGTTGTACTTTTGTGATCATAGGACAAAGAGTTATACGAAAACATAAGGACACCATCAACACTCAATTGGTACCTACGTTAACTATACTACATAATTATAACCAAAACGCTCTCAGAGGGTGCTATGTGCTACTCATCTGTAACTGTAACTTTCACACAAACGAAATGAGTGAGGTTTTTCTATTGCTATAACTCCGACCTTGGAGCCATCAATAACTCAAACTTATATAAATCGAAATCATTTATTAGCCATAAATCGGCCCTTAAGATTAACACGGATATCTGTATCGGTATATTTGCTCCGTTAGTCCGTTTTCTGCCCTATACATAATGTTAATTATCAAAAACGCAACTGCTGTTCGATTCGTCTCTATTTTTTAATCATCAATTCAAATTAAAACAGTTGCGTTAAAATACGAAGACACATAAAATAAAATGCACGACTGGGTCACACGAACTTGCTCTCGTGTAAAAGACTAAGAATTTCAAAAATTAATGCTAAGAGAAAAAGCATAAAATTCATTTTATAAATGACTAAAACTCCTTTAGTAGTTGGAGCTAAGCACAGGATCACATGTGTTTTGAGCAAATATTAGTTTATGCGAGAACAAATTTGTAATTCGTTTTAGTGGTTTCTTAAAAAAATAAGCTTTTGTATACAAAATCTTTAAAACATATTTAAGAAAAAATTTTGGTTCGCATATTTAAACTTTTTTCTTATTTTTCAAATAAAAATTTAATTTACAAAAAAAATATTGAGCAGTTTTTGAGGTATCGAATTTTCAAAAAAAAAAAATAAATTTTTTTCTTTCAAAAATTAAAAAAAATATATATATATTTTTTAAAGTCTTAAAATGCAATGTTTTTTTAAACTTTTTAGAAGCTCCTCTAAAAGTAAAGATTAATCGAAACAAAAAAAAACTATCAAAATTCTCGGAGCCATTTTTTTGAAAAATACGATTTTCGAAAACCATTTTTTGACATTTTTTTCCTCAGATCTTGTAGATTATATTAAAAAACTTTTATTTATCAAGTTTAAAAAAAAATCGAGCATGGGGTTTTCGAAATATTGAGCTTCCAGAAAAAAATTTTGAATTTTTTTTGAATAATCAAAAAATAAAACTTTTAAAATTTGTATACGCAAAAATATTTAAACCTTGGTGTGGCTTCATAATGATTAAAATCCGTTGTACTGTTTTCGAGAAAATCAAAAAAACAAAAAATGGTCCCAAGGGGGTTTCCAAGAATAATCATTTTTTGGAAAAAATTTTTCAACCATTACCTTAAATGACAAAATGAAATTTTATGAATTTTTTTTTTCAAAATTCTGTGGGACAGTTTAAGAGAAAAAAATATTTATAAGATTTCGAAAAAAAATCGTATGGCAGCTACCGTTTTTTTAGTCTTAAAAAGACAAGGAAAAAAAAACGTGTGGGGGAAAAAAATTCAAAACGATATCTACCAAGTTTAACGAAACGGCCCAGCCTTTTAGGCCGTAGTCGAACAGACAGAATTTTGGGACCCACATTTTTCGTCTTCGCTATCATAGTAATATCAACTTTGATAAAAATCTTGAGTTCGATTTTTTTACTAATGCATTACTTAAGGCAAGTAGTACCTATAAGTCGTAAGAAATAACAACACTAGCAGAAGAATTTATGGCACGAAAATAACACTGTTTTTTTTTTTACAAAATAAACCCTTATTTTTTTGGTCGTTTCGGGGGGGGGGGGGGGGGTTGAACCCCTAAAACCCCTACCTGCGTTCGCCCCTGGCTGAACCTGAACTGGAGTTTAAATTTGAAGTTCAACTCGTCCGGTTTCACAGTCTAATCTGAACTTCAATTCATTGAACGTAGTAATTTATTTTCTCTTTCTCAAGAAAAGTTTTGCTTTGTTTCAGTTGTGACCTGTGACAGGAAAACAAATTAAAAAAATGAAAACAAATTAAATTTTCAAAGGTATGTAAAGGTTGTTGAACTGATGTTTAAACGGTAGAATAGTGTCGTTCAACTTAAACTACGGAATGAACTCTGTTCAAGGTTTCAATGACACTGTCAAACCAAATTTATTGTTGAACTGAAGTTTAAACCAAAAGTGGGGCTTTAACTACCACTTTGAAACTGTTGGAACTTAAATCAGTGATTTATTAAAAAACTTTAAATTTATACGAGAACGAAAATTTCAAAACGTTGCTGCGGTTTTTTTTTAAATCCAACAATTTTTTTCTTAGAAATTTGGATACACAATACTATTGATGTTTTTTAGGAGCTCTATCATAAGAAAATTGATCAAAATCAGTTTCGCTGTTTTTGAGAAAATTGAAAACAACAAACAAAAAAAAAATGGTTCATGTGTGGTACCAAAAATATTCGTTTTCAAACATGATCTAGCTTCTGCTAAATAATTTTTTTTTAAATCTGTGGAACAATTTTTTAGTTTTTTTTTTTAAATTTTGAAAAAAAAAAATTGTATGGCAGATATTGTTATTTTTGGTCTTAAAATAAAAGAAAAACCTATGAGGGGATTAAGTTATAAATGTTATCTACTAAATTTGAAGAAAAAAGGCCGAGTCGCTTAGGTTGTAGTAGAATAGACAGACAGAATCGCAAGACCTACTACGTCTTCCATAGTATCATTGTATTGTCAAGTTCGATCAAAATCTCGAGCTCAATTTTTTTTACCAATGAATAAGTTGCCATTAAGTACCCATGCATATATCACAAATAAGAAGAATATTGTTGTTCATTTATGTATGGCGCGGGTAAGTTTTGGCGGCCTGTGGTGGCCATGTTGTTTTGGTGACATCTGTCAAATCTGTGGTTTATTATTCAGTCAGAACAGAACAGCAAGTCTTACAAGTTCTCACTGAATCAGAAGCCGCGTTTTGAAGAAGAGGACTTCAATTTTTCGCCGAAAAATTATCTTCAGCTACCAGGCGCATTTTTGCATATGGGACGACACCAACTCACAAGAAGTTCACAAGCTGATAATGTTACCGTTTGGTATGAATTTTGGGCCGGCTGCGTCATTGGTCGGTACTTTTTCGAAAACGACATTGGTGAGGCGGTCACCGACAATGGCGAGCGCTCCGAAACGTTGATAACCAAGTTTTTATGGCCTAAATTGAATCATATAGACCGAAATATGTGACATACGGTTACCTTAGGATAGCGCTACGTGCCACACTTCATGAACGATTTGAAGGTTCGGTTATCTCTCGCAGAGGTGACTTGAATTGGCCACCAAGGTTATGTGATTTTATCACGGTAGACTTATTCTTGTGGGATAAACCACAAGGTAAATGTAACACAAGCCTTCCCACAAATTGTATGTCTGTATGTCCGTATGTATGTATATCTGCACATCGATTTACATCCTAAACTGCTGAAGCGATTTTTTTTTTCCAAGTTGATATTTAAGATTCTCCTCTAGAGGGACATTTTTTTGGAGGTCTAAAGCTCACTCCATCTAACACATCCATCTAAAAAAACGGCTCTAACGATTTTGTTCAACAAAATTATTTTTAATATTGTCGACATGGTCTATATATTGGTCGAAAAGAACTTCCAAACAAATAAAATGCACGACTGATTTTTCAAAAAATAAATCGGATTTTTTTTTTAATTTTATTTTTATTTTTTTTCGAATATTTTTATATAAAATATTATTTTGAACTTAAGGGGGCTCCTGGTGAAAATTTTTGGTTAAAATCGTTAGAGCCCTTAACGAGAAAGTCGAAAATAAAAAAAATACGGTTCTATGACAGGTACCGTTAATAACATTTTGCCCAAAATTTTTTTTCACCAGAATGTAGTACATGTCCATAATATCACACCTATTTTTTTTTTATGAAAATCGCTAGAGCCGTTTTCAAGATAAATAAGATTTTGCAATACGGATGTATGGGGGGTACCGTTAGTTTTGGAGCTAAAAAAAAAAATTCAATTTGTCCTCTGGGGAATCACCGAAGACCCTTAACTACCGTGATTGAAGAAGATAGGTCTAGTGGTTTAGGCTGGAGGGATAGGTACAAACATACAGACACACTGAAAAATGTTTTTTGTGAACTAAATTTTTCGTAAATTTTTTATAAAAAAAATTGATAGCTATGCAAATTGTTTGTATTCAATAAAATACATAAATAAATAACGTAATTTAAAAATTTATTCATGTATCCGTTTTCAAGATATTGAATTTTCAAAAAAAAAATTTGTTTTATTTTTTTTTAAATCCAAAAAATATTTTTTCGAAAAAAATATTAGATTATATTTTTTCAAATGCATAGGAGCTTCTGCATAAAAAGTTTGGTTCAAATCGTTAGAGCCGTTAATGAGAAATTCGAAAATCAAAAAAACCGTTCTATGACAGGTACCATTAATATCATTTCCCCCTCAAAATTTTTTCTTGGTTCATGTCTATAAAATCACACCTATTTTTTGTTTAATCAAAATCGTTAAAGCCGTTTTCGAGATAAATTAGATTATGCATTACGGGTGTATGAGGGGTACCGTTAGTTTTAGAGCTAAAGAAAAAAAAATCAATTTCTCCTCTAGGGAATCATCGAAGACCCTTAATTACCGAGTTTAAAGAAAATACGTCCAGTGGCTAATGCTCTAGATTGAGGTACAGACATAAAGACATACGGACATACAGACATACAGACATACAGACAGACAGACGGAATTGTCGGACCCACTTTATTCGTCTTCGCTATTATCGTAATGTCAACTTTGATCAAAATCTCGAGTTCGATTTTTTTCCAAATGCAGAACTTGCCCTATGTACTATAGTATCGCAAGTATTATTAATGTAGCTTTTTCGACTTTCTCATTTCGATTTCGATAAAAATTTGCATACAGGAGCTCCTTTAATTTTTTGCTAATATTGTTTATAAAAATGTCCGAAAAAATATTTTTTGGATTTAAGAAAAATCATAGTTTTTTTTTTTTTGAAAATTCCAATTTTTGAAAACAGTTGAACTATTGTTTTTTTAAATAATGTCCTTGAATGTATATCATTAAATACTTATAAACTATAAGATGAAAAACATAATTTTGTTTTTTATTTTAAGGAAAATTTCGTATACTTAACACAATTCAGAAGTAGAAAAATTGTATTTATCTCCAAAACCAAAACGACTCAAACGATTTTGACAAAAATAATGATGTGTACTATTACAGGCATGGTATACATTTTACTACAGTCTTTGAATTTGTTTTATTCTTAAAAATAGTATTTTGTATTTAAATTTAAAAAAAAAAACTGTTCATTATTTGTTTCGGAAACTCAATATTTCGGCAGCCACATACTCGATTTTGTGTGAAACTTGACAATTAATAAATTTTAATATTGTCTACAAGATTTAGGAAACAAATTTCAAACTTATCTAAAAATAACCGCTTTTCAAAAATTAAAATAAAATCATTGCATATCAAAACTCAAAAACAAAAAAAAATATTTTTGAAAGATAAATTTTACCAAACTGAAAAAAAAAATCAATCAAGAAAAATAAGGGCTAGATATGAGACGAATCTATACGTGATATTTGTAACACTTATCTCGGTCTCTTTTAAATTGAAAAATTTCAGGTACAACATACTAAGAACTTGTGGATGTCTTCAGCATTTAAGTTAATTTGGTGGTAATTATCGCCTAGTGACCAGCCCTCTTAAGAATGCTATATTTTCAAATTCAAATATAAATTTAATTTTGTAAAATAAATCAAAAAAATACACAATATGCGGTTCTTTCTATGAATTTATCCTCCTCGTACACTATGGCGTATGAGTAATATTTTGTAATTATTTTTTTTATTATAACTAAAGTAGGTCTAAATAGATCCTGGGAATGCTTTATGTATTTACGATAATGATTAGTGGTGGTTTTCGTATTAATATTGAACAAAAGTAAGGATATCTAAATACAGGGTGCGTTTTATATTCCAGGTCGATTTTATTTAGTATCCATTTTTGTATGAATTAAATTTGTCAGTTGGAATTTGACTCTAGTTGAGAGTAATCGAGAATAACTTATTATGGAGCATGAAAATGGCCTTCACTGTGGGCGAGATTGGAGTGCTCGAGTTTTACAGCTCGCTAGATGGAGCCTACGTCTATGGAATGAAGCCGAACATGTAAATATAAGACGAGGAACTGATCCTACCTCCTCCTCGTCCATACAACTTCTCCAAAAATCGTTCGAATAAATGCCGAGCCTCGTTGCGTTCTTGCCTATATAACAGTGTCCGGTTATGACAACAATAACGAGGCTCTGTTGTGCAATCTACATAAGGATAACAAGATAACAACTGACCGTTTCAGATAAAGCATTAGACAGATTTGTTTTGACAGGTTTCATATTACCATATTTCTTTGAGGGTGGCATAGGCAATGCTGTAAGAATTACCGATGACCTCTATTGGGACATGTTGTTTCTAACCTTTCTTTTCCTCGAATTGGATCAAATAAATCTGCAGAACATGTGGTTTCAAAAAAACGGTGCCACATCCCACACAGCTCGTACTATAAAATGCGAATTTGTACGAGAAATTCTTCCCGGCTTAATAATATCAAAAAATGATGATATCGACTGGGCATCGCGATCGCCTGATTTGACACGTCCCGAATTCTTCTTGTGGGGGTACTTGAAGGAAAAAGTGTACATTAACAAACTAACCACAACCCCAATGCCTGAGGAAAACATAAGAAGGGAAATTGCTGAAGTTACAACAAAAGTCTGTGAAATTGTTATGCAAAATATGTATGTTTAAAAGAGCTCTCTTTTGCCCCACGGCCAGAACGCTCATTTGACAACATCATATTCCATACATAAATTACCATAATTTTTACTTGCGACTTATAGGTACTACATATAAGGCAAGTTATGCATTCGGAAAAAAATCGAACTCGAGATTTTGATCAAAGTTGACATTACGATGATAGCGAAGACCAAAAAAATGGGTCTCGCAATTCTGTCTGTATGTCTGTCTGTCTGCTTGATTACAGCTAAACGGCTCGGCCGATTTTCTTCGAACTTGGTAGATATGGGTTTTAATTTTTCCCCCCGGATGTTTTTTGATTTGATTTTTTAAGACCAAAAATAACGGTACCGGCCATACGAATTTTTTTTGAAATTTGATAAATATTTTTTTTCTCAAAAACTGTCCAACAGATTTTTTTTTTAAAAAAATCATAAAATTTCTTTTAGTTAAACCTAGGTGATGGTTGCAAAAAAATTTTCCAAAAAATGTTTATTTTTGGTACCCCCCTTGGAACCTTTTTTTTTGTTTTTGATTTTCTCTAAAACGGTACCACCGATTTTTATCATTTTTTTTTTAAATTACGCCTTCCCAGCAGTTTCAATATTATCGTGTATTAAAATTTTCAAAAAAAAAATTTTTGGATTTTTAAAAAAAATTTCAAAATTTTTTTTTGAAAACTCAGTATTTCGAAAACCCCATGTTCGATTTTTTTCAAAACTTGATAAATAAAAGTTTTTTAATATAAATTATAAGATTTAAGAAAAAAAATTTGTTTTACCTAAAAATAACGGTACCCTCCATACAAATGTTAAAAAATGGTTTTCGATAATCGTATTTTTCTCGAAAACGGTTCCGAGAATTTTATTTAAAGTTTTTTCGAAGGGGTTTTTGTATGGTTACATACATGCAGTGTGCCTGCGAAGCTTCATATATTTATGAATTTTTGAATATTACAACAACAACTTGAATGAACTACCACCGAGGGGGTTCTTATTTGGCTGGAGTTATAGCTATTTCACGGTTGCCAAGCCGATCATCAGACTCCTTTATTAGTGGTGCTTAGCCTTTATACTATCAAGTTTAATCGAAAAAATTTTTGCCTTGACTGAGATTTGAACCCAGACCTAGCGTCGTCAGAAGCCAATGCCCTACGCATCACGCTACCGAGACCACATGATTAATTTTTTTTTCTTTCAATTAATTTTTAAGATCTATAATTTAATAAAACAAAAAATTTGAAAACAAGATATTACTGACTGTACCTACAATAGAGCAATTTTAAAAATTTTTGAATTTCTCATTATCTGCATAACGGATTTTAATGAAATTTGTTAGAGAGAAGCTTCAAAAAAGTTTAAAAAACATTGCATTTCAAAACTTTAAAAAAAATATTTTTCTGAATTTTGAAAAAAAAAAAATGTTTTTTTTTTTTTTGAAAATTCAATATCTCGAAAACGGCTCAATATTTTTTTTGTAAATTTAATTTTATTCAAACAATAATAAAAACTTTAAATTGGTGTACCAAAATTTTTTCTTAAAAATGTTTTAAAAATTTTGTATATAAAAGCTTATTTTTTAAGAAACCACTACAAAGACTTATGATTTTTGTTCTTGCATAAACCTATATTTGCTTGAATCACATGGCATTCTATTTTTACTTCTAACTACTAAAGAAGTTGTTTTAGTCTTTAAAAAAATTAATTTTTATGCTTATGAACAGTTTTTCTCTAATAACATTCATTTTTGAAATTCTTAGTCTATTACATAGGAGCAAGTTCGTGCGACCCAATCGTGCATTTTATTTTGGAATGCTTAGAATTCTTCTCCCTGAAAAATTTGTTTGAACAAAGTGGTATTTTCTGCATCATCTACACTTTTAAGCTTGGGTTCAAAATTTACTTAGAAAAAAACCCATTTAAATTTCTAAGTAATTTCCATCAAAACTGAAGCTCTTTCAAAAAGATAAACAATAAACATGCTTATATAATGGGGGCGCATTTTGTATATAACTATGATAATTACGGCTTACTGTATTTAATGTAATAAAAAATAATCCAAGGCCATGTTCAACTTCAAAAAGTTCGAAATCTCATTTATGTGGCTTTTTGTGTTCTCTTAATAATGTCACCAAACAATGCCACTTTTTTCATTACTTTCTTACAATGCCACAAACTTTCTATAGTTCTGATGTTGGTTTTTGTCTTCTCGGTTAGGTTTACTTCAAACCAAAACCCCACATCACTAATAATGGATTCGTGTTCTATACAAAAAACTAAAGACTCAACATAATTACGGATGTGTAAACTCGCCCTTAGATCAAAGACCTTCAAACAAAAAAGACAAAAGCTAGAAGTACCAAAGTAAACTAATTTTTCAGCTTACAGCAGATCCCAACAATGAGAATCTTCCATATTATTTTCTGGTGGAAACTATAACCACCGTGGTTATCTTTTGTTGCAACGGGCTAGAAAAATTCCCTTTCTTCTTCTTCTTCCTCTGATTTTTTAACACGAAAATCCTTCATTCTTAGCCTGAAAAAGTTACTAAGTCACTTTGTTCCTTCATCCTTCTGACACATATACGAGGATACATAAATTGAAAGGAGTTAAGCTAAGTAAGCTGGTTACTTTCTTGTGGAATTTCATTTTGCTTGAAATCTTTTATCCCAACTTCTACACTGGCTTGGCATGGGTTAATGCAACTTTCTTCTTTGTGCATTGTTTTGAGTTAGTAAAAAGCAAAGGAAGCCAAATTTGAACACATTAATTATTATTACAGGACGTGAAGCCAAGAGAGTCCTTGAATTGAAATTTGATACAAAAAGGCTATTATTCGAACTAAAACTTAGGTTAGATATTTCCGAATATATAATTATTATGTTTTCAAAGTTCATAGCAAGTATGAAAATACTCGTATATTATTTAATTGACGTCAGGAAAATCTCTCACATTTGAAGCATTTTGAATAGTTTTTCAGAGTTAAGCACACTTCTAGAAATTCACACTCACATTCTATCTTTTGCTGACGTAATCCAAATTTTGCGCTGAGAACCTGACGGAACATTATTATAATAAATTCTGCCAACTACATGTATCTAAAAATGGAAAACAAAAAATCAACTCCAACCCTATAGCCAACCTCAGGACCGGTGTAGCAGAAGGAATCCCTCTTAATTAAAACGAATAAGCAATGCTTTGGACTTGGTTTGTTGGCTGCTATGCAACTCGAAAGTCAATGGGTTTTTTTTTTTTTTTTTTTTTTTTTTTAATTAGACACAACTTAGTTTAAGTGTTCTTTGAAATCGAATTTAAGGACGAATTGTAAGGATTTTTATATTTTTTTTTCAACTTGAAGAATTAATGAACTCAAAAGCTACCAAAGTTCAGCCACTGACCAAACTACCAATTAAGTCAAATATTTACGAGTAGTTTTGTGTTGAAGTTCATTTTCATGTTGATTTAATTTTGAGATTCAAGTAGGGTAAAATGGAAATGAAGATAGATAGGGGACAAAACTACTAGGGCGGGCGATTTTTTTTTAAGTAACATTTCAATTAAACTTTCAGAAAGTATTGTGTATTGAGTTGCATTTAATCTGCTTCTATTTACTCCTTTAGAAACGAATTTGAACAATTGAGAAGGACAAGTTGCTTTTCTAGGTACCTACTTATAATGAACCCCTCAGGCTTGTACTCTATTTAATATTTAACAAACTACCAATTTTTACATTTTATTGAAGGCCAAATGACTACTTTTGATCTAATAAGGATATCGTAAACAAATTATTGCATTAAAAAAAATATATATATACCTAATTCCTTCATTCCCGGGATGCTTTAGAATTCAATTCAATTCAATTCATTTCATTTGGTAGATATTTTTAAAGGATTGGTTTTGAAGCTTATTACTCGTATATACATATAAAAAATTCCAAAGTAACGTTCTTTTCAAAAAACGAAGCCTCGTTGGCATAGGTACGCTCCTCTCTGTGCCCAACACATTTTGACACTTTATTTGGAATAAAACAAAGCTGTAAAGCCACACCTTTCGAACTGACACCATTAGGTTTTTTCAAATTAAAGAAATTATGTAGCCGCATTTATTTTTTTCAGTAGGCAATATAATATGTTAAAAATCGAACTCGAAATTTTGATCACACTGAATCTTAAGAAGTCGAAAAATGCGAGAACCCTAAAATTCTGTACAGCCTAAATGACTTGGCAGATTTTTTAAAACTTTTAATTAAATTTTTCAATATTTACCCCAAACAAATGGGTGCAACGATACAATTCTTTTCCGAAATCTTACAAAATATTTTTTTTTCTCAAAAACTGTTTTACTGATTTGAATAAAAAAACAATAAAATAAAAGCTAGGATTTAATTCAAAACAAAAATTTCAGGAAAATCGTTATAATAGGACCAACAATTTAACTAATTTTGTTTTTCTCAAAAACCATTTTTATAATTTTTGAAAGCTCTAAAAAAGGTTTAAATATTATTGTGTATTTCAAAATGTATATCTGGAATAAAGGAAAATTCAAATTCTTTTTTTTTTTAACTTAATATAATAAATGATACCCTTAATACAAATGTTTGAAATTCGTTTCAAAAATATAATTTTTCCCTAAAACGGCTGCTAAAATATTCCTAAATTTTTGTCTGCTTTGCTATATTTTTAAGATCTCGTATCATTCAATAAAACATAATTTATCTATTTTTTTTAGTATTTCATTAATGGAATAAAGAATTTAAATAAAATTTTATATAGCTTGTAAAAGTTAAAAATATTGAATATAAGAACTTTAAAAAAATTATATTTTTTGCATTGTTTTTCTGAAAATTCGATGTCTTCAAATCGGGCCACTGAGTTTTTTTGAAATATATTTTCGTTTCTACAAATGAAATAAAATCGAGCATGGGGTTTTCGAAATATTGAGTTTCCAAAAAAAATTTTTGAAATTTTTTTTAAAAATCCAAAAAATAAAAAATTGAAAATTTGAATTTGTAAAAATATTTAAACTTTGGAGGAGCCTTAGCATAAAAAAAATGATTTAAATCGGCTGTATCGTTTTCGAGAAAATCAAAAACTAAAAAAATGGACCCAGGGGGGCTACCAAAAATAACGATTTTTTGTAAAATTTTTTTCAACCATTACCTAGCTTTAATTAATCAAATTTTTCAATTTTTTTTTTAAATTCTGTGGGACAGTTTTTGAGAAAAATAAAATATTTATAAAATTTCGAAAAAAAAATCGTATGGCCGATACCGTTATTTTTGGTCTCAAAAAAAAAAAAAAAGAAAAAAACGTCTGGGGGGAAAAATTTAAACCTATATCTACCAAGTTTGAAGAAAATCGGCCGAGCCGTTTAGGCTGTAGTCGAACCGACAGATAGACAGACAGAATTGCGAGACCCACTTTTTTGGTCTTCGCTATCATCGTAATGTCAACTTTAATCAAAATCTCGAGTTCGATTTTTTTTACGAATGCATAACTTGCCTTATAGTACCTATAAGTCTCAAGTAAAAA
This sequence comes from Chrysotoxum bicinctum, assembly GCA_911387755.1. Classification (NCBI taxonomy): domain Eukaryota; kingdom Metazoa; phylum Arthropoda; class Insecta; order Diptera; family Syrphidae; genus Chrysotoxum; species Chrysotoxum bicinctum. The sequence continues at coordinate 226,688,280 of OU426987.1, forward strand.
TCCTAAAATTGGTGTACTGCTTTGTTTTATTAAAAAATGTAATAAAACATTTATATACATACATATGTGTGTATATGATATTTAAAAAAAAACACAGTTACAACGTTTAAAAAAAAATTAAAAAAAATTGTTTTTTAAAAGAGATGCTTAAGTAATGATTTATGTCTCAACAGAAGAGTTAGTTAATGCGAGGTTTTTATTTTTGCTTGAATTTAAATTTATTTTATAAATCATTTTTTTTTTGCTCAGAAGGTTACATCATCATATAATAAAACGGCAAACATGTTTTTTGTGGTACACTTTTCTCCAAAAGTATTTAACCTATTTCGATAAATTTTATATGGTTGGAAAGCCACAGTTACGGAGATGTGCAGAATATACTTGAGACATGCATTTACACACTGTGGGTCATTGTTGTTTTTGCACTGTCGAACACTTTGCATATTACATAAAATAAAATTTAATTTAATAAATTTGCTTGAAAACACTGCCAATAAAATATAAATAATAAATAATAAATAAATTGGCACTCGAATTTCGAGAGCTGGGTCGGCTAGTCCTTATAATTTTATTAAAATTATTTTATTTTTATTTATTAAAAATTTAAATTCCTTAAAATTTTATGGCATTTAAAACAGAATAAAGTTTCAGTTTTTTTGTTTCTTAAAAGATTTTATAAAATCTACCTTATCGCAATTGAAAAATTCTTACAACGAACACCAAAAAAGGGTATCATAGCTCCGGTCATAACAAAAAAAATGCTACGAAATTCCAAGTTTGTGAGAATTGGTATCACTAGCCCCGAGTGAATAGGAATTCTGTTAGATTTTTCTACAAACAATTCTTTTAATTGGAATGATAACAAAATTGTTTTACGAGTATTGAAGTTATATAAATATTGAACATAAATCAAAAATGTTATCTTAGTTACCAAGATTTTGTAGAAAATATTAACTCTTTACTTTTAAAAGGTCCAAAAAGTAATAGATACAACACAGCGTAATATGTCAAAGATCAATAGATTTTTTTCAAAAAAAAAACTTGACTAACCAAGGGCTTAAATATCCAGAGGAGAACTCAATGCGACTAAGTTAAAATAAATTTGGAAGCTGCTATTTATTTGAAAAAAAAAAAAATATATATTCAAGATTCAGAGTGGAAGTGACGAAATATTCGCATTTTTACACTTAAAAAAATCTTAAAGAGTAATTCAGTGCAATCCTTTGATGCATTCACTTATTTGTGGCAATGGGAATTTTGTTGTCGTGTTTAGAAGGTTGTTTTATTTTGTACAAATGTTTGCTTTATAAATTGGCAACACTGTTTCTAGAGACAGTTAATCTGACAAGTCCCATAAGGTGTGTTTTTATTTCAGCATGAGTATTGGTAGAATAACGTCGGAACTCTTGCTTAAGATACACTTTTATCAGAGTCGCACGAAATTGCTGTTATGTATATGTTTAAGTGGCTTAGAATTTTAAAAATGTATGTTATTAGCGATAAATTTTCATAAAAGGCATTTTTTTTAAAGCTTAAACAACTCCTTTAGTAGTTGCAGATAAAAACAGAATGCCATATGATTTTTTAAGATTTTTTTTTTTTGATAAGTAATTGATGGGCTTCAAGTCTTTGAGTTCTTACCAATATGTTTAAAATAACTATGACTTTGAAGCTTGCAACAGTTTAAAGAATTATAGCTGAATTGCAGTAAAAATTAAGCGAAGCAGATAAAAATTTATGAACATTCTAGGTACCTACTGTTTTCGAAGTAAATACGATTTTCGAAAGCCCTTCCTACGATGGCTACCATTATTTTAAAATATAATGCAATTTTTTTTTATTTACATCTTGTGAAGTGTGTTTATTTTAGAGTTGGATAACTTTAATTTGAAATAACACACAGTTAAATGTTTTTAATATTTACGAAATTGACTTTATTTGAAAGATTTATTTTGTTATTAATGTTTCGTTATGATTTCGGGCATATGGCTGCTTGAAGGGCGCGTACGTGGCGTTATATAGAGGTCCAATTTTCACACACTATTCGCAGTAAATCAGGGGTATATTTGTTGAGTGCGATGACGAATTGATACATTTCGATATTTAGGTAACCATCAACACAATGCTGGACATCAGCAATAGTTTTTTCTGTGCACACTGCACGAGGTATTGTATGTCAGATCCGTTATTTTTGGTCTACAAGAAAAGATAATAAATTTCACGACTTGGTCGCACGAACTTGTTCTTATGCAAAAGACTAAAAAATTTCAAAAATTAATGTTATTAGAGAAAAAATTGTCATATGCATAAAATTCAATTTTTAAATGACTAAAACAACTCCCTTATTCATCATCATCATCATCGGCTCGACCACCGGGTTCCGGTCCTGGCCTCCTTCAACAAGTCTCTCCACCTATCCCGGTCTCTAGCCGACGCCATCCAGTTGCGCACCCCAAGGCTTCGGGCGTCCTGGTCTACGCCATCTCTCCAGCGCAAGCATGGTCTACCACGCTGTCGTCTACCATAGAATGTACCACAAAGAACTTTCCGAGCAGGTTCCTCTTCGCTCATGCGAGCTAGGTGCCCTGCCCACCGGAGTCTACCGAGCTTAATTTTTGTCACGATATCTGCTTCTAGGTAGATTGCGTACAATTCATGATTGTACCGTCTCCGGAATCGTCCTTCCTCACATATGGGGCCAACAATTCTCCTTAAGACTTTTCTCTCGAACGCAGCTAAGAGGTCGGAGTGCCTTTTGCTAAGCACCCAAGTCTCGGATCCATATGTGAGTACTGGCAGGACCATGGTCCTGTACAGCAGCAGTTTTGAAGTTATGGTGAGATTTCTGGATTTGAAAAGCTTTGACAGACTATAGTAGGCTCTGTTGGATTTGAGAAGCCGCCCGCGTATTTCTTCTTCTATATTGTTATCGGCTGCTACTATTGACCCAAGGTATTTAAAGGATTGCACCACTTCAAATTCGTGCTCCGCTACCTTGATTGTTTGACCAACTGTTCCTCTCGCATTCGACGCCACCATGTACTTTGTTTTACCTTCACTAATGTGCAGCCCCAGATTTTGTGCCGCCTGCTCGATCTGGATGAAGGAATCGTGTACAGCTTGTTCGGATCTTCCGATGATGTCAATGTCGTCTGCGTAAGCTAGTAACTGGCTGGACCTGTTGACGATGGTCCCTCTTGTTGCCGTGCCAGAGTCACGGATTGCTTTCTCCAACGCCAGGTTGAAGAGGAGGCAGGCCAAACCGTCCCCTTGTCGGAGTCCATTAAAGATTTTGATTGGTCTGGATAGCGATCCGGCTATTTTTACTTGGCTTGTTACGTTGGTCATGGTCAACCTACATAGTCGTGTCAATTTATTGGGATTTGGAATTCTCTCATGGCTTTGTAAAGTTCTACCCTGGCTATGCTATCATAGGCGGCCTTAAAGTCTATAAACAGATGGTATGTTGGGATGTTAAATTCTAGACATTTTTCCATCGCCTGCCTAAGGGTAAATATCTGATCAGTTGTTGATTTGCCTGGAATGAAACCACACTGATATTGTCCGATAACGGTTTTAGCGTATGGGGTTATCCGGTCTTGTAGGATAGAGGAGAGTATCTTATAGGCGGTACTCAACAACGTGATACCTCTATAATTGCTGCACGTTGTGACATCTCCCTTCTTATGTATGGGGCATATTATGCCTTTTCGCCAGTCTTCTGGCATTTCTTCCTGCTCCCATACGTGCACTATAATATCATGAATTGCTTGACGTAAGGCTGGCCCGCCGTGGTGAAATAATTCGGCTGGTATGCCATCGGCTCCCGGGGATTTGTTCTGTTTAAGCCGGCCTATAGCCTTCTCAACCTCTTCTATGCTTGGTGGCGGCAACATAGGGTATTCTTCTTGAAGTAGTGGAGCCTCCACTTCTGCAGTGAGCTGACCATTTAGCAATTCATTGAAGTACACTTCCCATCGCTCCAGTATGCTTTCAGGATCGGTGATCAGATTTCCCTCTCCGTCCTTGCAGTATGTGCAGCGTGGTGTGTACTGCGTCATGTTTCGGACGGATTGGTAGAACTCCCGCGCCTGGTGCGGACCTCGCTCTCGGCTGTTTTCTATTTCACAGATTAGGTTCTTCTCCCAGGCTGATTTCTTTTGTCTGTGAAGCCGTTTTTCTGTTCTTCTGAGCTCTTTATATTCCTCTTCGCGTGCCCGCGTTCTATGAGATTGTTGCATTGCTCGGTACGCAACATTCTTACGTTCAGTCGCTAGCTTGCATTCATCATCAAACCAGTCGTTCCGATTTTTACGACTGCTGCCTAAGATGGAGTTGGCAATACTAATGACAGTATTTTTAAGACGTGTCCACTTTTCATTTACGCCCAGCATACTGGCTCCAGGACTTACTCTACCTAAGTCAGGTGTTTCTAGGGCGAGTCTTAACGCATTACCAAAGGTGTTACTGGTGTTTTCATTGCGCAGGGCAGCCGTGTTGATTCGAACCTGATCGGCGGATGCAATGCGTCTTCGCAAGGCAATCCGCCCTCGGAAAACCATACCAACAAGATAGTGATCCGAGTCGATATTGGCACCTCGGTACGTTCGTACCGTCATCAAGTTCGAGTAGTGGCGACGGTCTATCAACACGTGGTCTATTTGGTTACGAGTGACTCCATCAGGTGATACCCAGGTGGCTTTGTAGATATCTTTACGCGGGAACCTGGTACTCGCAACGACCATGTTTTTCGATGCTGCCAATTCTAAGACTCGAAGTCCATTGTCATTAGTGTTCTCATGCAAACTATGGGTGCCTGCGTAATGCCTGAATACCGGCTCCCGACCTATTTTTGCGTTCAAATCCCCAAGGATGATTTTAACATCATACCTTGGACAGGCATTGAGGGCGCTCTCGACTTGTTCGTAGTAAGTCTCTTTTTCTTCGTCTGAGGACTCCTCCGTAGGTCCGTGAACGTTAATGAGGCTAATATTCGTAAATTTGCCTCGCACGCGAAGGGTGCATAGCCTTGCGCTTATAGCGTTAAAGCCGATGATAGTAGACTTCATTTTTTCGCTGACTAGGAAGCCTACCCCGAGCACATGGTGTTTTGTATGACAGCTATAGTATATGTCATATTCTTTATTCTGTAAAACACCATTCCCTGTCCATCTGATTTCTTGAAGAGCTGTTATGTCAGCTTTATACTTTGACAGGGCATCGGCTAGCTGCTGAGCAGCTCGAGCTCTATAGAGCGATCGTACGTTCCATAAGAAAATTCGTAAATCGTTTTTCCTTTTTCTTTGCGTGGGTTGTCGTCGTGAGATCAGTCCGTTTCCGAGGCTTGTTGTCGGTCTCGTAATTCTTTTAGTTTTACGGGACAGGGAATTAACCTGTCGCCAACCTGAGGAACCAGCCTGATCATAATTAGCCAAACCTTTTTTAAAAGGCTTGTTTCTAGCGGCCGCCGCGGAGAGGCTATGATCACACTTCCACCAGTCCCGAATAGTTACGGCACGTGCATGTTTTCGTATGCTACATGTTGTTCCCCCTATTCGTCTGATGGCTGACCGCCAACTCCCTTATTAGTGGGAGCTAAAAACAGGATGCCATGTGATTCAAGCCAATATTAGTTTATCCAAGACCAAAAAATTATAAATCGTTGTATTAGTTTCTTAAAAAAAAATAAGCTTTTAAAATTAAAATTAAAAAAAAAAAAACATTTTCAAGAAAAAATGTTGGTACGCCAACTTAATGTTTTTATTACTATACGAATAAAAATTAAATTTCCAAAACAAGAAAATTCACCTGTTTTTGAGATAACGAATTATCGAAAAAAAAAAAATATTTTTTTTTTTTCAAAAATTTTAAAAAAATATTTTTTTTTTTTAAGTTTTGAAATGCAATGTTTTTCAAACTTTTAAGAATCTTCTCTGTAAACAAGTTCATTGAAATGAGAAATTCAAAATTTTTCAGTAATATCTTAATTTCATTATTTTAAAATTAAATTATAGATCGTAAAAATTAATCGAAAGAAAAAATGTTTAGCAAAATTCTAGGCGCCGTTTTCGAAAAAAATACGAATTTCGAAAAAAATTTTTTTTTTAAATGTTAAAACAAAAAATTGAAAATTTGAATACACAATAATATTTTAACTTTTGGGCAGCTTTATCATACAAAACATGATCAAAATCGGTTGTCCCGTTTTTGAGAAAATCCAAAACAACAAAAATGGTTCCAAGGGGGGACCAAAAATAACCATTTTTTTTTCAACCATTAGCTGTTTTTTTTACTAAATGAAACACTTATAATTCTTTTGAGAAAAAATTATATTTTCTTTAATTTGTTATTTTTGATCTTAAAGAAAATAGAAAAATACTCGTGCGGGTAAAAATTTTAAAATGGTAGAAACAGATTTGACCAAGCCGTTAAACCTGTAGTCGAACAGACTAACGGCCAAATAGACAGACATACATAAATACAGACACACAGAATTGCATGACCTTCTTTTTGTTTGTCTTCGCTATCATCATATCTAGTTAAATTTGTTTCTTCATAACTTGCCATATACGAACATAAAACCTTTGTACATATTATACAGTATACTATACAATTTTCGTGCGGTTATGAGAGCTGTCTGGTTAAAAGAAAAAAATAGAAAAACTTTTTTTTTTATTTCATATTAAATTCATAATATAAAAAAATAACATCATTCATCACAAAAGTGAACCATACTCTCTCAAAATTACACTAACTTAGTTAATCGGGAAATCCCATAATAAGCTCTGTCCGGTTAATATAGTTTTATGTCCGGCTGTGAAAAACAAAAACTTTCTTGAGAACTGGCCTTCTGTTTTTTTTTTTGTTTTATTTGTTGATAAAAATAATCGCTAAATAAAAATTTGGCAAATTGTCTATCTAATCAGAACAAGAAAAAGTGTCTGCGTTTGTTTATGAGTTGTCCGGATGTAGGAAAGTAATTTTTATGAGAAGTTTGTTCCCAAAAATGTTTCCATTTAAAATATTGTCCGCTTATTAGAGCTATTGGCAAGTCAATTTTTCACTTTATATTGCAAGTAAAATTTACTCTTTACCTTCAAGAATTCATCTAAACAAATCGATACACTTTCTTTCGACTTTTATGTCTCAATAAAGCAATCAAAATTTGACATTCAAATTAAATAAGAAAGTTCACCGTCATCATTTTGAATAAATTTTTATTAAATGAAGACGTAATTTTTGTGATTAAATAATAAAATCATAGAAATGACGCAAAACAAATCTATGCAAACAATAATTCAAATCCTATCACAAATTATTTGTTGAGTTAAAATATCAAAACTTGATTTTATTTCTTAAAACAAACAACAAAAATAATAATACAGTCGTGTATAATGCTAAAATATTTATTTTTTATTAACAGCATAATCTTCACATTTTGGTTTTAACCGCACAATTTACACAGAGTTATGATAATAATATCTTGCTACTGAAAAATGATTTAATGTTTAAAAACGATAATTATGTTGAAGAGAATTTGTATTTGAAAGGAAAAGCTGATAAAACTTTCATTAAGAAAAAAAGAGTTGTATATTTTATATTATTAGGTTGGATCTAGTATCACGGTTATTTTAAATTATAGTAAAGGGGACCTTAAACGATAAAGATACATAAGAATGCAACAATGAAAATAAATAGATAAATAAATAAATAATAAATACAAAATAAATAAACAAATAATGAATATATAAATATATAAATAAATAATAAAATAAATAAATACATAATAAAATAAATAAATAAATAAATAATTAATTAAGTAAATAAATAAATAAACAGTTAAATGCGTAAACAAGCGAATAAATAAACAAATAAGTAAATACATAAATAAATTAATAAAAATTAAGTAAGTTTATAATAATGTTAATAATAATATGTTTCTTTTTTCGGGAATCATAAGTAAGTTAGTTTACCTTTATCTTCCATTTGTTAAAATAACTTAAAAGTATATCCAAACCTGATTGTAAAGTTAGTTTCAATAACGGAACCAAATACATCAGATGAATAAATTCCTGTGTCGTCTGCATATATAGCAAACTTACAGCTGGGAAGTTCCGGGAAATCGGAAGGGTAAATGTTGTATAAATATGGACCTTATACTGATCCCTGTGGTACACCTGCAGGAATATTGTGCTGGGATGAAAAAATATTATTAACAAAGATGACATATGTACGATCTGTTAAAAAACTTTGAAAATCTGGAAACCCAAAACCTAGCATCTTATATGAAGTAAACCTTCATGCCAAACAGAGTCGAAGGCCTTTTCAACATCAAGTAATACTAAACTTGTTGGTTTCTGTTCAGAAAATGCATTTTTGATATGTCTTGTGATAATCGTGCTGTGGTGATTTCCAAAACCGAATTGTTCCTGTTGTAATATGCTTTTTTCTTCTAAAACTTCAGAGATTTTCAAACTAATAATTTTTTCAAATAGTTTACCCAGAGAACTTAGCAAACTAATTGGTCTGTAATTGGTCGAAAAATTTGCAAAACTTCCAGGCTTGAGATTAGGGATTATTTTGGCTTTTTTTCCAATTTTTTTGGGAAGTACTGCAACTCAATACATGCATTAAATGTAAACAAAATAGCTTTCAAACTACGTTTACATAGTTCTTCTAGATAAAAATTTTGTATGTTGTCTAAACCAAACGATTTACGAGTATTGAGGTAAGATATTATATCAGTTGGCACTTCATACTTGACAAAATTGCTGTGATCAATTTGTAAAAGAGTTAAGTTAAAACTATTTATTGTATCACTGACCATTGCAATAGTTGCATTGTCTCCTAAGCCACAAGAAACTACATTTTTTTTTTTGAAAATTGGCTGCTAATATCTCGGCTTTTTGAGTCGATGTGAGTGAGATTAAAAGTTCTGTTGATATATTACTATCCAATATCTTTGCCAGTGTCTTCTTGTAGCATTGCGAACTTTGATTAAATTTAAAATGTGCTGTGGAAGTTGTTTATTGTTAATAGCACACTTCAATTTCTTTGGTACTGACTGATCAATGGCATCTTCTATACATTTTGTGAATTTATTTGTATTATCATCTATTTGCGAGCAATTAGTTACGGCCTCAACGATTTGGGTTTGGTTTTGTAGATTATTATCTATTAGTTTGCGATATTTTTTCCAATTCGCGTTTTTGTGATCTAGAAAATAATGGTATATTTCTTCTGGTGTTTGAAGAACACTAGAAAGTACAGGAAGATGGTCCGAACTTAAGTCGTTAATTACAATGGGTTGAGTCGAATTTGTCAAATATAGATCTAAAGTGGAGGGCTTTGATCGACTATTAGTCGGAAAATTAGTTGGTGAATCTGGACATAAAATTTGAAATTGATGACTAGCATTAAGATCGTACAGAACATTGGCCCATGTTTTTGCTCGAATACATCCCAACTTCTGTGTCTGCAGTTGAAGTCACCACCTACTAAAAAATTTCCTTAAAGGTTTATGATCTTACGAAGATCACTCTTTAGCCAAACTCTCTTATATGCAGATGACGATCCACCTGGAAAATAAACATACAAAATTGAAATACCCCTGCCGTTTTAAAGAAACAGATCTATTCCTATGTTAAAATATTTACGTTTCCTTTTTTGCTTACTTTTTTTGATAGTCAACATAAAGATCTCAGATATTTATGTTTAATATATATATTTTTTTATTTTTGTGTTTGTTTTATTTATTATCATACAGAATAACCGGAATTGATTTCATGATAATAATGAAGACTAGGTTTGGCAAGATAAATAAAATCTTTGTTCTACGCAAAACCTGACATAAAAAGAACTTAACTAATTAAAATTAAAGAATCTATTAAAAGTAAATATTTTGTAACCTTCCGAAAATAAAGTGTGAAACTGTCAAAGAAGCAAACACACCTTTTTCCAATTGTGCCTAAAGCATTTTATAAACTAACAAGTCACCTTTTTTGGAGTTGATAAATTAAATTTTCAGAGATCTGATTTAAAAAAAAAATTATCAACCCAAAAAAAATCAATTTAGAATTCTGACACTATTTATGTATCAAATAACATCCCCAGCAATACTTTTGGTTTCGTCAACGCTTGACTTGACTCTGGATGGGAGGTCACAATTTTTAAAGCACTTAAAGATATTAAAATTATATATGCATTGAAATAGAATACTCAATATTATTTCGTGGTGAATAAATAAATTATACTACGTGTTAAGAGCAGCCGCACATATGGATGGATTTATTGACAAATTAATACCGACACAACACACAAGCACTCAAGTGTTTGTTTAAAATGTCATCTTAAGAAACTATGGTCTCAAGAGTTGACTTAAAAAAAAAAATACGTAATTTAATTAAAAATAAATAAATATTAATTTTCATGTTTGCATTTGGAACTAATGGCACACCATAAGTCTGTCTATAACTCAGTTTGAATAATTATAATAAATAAAATAGTTAGTATCGGATTTCGTATTCGGTTTTAACAAAGCTTGTGAGTGCTGAAATGCCCATTATGTCAGTTGACATAATAAATTTACTCACAGACATTCTTGTTAATGTATTGACATTTATGAAATAGACTCGATATTTGAATACGGATTAGGGGTAGGACAAAACGAAGAAGAATAATTTCGTTGGAAAATGGAAATTATCATACGAGTATTTTAATCCACTAAAAAGCGCTTTCTTTATCTAGTGCTGGTTGAAATAATCCGTAGGTCGTTCTAGTAAGACAAGAAATCACTTAGGCGGTACCAAAATCAAGTTATAAATGCTGTCACACCATTCTTCTGAAGTTAATTTTTTTTTTTAAATTACATGCATACATAAACATTTTTTACTTGCGACTTATAGGTACTATAAGGCAAGTTATGCATTCGTAAAAAAAATCGAACTCAAGATTTTGATCAAAGTTGACATTACGATGATAGCGAAGACCAAAAAAGTGGGTCTCGCAATTCTGTCTGTCTGTCTGTCTGTCGATTCGACTACAGCCTAAACGGCTCGGCCGATTTTCTTCAAACTTGGTAGATATGGGTTTTAATTTTTTACCCCCGGACGTTTTTTTCTATTTTTTTTTAAGACCAAAAATAACGGTACCTGCCATACGATTTTTTTTTTGGAAATTTTATAAATATTTTTTTTTCTCAAAAAGTGTCCCACAGAATTTTTTAAAAAAAATTCCAAAAATTTCATTTGGTAAAAACTAGCTAATGGTTGAAAAAATTTTACAAAAAATTGTTATTTTCGGTAGCCCCCTGGGTCCATTTTTTTTGTTTTTGATTTTCTCGAAAACGGTATAGCCGATTTTAATAATTTTTTTTATGCCAAAGCTCCTCCAAAGTTTGAATATTATTACATATTCAAATTTTCAATTTTTAATTTTTTGGATTTTAAAAAAAAAATTCAAAATTTTTTTTTGGAATCTCAATATTTCGAAAACCCCATGCTCGATTTTTTTCAAACTTGGCAAATAAAAGTTTCTTAATATAATCTACAAGATTTGAGAAAAAAAATTTTGTTTTATTTAAAACTAACGGTACCTTCCATACAAATTTTAAAAAATGGTTTTCGAAAATCGCATTTTTCTCGAAAACGGTTCCGAGAATTTTGCTAAAATTTTTTTTCTTTTGATTAATCTTTACAATTTATAATTTAATAAAAAAAAATTTTAAATCTAGATATTACTGACTGTACCTACCATAGAACGATTTTTTCCAATTTTGAATTTCTCATTATCGACTTAACGGATTTTAATGAAATTTTTTATAAAAAAGCTCCTAAAAAGTTTAAAAAACATTGCATTTAAAAACTTAAGAAAAAATATTTTTTTCAATTTTTAGAAAAAAAGGTAATTTTTTTTTTTGAAAAATTCGATATCTCAAGAACGGCTTAGTATTTTTTTTGGAAATTAGACTTTTATTCGTACAATAATAAAAGCTTAAGGTTGGCGTACCAAAATTTTTTCTTAAAAATGTTTTAAAAATTTTGTACATAAAAGCTTATTTTTTTAAGGAACCACTACAAAGACTTATAATTTTTGTTCCTGCATAAATTCATATTTGCATATCATTCTGTTTTTATCTCTTACTACTTAAAGAATTAAAAAAAAATATGTAATTTTATCCTTATGAACAGTTTTCTCTAATAACATTACATTACATTACATATTCCACTACTCCGTAGATAAATCTACGAAGTAGAGACACTGAAAGCACTGGTAACTCAGACCATCGGCTTATACAATACAACAGAGAGAGATAGACAGAAAGAAAGAACAACAGAAAAACACATGTCAACAGCTCACGGTTGGTATTTGAACGGTCCCCCATCCAAGTACTAACCGCGCGCAACGATGCTTGATTTCGCTGATCGATGGGAAGCGATGCTTTCATCGGAGCCAAGGCCGTTGACTCTCTAATAACATTCGTTTTTAAAATTCCTAGTCTATTACATAGGAGCAAGTTCGTGCGACCCAGTCGTGCATTTTATTTTTTTTAATTTTATCTTCGAAAATTAAGATTTATTTAAAAAAATTAAAAAAAAACTAACGCCACTCCCATATCTCGAAATCGATATTTTTTTTTTTTTTCTAATTTTGAAGTTTTTCTTCTAGACGAAAGATGAATAACTTTGGATAAGCATTCAATCACCATTAAATTGGTAAATTCCAACGATAAACCTTAGTAGAGAATTTAAATTTTTCAAAACAAAATTCTAACTTTTCATGACCTATTTCCTCTAACGATACAAGCAAAAAATATATTCTCATTTAATGAATAGATTAATAAAAAATCAATACTGTGTTATCATGCATGGGATTCCATTATCGTTGCTTGCGTCACAGCTTTCTCAAAAATGCAAAAAAAGAACAACAATGCACCTACTGTTGTTAGATACCACAACATAGTTGAAAGAACCATATAAGTTTAAGCTTTTAGGTTTTTTTTTTTTTTAATTTTTAGCACTGGGAAATATTTGCAACTAAAATATACATACAAGTATCTACTGCAAAAAAAATAACAAAATTCAACAAAAGGCGAAATGGAACCACAGAAACAGGAAATTGTAATATTTTTAAGATACAAATTAAAACAAAGGTTTATATATGTTTATTGAAGGAATTAATCATAAGCCTGGGCATTTCGTTGACTGGTTCAGGATCAGAATCAATTCGTAAGTGAAACTGCAATGCATTATGCGCTTCTTCCCATACATATAAATGTGCTTATATTAAGGTGTGTCTACACCAAAGAAACATTTCTAAAAAAATTTAAAAACACATTTTAGAAACAAAAAACATTTCTAAAATTTTCATTTTGGTCTAAACGCTTCTTGAAACAATGGGTAAGAAAGAAACATTTCAGAAATGTTTTTTAAACAGTAGTCGTTTTCTATTGGTAAATGTATAGGCAGCGCAGTAAAATTTTACACAGTAAACAACAACAAAGGAATAGTGCGTATAAACTAGGCAGTAATAAGAGTGCACATAATAGTGCTGATAAAGTTTTGGAGCATCTGGATTACAGTGACACTCAAATTGGTTGCAAAAGTTTTATTTTTCTTGAGGTTGACAGATTATGATTATTTGAGAATGTGTTCGGTGATATTTGTTCATTATGTGGTAAATTTTCACAAGAGCAAAATTATGTGGTTTGAAATATTAATTTACGATTAGACGGTAAACGTTAATAGTCAATGGTCAAAATTTTGCCTCTTAATGCGTGTGCATGTTCCCTATCTGTCACGTGAGAGTATGAAAATCATCGAAGGATAAATGCGATGCCAATAGATTAAAAAGCATATGAAAAGTTAGGGAATGACACTATATTTTCCGTCCTTGTTAAAGCAATTGGAAGGCTTTGCGTTGACATTAGCAATGAAATCCATAAAATCCACGATTTCGATGTCTTATTTCCAATTATTGAAAAGATAAAAAGATTTTCATGGAAATAACCAAAATGTCATTCCTATTCCTGGTGAAAACACTAATGCCGGATTTTGACGACTTATAAGTTTTTTTTTTTTCATTTTTTAAGACTTGTGACCTTATGGTGTAAATGACTTTTGGATCTGCTTTTATTTTCGACATAAGAAACTGGCTTTGTTTTAATATAAAGTAACATAAGTTGGTGAGAAATTTGTGAGAAATTTCAGGATACCAAACACACGTAATATTGTATGACCACCATATTGCAGATCATGTAAGGAAGCATGATCTTGCCGATTTTTTCTGACACCGAGCCTTTATTTGACATTGTTTACGTACATGCCATTAAAATTTGATTTTATTAATAATTTTGCCACTTGTTTGACAGAAAATTTCTGAGTGGTGTTAATTCAGCACAAACTACAACTTTACGTTTAGAGTGAATTAATAATTTTGACATTTGTTTTTATTAAACATTATCTTAAACGAGTTTATAGCTTAAGTGATGTTTTTAAGAATTTTATTTTTCACCTACTACTTAATGTACATATAACCAACAATTTCAACTCTATTTCAACTGGACATCCAAAAGCGTATACTTTTCCAACGCATCCTTTAGCTCATTCAAAAGTTGATTGTTTATTTGGAGGTACTATTTATATTCTATTTTTCGTTTTCGTTTCTTTTTACTTTGTTCACTCAATGAGTCCGAAATATCTACTAAATTAATATGATTTGTTAAAAGGAATTCAGAAATTATTTATAGCCCTTATCTGTTTTGGTTCTTTATTCATTTCAATTTGTATTATTTTTGTAAGAAATTACAAATTTATTTTACTTTGTTTCCAAATCAGCTGATTTTGACATGGGTATAAATGCCAAGCATACCAACTTTAAAATTTAAAGTAAAAGTGTGTATGAAGTCAAAAAAACATTTTATACAGACTTGCATTGCTGCGCTATGTATAAATTACCAATAAAATACGCCTTATGTTTCTTTAGTGTGGACACACCTAAACATAATGCATTGATACATTGGTTGAATTCTGGGGTATCTTGCCGAACCGCAATTTTTTTCTGTTCACTTTTTTTTTAATAATTTTCACGCACTAGATTTTTTGACAAAAATTTAGTGCACTTCACAAAATTAAGAAAAAAAAATTTCACGCCAATAAGTCGTGTTTGATTGGGGAATGCATAGGCAGCGCAGCAAAATTGTACACAGAAAACAGAAACAAGTGAATACTGCGGATAAGTAAGCCAGTCAAAATTGTGTAAATAAAGTTTTGGGACGTCTAGAATAGAAGGACATTCCAATGGTTTGCTAAACAAATATTTATTAAGTGAGGTTTGCAGGTTTTTTTTTTTTTTGACCAGGAACTTTACTTTTATTGACTAAATATTTGTATTATTTCTTATAATCGGTGGTGGCCTTTCGCAATCGGCAGAAAATTGTAGGTCTCTTCCGTTCCTGGTAACACGCACACAGGAATAGTTGAGTGTTGTAAGTCACTAGGTCCTGGTTCACTTTGAGCTGTTGCACCACCAAATTTATTTATCTTATAATTAGAGATATTTACTTACTCTAATTGATCTTCAAGTGAAGAAATTTTCTTCAACATGTACTATCACTGACATATAAGCTAACTGTACATGATTGGTAGATCTTACAATATTGTCAGATCTGTCAGTGAAAAACATGCTTACAATGTCTTAGAACCGAGTACAGTAGGTGGCCACATGATTATGACCGATAAATATTTTCATCAATTCTAATATGGCTAGAAATGTAAAAAAGTTCTGCAATTTCGATGATTTGACTGTGAGTAAGCGCAATCCGAAAAATATATAACTACACCACGAGAAGACAGACAAATAGTAAATATTGCTTTGAGACATCGAAGTGCACCAACAAAAATTATTGTTGAAAAACTGCGCTCTTCTGGTGTTAATATATCCGCCAGAACAGTGAGACGCAGTTTAAGAGAAAATGAGCTTTTTTGTAGGTGGGCTGCTGAAAAGCCAAAGGTTACAAAAGACATGCGCGTGAAACGTTTATTGTGGCTTAAATTGCATAGGGACATGTCCTCAAAATATTGGCACCAGAAACGTCAATTTAATTAAGTCGTTACCATTTTTTTTATCAAGCTATCTCAAGCCAACTCATTTTTAAAAATATTTATATTTGGAGATTATATTCAGCGGTGAGTGTGGGCTTGAAGCAATAACCGTCAACAAAAAAATTGTTCGCCATAAAAATAATGAACTGTATTTAGATTGCTTTGTGGCTCCCAATGTTCAAAATCCATGGAGTGTTATGATTTGGAGATGTATACCGGAAGAAGGTCGTCCTGGTCTAATTTATTTTGTAGAAGGAACAATTCGCTCCGAACAATACACAAACTTTTTTAAATCTGTTTTAACGCCTTACTCTGGTAGCCTAAGGTTTCAAAAAAGCAAATATACTTTTATGTGGTATGGTGCACTTTGTCATAAGTAACGATCAAGCATGCATTGCTTTTACTAGTTGAAACTTAACGTACTGCAATGGCCAGCAAATTCACCAGGCCTTAACCCCATTGAAAATTGTTGGAGCGTTTTAAAAAGAAGAGTTTATGATTGCCAAAACAAAACAGTTGATGATTTAAAAAAAAAAAACATTGAGGATGTGTTGTATAACGACAACAAAATAAAAGAAGCTATAGAAAACTATTATTAGAATGCTCGAAGAAGAGAGGCAGTTATAAAAGTCAGAGACGGACACACGAAATACTAACTGATGTAATGGTTTAGACCCTCCTTATAAAAAAAAAATATTGAAACAAAACAATAAAACAAAATTGAAAAATAAAAAAAAATTTTTTTTTTATTTTAAGGGGTCAAAATAAAATATTGATGAAAATTTCAATCGGTCATAATCATGTGGCCACCTACTGTATAGTCTTACTATTAACTATTAATTTTAAAATTTTGCATTTCAAAAAATATGTATACTGTAAATTGCAGAGCGATTTAACTTTGGACTAGTGAAGGCAACAAAGTATAACAAAATAAATACCAACGAACACACCCTCAAGAATGCCAACATATATTTTTTCGGACACAATCTAAGCACCTTCTACGTTTCAACTTCCGAAATTCCATCTTCACTAAAATATTATTTTCCATTACTAGCTTATTTTTCTTCATTTCATAATTAAATCATTGAAAAATTCTAACTCAGTTACAGCGGATGGTTGTTCTAATGTTGTTTTTAAAAATATTGCTTTCAATATCGTTGATGTTCTTGCTCATGTTTTTAACATTAGTGTCTATAATGGAATTTTTCCTTGTGCTCTAAAGGTTGCTGAAGTTATCCCTCTTCATAAAAAATGTAATTCTTCAGATCTTAACAATTATAGGCCAATTTCTCTGTTACCTGTCTGTTCTAAAATATTTGAAAAATGTATGAAAAAAAGAATTTTAAATTTCTTAAACAGTAACAACTACTTTAGTAACTGCCAATTTGGTTTTCGATCTGGTAGATCTACGGAAGATGCTCTTTTGAAGTTTTGTACTGAAATATATAGTTCAATTAATAACAATCTTTTCACTGCTGGGGTTTTTATTGATCTAACTAAAGCATTTGATTTAGTTGACCATAATATTCTTTTAGATAAGCTTTATAAAGCGGGAATGCGTAGCTTTGTTTATAATTGGTTGGCTTCTTACTTAACAAACCGAAAGCAAATGGTTAAAATAAATGCTTGTTATAGTAATCTCTGCAACTTAACTATTGGCGTCCCACAAGGTTCAGTCTTGGGCCCATCGCTTTTTCTTATTTATATAAACTCCATCTTTGAGCAAAAGTTTTTGGTAAACCCATAGCATTTGCTGATGACATTGCCTTTTCCTATGGTTGTAAATCGCCCCTTGATCTTGTTGCTGACATCAACTCAGATATGGATATTCTTAGGCGCTGGTGCTCGGCTCATAAGATGGTTTTGAGTAGTAAGACTAAGGCAATGTACTTTAAAATTTCAGGTTCCTCACCGTTGGATTGCGATATTATCTTTCATTCTTCTGAGTGTGGTAAATTGGGTTTGAGAGTTAATACGTGTGTTTCCGGAAATAGTGATTTTTCATTTTTTCCAAATGTGCCCTGCTCCAAATTTTGTTTTCGAATTGACTTTGTTAATTCTTTTAAATATCTGGGAGTTATTTTGGATAGCAAACTAAATTGGGCGGACCATACCGACTCATTAAAAAAGTATTTATTATGTTGTTCTAGGCATTTTTATAACTTAAGCTCATACTGTTCTAAACAAGTGTTGGTTATGGTTTATTATGGCATTGTTCATTCCAAAATTCAATATGGCTTAACCTGTTGGGGTGGTATATATTATAATAAAGTAAAGCCACTCGTAATTTTGCAAAAGAATATTGTGCGTATTATTTGTAATAAAAACCGTTTGCATGCTAGTCTTGTTCTGTTTCAGGGTCTGAAAATCCTTCCGTTAAGGCATCTCTACTACTATAAAGTTCTGAAGATATTTTTTATAAGGAGCGGACATCTTTCCATAAGAAGGAATGATTTGCATAATTTACGTATTAATTATAATAATTACGTCAATGTCCCTTCTTATAAAAAAATTCATTTCAAAAAGTTCTTTACAGTAGTGGCTCCTACAATTTTTAACAAGTTACCTGATTCCATCCGACGTTTAAGAAAATTACAAGACCCTCTTTAAAACAAAATCTTGGCTTTTTAATTTCAACACCTATCAAATAGAAAGTATATAAGTATATAATACATATGTATATTTGGCATAAACCTCACACACACTAATGAATTATTAATTTTCTTTGGTTTAATTTTTGTTATCTGGTACATTCAATACTAGCGTCAGCTTTTTGCTTCGCTATAGAGTGTATCCATTTTATTCATTTTTACAGGTAGTATAATATTGTATAATATAATCTTGGTTTTGAAGAACATTTTATGAGGTCTATTACTTATAATTTTTGATTTGATTGTGTTAATTTGTTCTTTAAAATAATTATGAAAATGTACACATCTACCAATTTAAATGAATGAATAAATAAAATAACTTATTAACTAACTAACTATTAACTTCACAAATCGTTTGTTGTTGTTTTCCATGTTAGATTTTGCAATTCAGCGTACTTATTCACCAACCAATAAATCACGGTTGATAAATATCAGTAGTTAGAGTCAAAAAAATTTGTTCAATAAATTCATATTACAAACAAAATTTAAAACTATTTAAATAGTTTTAAGAAAAAAACTATTATAATAAAATTTTTAAAACGTCCAAATAAACATGAAATTTTATTGAAAAAAAAAAATTTAAGCAAAAATATATTTTTTTGTTTTCGAAAATTTCGAATGTACTGTTTTCGTTTTCTATATAACAAAAATATATTTCATGCGGCAACGACGATAATATTATAGTCAAAAATCAAAAAAATACTTTATTGACAAGTACCATTAGTAACGTTTTTTTGTTTGTGATATAGGTACTATAGGGCAAGTTCCGCATTTGAAAAAAAAAAAAATCGAACTCGAGATTTTGATCAAAGTTTACATTACTATAATGGCGAAGACGAAAAGAGTGGGCTCGGTAATTTCGTCTGTATGTCTGAACCTCTCCCTACAGCCTAAACTACTGGAGGTATTTTCTTCAAACTCGGTACTTAAGGGTTGAAATTGAATTTTTTTTAAGCTCCAAAACTAACGATATCCACCATATACCCGTAATGCAAAATATTATTTATCTCGAAAACGGCTCTAACGATTTAGATACTCGTAAAAATTTAGGTGTGCTATTATGAGCCTGGACTACATTTTGGTCAAGAAAAATTTTAGGAAAAAATATTAACGGTACCTGTCATAGATTCGGTTTTTTTCATTTTAGACTTTCTCATTTTTTTGAAAAAAAAAAGTTCCAATTTTTTTTGAAAAATCAGTATATTCAAAACGGGTGAACAATTATTTTTTGAAATTACATTTTTCCTAAAATCTATATTTTTGGTAATTGACATTCAAAACTTTATTTATATTAAAGAAATTTCTTATATAAAAAATGAAATTAATAATAAAACGATTTTCGATCTTTGTTTGCATAAATTCATACTTTTTTAGGAATCAGACGGCAATTTTACGCATCTGCGCATTTTTATTTCATTCCATGTTTTTTATTTATTTAAAAACAATTTTTAAATTCCAAAGTACTTTTACATAAGTAAGATGCAATGTTTTTCAAACTTTTAAGAATTTCATTAAAATCCGTTATTCCGATAATGAGAAATTCAAAATTTGAAAAATGGTTATATGGTTGGTACAATAAACAAAATTTTTCAAAATTTGAATACACAATAATATTCAAACGTGTGGGGAGCTTTATCTAAATCGCTTGTACCGTTCTTAAGAAAATCAAAAACGAAGAAAACGTTTTCAAGAAAGGAACCATTAAAAACCATTTTTCGGAATTTTTTTACCTAGCTTTAACTGAACGAAATTTTTCAAAAAAATCTGTGGGACACTTTAAAAAAAATAATATAAAATCTCGAAAAATTCGTGTCTTTCAAAAAACAAAAAGAAAAAACCCACAATTTTTGTCTTCGCTATCTTCATAATGTCAAGTTTGCCTTAAGAATTTAATACATTGTTTTTTTTTTATATAAAAATCTGTGGAACAATTTTTGAAAAAAAAAAAATTTAAATATAAAAAAGCAGTTCAGAGCTGTCGATTCCAAAAGTAGTCAAAAGTTGTCGACAACGAGCCCCACAAATTATGCAGAATTGATTTATTGTAATAATCAACTACAAATACAATTGTTTTACTTAAGAAGATTTGGAATTTTCTTCACACTTGAGTGTTTATTAAAGTTCCGAAATATCTTCTCCGCCCATCTCAACATTTTGTTTATAATTGTTTTTTCAATGTTTAGACTGCTGCAGCCTCATTGCCTTTTCCCACCTTCTATCAACTACAAACGAAAAGACTTAAAATAAAATTTTAGAAAAAAATCAGAAACAAAAAGGAATGAAAAAAAAACGAAAAATAAAATCAATTGCATGCATGTCTATCTATACAAAGTCTATTGCCTCCATATCGTTGGATAAGTTTTATAAACATTAATGCAAAGCATATACAACAAGTTCAGGGTACAGATAGCTATTTATCTCACTTGAGATACTTTTTTGTTTTTTTTTTTTTATTGTTTTGTTTGAAATATTCAAGTGTTATGCTCTACAACAACTACTTTTGTTATAATATAAATCTTTCTGCTTTGTCCCATCTATAAAGTCCTTGTAAAGGACCCTTGAGATAGGAAGGATTTAAGTACCTACATGAAGGCTTAAAGAAAGGACATAATGGCTACCTATAGCTTTGGAAATACTCTACTACCATAAAACTAAAGCATTTTACACAAAAAAAAAAGAAGACCACTTCAAGGTTTTTTAAATTATTTTTATCGCTCATGTATCTATCTAGATACAATGCAGAATGTTGATGTTCATATATAGAAAGATAGATAGACGAAGATATTCATTTTATCTTTTTTTTTGTTTTATTACCTGTGAGGTAAAGTTTCCTCCTTTTTGAACACATTCCGGATCTCGTCACCATCAAATACAAAAAGCAAATCCGGGTGACCGATTAGACCTCCGACTTTGGCCATTTTTCCATAGTTAAGGTGCAATTCTTTCATGACTTTATCCAGTTCGTTGATCTTGTAATGGCCTAAAGCAAAAAAAAAAAGAAATAAAAAAGAAATACACAAAATGAGGATTTTAGTTTGGTGAAATTAAGACAAGGGAAATGTAAAACAAATGGTGGTGGTGGTGTTGATGGTGTTTTTTTTTTTTTTTTTTTTTTTTTTTTTTTTTTTTTTTTTTTTTTTTAATAAACTACTTTTCCTCCGTTTTCCATTGCCAGGAAACACGCGATTAAAGTTTATTTGAAACTCAGAAATGGGCCTACTTTTCGGCGAAATAAGTTTTCAACTTAAGTAGCAAAAAAAAAACAACTAAATCCACTTTAAATTTCTCAAATACAATATTTATGTACATATGTATGTATTTGTTGGTTTTGGTATGTGCCAAATAAGTTTAGTTACAAAGGGGGCGTTTTCAGCTAACTTTGTTATTCCAGTTTTTGAGAATGGCTATGAGAAAATTATGCAGGAATCTCTAAAGACGAAAACAGCATCTCATTTAAAAAAAAAATATTTATTATTAGGGGACTTGGGGGAGCTTAGACGCTTGAGATTTTTTTTACTCGATAAAGAGTCTTACTCTCACATGAAAATGTTTTGTTTCTAGGGCATAGAATGTTCATATATTAATGCTTTTAGACCAAACTTAAAAAGAAACTTAAAAGATGTACTGCACACAGTTTTGTTGACTAGAAATAGGAGAATTCTGTGGGCTCTGCAATCATACCTCAAACATCTGGACTACGCGGACGAAACGGTTATATGCATGATGCCCAATATGATTCTCCATCAAATGACAATAATGGTTGAGCGAGAAGCTGAAATCGTGGGGCTGAAGATCAATACAGCAATAAAAAGGAACACCCTTGGAACTTGCTCATCTATCCCAGTGTATATTTTTGGAGAACTGGTAGAGGTAATGAAGCGGTTTAAATATTTTGCGTAAAAAGAGATGATACTGATGGAAGAACCTCATACGATATAAGCAGTCTATTAGAAAAAGCAATGGCTGCATTCGGAATACAGTCCAAAATATGGGAAAACAACTTAGAAATCAAGCTGCGACTGTTTCATTCAAATGTTGAAGCCATGTTTCTTTATTGATGTAGCACTTGAAAATTCACATTCACTGTCGCAAGAAAGTTGCAAACGTTGACAAATAGATGTCTGCGAAATATATTGGGGATTTTCTGACCCAACCGTACCTTCCTCTCCAATGATAATACTTCATACGAAAACGAACAGGAACCTATCTACTTTTCACACATGTATCGCGAGCCAGGCGATATAATGGAACCCGCTCACGCAGATAGGCAGACGGTTGAGTCAACCAAGAAGTATTGACGAAGAAAAGTCGAGCATATGTGGGAGAGAGCTAAGGTACATCTCGCTACACCGCGCCATACACAATGTCGCGTAAGATTGGTAGAGGCCCTATGCCCTGCAAAGCGAACCTCACAGAAGAAATAGATCCAAGGACCTAAGCAAGTTAATAATCGTGCGGCCTTGACATTTAATAAGAGTTAACCCTTTTGAGAACATTTTCGGTGACTTTTCGGTGATTTCGACAATAATTCTTGCCTTAATCCAAAATATAACCCAGCTTTGCATTAAATCACACGATTTTCACTTCGGTTTAACCATAGAACCATATCCGACTTATCAACATCTCTCGAGCACTGTATTTACTGAATGGTTTTACTGAATTAATGACTGGGTAGTTTCCAAATTGCACTATTTTGAACCAGACTCGCTCCAGCTAATTCTGCTAAATAGTTGATACATGAACTGATTTAATGATTTTTCTTTCGCCTTGAAATAAATAGCTTTGGAACTAGTTTTTGAATATGCTATTGCAATTCATTTATCTCTCGCATTTGAATTATTTCGCCTCGGAACTTTGTTTGCCCCAGTTGAATTTTTGATTTTTGTTATTTTGAGTTAGCTATAAATGTTAAATTTCTCAGTAACGACTAAACGGATCTCATTCAAATTTTGTTTGCGGAAATCTCCCTGATTGTGAAAGTTATGTTTTTTTTTTTTAATCTTAAGTCAACAAAAATGGCCATTTCGCCCTGGCTATCTCACTTGGACTCATTAGTTGACTGGTAAGCAGCGTTGCCGCGAAGGAAAAAACATAGAGGGCCATTTGACAAAACTTGGGGCCAAATATTTTACTTACAAATCCGTCCAGTTCAGTTCAGTTTTCTTTATTGAGGCTTAAATTCACAAATTTTGTTTTGATTACAAGTTATTTTTTTTAAGCTGCCGACTTCTTAATTTATGTCTGGCTGATCACATTACTTATAAAGAATTATTATACATATTCTTTTAAATCAATATAATTATGCACATAAATTCAAAAATGTATCTAATTTTAATTTCGTATGCTTGCTCCCGGCATACGTTCATATAACGGCTCTAAAAGGCCAAACTTAAAACTAATGACTAGGTTTTGTAATAATAATAATACTAATAATAACAATAACAACAATAACAACAATAATAACAAAAGTGTATTATTTACAAATGAAATATTTTGTTGGTTTTAATTCTAACTTTTGAAGAGTTTGATATAAATGTTTGGAAGTATTTATGTACTTAATTCGTAATATAATCTAGTATATTGGAACAAGGAACATAAAACTTAAGATTTGTATAAACCTCAGAAAAATATATATTTAACTAATAATAATAATTACATATTTTAGGTTTTTTTTTTTCATTCAAATAATTATGTAATACAATAATAGTATAAACTTTGACAATAAAAGGAAATAAGTGTTTAATATAATATGTTTTCAATAAATCGTTCAGAAAATTATCCTCTGAGAACATTCAATGAGGCCCTCTCGTAAAAAGACACCGTTAGTCTATGATCTAACTGAGGTTCTAATAAAGTGCGGAATCTATTTTGCAAAAGATTAAAGGGCGATATGTAATACGGAGGATCCGAGATTTCATAAACGTTTGTATCCCACAAACCTTTGACAAGTGGATTTGGATGGTTGGCAATAGATTCTAGTCTGGTTTTTAACAAAGTTGTCATATAAATCATTAAAGGTTTTACCTTTGTTAAATTATACAAAGTGTAGTTAGAAAACCATTTTTTATTAGGTTTTCGATATTTTCCGCTGCAAAATCGTAAGATTGTTCTTTCGAACTTTTCCAACTCTTTTGCTGCCGTTGGAGAAATAGTGAACCACGAACTAAAACCATAGGAAATGATGGGCCTTATCAGAGTTTTGTATATAAGTATCTTTGTATTTTGGGATAAATGCTTTGATGAGAGTAGATTTTTTAAGATAGCGGTTGCCATTTTTGCTTTAGTTAATACATTTCGTGCATGTTTGTTAAATCTTAGTTTATTTTGAAAATTAACACCAAGATATTTTACTTCTGTTTTTAAAGGAACTTCTATGTCTTCAATACGCAAGGAAAGTTCTCTACTTTCTTTGACAGCCTTTCGGTGGCCTTTGCCATACGAATTTCTGAAACACGTGAGTCCACATTTTTCAATTTTTATTTTCATGCCCCAAGATTTAAAATAAGAGGTTAATATGGGCATGGCATTTTTTATTTTGTCTAATGCATCGTTTGGCCTTATAGCAGTAGCTAGTAATTTTGTATCGTCTGCATACAATAGTGCTCCAGGGTCGGAATCAAAGTTGCAAAACGGCATATCATGTAAGAAAATATTGAACAATTTCGGCCCGAGTAATGTTCCTTGAGCTACTCCTAAGAGTACTGGGAAAGTTTCCGAAGCCTCCGAGCCAATAACAATGGACGCAGTTCTGGAATCAAGAAAACTAATAATCATTCGAATGAGAGGCACAGGGAAGTTTAACCTTATTAACTTAAAAACAAGCCCCTTATGCCAAATAGAGTCGAACGCTGCCTCTAAATCAATGTCCAGAACAACAGTGCACTTTTTTTGTCTTAAATTTTGAATGATTTTGTTACTTAGAGCTAAAAGGCAATGCTCCGTTGAATGTTGTTTTTTAAAACCAAACTGTGTATTTGGGATAACATTTGAGTCATCAACAAAACTATCGAGAGTTTCTGCTATAACTCTTTCAAATAGTTTTCCTAAGTTGGAGAGTAGGGAAATTGGTCGAAAATCTTTTAAATTTTTAGCGTTATATTTTTTCGCTATAGGAATTATTTTGGATTGTTTCCATACTGTTGGAAAATATCCATTATTTACGCAATGATTAAATAAACAAGTAAGAGTAATGTCAAGGGAATTTGGGCATTTTCTTAGTACAAAGTTTGAAATTCTGTCAGGACCAAATGACTTTTTGCTATTCAAACTGCTTCTAAAGAAATTGACTTTTTGATATGTAGTGAATGGTAAAGAAAGTTGATTGCATGCTGAGTTTGATTGAGTAAACGTTGTAATTGGATTATTTAAGTGTGTGTTATAAAAATCTTGTACTTTTGAAAATATTTCACTATTCAAATTTAAATCATGTATCGGTGTTCTATCCGCAAAAATATTTGCGTACATGTTCCTAAATGCATTAAGTTTGCTCTCAGTGTCAGCCAGCTCCTCTCCATCTATATTCAAAACGTCCTTCATAATATCTGCCCCGAATACTTTTCTTCCAGTTATTTTATCGATTTCCTTAAAAGCATGAGAAGAAGGTTTTATTTTACTTAAACGTAATCTAAACTCTTGATCAAGATCTTGTTTAACTCTCTCTTTTATTATTTTACTAAGACACTTTATTCGAGAATGAAGTTCTTCGTACTCAGAGTTGCGTCTATTTAAATGCCTATGAAAGATTCTTTTGAGTTTTCTTAACCAAATATTTCGGATTTTTAAAAGATTTTTAGTAAAATTAGTTATATTTTTGTATTTCATGTCTTTTGCATTTCTAATAATTGAGTTGTTCTCAATACAGGAAACTATATTTTGATTAACATTCTCTATGATTTCATCAATTTCTGAGTTTGTAATATTTGTATCTGTGGGTGCTCTTAATCTGGAAAGTCTATTGTGAAGTTGTATTCTAAATAAATTCCAATCAGTTCTTTCAAAGCTGGTATACGTCTGAGGAGGTATCAATATGGGGTAAACATTAAAGATGTCAAGTTTTATTTCTATACCAAAGTGATTTGAAAACGTAGAAAATGTTTTGCAAAGTCTATTATTAATATTATTTGGGTTCTGTGATAATGAACTAGATATTAGAAAATAGTCTAATATTGATGAGGACTGCGGATAGGTTGGACTAAAAGGAGATATGAAATCAAGGTGGAGAAATGGTCCATTATTATACCATTTGTGAATAATATTTCCATTTGCATTATTTACTGAATCTCCCCAGGTTAGATGCCGAGCATTGAAGTCACCACCTATAATTGTTGCATCAAAAGTCTTAACAATGTCATAAAGTCTATCTAATTCGCTAGATAGCCCTTGTCCCGAGTTTGTTGGTATGTAAATACTTCCAATGAGGATACGTTTAGTCATTCCGGAATTATTTTTACAAAGTAAAACACCTAGACAGACTGAAATTATGTCGCTATGGAAAAGGAGCGTGTTAACCTTTAATTTTTCATCAATAACGATGGCAGTTCCCCTGCCATCGTCATTGCGTATGAAGTTGTATCCTTCAAATGAAGGTTTGTGTCTATTATTCAAAACAGTTTCACATACAAAACAAATTTGGGGCTGGTGGCTTTTTAGAAGGTTTACTAATGCTAATCTTCTTTCATTAGATATTATTGAATTAACATTAATTGAAATTGTTTTTAGTTTCAGGGTAGATTCCATTATATAACAATAGATGCCACAAATTCAAGATACGCAAACATCTTGTCTTCTTTGTTTTGTAGTTTCTGATACTTTGGCCAAAATTCTCTGATTTTGTACAAAAGATCTTTAAAAGAAATATTAAATAAATTCTTGGCTTCATCTAGAAACTCAGTTATATTGTTTGATTGTGATTTATTTTCTCTGAGAAATGGATTTGTCATTTCTGAAGATGACGACTGTTTTTTGGGAATGCTCTTTGGAGCTCTTGCTATGTCAGCGAAAGAAATATTTTTGTCTGTAAATGTGTTTATTGTGTTGATGACCTGATTTTTAACTCTATTCGCTTTGAATTTTGCATGCTCAATACTCATTTGCTGCTTCTCTTTGTATCTCATATACGCTTCACACTCAAGAGAGTTTGCTGAGTGTTCCTTAAAACAGTTCGCGCATTTGACCGCGGGAACTGGCTCATTTCTTTCTTTGAGTTCTTTGACAGTTTTAATACAAATCTCAGAGTCATGAAACTCGCTACACAAGACACATCGACTATTATAAGAGCAACAATCGCCAGTGTGTCCAAATCTTTGACATCGATAACACCGAATCACTGATCTGTTAAACTTTTTCTCCCAAAAGACGCGTTGATGAAGAAGATACCTAATTTTAGTCAATTCTTTAAGAGACTCTCCAACTTCTAATTGAACAACAAATATATTTAATTTGAGACCTTGCTCTTTAGTTTTAGTAGTGGTAAATTGTGAGATTTTGCTCAATTTAACATTAGGTAAGGCTTCGTTCAAAGCATTTCTAATAGAATCTGGATGTGTGTCCCCGTCAATACCTTTTAGCAAAATAGATGCCCGTTTAGTTTCTTTAGGTGAGAAGGAGAATGCCCCAATGCCTGTTCCTCTAAGTTTTTCAATAACTAATTTATGTACATCTACGTTATCTACATACACCTTGGTTTTTCTATAACCTAGATTAACAAATTTATATTTTATATTATTAGCTTTGCATTCGAGAGCAGCAAGATTAAGTAAATCAGTAATTAAAGTACAATTAGCACCGAATATAAAAATAGGAGGGCAAAAATTTTTATTGCTTACAATAAGATTTGATGTGTCCGGGGATGCTTCTGTTGATGGTTTGTTGTTGTGGGTGTTTGGTTCTGTGACGTTTGATTTAGCGCCTATTTTTGTTGATTGTGGATCGGGGAGAACCGTGGATGCTTGTTCCAAGCCCGATAATGGATAGAAGATGTTGTTTGACAAATTTGGTAGTTTAGAATATTCCGCATTATCGGCATCTAATTTTCTTTTTTTTCCAAAATGTTTGGCGGCATGTTTTAAATTTGTTAATACTGTAGTCCAACTGTTGTCCATGGGACTTTCATCATCATTTTCTATTGCCGTGCTTGTTGCGGCTGTATTATTTGCATCAATATTTGCCATATAATTTGCACTCAATTGTTTATGTGGTGTAAGATCACAATTACGATAATTAATCTTACTTTGATTATAAGCAGCATATGAGATGTTAGTACCCAAAGAAGTACTACTTTCTTTCGCCACCACGTGCTCCAGAACTTGTTCTGGAGCACAAACTTGGTTTTTTATTGTGTTTATTTCCACTTTAATATTTTATAAGAGTCAATGTCTCTAATCAAAAAAAAAAATATTTTTGGGGCGATATGTGCCCCTTTTTAATGGAAATATTAATTATTTTACAAAGGTTATACACAGCAAACTATAAACTAGATCACACATGTGTTCACCACGACGGTCAAAGTCGTACTCCCTTACAAATCCGTCCTTAAAACATTAAACTACAATACATATATTAAAATTATATTTATTCTTATTTATTTATTCAACGCATTTCTTAAATCTATGTAGTAGGCATAGGCAGAAGCAGATCTTGACTCTGTCGTCTGATTTGATTTCTTGGGAATTACCTTAAAATATCTTTAAAAAATTGAAATCACACCAGTAATATTATGTATTTAAATATTTATATTACTTTTTTCATATTTTAATTCAATATATGAATGGACAGCCAACGAACAAACAACAAGCGGCGAAAAAAAAAACAAATGTCTATACGATTTATTTATTTATTTTTATTTCATCAAGCAGTTTTATTCAAATAATATATAATCTTACAGACTACCGAATAAAATTTTTATATGGAAAAATAGAAAAACAAAATAATTAATTAGTGGAGCAAACAAAATAAAATTATAACCTTAATCTAAAATAATAACTTAATACCACCAGATTACGAATTAGACATAAGCAATATGTGCTTCTTAAAAAATTCTCGACTTTGTTGAGAAAAAAATCAACATACATACATAATTACAAATAATACTGTTGGCTTCTCTAATGCATCGAGTTAAAAGTTCATTTAGATTATAGTTTACCCGATGATGAGGTTCATTAAAAGGGAAAAGGGATCGCAGATGCCTTGACGAAGCATACATAATTACAAGAGACAAAAGAAAAGGGCAATTTATATGGGATGTAATAATATCGCGCAAAAATATTATTGCAAAATTTTTAGGACGAACGACAAAAGATTGTAAGCCAAGAAGTTGACACTGAGTTTTATAAGTTGGGGTATGAATATTGTATGTTTGTATGTTTTCAATCCTATTAGAATGAACTTGAAAAAATGGATCCAAAATTAGACAGCAATACTCTAACGATGACCTTACATACGCAAAGAAATGAGATCAAAGAGTAAAAGGATCAGTGAACTCTTTAGAGTTCTGATTAATGAATCCTAACATAGAGTTTCGATATCTTTCTTTTCGTTAAGTATTGAGAGTTCCGTATCTTCTTAATCTATAGAATACTGAAAAGGAATAGATGATAGGCTCCTAAAAAATGATAAAGATTGACGCTTTAATACGTTCAAAAAAAGCTGATTAGCTAAAAATCATTCAGACAAGCGATGAAGATCAAATTGGAGTAAATGACAATCATTAATTGACGTAACA
Source organism: Chrysotoxum bicinctum (assembly GCA_911387755.1). Classification (NCBI taxonomy): domain Eukaryota; kingdom Metazoa; phylum Arthropoda; class Insecta; order Diptera; family Syrphidae; genus Chrysotoxum; species Chrysotoxum bicinctum. Next base: position 226,718,750 of record OU426987.1, read on the forward strand.
CGACGGAATATTTTAATGTAATCCGCAAATATCAAACAGGAAATATTTTTTAAGAAATCAGTGATATCATTAATCAGCAGCCAGAATAGAAGAGGGCCCAAGTGACTTCCTTGTGCTACTCCTGATGTGACCTCAATTAGATCTGATAGTACGTTATTAATACCCACAAATTATTTTTTTCCGTTTAGGTAGGATTTAAACCACTTTAAAATATTTGAATGGATAGAATCCAATTTTTGTATTAATATTTGGTGATTTATTCTATCGAACGCCTTAGCAAAGGCGGTATACATGACATCTGTTTGGAAACCATTTTCAAAATTACTAATAATCTGGTTACTAAATATTGCGAGGTCGTTGTTGACCTTCCAGCAAAAAATCCATGTTGAAGTGGGAAAATAATTTCTTTAGTTACAAGCTATCAGAGACAATTTGTTCCAAAATTTTTGGTATCGAATAGGAATTTTCCAATCATCAAGAAAATAACTATTTAATAAAAAATAAAGTTAATGGCCCCGATAGAGCAGCTGCCCAGTTTGAAAAACTGGAAGGAATACCATCGGGTCCTGGTTGTTTATCATCATTTAGTCCAATTAAGACTATTTCAACATCTTTGTTACTTAAGTTTAAGTGACCGATATTGTTTGAATTTAAACATGAAATTGCAGAAAGGTTAGAGGGAATACTTTGGTGGTTATAAACGGAGTGAAAAAAAGTCTGCAAATTGTTAAAATGTATATGTAGATGTCTTTCCAGAATATTGCATGCAATTGGGGATAACATTTGAACATTTTTAATCATTGATAAATGACAAAAAAAATTTACTATTAAGTTTTAGACTCGATTCAGGTCGAATTAAGTAGTACTTGTATTAAAACTTATTTAAAAAATCAAATTCTTTTTGAAAACGCAAATATTTTATCAGAAGATCTTCATTATTGGGAAATTTACGATATATGTATATGTAATTTGTAAGATTAAGTTTTTGATATTTCAGTTACATAAACGCTTTGGTAGATGGCGAAAGTAAATGACATGAGAGGAGTCAACACGCTGCACGAAACTGACGTGAAAAAAGTCAAATCATTAAATGAGATAAATTAATGAATTCAGTTCCATTTTAAGTATGGTTATTTTTATATAGTGGAAACACATTGTAGTGGCGATGCATTGCGATGGTTTATATTTAATTTTGTAAAGCTTTTTAAATATTACTGAGCACGATATGATGTGATGTTAAATCTTCTAAGATTTAGATTTGGGGGCCATTTCTAATTGGCCCGGGCAAAGGGCCAAAATGTAAAACAGAGGGCCAAATGGCCCGATCGGGCACTTTGTGGCAACGCTGCTGGTAAGTGATATCGACGGGATGAAACGCTAAGTCTTACAAACTAAAGTTGAATTACTAATTCAACATGTTTGCAATATTTTCGCAAAATTTTTTCAATCTAACTACAATGTAGACGATATATCTGATAGTGAAAACTTGTATGGGAGTTTTAATCCTCAAGTGGATTTCGATGTTTTTTCCTTGACAGATCAAGAAGTAATTGAAGGTTTAACTCATCTTGATTCAAATAGAAAAGCTGGAGTGGATTTAATTCGAAATTTGCGATTTCACTTGGTATAGTGTTAAAAATCATTTTTAATAAGTCGCTTCTCACTGGTGACTTCTTAGAGGAGTGGAAAATATCTTCCATAAGCCCTATTTGTAAAAATGGTCTCAAACACTTAGTTAAAAAAACTATAGGCCAGTTTTTAAACTCTCGGCGATTCCAAAACTTATTGAAAATTTAGTATTCAATTGGCTCAATTTCACAATGAAAGATATTATAACTCCGAGACAGCATGGATTCTGTAGCGCTCGCTCCAATGCAAATTATTTGTGTCTTTACACAAATTTTTGCATAAATTCATTGGAAAAGAATGCAGGTGAATGTTTTATACACGGATTTCGCAAAAGCTTTCGATAGAGTTCACCATAGTCTTCTTATAAGAAAGTAAGAGAAAATAGGATTCAAACTTGGCTTTCTTAAATGGTTGCAATCCTATTTGTCGAATCGGAAACAAATTGTCAAAATCGTAGGTGACCAATTCTTTATTATTGAAGTTTTGTCAGGCCTACCTCAGGGTAGTCATTTGGGAACACTTCTTTTCAACTTATTCGTTAATGACATTCCAGATTGCTTATATGTAATTTGCAAATTGTCTTATTGTCAAATGACGATTTGAAACTATATTTTCAAGTATCTTCAATTGAAGATTGTGTTAAATTCCAAGAAGACATAGGTGCATTGTTTCAGTGGTGTAGATACAATCATCTTGAACTAAATATTTCTAAGTGTAAGATATTTAGAGTTTTTCATTCAACGCCTATTGTGCTGTTTAGTTACATTCTAGGTTATAAAAATCTTTCAATCATTAGTGAAATAAAGGACCTTGGTGTTATTTTTGACACAAAGTTATCTTTTTCAAAACATATCGATTTTATAAAATCCACAGCGAATTCGTTGCTAGGTTTTCTAAAGCGCAACACGGCTGTATTCAAAGACAGGTTATACTTTAAAAACAATTTATATGTCCTTAATAACACCCATATTGGAATATTGTAGCGTTGTTTGGTCGCCTTATAATCAAAACTCCTCTGATAGAATCGAAAATGTGCAAAGGAGGTTCACGCGTTTTGCTTTGACGAAATTAGGGTGGATGGAAGGTTTGCCTAGCTATAGCTCGAGATGCGTTTTAATAGATTTGAAATCATTAAAAAGTCGTAGAGATTTCTTAAGTGTTCTTTTTATAAAGGATATAATTAATTACAAAATAAAATCTCCGGATTTACTAGCTCTAATGCCTTTTTATGTTCCTCTTCTTAGCCGTTTTATTTCAGTCGTGTTTAGTATGTTACAAAAAAAACAAAATTTATTTAACGAGACTAAAATTCGTTCTTCCTATTAATAAACGATAAAGAACAATGAGTTAGCAATTATTTATCCTATAAATTGCAATTCTTATCGATATACCGATAAATATATAGTAGTTTGTGGAATGTGATAACGAGTTTTTAACTTTAAATCACTTAAGTCCGCGTTCAATGAAAGTATAACTTCTTAACACACCGACTATTTGATAGAACTTTTAACTATAAAGCATACATTTTATTTATCAGTTTATGTTAAACTACGAGTATGTTTCACATAGTGAAATAGAATAGACAAAAAATTTGGTACATCAACTTTAGGTTTTAATTATTATACGAATGAAAATTAAATTTCCAAAAAAAATATTGACCCATTTTTGAGATATCGAATTTTCCGAAAAAAACTGATATTTTTTCAAAAATTCAAAAAATATTTTTTTTTTTAAGTTTTGAAATGCAGTGTTTTTTAAACTTTTGAGAAGCATCTTTATAAAAAATTTCATTAAAATCCGTTATGTCGATAATGAGTAATGCAAATTTGAAAAAATGGTTCTATGGTAGGTACCTACAAGCTGTAATATCTTAAATTAATTTTTTTTTATTAAATTAAAGATCGTAAAAATTTATTGAAACAAAAAAAAATTATCAAAATTCTAGGCCCCGTTTTCGAGAAAAATAAGATTTTTGAAAACCATTTTTTAACATTTCTTAACATTTGTATGGTGGTTACCTTTATTTTTAGGTAAAATAATTATTTTTTTCTCACATCTTGTAGAATATATTGAGAAAATTTTATTTATCAAGTTTAAAAAAAAATATATAGCGTGTGGTTTTGAAATATTGAGTTTTGAAAAAAAAAAAAAAAATGAATTTTTTTTAAATCCAAAATAAAAAAAATGAAAATTTGAATATACAATTCTATTCAAGTTCTTGGGGAGCTCTAGAAAAAAATGATCAAAATCGGTTGTGCCGTTTTCGAGAAAGTCAAAAAAAAAAAAATTGTTCCTTGGGGTGTAGATACCCTTAATAACCATTTTTCTGAAAAAAATTTTCAACCATTAGGTACCTAGCTTTAACTAAATGAAATTTTTTTGCATTTTTATTTTTTGAATCTGTCGAACAGTTTTTGAGAAAAAGAAATATTTATAAAATTTCGAAAAAAAAATCGTAGGGCAGGTACCGTTATTTTTGGTCTTAAAAAAAAAGGGGGGAAAAAATTAAAAATGATATCTACAAAGTTTAAAGAAAATCGGCCGAGCCATTTACAGAAGAAGACAGACAGAATTGCGACACCTACTTTTTTAGTCTTCGCTATCATCGTAATGTCAACTTTGATCAAAAACTCGAGTTCTATTTTTTTTACGAATGCATAACTTGCCTTATAGTACCTATAAGTCGCAAGTAAAAATGTTGGATGTCAATATTTAGTATTTAATAATATACGTATTACGCTATAATTGAAAAATTATGAAATTTTTTTTACATAATATTAGATATTTTAAATTCAAAGGAGCTCCTGTACAAAAATTTTGGTGAAAATTGATAGATCAGTTAATAAGAAAGTAGAAAATCTAAAAAATCGGTTCTATGACAGGTAGCTAAAATAACATTTTTTTCTTGACCAAAATGTAGACCATGCCTATAATGCACAACTAATTTTTTCTTATCAAAATCTTAATAGCCGTTTTCGATATAAATAAGATTTAACATAACAGCTGTATGGCAGGTACCGTTAGTTTTGGAAGTAGAAAAAAATTTCAGTTTCTCCTCCAGGGAATCTCCGAAGACTACGAAAATTAAAAAAAAAATTCAGTGGTTTATAAATTGTAGGCTAATATACAGACGTAAAGACACACATCCATACAGACAGATAGACGGAATTGCCGGACACAATCTTTTCGTGTTGTCAATAATATAGTACATACATATATCGCAAGTAAAATATGAGAAATTTAACCATTACCTAGCTTTTACATACTGAAATTTAATAATTTTTTGTAATCCATTTAAAAACCGTTGTTTTTGATCTTAAAACAAACGAAAAAGCATGTTTTCTACCGAGTTAAAAGAAAATCACCTAAACCGGTAAGCGTTTAGAATATGAAAAGTCTAAATACATTTTGGCTTACTTTGAATATTTTGAGTTCTCCCTGTTGAAGTACTCAATTATTCTAAATAAAAAAGAAGACAATAAAACTAATGATACTCGTAGAACCGTTTCTTTTGGAATTTTCCTCAATATCTTCCACAAACATAAGTTCAACCAAACTTATATAAAATGTCTCAAAAGTTTAGAAGCAGAGCATTCCCATCAGCCAAGCCACAAGGTCAGAGAGAATTATGTCAATCAATCGAAAAAAAAAATAATAAAAGATTCCGCAAAGCTTGGTAAAGTTCTATCGAAGAATTGTAATCCGTCATTCTTAATAAAACCTGATGCATTCTTAATAGTTTATAAACTTTTTCCTGCTGAGTCCTTGGAACTTCTGATGATGATACACATTGCGGGCAGCCCTACCTTTAATATACAATGTTTTTTAAATTTCCCAAAAGTGTTTATATGCAGAATTAAATTTTATTTCGGTAATGAGAAAACCCAAAATCAAAAAATAATTCTATGAACCTGCTCTCTTAGTAACATCTGATTTTAGAATTGTTTCAAATCAAAATGAAAAATATTTAGCAAAATTCTTGAACTTGTATTCCAGGTACTGTTATTTGCTCAATCTCGTGAATAGTGCCAAGTTTCAAAGAAATCGAAAAATAGTTTTAAAACTTCTTAGAAAAATAATCTGTTTTCTAAAGCTTTTAAAATAAGAACACAAGATGGTTATAAAAGGTACCATTAGTAATATTATTAATCTTCATCTATGCAAATTTGTAGTGTACACAAACTTAATCTCATAAAAGTTTATACGTTTAAATCCTTGAAATAAATCAGAATTTCCGCTTCAACACTTTTTTTGAAACACATTCGAGGATATTTTATCCACAGAGAAACAGAGCAAATAGTGCTATGTTGAAGTCAGAAGCAGCTGAAACAATTCACATGCCTCAAGCTCTATGATAAAATGTTTCTACGATCAAGTTTTGTAGTCGTTTGTTGTTTTTTCTCTTTAGTTGGCTTTTTTAAAGTTTCCATATTCACAATATGAAATCAAGTGTAGCTAGGCGACTAGCTGGACCAGCAACAAACGATAAAAGATTTATTCAGCCATTCAGCCATTTTAATTTATGCAATAAAACATTCAGTACGGACAAATAAGTTTATTTTTTTTTATACTTCTGTTATCGCATTGAAGTTTAAGTATGAAAAATTGTTAAATTTATTCGTATATCGACATTGTTTCAATGTTTTTGAGACATTTTCCTGGTTTTCCCTACTTTATCGAGGCTATAAGCTTTATTCTATTTATAAACATGTGGATGTCATTTGTGAGATGGAATTTCCTTGGACTCCCATTTTATTGGACATTGGGTATAGTAAAGAAATGTTTCTGTGTCCTTTTTATTTTATTGAAATAGGATACAAGGTTTCTACGTCAATCCTTCTTGTTGTAATTTGAAATGCGAAAAAGGGAAAGATAAGTCTTTAAAAGGACGATAGTTTAGTTTTTTTTTATGGAAATAATGAAGTGAAAAAGGACATTGAAAAATTCTAGAAATTGTACAAAAACGAAACTTCTAATTTTGAAAGCGTGGAAATCAGTTTGTTTGGGTGAGTAGACAGGGGCCTAACAGGCCGTCTACATAAAATCTGTTTTTTTCTTTAAGCAAACACCATAGTTGGTCATCCAATTTGACTTTTGTAGACCTATGTAGGTATTAGGGCAATTACCAGGAATGGAGAACCCTAAAATTTTTTTCCGATTCCGAACTACTGATGAGCAGCACTTTTCAAGACAATTGATATTATTAAAGGACTTGGCTATTCCTTGGCAGTACATCTGCAGCAGCGGCTGGAAATCGAACACAAGACCTTCTGCATGATAGTCCAACGCACTAACCATTATGCCAAGAGGTACAACAACTTCTTTATTAAACGATTTTAATTAAAATTATTTTCTTACTTTTTATAATAAAAATATATTTACTAAACCAACTCGAATACGCCCTTTCTAAGGTTAGTAGATGGCCTAGAAACTTCGGACTGATGGTTAACCCATTTTACAAACGAAAGGAAAATACCAAGCTTCAGAATACCTTCAATTGAAGCATTGAAGGCACCCCGCTGAAGATTCCAGATCATGCAAAGTATCTTGGTGTGACTCTAGAAAGGAAATTAAACTGGAGTCCTGGGGACCGAGCCCAAAAATGAATGTATGATGTATTTGGCGATAATCAGACCAATACTAACTTATGGTAATTTGGTCTGGCGGAATGCAACTTAAAAATCACGAACCTCAAAACTCTGACAAAAGTACAAAGACTTGCGTGCATTAGAATTACGGGTGCCATGAGATCCACACCAACTGCAGGGTTAGAGGCGATACTCAACCTATAACCCCTAGACCTTTTCGTAGAAGAATACGCAGCATATAGCGCCTTAAGGCTAAGCCAGACTAATACCTGGAAAAACAGCGCTATAGGACATGCTCAAATTCTTCAGAAATACTTGGTTGATAGCATCGTTACAGATCATAAAACACCCGAGCTTGACTTTTATAAACCATTCCAAACTGCCTTTGCAAGCAGAGAAGAATGGCTGAACAACCAACCCTACACCAGTGAATCAGCAATAGTAATCTACTGATGGCTCCAAAATGAACACAGGTGTTGGTGCAGGCTTTTTCTCAGAACCTCTTGCGCTAAACAACTCACTTAGGCTGCCAGATCATAGCAGTGTCTTCCAAGCGGAGGTCCTGACAGTGACAACAGCTGCTAGACAGGTATCAATGATGGCGATAGCACGGGCTGATATCACCTTTTACATTGGCAGCCAAGCGGCAATAAAAGCGATTTCTGCCACTGTGATAAAATCGAAGCTTGTCTCCTGCTGCCGCGAAGAGCTAAAGGTTCTTGGCGCGCAACACAATATTAGACTCTGCTGGGTACTTGGGCACAGCGGCATACCAGGTAACGAAAATGCCGATGAGTTGGCAAGACATGGATCAGCAGAGATGGTCAATATCCCACTCTGCAACATTAAACAGAAAATTTCAGATTTAATCCTAAAGAAATAGTAAAATATGGCCCTGCTTTAACAAGCATGAGGACTGACAAAATTATGCAACTTAGTAAGAAGTCCCTTCGCTCTCTCACGAGCATAATCACCGGACATAATTTACTGAAATATCATAAATTTAAAATGAAACTAAGTAGATGGTCTATGCAGAGGATGTGGAGATGAATAGGTACTTGAAGACACATCACACTTTCTCTGTCATTGCCCGTCACTATGCCACAAGAGAAGGAAATGGCTTGATAGCTACTTCTTTGACAATCTAGAAGATCTTTCTAATATTTCAGGAATTCACATATTGAACTTCGTCAATGCTTCAAAATGGCTTTACTGATTATCAGAATATATATGTAGGTTTTTATCAGAAAAGAGTGATAACACTCACGGGTAACACAATGGATTTATATAGATCTAAGTGTGACGATAGGGACATCAATTATCAGCCCAATAACCTAACCTAACTCGCTGAACTCGACGGTGAAATTTGTCTTCTTTACAACAATCACTACGACAACAAAACTGAGCTGAACTCTAGGAAGGTCGATTTTTACTAGGGATATAAAGGTACTATATAGCAAGTTATATGTATTCGTAAAAAATCATTTTTGATCAGACTTGACACTACGATGATTGGGAATTGGGGGAAAATTTTATTGATTCATTCAAAAGGAGGAATCAAATGAATTGTGTCTTCACTGAATTTAGTAACGCATTCGATAGAACCTAACGATGGAGATTCCCGTAACTTATTTTGATTATTTTTGTAATGGTGTTTCATTATCACGTGTTAGCGATGTGTCTGTCCTTGATGTGTCCTTGTTGAACATTATAATCACAATGAACCCTTGAGCTCGTGTGAATTATATAAAAAAAAGCTTAAAACAAAACAGTTTCTTATAACATTTGCTCGTGCCATTTTGGAATGTTTGGGTATCAAATTACGGCTGCCATAAAGTCAGACTAAACAGGTGCAAATAAGGTTTCTAAGATTTGTACTTAAGGCGATAAGCTAAGATAATCCCCCTGATCTCCCTTATTATCACAACTGACTTAAAGTTATCGAAATGTCTACTCTTGTCTTCATTGTTAAACTAGTAAATGGAATTTATCAATTTTTTTCGTATTAATTTTAATCATGTCTATTACAGAATTCGCAGAATCTTACTCCCGGTGAGTTAATTGATCCGTTGACCTTTCGCATCCGCTGTAAAACTAAATTATGAAATTCGCCGGATGAGCTACATTGTCGATTCCTAAAATTACCTTATCATTTATGAACTTTTGTATCGACACTGTCAGCTACAGACATTTAGTTAACGGCCTAGGCTTTGATAATAGCACCGCTATCGATCAACGAAATCAAGCATCGTTGTGGATGGTGGACCGTTTAATACCAACCTTGTGCTTTTTTTTTTATATTTCTGGCTCTCCGGTTGCGTTGTTAGTTGTGCGTTTTCTATACATTTTTTAAACAAACACTTTAACATTCAGTATGATAAGCTTTTGACTTACATTTTTGTGCTTTCCATTGTTTATTTTTGTTTTTATTTTTCGTTTAGTCAAAAATTCACTTCAGATTCGTCTCGAAATTGATGCGAATGTAAAATTATAGAAATTGTATGGAGTGTAAATGGACTACGAATTCAGTAATATGTACCATATAAGTTGAACAAAATGTCGATGGTGCAGGGATTGTTATCGACATTCGTTCAACTTTCATTCGTCGGATTCAGTAATAGTAAAAGTTTGGAAATTAATTGAAACTGTCACTTTAGCTCATTCGCTGAATTCTGTAATAGGGGTGAATATTTCCCAAAAATCTTGAGGAATTTTCCTGAATGCATAATTATTTCAAACTATCGGACTAATTATATGAGCGATTTCTTCCTCTAAATAAAAAGTGTATAATTGAATTATATAATTATTTCAATCATAAATATATTATTCTGTTTCTTTATAATGTCAATTTGACAAGTTAATTTTGAATAATTTTGTTTGCCAATTTTAAATGAATTTAAATGAATTTTGTAAAGCTGGTGATTACAAGATATACATAGTTATAAATAAATACAAATGAAAGATGACAGAATGGTTCTCGCAATTCTGCCTGTCTGTTCGACTACATCTCGGTCGATTTTCGTTAACCTTGGTATTAAACATTTTTTCCTTGAAATATGTTTTATTTTTTTTTTAGACTAAAAGCAACATAATCTTGCAAACAATTTTTTCCCCAAATTTTAAAAAAATGTTTTTTTCTCACTCAAAAATTATTCAAATGATTTTTTTTAATTTAAAAAAAAACTAGCTAATGGCTAAAAACAAAATTTAAGAAAATCATAATTAATGTTACCGGGACGAAACACCAATTTTTGTGGACTAAAAACCAAAGAAAGCTATTCTGAATCAATAATTTAACAAGTCCGGTTAAATAGTGCTAAGGTTTCTACCTGGCTGATTTATTTCAGTAGAAGTAGAGTGTGTATATTAAAAACCTTCATTTTTAATGGTACCTCTCATAGAACCATTTTTTTTGTTTTCGATTTACTCAAAAACGGTACAAATGATTTTTGTACAAATTTGTGTGGGTATAAAAATTTTTCAAAATTTTGTTTTGAAAACTCTATACTACATATTTCGAAATCCACAAGTTCCATTTATTTTTAAATATTGTTAGCAGTTTATTAAATACTATATTATAGAAGGAACTGAAGATCAAACACTTGATCGCATTTCTTAACATGACTCTGAGACGAACATCGACCACTTCTGTAACGGGCACTTCTGGATTTTAAGAGCGCGAGCTAGCTGATTTCAGGACTAGGGAGCTCATGAATCCCTCATCATATCATTAAGTCTACAATGAACGAACGAGTTTAGGGTGTCAAAATGCTGCACTCCAGCAATAATTGGGTTACTGAGAATGTCATACTCGTGATCGTCAATTCTACCTAACTACCTACTACCTGCACGATGCACAGTGTGGGAATTCGCGAATTTAGCGGAATAAAATTAATAACGATTGCATTTTAAATTTTTTTGTAGTTTTTTTTCTGTTTAGTTCATTGAAAATGTCTATACAATCAAATGTAACTCAAATTTTGGTCATATTTTATTTAAGTTTTTGGAAAATGAGCTTTGAAGTGACAGGTTGTTTACACCAAAAAGTACTTTTTTTCGAAAATCATAATTTACAAAAAAAATCTTTTGAGGAATGATGTATTGTTTAATTTTATTACAAATATGAATAAAATAAAGTAAAAAGTTAATTATTATCAGAATTTACTAGTTTTTTTTGCAAACCGATATGTCAATGCCGTTGTTTATGAACTAAAGAAACTCCATTCTTAAAAAGGGTATTAAAACGTACAAGAAATTCTATTTCAAAGGAGGCTTTAAATTAGTTTTATTTCTAGACAATAAATGTTTTTCTTTATATTGGTAAGTGTTGTATCACGAAATTTTTCTGGCATACATCATCAAGGATACCAAAAATTAAAAGAACCGAAAACTTCCTGTCGAAAAAATATAGTTTCACTGGAATAGACAATTTTTATTAACCAATTCTGGTATTCTTGTAAAATAAAAAGCAAATTTAAAACAATTTTATTTAATTGTTTCTTATATGTTTTGTTTTTATTGTGAACAATTTTACCTTTACTATAATTTTAACTACATTCAACAATTCAAGATATGTATATACATATAACACATTTTATTTACATTTTAGATTAGTTTGCAATATCCAAAATTTCAAGAACCTCAGGCTCTAAGTTACTTCTTTTTCTTTTAGGAATACACCTTAGGCTTGCTAGATATGGATCTGATGTAATAAGCAGCCTATGAAATCAAATTTTATGTAAAATACGCATAAAAAGCACTTCTGCTCTTCAAATAAAAAATTCGTTCTTTTTATTTTTAAATTAATTTATTTTTGTTACTATTATTGGAACACCCTTTATCCGATATAATAGTTTTTTCTTTTTTATTAATTGAGTTTCCGTTTTTTATTTTTTTTAATAACTTAGTTCTTTTTTTTTTTCTTACTGTTAACTTTGAATTTGAACACCCTGTATTTTTGTTGTAACTATCAAATTCGCAAAATAATTTTTTTTTGGAACACCCCGTGAAATAAAAAAAAGTTTTTTCATTCTTCTTCTAACCAAATCCCAAAAAGTTATTCGATTTTGACGGTATGCCATCATTTTTTTGCTGGATAGTCATTTAGAAACATTGAAAAAAAATATAGCACAACATAATTGGGGTGTCAAATTTTAGTGATTCTTGACAGATAATAAATCAGGCTTTGCAGTGAATATTGTTTCGAGGCGCAATAACGCGGAATAACTAAAGTTTTGCTCCAATAAAGGTACAAACACCGAAAAAAAAACTCATTTTTTTAACTTCAATCACCAAAACAAAAATGTGAAACACCCTGTGAAATAAAAAAATACTTACATTTTTATACCTTGATATTTAGGAAATGTAAAAAAAATAAAACTTTTATTAAAACACACACTAAACGCACGAAAAAAAATTAAGAGCAAAGTAATCTCTTCCAGCAAATATACAGAATAAAAATCGCCAACTGCAACTTCAATGCAATTTTTTTTTTGCTTACATGATCATCCAACAGAGCTTTTGTTATCACTTTCTACAATCTTTTAGCTTTAAGAAAAACCGGTTTTGGTATCAATCGAGACTAGTCATTTTTCGAATTAAATTCCGCTAAATTCGCGAATTCCCACACTGTGCGATGTAGGAAAAAAATTTATGTTATCAAAAAATAATTGTACCCAGCATACAAATGCTTAAAACTGAGTTTCAAAAATCGTCTATTTCTCGAACACCACGGCACTTAGAATTGTTACATTTGGTTCATTTATTTTTTACTATCTACAATTCAATACAAAAAAGTTTTGAAATCAAGACATTTTCGAATGTACCTATTACAGCATATAACCATTTTCACAACTTTGACTTTTTCATTCATTGTCAGAATAACGAATTTAACTAAAATTTTATATTCAAAAGTTTCTAAAAAGATAAGACACGTAAAAAAATATTTGTTTGATTTAAAAAAAAAAATAAAATTCGATCTTTCCAAAACGGATCAATGATTTTGTTTTTTGAAAATTCTGTTTTTATCATTTTTTTTTTGGAATTTCTTGAATATGTTTTAAAAAGTGTATATGTATAAAAAATTTTTTCTTACATAATTTAAAATTTGCCTAAGAAATCAGAAGTCATTCGGTTTTTCGCTAAAACTACTAAGGGATTTGTTTGATCTTTAAAAAAATCACTATTTGCTTATAACAACATGCATTTATAAAATTCTAAATCTCTTAAACATCAGACGAATTTCGTGCGTCCCAGTCGTACATTTTATTTTCGTACAAGTTCTCAACTCTGAAATGCCACCGAATTTCACAGATCGATAGCGTCGATCACAACTAGTTGTCTGTCAAAGTTAAATTATTGGTTCACCAGCTGACAGCTAACAAAATGCCTGGTTTAGTTATATTTATGTTTCGGTTGTCATAGGTATCAAACTGAAACAACTGCTAGCTGTCAGATGAATAGTATCAGCCGTATTAATAAAAACATACAATTTGCTCGTTAACACACGTTTTTTCCAACACACGGATAGTGAAATTATCCCTTTGATAAATTAAAATATTAATAAAACTATTGTTTCTTCATTTTATCTATATTCACTGAATAACAAGGACAAATTGGCAGCACTTACTTCAGTTCTACTAAATATTCTAGTACTTTTTTCATTATTGAAAGCCGGCATGTCATCTCAGTTCATAAAAAATAATTTTTGTTGTCAAACAAATTTTAAACGGTTATTTAATTTTTGTGTCAAAGTTCAAATAAATTTGTAAAAAAATGGATATACTAGAAAAGAAAAAAGGGACTGAAAATTGGAGTTCTGGTGACAAGGTTAGTTAAAACAATAGCGTATGGCAGCCATTACTTGGATACTTGGTGGAATATGTATTAATAAATAAAATGTTTTTGTTTCGAGCAAGTTAAAGATATCCGCTCGTTAATCACCAACATCGGTGAGATAAGTTATCCTCTCATTGTCAAACGTCATTTAAGACTAACACACATCTATTATTAAGAATTATAATTTAAAATACTTGTTAAAGTTGTTTCGCCTTTATTTTGTGCTTATTAATAAGGCTGTATATGTTTTGATTAAACAAACATTTTATTTTAAGTGAAAAATTGACAAAAAAATCTACAAAATCGAAATGAAAAAAATTTTGATTAGAATTTTAGCATTACTATAGGAATTCGATTTTCGCCGTTTTGGAGTATAAAAGTGTGAATTCAAGTATAACAGAAACTTAGGCTCATATTAAAAATCCTTTCTAAAAAACCGCCAATATTTCTAAAGCATTTGATAGAGTTTTGCACGAAATTCTTTTATCGAAAATGCAAGCATTTGATATCGAAGAGTCTCTACTTCGTTGGACTAGAAATTACCTTTAGGACTTCTCAATACAAGTTGTATTGGACAAGTTTAAGTCTGATATTCAAAAAATAAATTCTGGTGTGCCCCAAGGCTCCGTTTTGTCTCCGACACTCTTCATTATATTCCATAATGAGCTTTTGTCTATAACTTCTAACCCACTTCATTGTTTTGTGCTGATGACGAAACCCTTAGCTCTTAGCAAACCTGTTGTTCGGTTGTGAAATTAAACCAGCGGCGTTTGCTAAGCTCATTAGATTCGGATTACGGCAGCATTATACAATAGAATACTAACAAACCGTGTGGAATTTAATGCTTCGATAACACAAGATGGTCTTATTTCGGCTAAACGAAACATACCACCTATGCCATTGCCCATGAATGTCATTTGCATTAAAGAAACTGAAAACCTTTTCATAGTCGGTATGTTTGTTAATGACCATCTCTTACTCTTACGGAATTATCATATATTCGACGTAGCCAAAACCGCAGCGAAATGCTTAGGTTTTCTTAAAAGATGCAAGAAATTCTTTTACTCTTCTGATTTGGCTATTATCTAAAAGGCATGCATCCGCCCAAAACTTGAGTATAACTCTTATATATGGGCTGGTGTCCTCATTGCTCATTTGATTTTATTAGATAGAGTTTAGAATAAAGATTTAAAACTTATAAGAGACTCATACATTACGGAAACTTTTGTTTCTCTTGAACACCGTGTCGTAACGTCTCCTGTCTTTCACTCTTTTATGGCTTTCCCTATGGACAGTGTTCAATTGAAATAGTTCGTCGCATTCCTCCCCTCAAATTATTCCGCCGTAAAACTCGTCTAGCTGAAAATGCTCATCAGTTTACCCTTGAGCCTAATTTCGAACGCACTGTCACAAATATAGAGGGTCTTTCTTTAACCGTACTCCTAGAATGTGGAACACTTTGCCGCTCTCGATTTTTCCCCCTCATTCTGTTACACAAGCTTTCAAGACCAATGTTAATTGGCATCTCCTATTAAATCCTCTCCACTTTACCCAAACGCATACACTGTGCTGCACCATAACTATAAGGGTAGTCATAATCTCGTGAGTGTGTGCAACTTATAAAAAATTAAGACCTATCTCTTTTAATATCTCTGTAGCCCTGCGGTTCACTATATAGGTTTTGTAGGAAATAAAAAGTTAAACTTAATACAGTTCAGTAGGAATAAACTGACACCAAACCTAATGACTGAATGAATAATTTTAGGGTTTAAGTGCACTCCGACCCTTAGATCTATTCTGCCCCTACTTAGTGACTTAAAACTATCAACTGTGTGGTTGGTAGCAAGAATGGAAGGGATCTACGATGAGTAGCACTTTTTATGACAAGAGTTCTCTGAAAAACTCATTTGCAGCGGCTGAGAATCGAACCCAAGACTCTCTACATAAAAGTTCAATGAACTAACCAACCATGAACATATTCAAAGTAAGTTCCAACCTATTAAATAATTCGTTGGCTTCATTTAGAAATTTCCCACAAAACTTGATTTAGGATGGCATTAATTTTTAACTAGGTACTCGTACTTAGAAACAACAAAACAAACTTTATTTATTATAAAACTTTGTTGTACCCTTAACCATGAAAGACTTGTTAAACTTCTTGATAAACAAATAATAAGTACATATTATGTACATTCCTATCCGGTTACTTCTGGCTTCAAAGTTGGATGAGTACTTCCAAAGGCTTTTTTATGAAGATTCTCATTGCCAACGCAAGAACCATCTAATAATAATTACTTTGAAACAACAATCTGAACGGAACCAAAATTTGTTTCTCACTTTTTTAAACACGAACTTCCGTTATGTGTAACTTGTTAAGTATTCTTAAAAAAAAAATCCATGCGTGTAAAGTAAACAAAACAAAAATCGTATTATGCAACAAGACACAAGCAAACTAATTATTGCTATGATGGTTGCGTGTCCGCCGGAAGAGCAGACCTCTGTGTCCGTTTATATAAGACTTGGATAATTTCTAAACCTAAATTTGTCTTAATTTTTTTTCCTTCTATCTACAAACAAAAAAGCGTTAAATTTCTAACGAGATAATTTGCTGTTGTTTGAGTTTGTTTTTCGCATGCGAGTGCGAATGTTAAATGTTAACTAAAAAGCAAAAAAAAAAAGTTCTGTTTCAGATTTTTCTATATTTATTGGAAAAGTCAAGACATTGATGAGATGAGGATCTCATTCCTGCAAATCAAAGAAGTCTACCGCATGAGGAGTAGGTATTTACAACTCTTGTCGAATCTAATTTATCTGCTGTGAATCCATCAGTTGGTTCCGGCAGGCACGTACCACATCTCATCCAATCAGATCTTTAATTTTTCTGAGCCTCTAGAAGCAATATTTAGATTGATTTAACAAGTTGTAGAGTTTCCTTTCCCTTAGATCATAGACCGAAGACAAATGGAAGTACGAAAGCTATAATTTCATGTTTCATGCTTTTTTTCATCAGAAAACGCAAAACAAGAACGTGATTTATTCTCGGATGAAATAGTGAGGAATCCCACAATAAATTACCAAAAGACTGAACTAAATCAAAATACAGTGCGGTTCACTTGGTTTGACACACTGAAAAATGTCTTTTAAATAAGCAAAATTTGATAGTCATAATTTTTTTCTAGACTAACTTTATGCCAGATACTTTTTCTTGGCGCCTCGTTTTAAGCCCAAAAAACGTTTAAATAATTTTCACCTTAAATAAAGGTTCACCTAAATAAATAATGTAGATATGTAAAATTGTGTTTCAAGTTTTTGGAGAACAAAAGTTAATTTTTTGTTTTGCCTTATTTTTGTGATATTTCCGAATATCTCATAAATGACTTCACCCAAATGATTGATTTGGAATTGCAAACAGGTGCTTCATTACAAGAAATATCTCAAAGACCATAAGCTTCTTAATGACCAGTAATACGGCTTTCGCAGCATTCGTTTTACTGATGATCTGTTGGCATATCTCACCCAAGAGTGGAACGGAGAAAGTAAGATTATTGCTACGATGTTCTTAAGGCATTTACTAGAGTTTGGCAGCAAGCTTCCTTATCGAAAATGCGTGGATTTGATATCAATTCAATTCTTTGGATTATAAATTCCCTTCTGGATCGTTCAATATTATGTATATTGTATTGGACAAAATAAATGCTGGTGTTCCCCAGGGCTCCGTTTTGTCTACCAGTCTTTTCTTCATTTTTATGATTTATGTTTTGTCTAAAACTTCTTATCCACATCATTGTTTTTCCAACAACTTTACCCTCAGCTTCTCATACTCGTTCTCAAATTCACGTAATACTCGTAATGGGGTGTGCCTGAATTCCTGAATGGCACTATCATCCAAGGAAGCGGAAAGCTCTCAGTACTCGGTATGTGTGTCAATGACGATCTTCGATCTTCAAGTGTTCACATACTCGAAGCCGCTAAAAACGGTACTAAATGGTAAGGATATCTATATCAGCGTAAGAAATTCTCTATTTTGTCTGATCTGGCTACAATTTATAAGGCCTTTATATGTCTAAAACTCGAGAACAATTTACTACTTTGAGTAGAATCAACCAAAAACTCTCTTCATTGTATAGAATTTAGAACAGAGCGTTAAAACGGATAGGAAACGGAACTAACATGGAATCATTTCTATATTTTGAACACCATCATTGTTTTATCCCAACGCTCATTCAAAGTAGCCAGTTGCATTCCTATCACCAATCATTTTAACCGTGAAACCCGTTTCGCTAGGAATGCTCATCAGCTCACCCGCGAGCCTAATTATTTTGGTCGTACCGTCGAATACAAAGATTCGAGTTTTATTCACACAATATTATTATGGAATAATTTATTCGGCACAGTTTTCCTTGGCCTTTCAATTTGCACAATATTTAAGACCAAAATGAACTCCCTCCCCCTAATTTCTCCATTGATTGTACTGTTTTTGTGCAGAGATTGATTCTAGCAAAGCCCAATGGGTTCAAAAGACCTAAAATTGCTTTTCCTTGGTCAAAAACGAATACTCCCATTGTAGCCCTTACAATTTAAAAACCTTGTTTAAGCTATTTGGAGTAATGCTTTCGAGTACTTAGGGTTTCCTTATGTGATTAAAGTATGCACGTTCCTGGAGCATCTCGACAATGGTGAATACAAAATATCAAAAATGTTGACGTTTTATCTGCCGCTTAGAAAACAAACAATTTTTTTTTTGCTCACTGATGACAGTTCGAGCTAAAATTGAAAAACCTCAAAAAATAGTAATTCATTTCATATTGATATAACACAAGTGTCAAATTCTTTTCTAGGATCGCTGTGGATATAAATAGAATGAAAAGCCTCGGAAAATTCGAAAAAGAATTCTAACATTATTACGAGTACTTAGCCTTCGAAAACTGACTTAAGTATTTTAAACTGACAGTTGCATATTTTTAAATTTTAATTGTAAAGGGACTTTCGAACTTTGACAGGTGATTTAAGTCATATTGTTGAAGCTTTATCTGTCAAATTGGATGTCATTTATTGAATTTGTCTTGCCAAATTAATATGGGGTATTCAACAAGATGCGCAAAGATTAAATTGTTTTTGAAATTGGGTCTTCTGTTCTGGCAACCTTTTGCACACACCTCACCCGAAAAAAACATATTCAGCGACGAGACCCATTCGTGAATGAATGGATTCGTCAACAAGAAAAATTGTGTAATTTGGGTCGATCACAATCCAATCGAGATCCACTGAATTGCAATGCATCCAGGTAAAGTGACTGTTTGTTGTGTATTTTGAGCTGGCGGCATCATCGGTCAATGCTTCTTTGAGAACTACGTTGGTCAGGTCACAGCCGTCAATGGCGAGCGCTATCTGTCGAAGATAACCAATTTCTCCTAGCAGGAATAACTTTAAATAGACACCGATGACATATGGTTTCAACAGAACGACGCTACGTGCAACACAGCCCGTGCCACAATGGATATTTTGCACGACCGATTTCCGAACATGGTTATCTTACGCGGAAGCAAATTGAATTGGCCATCGTGTGATTCGACCCCGTTAGACTTCTTCTTGTTGGGTTTTCTTAAGTGACAGGCTTATACCAATAAATGACAAACCACAACTGCCCTGGGGCCTTTTGCACCAACTACAAATTACAAGTACAAATTTGTGATTAAAAAAAATTGCATATGAAAAAAACTCGATTTTTTACAAATTTGTTAAAAAAATGCTTGTAATCACAATTTTGTAAGATGGTGCAATAGGCCCCTGAAAGCCAAGATATTCAATACTATTAGTGAAATTCGGCATGATTTATGTGTCAGTGTTATTGAAAATTGAATGTTTGGGATGAGCACCACCCAGCGAAGCTGCGGCGGACATTTCAATGATGTTATATTCTATAAATTCGTTTTAAATGGCCCAATTAAATACATAGAAAATGTCAATGATTTCTCAATCACAGTGAAATTTAAAGATACGAAACACTTAATGGAAAGGTCGTTATATTCTAAGGCTGCGCGTCCTTAGGTGCGACAAAGCAAAAGTTAGATGCGACATAGTGTAAAAGCGATTTTGTCCAGTTGTGTTACTCGATTGTTTAGTGTTGAAACAATATGGATTCGTCATTAGAAGATGAGTTTTAAATGAAAATTTACATTTAAAGTTCTCAAGAGGAAGAAAAAATATAAAAACTCAGCACATTTACTTGAAAAGAAAAGAATTCGGAGAATTTTATCATCTTTACTTCCAAATTAGAAACGATGGACATGTTTTTTTTTTTTTTTAATCTTTTTACCACTCATGTAATTTATTTCCTTTATAATCATCGCCAAACTTATTAAAAAATTGCACATCACAACACAAGCACTGATATAACAAAATTTTACTCGTTTGATTTTTGTCTTTTAACCTCAAAACAAATAATATGAAACTTCTTGCACGAAGTCGCTTGAAAAAGTGATCGAAAGAGTTTGAAAGCGAAATGCTTGCGATTAGTATGCGA
Source organism: Chrysotoxum bicinctum (assembly GCA_911387755.1). Classification (NCBI taxonomy): domain Eukaryota; kingdom Metazoa; phylum Arthropoda; class Insecta; order Diptera; family Syrphidae; genus Chrysotoxum; species Chrysotoxum bicinctum. The sequence continues at coordinate 226,739,327 of OU426987.1, forward strand.
GAAATTCGCAACACTCGCATTAAATATCGCTTCACTATGCACGAATAAATGTAAATATTTTTCTCGCCAAGTCAAAGTCTTAGGCTAGGAACGCACTTGCGATTTCAATCGCGCGGGTTTTTTAAACGCAAACATAGAACACATGAGCTTAGGCTAGGAACGCAATTGCGATTTCAATCGCGCTGATTTTTAGTCCCAAAAATAGAACACGTGAACCATCATTTAAATGAGAATCAACGCACTTGATACCAACAAATCGTGACAAAGGTCGCAAGCAAATGCACTCCAATGGATATGCTCACATTTGCGATTTAAATTACTACGACTTAAAAATCGTAGTCGCAACGAGAAATTGTTATGCACGCCCTTGTAATTTTTAATCCACGATTTCTTAGCCGCAATGCCGTTAAATGTAAATGCACGCACATGCGACTTAAAAATCGTAGCGATTATCAAAATGAAACAAGTTCCATTTTTCAAGCGATTTTTCTGTGGCTACTTATTTGTAGCAAATGCGTGCACTCACATAAAAAGTAGTGTGTTTTATTTTTTTGCGATTAAATAATCGCGCGCAAAAAAAATCACAAGTGCGTGCATGACAATAATTTGTAGCGACTACGACTTTTTAATCGCCTCGACAAAAAATCGCAAGTGCGGTCCTAGCCTTAATGTAGAAATTTGTTTCATTTTTCTGGCGATGCGATTGTCGTAAGTTAAAATGAAACAAATGCACTCAAATGGATATGCATGCTCACACTTACGATTCAAATTACTACGACTTACAAATCGTAGTCGCAATAAGACACTGACATGCACAGGCACACACTTGTGATTTTCACTCGCACAATTTTTTTAGCCGCAAGAAATAAGACATATGGCGTTAAATGTGAATGCCCACACATGCGACATAGAAATCGTTGCGATTATAAAAATGAAACAAGTTTTATTTTTTCAAGTGGTTTTTTCGTCGCAAAACTACATAGATCAAATGGATTCAAATAATACTGCACTTACTTGCGACTTTTTGATAAAATTTTGTCAGTATTAAAATAGAAAATTAGGAAGTGTTGTTTCTCTTTTGTTACATTTAAAGTCTGCTTAAAAACGTAAAGCAAAAAGTATTGAGTGAATCCGGTTGTGAATGGCCGGTAACTTAACGGTGAGTTTCATAAGATCCCAGAAGCGTCAAGTACGAAACGTGCTCTCACATTAAAAATAGTGTGTTTTATTTGTTGACGATTAAATAATCGCACGGCAAAAAAATCACAAGTGAGTGCATGATTTTTGCACGATTTTTTACCCGCGTCGACAAAAAATTGCCAAGTGCGTTCCTAGCCTTGAGGTAAGAAAAAAATATCGTTTAAATTCCGCCGTGAATAAAAATAGTTAAGTGCGTTTTAATCAATTGAACCGCACTGTAAAAGGTGTGTTAATACAACATACGAGTATCTATGTCATAATCCCCTTTTCAACGGAAAAAAGGGGCTTGCTAGCTTGTATGGTTAATGTAGGTAAATAAGTCAACAAACTAGCGTCAAAATTAAAATGTGTCGCAACTAAGATTATAGACTGTAACAATTTTTGTGTGTACTGTGATTTTATTATGAACATAAATATTATGTACTCACCAATCAAAGGTGCGAATCTCCATGAATTACCGAGGATTGGCATCTCCCAAGGGCCAGGTATATCAGTATAAGGCTTCGCATGACTGTTATGGCTGCAAAGTCAAAGTTACGCGACTTTTTAATAAGATGTTAACTTAATTTATGTTTAATGTACTCATATGGTAATGGCTTTAAAATTGGACGTGCGTATTACTTACTGTGATTGCCTTGTGGTGACATCTGCTGTTGGTGAGCTGTTGTCAGTTGATTTGTCTACGTCAATTTGTGTTGGGATTTGGATGGTTGCTGCAGCGGCAGAAAATGACGTTCGTTTGACGAGGGATGTGGCGTTTCTCAAGCGAGACATATTTCACAAAATATTAACCTGCAAAAAATATTTACCATTAAATACAAATTAATAAAGAAGTCTCTCTTGACTTTTAATTGAATCAAATTTAATTCGTAATTTTATACAATTTTTTTTTGAGAGCGATAAAAAGATTGATCATAAATTAAATCTAATGAAATTAATTCGATTGGTATTTCTTGACCGGAATCCAAATTAGCTAATGAGCTATACCAAAAATAGAAACAAAACTCAGGTTCGCATATGTAAGTAGCTCTCAAATAAAATCGAGGAGAATTTATTCCCCAAAAATGGCCGATGTGACATAAAAATTGATGATTCACAAAATCGCAAAAATCACTAATCAATACCAACATCGACTTCCTCTCTGAGTCCCAATCATCCTGCAGAACCATCAATGATTGGATTTCATCTTTTCATTCGAAACGAGCAAAATATATTTACATTTAATTTATTTTTACAACCCCATTTCAGGAAGCTATAAATTATTTTATCCTTGAAAATGATGAATGAACGAACATATGAATTTGCAAAAACATTAAAAACCTTATAGCTGGGATCGAAAAAGGCCCTTTAGCCAGGCCACAAGGTTTCATTAGCAATTATGTTGTGCTTCTTGAGATGAGTGCTTATTATATTTTAGGTCATAAAATGGTTATGATTCTCGTTAAAACCCAAAAATAAACATTCTTTGACCTTGTCATTTTGTTAAACAAAAACAAACAAAATTCAGAGATATAAAAGCTTTCTTCTCATTTCCAATATAAACCACACGATGTCCTTGTGAGGAAATTGGAAGCTATAAAATACACGTAAACATAATAAATTTTGAACTCTTAGCAATTCTTTTTTCGTTGAGGCGAAAAACTATTTCGATTTCATGTTTTTTTTTTTTTTTTTTTTTCCTAAAACTTTTTGGCTTTTCAAGCTAAAGAACTTTAAGGAATTTATTATTTCGAATCGAACATAAATAAAACTAGCTTAAGAACAAAGTTTTTTCCAGACTAATGGTTGAGTCCCTAGGAAAAAAATGACACTTATTTATTTTCACGGAGAAGTCCTTTGAAGAGTTTCCAATTTAAAAAGCTTAAAAACAAATTGTGAAGTTATATTTATCCCACCGAACATGGGATGGCTCCAGTTTTAAAAGGGGAAAAATTTGTATGACTTTAATGAGAAGTTTTGTAAAAAAAATAACAACAATAACAACACTCATGGTCCCCGTCGTCTGCTGTAGCTAGCCGAGAGTGCTCGCCATCGATCTCAATAGCTCAACAATTCATGCACTAGCTTCAGGAGAATTCTGCACAAAGATCTCCGATTATTCGCTTACAAGGTTCAACTGACTTAGCAACTGAAGGCACTTCGTTATCGTTTCGCAGTTTGGGCTTTAGAGCAGCTTGAATTGAACATCGATTTTGCGCGAAAAATCATCTTTTCTAAAGAGGCGCATTTTCATCTCGGCGGCTACGTTAACAAACAAAATTGGTGCATCTCGGGCTCGAAAAACCAGCACGTTATTCTCCAGAAGCCAATGCATCCATTGAAAGTGACAGTTTGGTGCGGATTGTGGAGTGGTGGCATCATTGGCTCATTTTTCTTCGAAAATGATGCTGGGAAAAACTTTTCGGTCAACGGTGAGCGTTACAGAGCCATGTTAACCGACATATAGGAGCCATCCTGTATTAACCAGAGGTCGTCGGCGTACCATGCCACGCAACCCATGCCACAATATATCTTTTCCACACTAAATACCCAAATCATGTTACCAGCCGTCCTTGCGATGTCAATTGGCCGCCTCGGAGTTGCGATTTGACCCCTTTGGCATTTTTTTGTGGTGAACCGTGAAGGACCGATGTTATCCCAACGAAACGGAAACGATTCACTTAAGACCAATATCATCCAAGCAATCCGTGAGCTACAGCCCGAAACCATCTGTTTTTTTTTTTTTTTATAATTAGCACACACTCAAAGGTTTTTTATACCTTTAATACGTCAGAGACACAGCGTGAGCATTAGGAAAAAAAGGGAAGGGTTAGAAAGGAGGTGTCGATGTACATTGGTTTTGAATTCTTGAACATTGCAATGACTGGGAAAGACAGAGCGTGGTAAGGAATTCCACATTCGCGTAGTACGGCTAAAAAATGAATCTCTGTATTTCACAGTACGACCGAAATTGGGCTCGAGGGTAAATTGATGGGCATTCCTAGAAGTGCGAGTATTACGGTTGAATTGTTTAAGGGGAGGAATGCAACTGGCTATTTCACTAGAGCAAAGTCCGTTAAAATAACGGTAAAAAAGGGTGAGGCAAGAAACATTACGACGATGTTGGAGTGATGTAAATGAGCCAATGATGTTATTGTCACCAATCATTTTAAAAGCTCTTCTTTGAATACTGTCCAAGAGACTTAAGTAAGTCACTGGAGCACCAGCCCATAGATGGGAGTTATACTCAAGTTTTGGACGTAGAAAATTTCTAATCCAAGAAGTAGGGATTCGTCGATGCCGAAAGCACGCATTTTCGATAAAAGAGCAGGATGCCAGACTTTATCAAATGCCTTTGAAATACTCGTATCAAGTGCAATAATCTTACTTTCTCCGAAACAATGTAAAGATTTGTTCCACCTTTCGGTTAGATAAACCATCAAATCACCAGTGGACCTGTTGCTACGAAAGCCATACTGCCGGTCATTAAGAAGTTTTCGTTCTTCAAGATATTTTTTGAGCTGATAATTAATCAGCGTTTCCATGACTTTGGAAAGAAGGGACGTTAGTGCGATCGGTCGATAATTTGAGGGAGAAGAAGAGTCGCCTTTTTTTGGAATCGGCTGAACAAATGCTGTTTTCCATCTACTCGGAACGAGCCCAGAAGAATAGGATAGATGGAAAAGCTTACGCAGCTAGCGTGGAAGAACACTTCTTCAGAATAATAGCGGGGATACTATCCGGACCAGCGGATTTATTTATGTTGAGATCCTTTAAGACTTGCCACGGTACGAGTACGAAAAAAGATTTGCCCCATAGAATCACTAACGCGCCCAAGAATTGAGTGACACTATCCGGCAAGGTGGAATTTGCGGCGAACTGCCTTACAAACAAGTTAGCTTTATTGATAGAGCTAACGAAAAGAAGTGTCATTGACAACAAGCGTAGGAACCGAGGAAGAGGAAGAATTCCTCATATTTTTTACAAATGACCAAAAATTCTTACTGCCTTTGGGACATTGCAGTATTTTTTGCCTTGATTTTTGATCATGTAAAAATTTGGTCCGTAGAATATGGGCGTTGCAGGCCTTCCTGGCATTTTTGAACTTTTTCCGGTTTTCCTCAGTTGGGTTGGCTCTAAAACACCTTGATAACCACTTTACAGTTCAAATCAAACCATGATTTATCCTTGGGTCTGATACTCTTAACATTATTCGGAATAAAATTTCTCATTCCCAAAAGAATAATGTTAGTTATCATATCTGCGCTGGAATCTACGTCACTATCGAGGAAGCATAGTGACCAGTTAAAGATCCTGAAAAAGTTATTCAAACCGTTCCAGTTGGCTTTCTCGTACTGCCATACGGTTCTTCTAGGAGCTCTTTCTCTAACTGGATTTGTTTGACATGAGAAATTTGCGGATACAACACTATGGTCAGATGTGCCTAGAGGCGTCAATACACTTACCGTGTATTTATCAGGGTCAGATTTAAGAAACAAGTCAAAAGTATTTTCTGCTCGGCCATTAACGTCCGATATTCGAGTAGGCTCGTTGACAAGCTGAGTAAGGTGGTTAAACTCAGCAAAAATCTCAACACACATTCCTTCGGGTGTTGTCTGGCATGAATTAAGAAGCCAAGAAGAATTGTGAACATTGAAATCGAACGTAATAACGATTTCAGTGCCAGGATCTAGGGAAACAATTGTTTGGATGGAGTCGGACAGAGCATCAAATTCGTGAGAAGTTGAAACTCTATCCAGATTTGGGCTTCGATAAAGAAAGCAATAGTGAATGATGTGCTTATTAATGGGAAATTTAAACCACATAAAATTGAAGAAGGAGTTGGTGCAGCGACCATATTGTGGTAAGAGCTGATAAGCAACATCATTCCTAATATATATGGCGAGACCATGGTGGGAAAAGAATAATGGCAACAAGCTATACCCATGAATAAAGAATTCAGCAGAATCGGAATCCTCACCCACTTGAGTTTCACTCAGTGCCAAAACAGCTGGCCTGTTAGAAACAGTGTGGATATACGCAGCCAGAAAATTCGCTCTCAGCACGCGAATATTACGATAATCAACTCTAATGCGTTAGTGCTTCGCATCTGCCTAATATGTATTCCGAAGTTTCGTCATATTGTGGAATCTGCATGTGGGGCTGTTTTCTAGGCCAAGAATAATCAAGTGTCTTCTTATTTTACAGTGACCAGTGAGGAGTAGATTTTACGTACTTAAGCTGACTTCAATCTTAGTTCATTCTGTCGAAACTCCATCTTAATCATTCTGATAATTTTTTTCAAATCCTACATTTATATAACAATAGCTTCGAGTATATTTAAGTTAGATTAAGAATTCGCTTGAATTAAGCTTTATAAATGAGGGCAACATCCGTACTAAAATTGATACAGTTCGTCAAAAGATCTTGGTTATAGTTCCAAGTGAAGAAGTTGTTTCTCTCTCATTAGTTTTGGTAGTTATTTCCAGTTTTTGGATCTTTTGTCATCTTCCTATATTTTGATTTCGTTTTTGAGCCTGTTTTCTCCTATTCTGGAGTATAGGCTTTTGGTCCTTGCACCTATTTTTGATAGGGAATCTGCCTCCTCATTATTCTATATGTCCAGGTATCAAATTAAGTGACATTATTGTTCTTGCCAAGTTGGTTTAGCATGCCTACACATTCCCACATTAACTTAGGAGTGATGGCGTAAGAGCTTACTGCTTTGATTGCGGCTTGGCTGTCTGGCATAATGTCAATGTTTTGGTTTCCATAAGTCAGAGTTATGTTTCGTAATCATTCTATCCCCAGAAATCTAGACAAAGTTAGTTACTGTTAACTTGTATTAAAAAAAAAACTATTAACTTTCAAGTTTCAAAAAATTTTTCATATACTTTTCGAAATAATGAGTTTTCCTAAAATCAGTTGAACTGTTTTTGAGAAAATAAAAAACCAAAAAAAATTATTCTATGGTAGGTACTATTAATAACATTTTTTAGAAATTTTTTTTCAGTTATTAGCTAGCCCGGTTGCTATATGAAATTATTTAAGAAATCTGTGGAACAGTTCTTGAGAAAAACAAGTATCTTGTTAAATTTGGAAAATAAATTTTGGTCTAAAAAGAAACCTGTGAAAGGAAAAATTTAAAAATGATATCTACCAAGACTAAAGAAAAACGGCCGATTTGCTTAGGCCGTAGTCGAACAGACGGACAGACAGGTAGAATTGTGAGGTCCATTTTTTCGACTTCCCTATCATCGTTATGTCAAGTCTGATCAGAATATCGAGTTCGATTTTTTTTACCTTATTGTTCGCAATCAATAAATGCACTTTAAGAGCATAAATTAAAGCTTCTAGCTGACAAAACATACTTACAAGCACTATTAAGGAGCTCAAAAGTGCTTTCAAACTCAATGAATTAGCTGCAAGTGAGCTCCATGTTTTTTTTAAAGGCGCATCTAGAGCGTGCACTTGAATAAATGAGCTGTAAGATTAAACCCGAAAGCGCTTTTCAGCTAAAAGTGTTTCATGGGATTTTTCGCCTTTTGACTTTTTTATTATTGGCATAATGGATTTGAATGAAATATACCCAATCTTTTTGAACTTTTAAAAAAACATCTAAACCTAAAAAAAATGTTTTTGTTTGTTCTTTAAAAAAAAAATAAAAACAATTTTCTTTTTTTTTTTTAGAAAAAAACAGACCAGTTATTTTGTTTGAAATTTTGTCTTCTTTCGATTTAAGAATTGTATATATAAAACCTTATTCAAAAAAGACCCAACCCCAAAATTTATAATTTTTGTTGTTGTATACATCTTTTACCAATCAAATTATCAAATTATGAAGTTTTTAAAATTTGACGTCATAAGGCCAAGTTCCTTCGATCCTGGCGTGCATTTTATATTTCTAGTCAACTCAACCTAAACTCTTATCCCGTCTTATGAACATCGCCCTGTATAAAATACCAAGTTCAAATTAAGTGCATAGACCATTTGGTTTAATTTTTAAAGACTGTCAATCATGTTTTATTCCCAAGCTGGCCGTGTGGATAAAAAGTCCATGAACTAAAATTCAAAATTTATTACAAATTAAAAGTAATTGCATATCAAGTAAAAAAGTCACCAATAAGAACCAAACAGTAGGTAGGCACTTATCAACTTTGAAAGAAAAAAAAAAACCGAATTAAACTTCAAAATTGCTACCATAATTGGAAAAGTTTCCGAACAGCAATAAATAATTCATAAGGTATTGCCAATTTGCAAAATAAACATTATCAGAATAAAACCTGGAAGAAAAAAAAGTAAACGTCAAATTATAAATTTTCCAGCTAAAAGCAATTGCGGTTGGCAGGTTGATGATGCTACTGACCCTGTCCTTTTCATCAGTTGCGCATGATGTTTTTCTATTTGCATAAAAGTAAACTTTTTGCATCATCAAAAACTGTTATCCTTTTCATAAACATATATTCACAGAACCCTCTCTTTAATTAGAATTACAGACCAAAGTTATGTTGGAACTAAAAAAACAAAAAGTTGTAACTACAACAAGGTTCTATAATTTCTTAGCCATGGTCCTTTGACGTCCTTCCTCAAAATCACCTTTTGAAGTGGCCTTGACAGAAATAAAACTAAAACTTACAACGAGACAACTCTACACAGTCAAGGTCGAGTTTGCTGTTTCGTACAAGAGCATGAGTTTAGTGAAAATACATCTTGAACCGAAATAGAATATGGCTCTTGGCTTCCGCTGCTGCTGGCTGCTGGCATTGGGACACTTGTTATGACCGGCAGAAGGACCAGGCAGGTTATACTGCTGTTACGTTTCAACAACAGTATTTAAGTTCTTTTTAGCAAGAGTGTGGTTATGATTTAGAAAAGGGGATACTTAAACTTGGAACGGCCTGTTAAACGTTTAGGTTCATGAGTCAGTAAATTGAATGGCAGCTAATAACAATTTAAAAACTTGAGATTCCATTACGAAACTAAGAAAAAATGTTTATTGATATCATTATTAATTTAAGTTTAGGTAGTTTCGTCAAATGGTGGGCCAAATACAAGTTTCTTTTTAAAAATATAATTAAATGAACAACATTAAATTTTTCCCATGTATGATGGTTTTATTAGCGAGGACAAACATTCCCATTAATTTAGGAACAAAATGTCTTTCAAGTGGCTGCCTCGGTTGCCTTCCCAGTAGCGCATTTCGTCACTCCAATTTTCCACGACCTCGTTGAAGGTTTCGGACTTAGCTCACGGATTGCTTGGATCGTATTCACCTTAAGTGCTTGAATCGTATCCGGATTGTTGGCATAACAACGGTCCTTCACGGGTCCGCACAAAAAAAAAGTCCAAACTGTTCAAATCGCAGCTCCGAGGCGGTCAATTGGCATCGCCAAGACGCCTGATAACATGAGTTGGGAATTTTGTGCGCTAAAGATCGATTGTGGCATGGGCTGTGAGGGATGGCGCGCCATCTTGCATGAACCAGGAGCCGTCCAAATCATTGATTTTAATTTCAGTATGAAAAAAGTCAGGTTAACATGGCTCTGTAACGCCCATCATTGACCGAAACGTTGTTTCCAGCCTCATTTTCAAAGAAAAATGGTCCAATGATGCCACTACCCCACAATCCGCACCACGCTATCATTTTCTGTGGAAGCATTAGCGTGTAGAGCTGAACAATAACGTGGGGTTTTCCGAGTCCCAGAAGCGGCAATTTTGTTTGTGTACGTAGCCGCCGAGATGAAAATGTGCCTCATCAGAAAAAATGATATTTCGCCCAAAATCGTTATCCAATTCAAGTTGCTCTAAAGCCTAAACTGCGAAGCCATAACGAAGCACCTTCAAGTGCCGAGTCAATTTTACCTTGTAAGCGAATAATCTGACATCTTTGTGCAAGATTCTTCTCAAGCTAGTGCGTGAATTGTTGAGCTGTTGAGATCGATGGCGAGCACTCTCGGCTAGCTACAGCAGTCGACGGGGACCATGAGTGTTGTCAACTAGCATACCAGTCTTACGAACTTTTTACACAAACTTGCGTACAGCGGGCACGGTGGATACTTCATTTCGGCCAAAACTTCTTTTCAAAAAACGCACTGTTTGGTTTACACAGCACTTACTTTGGAAATAAGTTTTCAATTTTCCCAACGTTGTTCAAACTTAAAGTGACTCATTTTGTTCCTCGGAGGTATGAAACTGACTTTCTCTCAAGATTTCGAGCGGGAAACAACTGTCAGTGTCAAAATAAACTTTGATTTGAAAACAAACCATTAAATGGCCCACCCTTTATATAGAAAAAAACATAGCAACTATACAAACGTTAAGAAATGGTTTTCGAAAATCCTACTTTTCTCAAAAACGGCATTCAAAATTTTAATACAAAAATTTTCTATTTCGCAAAATGTTTAGGATCTGTAATTCAAAAAATAAATAAATTTGGAAATGAAGAGATTACTGACTGGACCTACCATAGAACCATTTTTTCGGTTTTCACACTATCTTTATAACGGACTTAGATAAATTTTTTTAAAAGTTTAAAAAAATATTCTTAGGTTTGGTTAGGTTAGGTGGGGTGATGATGCGGCAAGCAGTATACCTCACTCAGATCTCAATTGATTCATTATGGTCACCAGGGTGTTTGTAATATAGGAATAAGAGGGGTAAGGGGAAGGATTGTACATTAATAAGAACTTGAAATTGACGTACTAAAATTTTGTCTTAAGAAATTTAGACATGGAATAAAAATTGATATTTTCATATAAATTCACATTTATTTAACACTGAACATTTTTACTTGCGACTTATAGGTACTATAAGGCCTTGAGCCAAACTTTGGACGAACAGTTAAGTACAGAGATTCTTTCTTTTGCCGTACAACTCGAATGTGGAATTCCTTAACCGACTCTGTTTTCCCTCCCCATTTTAATGTCCAGAAATTTAAGACGAATGTACATCGGTTTCTCCTACTCAACCCTAACAATGTTTCCTAAATGCTCGCACTGTGTTCAACCAACATTTAAAGGGTAGTCATAAATCATAATCCCTTGAGTGCGCGTTAATTATAAAAAAAAAAAAAGTTATGCATTCGTAAAAAAAATCGAACTCGAGATTTTGATCAAAGTTGACATTACGATGATAGCGAAGACTAAAAATGTGGATCTCGCAATTCTGTATGTCTGTCTGTCTGTCTGTTCAACTACAGCTAAACGACTCGGACGATTTTCTTTAAACTTGGTAGATATGGGTTTTATATTTTTCCTCCCGGATGTTTTTTGATTTGATTTTTTAAAACCAAAAATAACGGTACCTGCCATACGATTTTTTTTTCGAAATTTCATAAATATTTTTTTTTCTCAAAAACTACCACAGATTTAAAAAAAAATCATAAAATTTCATTTAATTAAACCTAAGTAATGAATGAAAAAAAATTCCAAAAAATTATTATTTTTGGTACCCCCTTGGAACCATTTTTTTTTGTTTTTGATTTTCTCAAAAACGGTAGGGGAGAAAGGGGTACATTTGACACTTAGTTTTTAAAAGTCTGTATTTCCGAAAACTGTTAATGTATCCCAATGTTTTGTTTTGTATTTGATTTATTGATTATTCAAGATTATGCTAACATATAATTTTTTGTTTTAAAACATTTACACAAAAAAGTCATTTTGTCAAAAGTGCCCCGGGAACGGGGCACCTTTGACTTTAAACGGGGTACATTTGACAATGGTGGATTAAACCCCACATCGTGCGCATTATATTTCTAAAAGTATCAACGGATCCAGCACGTCTGTTGTTTGAATAGTAAAAAAGTAAATTTGTGTTTTTAAACAATTTATTAAACAATATAACGAAAAAAATAAATCAATAAATTCATTTTCTAAAAGAAAAAAAAAAAACAAGAAGAATAAAAAATATAAATTATTTCATTTATAAACATAAAAAATCAGTCCATATAAATCTAAATTCAAATTTATCGACATCGACATTTTTTATCTTTTTATATCTTTCTTTTATAGTTTCGAACCATTTGCCCCAATTGCAAAAGTCAAAGGTGCCCCGAAGGAACTTTATAAGTTTTTTTTTTGATTTTTTTAAATAACTAATATTATATTTTCACAAAACTGATTTAATTTATTGAACTTTAAGTATAGTACTATCATAATATTGATTCACAATAAAAAAATTTATTTTAGTAGGTTCACAAGTCGCTTACTTACCGGTGATCAAAAATTAGATCAGAGACACAGAAAACACGAAAACACGTTTTACTTCACAAAGAGTTAAAGAAAGACTGCCAAATTTCGTAACGTTTCTTTTAATCAAACTAAGCTTCTTCCTTCAGCCGAACTTTTCTTTTTTAAGGGCACGATCATACCGAAAAACGCAAAGTCAAATGTGCCCCGGTGTCAAATGTACCCCAGCTTACCCTACTACCGATTTTGATCATTTTTTTTTCTGTTAAGGCTCCCCAGCAGTTTCTATATTATTGTGTATTCAAATTTTCAAACAAATTTTGTTTGGATTTTTAAAAAAACATTTTTTTTTTTGAAAATTGAATATTTCGAAAACCCCATGCTCGATTTTTTTAAAACTTGATAAATAAAAGTTTCTCAAGATAATCTACAAAGTTTGAGAAAAAGAAATTTATTTTACCTAAAAATAAGGGTACCCTCCATACAAATGTTCTAAAATGGTTTTCGAAAATCGTATTTTTCTCGAAAACGGTTCTGAAAATTTTTCCTTAAATTTTTAGTCTCTCAATTAAACTTTAAGATCTATAATTTAATACAAAAAATTTTGAAAACAAGATATTACTGACCGTACCTACCATAGAACTATTTTTCTAAATTTTAAATTTCTCATTATCGACATAACGGATTATAATGAAATTTTTTATAGAGATGCTTCTAAAAACTTTAAGAAACATTGCATTTAAAAAATTAAAAAAAAAAATTTGAATTTTTGGAAAAAAAATCATTTTTTTTTTGGAAACATCGATATCTCAAAAATGGGTCAATATTTTTTTTTGGAAATTTAATTTTCATTCGTAAAATAATAAAAACCTAAAGTTGTCGTATCAAATTTTTATTTTAAATAGGTATTTTAAAAATTTTATATACAAAACCTTATTTTATTAAGAAACCACTACAACGACTTATAATTTTTGTTCTTGCATAAATTCATATTTGCATAGCATTCTGTTTTTGTCTCTTACTACTAAAAGAATTTAAAAAATTATGATAATTTTATCCTTATGAATAGCTTTTTCTAATAACATTCCTAGTCTATTACATAGGAGCAAGTTCGTGCGACCCAGTCGTGGATTTTATTTACTAGTCGTTTTTAAAATTTTAAGTCTCTTAAAGGTAAGAGCAAGTTCGTGCGATCCAGACGTGCATTATAATGTTTGCTTGCTTAAATCTAATGTCACAAGAAAGTCACAATATTATAAAAATAAATCACGATGTAGTATATGCATACATGGGGAATACCCGCTCACCCAAGCGTGTCTTCAAAGGCTTCCTTTGTTAAAATGCACTTAACAAACTTTCCGATTTATTTTTTCACGCAAAACCTTTTAACAAAATAGAAAATAAAAAATTATAAAAAAAAACACTTTAACCGACAGAACCCCTTGTCTTTTTGGAATTAACTCATTTTTTACACATCTAAATCTCCAAACTCTTTTAAAATTTATTTGCTTTTTTAATATTTATCCATTTTTCTATACTCAGACCAATTACACTCAAAAATAGAATAGAGCTTTCGTAGTCCTTTGAAATGGAGGAAGCTTTACGGTTTTTAAAATTTATAAAACAAGAATATTCCTTGCCCTGAACTAAATTGATGGCATTTAAGTCTGCACTTCACTCATGAAACATGCACATGCACATGTCACGAATACCACCCCCACATCCTCGCCCTCGCCCATCACCACACTTCACCATTCTGCCATTGCCATTGAAATATTTCAAAGAGAAAAACTCTGAAAGTGCACTTTGGTTTTTTGTCAATGGACCGAAAAACTGCACCAGAGAATTCCGCGCGATACAAATGACATGCCCGCCACCACTCACACACTCAACTCTACCACATTCACTTTTTGTTTTTGCACAACGAATTTTATTTTATCCAATTAATTCCAATTCATCTCCGCCAAACTCAGCGAAACATCCGCAATCCGGATCCGGACCTCACCTTTTGATTCTGTCGCTTTAATTTGATGTAAGATCGAATTGACACCTGCGATTATGCGCGTTCCGCAGACAAAAGATTTATTGTTTTATGCTTAATTTAACGTCGCGGTTTGATTATTCAAATTCAGCCGGCTATAAAATAATTTGAAAAAATAAAAACAACAAAAATGAACGCGCTCTCGGCGGGATTAAAGCCCAAAATGTAGATAAATGTATCTCGGGGTTGTGTACGAATCTGAAAGATACATCAGTCCCATCCGCATTCGAATCGAAACTAAACTTCGGCTCTGAATTTTCCGGCAACTTATATTAAATTTCATGAATTCGGATTCAAATTGGATTTTGTTGTTGTTGTTGTTGTTGTGGAGGCAACTCCATGCCATGGATGGCTGGTGGCTCGGCTGTGCGTCCGTCCGTCCGGACAGTTGTGTTGGTTTGTTTGTTTGCTTTCTGCTTTGATTTTAGAGTTGAATTTTTTTTTGTACTACTTTCTGATGAATGAGGCTTCAGATTCAACTTTTCCATTGTTATATCTCAACCTGTGGAAATCACGGGCACTTTACTTTGGCGAACATATGAACTGTCTGTCTGTCTTTCATTGTGATTTGTACCGGTGGGGAATTGAGACAAACAATAAAAAATAATTTCCGACTTAAATAAAAATGAAAATTCTCCAAAGTGGGAAGCTGCAATCATCATTAGCTGTCACGTGCTAATCATCATCAATGCTTTTGGACATTTTTAAAAATTGAGTAATCTTTTGGGTAATGCGGTCTTTATGTTGTGACGAAAGAAGTATAAAAATTATATTGCCCAAAATCGCGCTTGAAATGTAAACAAAAGGTAACACTTCTATTTGTTTCTCAGCAAATTTGTTTGACTGTCACTTTGTGGGATTCTAATTTGTCAGTTTTTATATTTTGACAGACGTCATGTGTGGTCGGCGTAAAAGTTATTTGTGTCAATACTTAAACACAAATGCTTTTGAGAAGATCCAGCACAAAATAACACCCTATTTCATACAAAGTGACAAGTTTGACATGATACATTTCATGATTTATGGCATCTTCACACTTATGCCAGATTACTATGAAAATTATTTGGGTATAAGAAAACTGACTACATATTATGTATAATGGAGATTGTTTGGTTTGATGCCTTCAAGTCTTTAAAGCTCTTATTTCAGACGGTTACGTTATATAAATATTTGGTAACTAAGTGTAGAAATAAGACTCGCAATGGATTATCGGCAATATCTCACTTCCAGTATAACTTACATTGAATAGACATTAGACGAAATTTTCAAGAAAAATATTAAGATCTTAGCTGTTGAAAATAACCAGTTTCTTGCTAAAATAATTTTTTCTTTAATTTTGCACATACTTTAAGGATTATGGTTTCAAATTTGTGAGCACATTGCGAGCGTTTAGGAAATTTGGATAGAACTTAAAGAGAGATACCGATTCACATTTTTTTAAATGTCTTAATATTGCAATGGAAGGGCAAAGTTTGGCCAGGTTAAGCATTTCATATTTATGTAGTTCGGCATAAGAAAAAATCTTCAAATTTAACAATATGTCCGAATTTGGAATATATAGTAAACTGATGCCATTCGCTGAACCGTCTTATTTCAATACTTTATCCGGCCTTTGTCACTATATGTATGTATGTATGTATGTATGTCCTCTCTGTTCCTGGTAACATGCACACAGGAATGGTTGAGAGTTGTAAGTCACTAGATCCTGTTTCACTTCGAGCTGTTGCACCACCAAATTTTAAATGCATTTTTTTATTTGCAGTGTTGCATGGCGCACCGTGCTGTGTTGAAATCAGTAACCATTCAGATCCTTTTCACACATTTCTTAGCAGACATGATGAGCCAACATTTACCGATAACGATTCCCATCGATTATTTCGCCCTCTGAATAAAATTGGCAAATTATGATTTTGACTCGAATGCCCCTGCCCAAAAAATCAGTTTTTGGTCATGCAATGATATTTCATCGTGTGGATTCTCCGTTCCCCAAAATGGCTATTTTCTCCTGAACGCCGTCAAAGAATGTTAAATGGGGGTTGTCGTTCATCAAATTTTTCCTCCAAAATCAAAAATCAAGTGTCAACCATTTAAGCGACTATTTTGCCGTATTCCAAGTGACATGAACGGTCTGTGTGGCAATATTCTTTGAGTCAATTGTAATTTATACGGAAACTAATGCAAATTATCTTTAAAAATGCGCCGCAAGGTGGTTGTACTGACGCTAAAATGCTGACCGCGGTGACGATTCGACATACATGGGTTCTCGCCAACACTCTATCTGACCGCTTCAACCAGTTCATTGAGACATCATCTTGAGCATTGATGAACGGCGTTCGTACGATTTCCCACTGTCCAGTGCTCTACAAAATTTAACACCAAACGACGAATAGTGTTGTAGTACGGTGCCTGTTGGCCAAGATACATACGAGTATGAACGTTGAGTTCACACAACCCCACGACTTTTTTCAATGTTCAGTGTCATTATTTCGGTGTGAAGCGATTCATTGGTAAAATTGTCAATCGGTTGTTAAATGTCAAAGTTATTCAATGTTTACACACCGACATAAAAGATGGCTTCCTTACTTTTTAAACTGTTATAAAACTTAATTTACAGCTTAGTCAATTTTTTTTTTGAAAATTCAATATTTTGAAAACCACTGTTCGGTTTTTTAGTTTTTCGCAATTAACAGTTTCAAAACTATATTCAAGTTTATTTTTCTTTTGTTTAAAGGTAACCACCATACAAATGTTAAAAAAATGGTTGTCAAAATATTATTCTAGAATTCCGGTTGGCAGTGGTGATTTTTGTGGGTTGTGGGCAGGGATGGCGTTTAGCCACGGTGGTAGGCTGACCCAATGTCAGCGTAGAATGAGACTACTTCCTTGTTGTCCAAGATTACATTGTCATCCAGAGTTTCCATTCCACTGAGGTACCTCTGTTCAGGATGTCGTTGTTCTGTGATCATCCTTCCCATAAGCTGATTCGAGTGGTCGATGATATTCCGCATAAATTTCTTCGTTAAATAAACTAAAAACTTGTCCAGTGGAATATCGATTAACCCGAACGGATGAAATATTACCGGCACAAATAAAATTAAGCGTTTAGGAAAAAGAAAAAACACGATGCCGAACTGTCAAATCACAGCTGGACGAAATCTTAAAGAAAGTGCAACAGGCAGTGAAAAGTGCTGCCACTATGCTATGCTCAGCAAGGGGGTTCTTTTTCTTAGGTCGATTATAAAAAAAAATTTAATGATAAAAGTACTTAATAAAATATGTACTAAGTGGTACAATTAACCGGTCACGAGTTCCAAAATTTTTAGAATTTTTGCGGGACCAAACCCAAACGATTAAATTGAGTATTAAAACTCAACAACAGAAAAAAACTATTTCTAATAATTCTAATAAAAATCATCACGCAATACTTAGTTTTTTTTCTCTCTTCCAACTATTTTCTTTTGGTATATCCAATTTGCTTCCACAATACTAAAAATTTTGGTTTTTTTCAATTCTCAAAAGTTTTATTTTAGAACCTCTGCTTCGATCTGAAGTCAATCAAAAAATGACCGTCCAGGCTTTCACTGTAGTCAGATGGTCTCTTCTCGTTTCAAATCCCCATGCTTTCAGCCAATGGGTGATATGCATAAAACGAAAGTATTTACTACAAGTAAAAGATAATAGTAAATACTATAACTAGCAAATGGTTAAATTTAAAGTATTTACTTCATTCCATATGCATAAAGTTTAGTACTTACTAACTGGCAAATACTTTCAGTATATACTAAATTCATCCCAGTAAATACTAGAATTCATCGGAAATTGATAGTAAATACTTTTTTTTTCTTATCGGGTTAGTAAGCAAATAGTTTTTTGCCAGATTAACCGTTTAATCCCTATATTAAATTACTGTTGCCCTTCTTGTTGTTTTGTAAACATCTGTTACAAGTTGCCTGGATATTGATTAAAGCATATCCTTTTCGGTTGATGTATTCTTCCGAATGAAATCTAGGTTGTAATATTTCCACGTGAGTACAGTCCAAGGCTCCTATGCATATTGGGAACCTGTATTTGCTTAGCCAATCATTTTTTGCTCCCAGCTGTTCTTCATAGCTCGATGGAAATTTTATCCAATGAGAAGCTTTGTCTTTTATTAATTTTGCAACAAAATTAACTGTTCTGGATACAGTACTCTGATGAACGCCTATATCTTCACCAACGCCAACTTGAAATCCAGGATCTCCAACGTATCGTAAAAAAATTCGCATCTTTTCTTGATGAGTGATTGCCCCTCCTCTTGTTTCAGTTTGAGCTCCTTAAAAAGTATTATATATATGAACCATTTGTTCAACATAAGACTCTATATAAACTTGGCGACTAAGGGCAAGTTTTAAAACTTCGCCAGTAACTAAAAACCACTAACTCCTTTAACTAACGGAAGCTCCAAATAGTAAGGGTGTGTCAAGTTTTAAAACTACAAATTACGATTTTGCAATGACTTACCAATGAAGTATTCACTCAACCAATCTACGTTTTCCCTCTCAAAACGATAGAGTTGTTTAAAATTTGAATCTGGACCCGATCTTCGACTTTTATAGACTTTTTGTGAACTAACGCGTACAAATTCCGCCATTTCAGTACAGTCAACAGTAACTTAATTTTAATTTATATCAGCGACGTGAATCCTTTGAGAATAGAGTTAAGACTGTAAGTTTTTATGGTTTCGAAGCTACATAGTGATGTGTTTAAATCAAAAAAAGTATGTACTTTTAAATTTTCATGTTGCTATCCTTTGACTTTGAAAAAAAGAAGTAATTCCTACAGAAAAAAAGTACTTGCTACTTTTTATGCATACGGAATAAAGTATTTACTGAAAAAGTTCATCCGAAAAAAGTAAGTACTGTGGCCTCAAGTAAATACTTTATATTCAGCATTTACTGCATTTTTATGCATATCAAAAAAAGTAATTACTTAGAAATTCTCAAGTAAAAGCATTTACTATCTTTTATGCATATCACCCAATGAGTGGCCGGGGATTTCGATTGCAGCAACACTCCGCATATTTTCGTGAGTGAGCGAACGTATTTGAAAAACCAGCCCTTATTGGTCCGGGTCTGAGCTTAGTCTCCTCTGTTGTATCAAATGCGTTGTCAATATCGAATTTCGCGTTTCTTCAAAAAATGCTGAGAGAGTGAACCGATGGCTGATGGACCACGGCTGCCTTTCTCTCTCTCAATAGGTTGAAAGAAACACCCCTCATAATTGGAAATTGAGGAACAACACAGTAACAATTTCATCAAGGGAAATAGTTCCGATTTCCCATACAAAGTACCTCCATAATCGTGATCTAACATTTGCTTACAACTTGAACATTTTTTTTTTTTTGTGATACGAAAGCAAAGTCTAAAGCGATACAGCAAATAGAGATTTCGAGTTATAAATTATTTAATCCGCAGTATTCATGTAACGTCACAACTATTGTTATTACAAATAATAACAAAAAAACAACAACTAAACCTCTTATCAACATGTTGATCTTTTTAGTTTGATATTATTGTCTCCTGAAATTCAGTTGCTTAATTTTCTTTTATATAACTTAGCTATTATTCAGGTGTCGCTTAAATGTAAAAAAGAAACTTCAAGACTCAAACCCCATTAAAAAATGTACTGATGAAATAATAAACACAAAAAGTATACCCACCTAATGTTTGTAATTGGTTACCTACATACTCATTTAATGGAACCTAGACGTTATAAAACCCAAAAAGCTGATACATTGGTTAACGGAAAAGTGCGTGTGTAGACACAATTCAAAATAGAAATAATGAAATTTTTACATTTGAGAGGAAAAATGTCAACATGCCAATTAAAATCATGAATTATAATTAGGATGATTCCACAAATGTGAATAATTGTCGAACTGATAATTTATTATTACTCTTATTATCTAACAAGGTTTCATGGGAATAATCTGATTAGAAAGATGTCTCAATAGGCGCTCAGTAATTTGTAGCACACGCATTTATACGTCAGCATTCAAAAAAAGGTGTTAATTACTCGTAGATGAGTTCGTTTTATTTTAATATCAGCATTAATTTCATCAATATCGATTTGAGAAACTGATACATGTGTATCGAAAGATACTTCTGTATTAAGTTTAACCAAAGCAGCCTTTGGCATAAGTAAATTTATTCAAACATATATAAAGGCTAGGCCACAACTTAAATATAATGGAATTAATTCACGAGGATCTTTTTCCATACAAATTGTCAATTAACATTCATCAAAGGGACTGGTCGAACGCAAGTAGATTTAACTAATTTATATCACCTTATCAATTTTCATCGATACGTAAAAATTTTGTCAATGAAACTGCAAATGAAAGCAAATTAACTAACTTAAGTTCACTTTTTGAAGTCTCCATTTAAAGTCAGAACTTATTGGAGCTCAAACAAGAGTGTTTATTACGGTTGTCAAATATCAGTTAATTGAAAAATATAATAGAACTTTGATTGAACTATTGATAATATACATAGTTCTCGGTAGCAGTGGCGGCTGTACCTTAAGTGCGCTCGTGCGCTGAACCACCAATTCAAAAGATTTAAAAATTACAAAATATTACTGCATCTTTATTTTTAGATTACCATATTAATATTTATTTTTTAAACATACAAGAACATAAACAAGTAAAATTTCCAATTATGACGAAACAATGTAAGCGCTTTGCTTTACTATTAAGACTTACTTTCGCTGCAAGTAAAAATTCTCGTGTGCTTCGGCGAACGCACGAGGACTGCTAATATAACTTGTATGAGTTACAAGCTAATATCCCTGACGCGTGAGACAAAAGATATTTCATTGAAATGTATCGAGAAATAAGCCTGCTCTCGTGCGGCGCACGAGAACCAAAGATTAACGAGAGCAACCGATGTTTGACTAGAATGCGCTGCGCCTGCGAATATGTAATGTTGTTTCGCTCTATCCGTGACTGGTTAAATAGTGTTGGTTTCTAGGAGTTAGGTTAGTAATTGTTTTTTATTTTGATTTTGGTTCGATTCTGTACTGTGTACAGTGTGTGGTGTGGGATAAAATTAACAGTGATTAGGTATGTATAGTATATTAAAGACATTAATAAATCTTTTTAAAATAAAGTTAATATAAAATTAGCCGGATCGCCAAGGCCCTTTTTAAATTTTACATGCAATAGTTTTGGCAATTGACGCATTTAAGTAAAAAAATAAAAAACATGATTCCTTGCTAAATGTAATAAGTGTGTCAGTTTTATATGGTCGAAATTCTTCGAGCAATTAAACAAAATAATAAAAAATCAACATATACATGTAAATTGTTGTTTTCTTGCGATTTCTAATCTTAATACCTACTTAGTGAGCAAGTAAAGTGCACCACCTGTTCAACAACCCACCAGCTGCCACTGCTCGGTAGTTCTATTACTGTGAATATTTAACAAACATAAACGATTGTGAATAAATATTTTATTTGACATTCCAGTTGTCAGGTATTGAGTTTTCTTACTTGTTATGCTTTTAAAATACCATTTGATTTTAATTGAATTGTGTTTAAATTATTATAAAAATGAAACAATAGCTAAATAATCAATTTAGCATGCTAATAACAGAAAACTTCATATTCAAAGAAAGTGTGTGTTTTGAACGTAAATAAATCTGACCGCAACGACACTAAATTATCACTTTCGTCAGCGTCAACTGTCAAACGTCGAGTACGATTTGCTTGGAAATATCTTTTAAACACAGCCTGAAATCACCTTAAAAACTTCAAGACATCGAAAAAATGGAAAAAATGCCATTAATGAAGCGAAGAGAATTCACATTTCACAATCCGATTGAAATATATTCACAATAACATGTTAACATATTTCATGCAATCATTAAAATGTTAGATTTCAAGTGCAAATAGCACTCGAATCTTAAAAACAAAAACTAATCAACTAGGAATTTTTAACTGATAAAGTACCAATATTTTTGACAACGATAATATTCATTTTATCAATTGAAATATTCACAATAGATCCTAACTACGGAAATAGACACCATTCAAAGTTCATCAAACAAAATTGATGTTTATGACGATATGCCGATTCATCGAATTTGTTGATAAATTTTAAATATCGTATTCATAATTGACCACCATTTTGGGGCAGTAGATGAGGCTGGATTTTTTACAAAAATCAGTCAGGAAACTCCGCAACAATTGCAATTATTTCAGTTATTAAAGCTAAACGGGTTGGGTACAATTTACCGATTTTTGAAATGTCGATTTAAAAAAATCGATGGTCAAAATGTCGATTTTCAAAAAGTCGATTGATAAAAATGTCAACTGATCAAAATGTCGACTTTCAAAAAGTCGATTTTAAAAATGTCGATTCGAAAAATGTCGACAGTGGCAAAGTGAATGATGCTCACATGCATGCGGTCCCGCTTTTTAAAATTCCGCTTTTTAAAATCCCGTCTCTTATAATCCCGTTTTTTTATAATCCCCTTTCTTATTACGACGTGTAAGTAGTGAGATATGTGCAACCCCCCTGCTTGGGCACACTATAGGATTTGGGGTAGGTGCGAGGTTGGGTGCATGCAAAGTTTCTTTAGCATTTAAAGAATCGATACGATCCCCTTTTTTAAATTTATAAAATTGAATTAATAATACAATTTATTTAACATATTCAAAAAGAGCATTCTTGTTATATTTAAATCTATTTTGGATAAAAGTCGACATTTTCACCGACAAGTTTTCAGTCGACATTTTAATAGTCGAGATTTTAAACTGCCGACTTTTTTTTGTGTCGATCAAACTTTAGTCGACATTTTAACAGTCGGTGAAATTTATATTTGTCCAGCCGACATTTTTTTTGTCGACATTTCGTACGCTTCCCAAGCTAAACAAAATATTTTCGCTTTTATTGCGGATCATTTTGCCAAATGTAATTCCAACTTCAGACCAATTTTTGTAGATCTACCGAACTGAAGAAATTCAAGACTAGAAGATCTTGAAAAGTACACCTATGTTGGCCAAATTTGCGAGTTTCGTAAAAAAAATGATTATTTTTCGCACAATAAATTTGTGTTCAAGTTACGATAAGAAGTTTCACGGCTATTTTTCGGACCCTTTCAACAATTTTACGAGTATATCTGATATCAGTAACTTCTACTAAACAATATTGACATTTAAATCGTGTTGTGTAAAAAATACAACTGTTTTACTTAAGCCAATGAATTATTCACAATAGGTCATTAGTCATTCGATTGCGTTCTACAATGCATAACATGACAACCAACAATCGAGAATTATTGTCAATTGGTTTGGTAATTGACTACGCCAATCGAAGCACATTGACAAATTTGTCATAACTATATTGTCATTGTCAGCTTTGTAAAAATTTGTCATAAGTTCTGAATCAGTCAATTTGTTGGCTGTTTTCTTGTGAGAAGATTTAAAAGGAAATGTCGATGCACATTGGTCTTGAAAACTTGTGCATCACAATGACGATTACGGGGAAAAATCGACAGGGGCAAAGTTCTTCCACAGTGCAGCTAAAAAAATAACCTCTATATTTGACAATACGTCCGAAGTTATGCTGAAGGGTTAACTGATGACCACTTCCAGCTATAGACGAGTTTTAAAGCGGAATCGTTTAAAGGGAAAAATTCAACTGGCTTTTTGAATTGAACATTGTTCACAGAAAAAGCCATTAAACAATGAAAGACAGGAGACGTTACGTACGACGGACGCACGGTGCTTAAGGGAAACAAAAGTTTCCGTAATAGATGTGTCTTTCATAAGTTATAGGACTCTATTCTTTTTTATTTTCAACAGGAGTCAAAAGCCCAGATTTTTAAGTTTTACTCAAGTTTTGAGCAGATGTATGACTAACCGATCTTAGCCAGATCAAACAAACTTCTTGCATCTTATAAGGAAATCTAAGTCGAATAAATGATCATTCCATAAGAGATGGTCAGCAACGCACATACCGACTATTTTTTTTTTTTTTTTTTTTTTTACACTATCAGAATTGGTCGAAGAAAGCTTATAGCAAGCTCCGTCTTTCGACCAATGGTTTGCCAACACAGAGAACTGTGTTATACCACCGGCTTATCATTTAGTGCAGTGTTAGTTGTTAGTAGGCAAACTCTATTACAATTAACACTGACACAAGAAAACATGAAAAATAAACAAATAATATTACGTAAGAACAAAACAATAACATAACATGAAACAAAGAACATTTAGGAGCGTGGACCACTGGTTTTGAGAAGGTTTTTTAATTTACATTTATTTATATTAAAATCAAAAATATTTGAATTCCAATTTACAAGTCTACCTATACGTGTCAAGGGCTCATGAATGCCATAGTTGGTCCTATGTGTTGGGACCTTAATCATATCGAGGCCTCGAAGATTATAACCTCCTCCCCGATAATTAAAATAAACCGAACATAAAAGATCTGGTGCATCTGTGACGCCTGTTATTAATTGGTGGAAAAATACCAAATCATTGTTTGTTCTTCTTTGTTCCAAAGTTTGCATCTAAAGAATAGATAATCGTTGGTCATAAGAGAGGACATATGACGGATCACTCCATTGAAGTCCTTTCAAGGCAAAACGAGTAAAGTTTCTTTGCACAGATTCTAATCTCCCAATATGAATATCATAAAGTGAAGTCCAAACCTGCGATGCATACTCAAGATGGGGACGCACCAAGGAGTTGTATAAAGCCCGGGTGACATTGGGATCAACAAATTCTTTAGACCAGCGCTTAATAAACCCTAACATTGAATTGGCCTTATTCACGATTTTATTAATATGAGCAGAAAAATCTAAATTGGGTGTAAAAAGAACTCCAAGGTCCCTTACAGTCATAACACGAGTTAAAATGTGCTGTGAGATAACATATTCATGAGAGCAAGGAGAACGTTTTTTAGAAAAAGTCATAGTTTGACATTTTGTCGGGTTGAGGTTCAGACTGTTCTTTTCACACCACAAGGCAAAATGGTTAATATCATCTTGCAGTAAAGCCCGATCATTTGAAGATACTATATTTTTATAAATCTTCATATCATCTGCAAAGATTAGCATTTCGCTATTGCGAACACACAGAGGAGCATCATTAATAGCCAATATAAAGAGTAGTGGTCCCAAATGGCTTCCCTGCGGAACACCTGATTTGGCAATAAACTCTCTTGAGTATGAATTTCTGAATTTGACTTGATATAACCTATCTTCAAGATATGACGATGTCCACTTGATGAAAGGTGGTGGAAATCCGTATGAGTAAAGTTTAAACTTGATAATCTCATGAGACAGTTGATCAAAAGCTTTCGAGAAGTCAGTGTATACACAATCAACTTCTTGACAACTTTCTAGAGAGTTTAAACATTTATTCAAAAAGACAACAAGATTAGTAACCGTAGAACGTTTTTGCATAAAACCATATTGTTGGGTGCAGATAATAGTTTTACATATAAATGTCAAACTGTCACATACAACTTGTTCAAACAACTTCGGAATGCAAGAAAGTTTGGAAATTGGTCTATAGTTGGTAATATTGGCTTTATCTCCCTTTTTAAATACTGGCGTTAAAAATGCTTTCTTCCAAACTGCAGGGAATTTACCTAATTTCAAGGATAGAACAAAAATATTACGCAGAGGAAGAGCTAAAACAGACTTACATTTCTTCAATAAAGCGGGTGGTATTCCATCGGGTCCAATAGAATAGTCGTCTTTTAAATGTGACAGAAAGTCAAAAATTTTGTCATGTTCTATTGTAATATTATTGAATGATACCTGAGGACAATTTCGTAAGAATTGAAAATAGTTATCGTCAACAACAACAGGGAAATCAATGAAGGATTGGCTAAAATTATTTGCAAATCCCTCACAAATTTCTGTAGTAGTACTCAAGATTACGTCATTATAAACGAGATTAACAGGATAACCGTCGCTTTTCTTTTTGGAATTTATAAATTTCCAGAAGTTTTTCGGGTCTAATTTCAGGGAAAGCCCCATGGTTTGAAGATAATCATTATAACATTCATAAGAGAGTTTTTTGAATTCTTTAAAAAGGGAAATGTAAACTACTTGATTCTCTACTGTCATGAACCTTATATATTTTTTCCAAGCCTTATTTCTTTTATTTCGAAGGCATTTGAGTTCTTTTGTGAACCAAGGATGACAAGAAGAATTAGAGGGAATAGATCTTTTTTTAGGGACAGTTTCATTTATGCATCTCATCAAAATAGAATAGAAGCTTGAGACAGTTTTGTCAAGATCATTAGAAATCGGTAAACGTTCTATACCGGAAATAATTAAACTATCTAAAAGCTGTTGAAAATCACCTCTCCGAAAGTCAAAAGTATAAGAACAGTCGTGGGGATTACTATTTTCTAGTAAATGACCACTCAAGTCAAGAAAAATGTCAAGAGGCGGGTGATATTGATCTATGTTAGATAAAGCAGAGATAGATTCTACCACTACTGTACTAACGGCGTCAGATGAGAATACAAGGTCAAGTTGTCTATTCATATTATTTCGTATACAGCTTATTTGCTGTAAATCTGTAGAGATAATATTATCCAACATTTGGAGCTCTTGTTGGGGTGAACTAGTGCAAGCTTCAAAATAGGAATGCTATGGAATGCTTTTAAGTTTCTTTGTATTCTCGAACCATTAAATTCCATACAGTTTTTAATTCCCCATTGTATAATGCTGTCGAGATCAGAATCTAATGAGCTTAGCATACGCTGTCGTTTCAGTTCCACAATCGAAGAACAGGGTTGTGAGTCTGGACACAAATATGAAAACCTAAAGGTGCTGTCGTCAATTAAACAATGAAGTGAATTAGAAGTGTCAGAAAAAAGATCATTTATGAAAATAATGAAGAGGTTCGGAGACTAAATGAAGCCTTGGGGCTATTTTGAATGTCAGTCTTAAAACCGTCCAGAACAAGTAAAATTGAAAGGTCATGAAAGGTCATTTATAGTCCAACGAAGTCTCATCGATACTAAATGCACACTTTTTCGATACAAGACCTTCGTGCCAAACTCTACTCGTATCAAAAGTTTTAAAAATACCTAAAACGAAAAGTAAATTGTGTTGCAACGAGCCTTGGAAAACAGGCCACCTACAAAATTGATGTAGGACCAATAGTTTACTTAATAGGTACTCGTATATAAATGTATGAATATAAATTTTGCGCTAGAGTGCAAATTTACCACACCACCTTCGAAGTAGATTGCAAGGCGGTTTTTTACATGCCCGTAATATACTTTATATACCTAAATCACGGTTAATGATTTGTGAAATCATATCATATAGTATTGGTCCTAAAACACTTCCTTGAGGCACACCGGCTTAAATTTGTTTTTGAACATTTGCTTTACACTTTCCGTCTTTTGAATTTAAGGCGGAGTTAGTGCCTAAAATTATAGAAGGAGTAAAGTTTCCAAGCATCAGTTTCTTCATGTATTTAGCTAAGTAATTTTTGGAAACTGTGACGTTCCAGCTGAATATTTGTTTTCTTTAGACTTTTTTACTTTGACCAATAGGGATTGAAATAAATCGATTAAAAAAAAAACCAATCTGCCAAAATGGGGAGGAACCTCTGGGAGGGGAATTCACCAAATTGTGTGTGTATGCGACTTCTAAGAACAGTGAAATCCATGAAGTCCAAACTAATGCAAATTATTTTGATGTTAAAGGCTTGATAAAGTCAAAAAGCTTCCTATTCTCTCTTTAAATCAATCTTATTAAATAAAATCTTTCTTCAATTTTCTATTCTCCGGGTAAGAAGTTGTTTTTTTTCCTTAAATTGCATTCTTCTTACCATTGCAGATTTATTTAAAAAACATTTTTTTTTTAAATCGTGCCCATTTATTATTTTATTCATGGTGTCCTTTCATGCATAACTATAGCCCATCTCTCATTCCGTCAGCAACAGCAGTTGTCTGCAAGAACGAGGACTTTTTACTAAATAAAGTTTTGTAGATAGGTATGTCCTTTAGCAAGATACAATAAGAGATACAAACACAAAGCAGTTGACATGTTCCTGTGGTCTCGCCATCATTTATTCGTTCGTCCATGTCCGGCAGAGTTATAATGACGCACAGTTGTTGTGCCAATAATATGCTGCCATAGTTGGCTGGACAAAAGTTCCTAGCTGTAGGTATATATGTTCAATGGTTATAGCTAAAGTATGTGACGAAACTGCATTCGTCTGGAATGAAACTACACCTCTTCCTCATAGCATGATCACAATAGACAGAGCCTGAATCTAAATTTTATAAAAATACTCATATCACATTTTCAAATTTATGTTATGCAAGGCAAAAAAATGTGATGGCATAGCGCATCGCTTATAGACTTATAGTGCATTTGTTATGGCAATGCACACATACTTGTAGGTAATTGAAGAGATTGCAAAATTATGACATCGACCAAACAAAAATAACAACACGCATCAAACAAGGAAAAACTGAAATTTTTGTTATGTCATTTTATGGATAATTTAATATAAAAATCGATTGCGGGAGGAAATTTTGTACACCAGAAAACTTTAATTTTCTTTTTGTGCATCTAGTTTTTTTTTCCTCTGTTATGTGAGTGTGCGTCAGTCAGGCGGAAAGGACTCTTCATACTTGATGGATACGAATATTTTGTTGGGTACAATTCGTGTTTCGAAAAATAGATATTTATGTTTTACACTGAGAAAACAGATTTCAACTATTAATTAACAATAGAACTACATTTTTAGAACTTTGATGTAGACCAGTTTATACTATTTAATGAATGAATAAATATAAACAATCTTCATCAGCGATGTTTTGGTCACTGCGTTGAACCATTTTATATCCATCATCGGATACATTTAAAAAAAAACATTGTTTTTAACTGTTCATTAGACAAGTTTATACCAATTAGTAAATGAACTAAACTAAACAACCTAATTATGCGTTAGAAAATTTGAAATAAATCATTGAGGAAATGCAAAAATAAAATTTGTAGGCGCATTTCAATTGATTGTGTGTGTTAGACCAGTTTATACCAATTATTAAATGAACAACCTTGATATGATATGTTTTAATCCGTATGCTAGAGAATTATGTACCCATCATCTGCTTAATAAAAAAATTAGTTCATTGGCATTAATTGGGTCTTAGATCATTTTATACCAGTTTAAAACAAAAGACAAATTATTTCGATTCTTTTCCTTAGATAGATAGTCGCTTCACTTTTAAAAATACCCAAATAAACCAAAAATGTATTTGTTTAAAGGACTTGTAACTTAGGCAGTCAGTTTTTATATTTTTTTATACCAATCAGGCGATGAAAGTGAAAGTAAAAGTAAATCAAAATCAATTATTTGTGAACATAAAGGTTTTATTTTATCTTAAAATAACTTAACCCGAAAATAACTTATTTCATTTAGTTTATACCAGTCACTAGCAGATATAAATTTAAAAAGGCAATACATTTATTTGTTCGAAGAAAAACAAAAATGATTTTAGATGCATCTAAACAAAAATATTCATATTTCTTTTTGATTTTTTTTTTTTGTCTTTCTTACTTTTTTTTGTTCAAAACTTCGTTGTCAATCAGGGCAGAATTCCTTAAAAGTTGGTATTAAGTCAGTGGATAAAACTAGGAAGCTGATATATTTTTCTACACAGGGTGTTTCTGTATTTTCCATAGAGAGCATTGGAAAAAAAATGTTAGAAACATTAAGGCAGAAGTGTCAATCTTATAAAACATTGTTATGGGCAAAGTGGGTTTAGTTATTTCAATGCAGAGTTTTCACACCAAAATATTTCAAACTAACAAATTTAAAAAAAAAAAATAAAATTAGTAAAAAATGTTTTTGAATTAATGAGAAAAAAAAATACCAATTAAATTTCTCTCAATGTATGTTTCCGAATATCAAAATAAATTGCAGGTTAATTTGATGCTCGCATGATAGACTGCTATTATTATTATTATCGTTTGCCAATAAAACAACAATTTGATGAATACATTTATAAACATCATATTCATAATAAATCAATATTGAACAATTATCATCTCAAAATTTGTGCATACATTTTCAATACGACTTCATAAAAAAGGATAAAATGAAATCCATTTGGTTTTCATAAATTTAATTTATATTAAAATTTGATTTTTATCCACAAATTAAATCTCCGTTAATCACATAGATCGGTTCAATTAAATGGAAATTGAGGTACTGCTTCGCGGTTAATTTACATTTAAGTGTTTCCATTGTTTCAAGTGTGACACTGTTGCTCATGATTTTATAAATTATTCAAATATTATTCGAAATTAATGCAAAACAAAATTATTGATTTCAAATAAATTATTATGCTGAATTCATGTATATCATCCATTTAGCTTGTGTTAAGGATGTGACCTTAGAAAGGGTTCAAGTACGTTCAAGACATTGCATGAATAACAGGTATAACAGGAATAACAGATTAAACATAAGAAACAAAACAATAGAAAACTTTCCAAAATTTTAGATTGAAATTGTGACGATTTCGACAAGTTAGTGTATTACAGATCTGACCGACGTGTTACAAGTGTGAAACAGACTAAAAGATATAAATTCGGACTCGTCATGTATCAGAATATTCTTCTTACTCCCTCAAACTATAACTATAAGTTTGATAAAAATTTAGTATTTTAGTATTCAAACTATTACAATGTTTTGTTACGAGTGTGACACATTTTATGAATCAAAACTGCCTATTAACTTGCTTTGAAATACCAAAGAACAATTAGACCGAGAGCCCACAGCAATTTTTGGGTGTGATTGATAACAAAAAATAATTAGCATAATTAGTTAGGCCTCTAGTAGTTATTTACAAATGTGAACGTCTTGCATACTCTAGTGGGCGCAATAGTGCATTATAGTGCATTAAGTATGCAGTTCTTTCCAAATCCAATTAATTGTGATAACAACTTTGCCAAAATGTAGAGTTAAGCCCCCTGATTGAAAATATCGAGGTCCATGACGTTTTGAAGGTGGCCTTCTTAGTGCAAGAAGTTGCCTATTCTTATCGCGTCTGGCAGGCAGAAGGCTGTCTGTAAAACGTCTTGGACCTCGATATTTTCAATCAGGGGGCTTAACTCTACATTTTGGCAAAGTTGTTATCACAATTAATTGGATTTGGAAAGAACTGCATACTTAATGCACTATAATGCACTATTGCGCCCACTAGAGTATGCAAGGCATTCACATTTGTAAATAACTATAAAAGGCCTATCTAATTAAGCTAATTATTTTTTGTTATCAATCACACCCAAAAATTGCTGTGGGCTCTTAGTCTAAATATTAAAGGTTCTCTGAGGTTAAATTAAATTAAATTTGGTAGTGCAACAGCTCGAAGTGCACTAGGATCTAGTGACTTACAACTCTCAACCATTCCTGTGTGCATGTTACCAAGAACGGACGGAACCTACAATTTTCTGCCAATTCCGAACGGCTAATGAGCAGCACATTCCATGATAAGAGATACTCTTCGAGGACTTTTCAATTCCTCGCCAGAGGCAGTATACTCCTAAAAAGAATTTTCTTGCAGCGGCTGAGAATCGAACTCGAGACCTTCCGCATGACAGTCCAACGCACTAACTATTTTACCAAGGGGTACTTCTCTGAGGTTAGGATTAGGAAGTGGTAAAAAATTATATATATTTATTGGCGCGATAGCTCGGAACGAAGAGAGTCTAGTGACTTACAACTCTCAATCATTCATGTGTGCTTATTGTCAGCAGGAATATATATGACCCACAATATTCTGCCGAACCCGTTCGTCTAAAACGAGAAGCAATTTTTCATGACAAGAGATATTTTTGGTGGATTTGTCCTCGAAAGATACAATACCCTTGAAAATAAATCCATTTAAAAAGGACAATCAGAATCGATCGCGTGCAACTTAAACGGATGATTGACGTTTTAAAAATGCAATTTAAGTTAAAAACTGACATTTAACATTAAAATTGGCTCCTTAAAAGTTATTTTAAGCTTTGAATGTATTAAAGTAGGTACTTATTTTCTTACTAAACGAACTCCCGGCGAGTGTCAGTCAATGCTCATTTCGATAAAAGCCTATCGCATCAAAACGTAAGAAGTGTTAAGACAAAAAAATTGTAATGTTTATGTTGTTGTATTCACTTGCGAAAACACAGCTGATCCACATTTGATACAAAAACAACTTCAGATGTCATAAATTCTCAAATGATACTCCCAATACGGACCTTAGTTTGAGATATTGCAGCCTTGCTTTCATTAATTTACTCGGCAGTTGTTTTTTTTTTCTTACATGAAATTGTATTTGAATGAAGCGTATTTTAGACCATTTATTACAGCTTTTGCGACTCTATCTCAGTTATAATGTGACTTTGTGTCTTGTACCAGTTTATACCAATTAGTGAATGAATGAAAATTAGCAACCTTAATATAATATATTTCGCTCAGTTCGTTAGAACATTATATACTCATCATCACCTAAATAATAAAAAAACGAGTTTATTGTTTAACTCAGTATTAGACCAATTAATACCAATCATTAAATATTTAAGTTATCATGTGTGTAATATTATCCGTTTAGTAACATAGATACTGTACAGCTTGGCCTGAGAATATAATTATCAGTAACTTTCATTTTTACTTGCGATATATGTATATGTATTATGGGTACTGTATGCATTCGTTACAAACAAATCGAGCCCGAGATTTTGATTTTGATTTTGAATTTAACAAAAAATGCGTATTGACAAGGCCCTTGCTAGGCAACTGGTGAGTTCATGAGAGATCGCCGCAGGAACGAAACGTTAATTTGTGTAACCATAATTTTAAAGGTCAAAAAAGGTACATACATATTTAGAATCAATTACTACTGATAGGGAAGACCAAAAAAGTGAGTTTCGCGATTCTATCTGTCTGTTTGACTACAGCCTTAGTGCTAGAAAATATTTGTTTTCTCAAAAACTGTCACCCAGATTTAAAAACAAAGTTCAAAAACTTTCATTGGTAAAAGCTAGCTCATGATTGAAAAAAAAAAATTCCGAAAAATGTTCATTAATGACAGCACCATAAAACCATTTTTGATTCGATGTTCTCAAAACTGGTTCAACTGATTTTGATAAATTTGTGTGTGCTTAAACTCCTTAGAATTTTAAAAAGAACAGTGTTTTAAAATTTTCAAAAAACTTTTTTTTGGATAAAAAAAAAAATAAAAATTTTTGTTTAAAAAATCAATATTTCGAAAACAACATAATGTACTTACTTTTTTTTTTTGAAAATTCAAAATAAATAGTTTTTTAATAATATAGTATATCTACAATATTTAATAAATATTTGTTTTATTTTATTCAAAAATAAAGATGCCCTCCATTCAAATGTTAAAAAATTGGCTTCAAAAATCTTATTTTTCTCGAAAACGGCACCTTCTAGGTGATACAAATTATTTTCTTTCGGCTAATTTCTAAGATCTATACTTCAATGCAACCAGTTTTGAAATTAAGACTTTGCTAGTAGCCACCACAGAACCAATTCGATTTTTGACTTTCTCATTATCGACAAAACGGATTTTAATAGAAAAAAAAAATTTAGAGAAGCTTCTATAAACTTTAAAAGAGCATTACATATAATAACTTAAAATAAATACTTTTTGGATTTAAAATAAAAAATAAAAATTGTTTTTCTGAAAATCCAATATGTCAAAAACTGATCTATTATTTATTTTTTTAATTTTATTTATACTTGCAAAATAATAAAAACTTAAAATTGGCAAACTGATTTTTTTTCTTAAAAATGTTTAAACAATTTTGTAAATAAAAACTTATTCAAAACAACCCCTACAAGGGTTTATAATTTTTGTTCGTGCATAAATTAATTTTTGCTAAATAAATCACTTTTTTTTAACTCCAATTACTAAAGCAGTAGATTAACCTTTGGATTTTATGCTTATGTAGTACCCCTTGGCATAATGGTTAGTGCGTTGGACAGTCACGCGAAAGGTCTCGAGTTCGATTCTCAGCCGCTCAAGAAAGTTTTTTTCAGGGGTGTACTGCCTCTTGCGAGAAATTGACAAATTCTCCAAGAGAATCTCTTGTCATGGAAAGTGCTGCTCACTAGCCGTTCGGAATCGGCAGAAAATTATAGGTCCCCTCTGTTCCTGGTAACACGCACACAGGAATGGTTGAGAGTTGTAAGTCACTATAGGTCCTGGTTCACTCCGAGCTGTTGCACCACCAAATTTATTTATTTATTTATTTTATGCTTATGAACATTTTTTCTAATAAGATTCATTTTTGAATTTGTAAGTCTCTTTAACATAAGAGTAAGTCCAGTCTTGCATTTTACTTTATTTTTCTAAAACCGGTAAAAATAGAGCGTTTCTTTTAGGATTTCCAGGCAATATCCATATAAGTTCGCCAAAAAGCAGACCCTACTTTTAAATAATAGTTCATATGTTTCAAAAATAATTTAAATACACAATAGTCATGCAGTTTAAGTTCAAACTTTATAGACAAAATTCCAATTTTCCTTAACTTAAATGTCTAAAATTTATATTTAATACAATGATTAAGAACACTATGTTCCAACGGAAAGTTTAATATTTGTAAATAAAAATAATAGTAGGGCTTCCTGAGACCAATAGATAGTGCGTTTCAACTGTTACGAAGGTCTGGGTTTGTCCCACACAAAAAAAAGCAAAAGTAAAAATTGCAAAGTATTATTGGAATGAACACTGCTACTCGGTGTGTCCGGGCTTTCGGTGGACCACAAAAACTAATCTTGACAAAATTTACGCGGCAATTAATGGATGCAATGTTTTTCATCACCTACACACTACATAAAAAAGGGCCATTTTTTTAGCAGAAAACCAAATCGGAAAAAATTCTACTTCCGCCTTGACCAATATGGTGCCCCTGCTATACCCACAACTCAAATAGCTTTTACCGAAATGAGTTTAAGAGACAGTGTTTTTTTTTGGTTAAAATCAACATCAATTTAGGGCAATTTTAAATGAATAAAATCCCTTTACGAGCAGCTCCACAAAAATATTATAACTTCATCCAATGCGGATTGTATTTTCTATACCGATGGAACTTTTCAGGACAACAACTCTTCGTATGCAGTGATTGAATTTAAGATAAATAGAAAAACCAAGGACTTTTGATTGACCTAGCCGGCAGCTACATTTCAGAACGAACAGCTTTTAAAAGAGCTATATCCATAGCCCAATTTTTAAATGAAAATTTTAGTATCCTCAATGGACTACGCAGTGGACTTAAACATATTTCTTTGCCTAGAAAACATAAGAAACAGACTCAATTTTAGAAAATAAGGTTAGCTTGGTGCAAGTAATGAATTTGCAGACACAATAAATATCCTTTGACAATACAAATTCCGATCTCTTATTGAGGTCTGTAGTGGAAAAAAATTCCCTTAGAATTATTCCCATCTTCAAAAATTCGAAACGAAAATACTTCTGCATTCTTCATTGTAAGCTGGCGACTGGCCTTTTGAAATGGGAGCCAAAGTCCCTATGAAACTTAATTCCCGATATCAATAAATTCCAAGGGAAACTTTTGAAATTATTCAATTTGACAATTTTAAAAGTTGAGAAAAATTCCGAGGGATATTTTATTTACGATAGACCCCATTGACTCCCGAAAAGAATATTTGAATCAATCCAGTGGAAACAGATGATTAAGGAGTGGAAACATTTTGAAACTTTTCTTCGTAAACACCACGTTTCCCCAAAACGTTTACGTTTTTATGTAACGGTCATATTCGAAGAACCAAATTTTTGCATGACCAAAAATTAAGGCAAAAAATACTACAATGTCCCAATAGTAGTAAACATTTTTGATTCAATTATAAGCTCAAGTGACCTCAACTCCAAGGTGCGCTTCGCCCAGGTACGACAGTGGGCTCATCAGTTAGATGCTACCGTACCCTTCTAAGACGTAAATATTGTATCGGTAAACATCGACCAATATTTACGTCTTAGAAGGGTACGGCAGCATCTAACTGATGAGCCCACAGTCGTACCTGGGCGAAACGCAATTTGGAGTTGAGGTCACTTGAGCTTATAATTGAATTTAATTCAATCACTCCAGTTAAACAGAGATAATTCTCATATATTGATTGTAAAAATGTTTGGTCATTTGCAAAGAATATACGAAATGCTACTTCGTCGGCGGTTCCAACTTTAGTTTTCAATGACACTAGCAGAGTTTGTTGTTAACTCTTCAATTCCCAGTGTCACCTATGGGTACGGTGACCATCCGTCCTCTTTTTGAGAGGACAGTCTTTTCTTTTTGTGTCGTGTCCTTTCTGTTTGCTTTTCTTAGAGAGGACAGACATTTGTCCTTTCTTTTCTAAATTGTCCTTTCAAGGTCCTCTTTTTCTCTTTCAAACCACGATTTTACGACTAGCAGCACTGCTTAATGTCATTGAATTCCGTCTCATATTTTTTGCTATTGTGAATGATTTTCAAATTTACATCTCCATCTGCAAGTTAGTGTCGTTCGCATTGGCTTTCGTTCGGCTTTTTGAATAATAAGAATTATGTTGAATATGACAATATATTAAAGCTCGTACAGCCTTATTTACTAACTCGTTTTAGCCTTATTTATAATGAGAATGCACGAGGAATAGCGGTGGAATAAGCTAAAACTGGTTCATAGGAGGTTTAAGGCCGTTTTAGTATCTAAATGTCATTTTGAGATGACATCTTGTGAAATTTACAAAAAGGAGTGTTAACAATTTTTTTTTCGTTTCTTACTAAGAAAAAAAAGTCATGCGGAAGGTCTCAAGTTCGATTCTCAGCCGCTGCAAGAAAGTTTTTTTCAGGGGTGTACTGCCTCT
Source organism: Chrysotoxum bicinctum (assembly GCA_911387755.1). Classification (NCBI taxonomy): domain Eukaryota; kingdom Metazoa; phylum Arthropoda; class Insecta; order Diptera; family Syrphidae; genus Chrysotoxum; species Chrysotoxum bicinctum. The sequence goes on from OU426987.1 coordinate 226,776,635, forward strand.
TGCGAGGAATTGAGAAATCCTCCAAGAGTATCTCTTGTCAAGGAAAGTGCTGCTCATTAGCCGTTCGGAATCGGAAGTGTTGGTCCCCTCCGTTTCTGGTAACACGCACACAGGAATGGTTGAGAGTTGTAAGTTACTAGGTCCTGGTTCACTTCGAGCTGTTGCACCACCAAATTTATTTATTTATTTTTTATGCAGAATTTAACACATTTTTAAGAAATCGGGAAGATATATATCTTAAAAAATACATTGCGAAGAAAAATACCAACATTAAACATTTTCATAGTTCCTTTGAATGACTGTTATATCTATAGTAATACACATATCTAAAAGTATATATTATTTCGTTTTTTGTTAATTCATTTTTATTTATGTGTTTTAAAACCTAAACTGAGCTGTAATATGAAGTACAAAACTTTTTAATAAAAATAATTATTTGTTAAACTTTTGTACGTTAATAAAACACTGTCCTTTTTTTTGCTCCTGAAAAAATGGTCACCGTACCTATGGGTGACATGTACATATATTTTTTTTTCAACCATACCGCAACGGTTTTTTTTTATTCTTCCTCCACTTATGCAAAGCCAATAGGTCCCAGTAGGCCATATTATTTTTTCAAAATACTAGCTTTACTTCATTTCTTCATTTTAATTCATTTTTTCGTGTATAATTGTAGTGTCCTTACTTTTTGTGATTTAGTGGAATTTAAATTGAGATAAAAATGTCTAAACTGTAAGTATTGTTTTTTTTTCTAATTGAATGTGGTAAGAGAATATATCGTCGTCGTTCTATGAAAACTCCCTAAGTCCATTTAAAAAAAAAATGTGATGCAATTCTTATTTATTTCATTTCGGATAAACCATTTGCAAAAAATTTTATTGCACAATGCCTACGCCAAACAAGAAAGAAAGAAAATTTCCAGGGAGATTCCCGATAGGCCCCACTGTCTTATTTCCGCCGAAAATAGAGGAAAACAATACACGCAGTGCCCAGTGTCACCTGTAGGTGACCCCCCTTTAAAAAAAAGGGTGAGGAAGGTGTTTTGTTTTTATAATTTTGTTTGGTCTATTTTAAATCCATTTATGCTATTAAGAAGAAGAAATCGTGTTATAACCCCTGCTGTACTTGAGGGCGCAACGCTTTTATGGGACGAATCTTCTTTCGCACTCGTGCAATTGCCAGAGTTCTAAAAGATCTTGATATACACAAATCCGCTGGCCCGGATACTATCCCTCCCATTGTTTTGAAGAGGTGTTCTTCAACGCTGGCAAAACCACTGCGTAAGCTTTTCCATCTGTCTTGCTCGGTGTGGATGTAATTTGTAATTTGCATTTGTCCAGCCTGTACCTAAATAACGTATCTTCTTCACCTTCTAACTATCGACCAATTGCACTTACGTCTCTTCTTTTCAAGGTCATGGAAACGCTGATTAATTTCCAGCTCAAAAAATATATCGAATAACGAAAGCTTCTTAATGCCCGCCAGTGAGGCTTTCGCAGCAATAGGTCCACTGGTGATCTGATGGTTTATCTCACCACAAATCTTTACATCGTTTTGGAGAAAGTAAGATTATTGCACTTGATATATAAAAAGCGTTTGATAGAGCTTGGCATCAAGCTCTCATATACAAAATGCGAGCATTTGGTATTGATGAAACTCTTCTTCGTTGGATTAGAAACTATCGGACCGTTCAATACAAGTTGTATTGGACGAGCTTCAGTCTGATATTCATAAAATAAATTCTGGTGTGCCCCAGGGCTCCGTTTTGTCTCCGATTCTCTTCTTTATATTCATAAATAATCTTTTGTCTGAAACTTCTGATCTATTAAACCGTTCGCTGACGACAGTACCCTCAGCTTCTCATATTCGTTCTCAGATTCACATCCATGTTCTTCGGATGTGGAACTTGAACGGCAGCTCATTTAATTCTGATCTTGACAGCATTGATCAATGGGGCATCAAAAACCGCGTAAAATTTAATGCTTTCAATACTCAATGCTGTCTTCTGTCGTTAAAACGAAACCCGCCTTCCATGCATTGAGGAAACCTGATATGTGTATCACAGACGACCTTTTGTGGAAGGATCACATATGTATCTGCTAAGTGTTTAGGTTTCCTTCGGCGATGCAAGAAGTTTTTCACCCCTTCTGATCTGGCTATTATATATAAAGCATTTATTAGACCATGATTCATGCTCCAATAACCCACTTGAGTCTTTTGGATAGGATACAGAGAAAAGCTATGAAAATGGTAGGTGACAGAAATATACCGGAAGCTTTTACAACTCTTGAGCACCTCCACAATGTTTCATCTCTTTCCTTCTTTTACCGATATTTTCATAAACAGTGCTCTACTGAAATAGCCAGTTGCATTCCTCCCCAAAAAGAATTCAACCGTGATACTTGTACTTCTAGGAATGCACATCAGTTTACCCTTGAGCCCAACTTCGTACGTACTGTTAAGTATAGAGATTCTTTTTTTAGCCGAACTACCCGAATGTGGAATGCTTCACCCGGCTCTATTTCCCCCTTCGATTTTGATATTCAGAGGTTCAAACCCAAAGTGCATCGGCTTCTCCTCTTTAATCCTTCCCTGTTTTTCTAACTCTTGCACTGTGTTAAATTTAACATTATAAGGGTATTTAAAACCCCTTAAGTGCGCGTGCTGTATAAAAAAAACCCACACAAAAAAACTCATACCATATATTATTTACGAAAAAAAACTGCTTCGAGTTACGGTAGGAAAAACCCTTTTCACTAGTCGACATCTATACAACAGAGAAACTCCAGAAAAATTTCAGAACTGGGGAGCTGCTCAGACTATTTTGTACAAACTGGTTAATTGCCCTATCTCCAAATGAATAAATGACCTACAACCTATTGAGCAACAACTGGCTGAAATTTTAGATTCATCTTGTTTAAATTCACTTGAAAATATTAAAGTGGCAAACCTAAAAGCGAATGCATCATCAAATTTAAGGTAGCGGCAATCCTACAAGAGTTAAACGGTTGAAAATTGTGACATAAGCTTTACAAGTGTAAGGGACTCTAATAAACTCAAAGAAATTCTATATCTTTCCAAACAAAAATAAACACTTAATTACATTGGATTTGCTATTTTCAGTTTTCTAAATATACTTTCACTAACTAAAAACATTTTTTCAAATCTTGTAGCCACCAAATAGACTAATTGGTTCAATTTTATAAAGAACGCATTCAATCAACCTAAGAGCAATTAAATTTAAAATCCTACGCCATCGGTAAAAAACTGTTCCCTCGCCTTCATTTAAACTTTCCTGACAAAGTCCTTGTAATAAAGAAGATAGCACAACCTGTCATGGTTTAGGTCTTTGTAAAACTTTATTCCTTCCAACTTAACCAATCCATTCGATTTTCATTGTTCGACTTTTGCTTCGTTGTTCTCTCTTCGACCTTTATATCTTGAAAAATATGGAAATTAAAATTGCACAAGAAAAAACTTTTAAGAAAAACACCCGAGCCTTCCAAGAAAATGTCGTTTCTAACCAATAAAGCCCTATACATTACGATGCCTTTACACGCGTAATTAAATTTTCCAATAAGCTTTTTTAATTTATGTATATGTATCTTGCTTTGCATGATAAACCTCGATGGCTATACACTAGGCACTACCCCAACCATCTCACCTACTCAGAGAATACTCAGAAGTACTTGGAAATTAATTAAAAAGGTATCTCTTTATATAATGTGGAAAAGTCTTTTTGACTTTGCTGTTGTCATTGAAAGTTAAGAACATTGAAATATAAAACGCAGTTTTATAATAAACCTAAACCCACCAATTCGATGCCCCTCGCGAAATCCAAGCGAAAAAAAAATAAAATAAAGCGGGGATCATCTTGCGAGTGAAAATATAACAAGGAATTTTCTGCTGAAAAAAAATAAATAAAGAAAGTCCTTGAAATTTGGTTTTCTTTTTTTTTGTTTTATGCAAAAAGCAATAATTCTTGTCTTTGTTTCAAAACATCCTCGCAAAAAAAATTAAATTAAAAACACTTTCAAGTGACCGAGAAAATTCTTCGAATTTCGCAATTCGACCGAGTACTTGGCAATAATTCACCGGAGTTTAAATTGAGTAATATCCTGGCAGAGCTGCTAATATTTTAAAGCTCCTTAGAAGAGCACCGACTTTGAGGTGATGCGACACAAAATTGTATATAGCTTATTTTACAGTGATGTTCAAAAATTAATAATCCTTTTTTACTTGCGACTTATAGGTACTATAAGGCAAGTTATGCATTCGGAAAAAAAAATCGAACTCGAGATTTTGATCAAAGTTGACATTACGATGATAGCGAAGACCAAAAAAGTGGGTCTCGCAATTCTGTCTGTCCGTTCGATTGCAGCTAAACGGCTCGGGCGATTTTCTTCAAACTTGGTAAATATGGGTTTTAAGTTTTTCCCCCCAGATGTTTTTTGATTTGATTTTTTAAGACCAAAAATAACGGTACCTGCCTGCCATACGAATTTTTTTCGAAATTTTATAAATATTTTTTTTTTCAAAAACTGTTCCACAGATTTAAAAAAAAAATCATAAAATTTCTTTTAGTTAAACCTAGGTAATGGTTGAAAAAAAAATGGTTATTTTTGGTACCCCCCTTGGAACAATTTTTTTTGTTTTTGATTTTCTCTAAAACTGTACAACCGATTTTGATCATTTTTTTTATGTTAAGGCTCCCCAGCAGTTTCAATATTATTGTTTATTCAAATTTTCCAAACAATTTTTTTTTGGATTTTTAAAAAAACTCAACATTTTTTTTTGAAAACTCAATATTTCGAAAACCCCATGCTCGATTTTTTCAAAACTTGATAAATAAAAGTTTTTTAATATAGATTATAAGATTTAAGAAAAAAAAATTTGTTTTACCTAAAAATAACGGTACCCTCCATACAAATGTTAAAAAATGGTTTTCGAAAATCGTATTTTTCTCGAAAACGGTTCCGAGAATTTTTCTTAAATTTTTTTTCTTTCAATTAATTTTTAAGATCTATTTTCATTCTATTTATCTATTTAAAATTTTGAATTTCTCATTATCGGCATAACGGATTTCAATGAAATTTTTTAGAGAGAAGCTTCTAAAAAGTTTAAAAAACATTGCATTTCAAAACTTTAGGAAAAATATTTTTTTGAATTTTGAAAAAAAAAAATCGTTTTTTTTTTGAAAATTCAATATCTCGAAAAGGGCTCAATATTTTTTTTGTAAATTTAATTTTTATTCAAACAATAATAAAAACTTTAAATTGGCGTACCAAAATTTTTTCTTAAAAATGTTTTAAAAATTTTTTATATAACATAAAAGCTTATTTTTTAAGAAACCACTACAAAGACTTATAATTTTTGTTCTTGCATGAACCTATATTTGCTTGAATCACATGGCATTCTATTTTTACCTCCAACTGCTAAAGAAGTTGTTTTAGTCGTTTAAAAAAATAATTTTTATGCTTATGAACAGTTTTTCTCTAATACGAGTAACATTCATTTTTGAAATTCTTAGTCTATTACATAGGAGCGACCCAGTCGTGCATTTCATTTTAAATTGTTTGTCTACCTTCTTATTAGTATTGCCTTACCGAATTACATAGCCAAAATTGTAACGGTCCCAAATTCGAAAATTTTACTTGTTGACGAACCCATTCGACTGAAATAGAGGTCAACTTCCAACTGCTCGAGAGCATAGTTAGCAAAAAAACGTCTATGTCTATGGTTGTTAACTTTGAGCTACTGGGTTAGGTTAGGTTAATGGGGTGACAGTTGATCTTGTTACCGTGACACTTAGATCAAAGTAGATCCGTTATGATGCCCTAGGGATTGTGACTCCCATGTATTGAAACCTATTATAATCCTATGTCATTGATAAGTTTCACCAAGCTATAGCCTGAAATGTCGGATGGTACTTCTAAGTCATTAAAGAAGTCACATAATCATCTGGTTGAGGAGAGATAGACGCCTTCTAAGGGCGTGGTCTTTTCCTCTACCCCCATTTGAGAAATCATCCTTATACCAAGCGTGTGGCTCCTTGCAACGTCTGGTAGATGAGTGTGATATGTCAGCGTTTGCTGTATACGTCTGTTTGTTTGGTCAGTATTGCTAAATAAGTCGAAGGTGCTGTCCTTTTCCTCAAGAGGATCTTACTAATCTCAGGCAAAGGTGGACTCATCAACTCACTGACGCTCGTGTTCACCGGTGTATAGGCGAGGTGCCATTCTCCGTTTGTCGTCCTGGACACTTTTTATGTCTTTTGACTGCGGTTGATAGAGCTAAGGAATTTTCAAGCCATTTAGTAGCGTTAATAAATTTCAAATGTTTATGCTTGAATTGTCAGATAGCTCCTCCAAGTCGTTGAAGAAGTGCTGTTCCTCAGATGATATACCGCAGGGCAGTGAGATAGGTAGTGAAGTCTATCCTCATGCAGCTCCTCGTCATGGCATCCTCTGACTAAATCGTCCATACTGAGTTTCATCTTTTTCTTGTGGTAACCCAGTTGGTTGTGACACGAGTGATTCTCACGAGAAGACAAAGGGACTTTTTGCTCAGTTGGATGATAATGTCGGGTTTTTGGTTACTTAAAACTAGGCCACAGTTTTTGGTTATAAGACAGGTAAAGAGCGATTCCCATCTCTTGTTTGTTGTAGCTAGAATGTAGCTCTCGATTTGCTGTTTAAGATTACAGGGTGTGACCTGAACTGTTGTATCTGCCTGAATAAGATCAAGTGTTGAATTAACTCTTGTCAGCTCGTCATCGCTTTCATTACCTGGGCCACCACTGTGACTATGAACCCAACAGAGCCTTATGTTGTGCTGTGTACCAAGAATCCTTAGCTCTTCGCGGCAGCAAGTCACAAAATTCGATTTGATTTTAATGGCAGAAATCGCTTTTATTGCCGCTTGGATATCAATGATATCAGCTTGTGGTATTGCCATCATTTTGACTTGTCTAGCAGCTTTCGTCACTGCCAAGAACTCAGCTTCAAGGACACTGCTGTAATCAGAAAGTCTGAATGAGCTGGCTAATCCAAGGGGTTCTGAAAAGAACCCTGCACCAACACCAGTATCCATCTTGGAATTGTCGGTTTATATTTCTATCATTGTTTCGCAAGTTGATGGCTCGTTGATTTTTCAGTCCTCTCTGCTAGGAAAGGCGGTCTTGAACGGCATGTAAAAGTCTAAACGGGGTTAGTAAGAGCTACTGGGTAAGTTGAAGTTTGTATTGGTGCAGGCACAAATTTTGACGCAAAATTCACCAAGTTGTGGTCTGCAAAAAGCCAAGTTCTTATACACGGCACAGAAATGACCACCTCGAATTTTTTTGAACGCTCTCATGGACAGCAAGCTATATTTTCAGCAGGTCTTGCGTTGCTTCGTTGTACCGGTCGACTCACCACGTTGCGAATAGTTCTCTCGGATGGACGATTATTGCGGCCGTAAAATGGGCGAACTGCGCGAAAAGGTGCTCGAACAGAAGACCAAATTTCATTAAACAATTTAATCATTTTTGTCAAAGTTCCGAAATCTCTATTGAAAAACCATTTATAACCTCATACAAATATCCTCCACTGGAGTTCTGGTAAGACTCGATTCTCAGAAGGTAATATTCGATGGCTCTTCGACATACGAGTATACTGGGCAATAACTCGACCATAAATTAAGTTCGTTTTCAAAGTCAAGAGTTTGCTGAATGTGGGAATGAAAGCGTGCTGAAGTCAGGATTGTGCTGGGTTAGCGCAACATGCTGGTGTTTGAGTTGAAATGAACATAGTTGGAGCTGCGAGGTCGAAGGCTCATAAAAAGATTTAAAGTTATTAGCGAAATACTGCCTCTGGAAAAATAAGTTGTTCCATAAAGTAGCGATAACTGCGAAATTACTGGTTAAAAAATAAAAGGTCAGGTAAATGAACGTCATCGCTGTTGAATTGACTGAAAAAATTAGCAAAGATCTTAACAATTACTAAACTAGGAGATCTGCAAATGATGTGTTGAAAGATTTAATGTAGAAGAAAGATAATTTGATTATTATATTAAATTTAATAACCGCTTTGGTTAAGAATTAAGGCTTGTCAGCATTTTGTAAAACAATCGTGGTCGAGGAAAGACGCATTAGATGATGCTTCTTAGTAATTTGAATATTCTGAGAGAGTTTGCGATTTTTAGTTTTTCATAACTTTTTCCTGAGATTACGAAGACTTTGCAGCCCTTTTATAACACGGAATGATGATGGCAAACAGTTTATTTAAGGCACTTAAGGGACATTCTTCAAAGCATTGAAAGACAGCAGTATTGAAGAAAGTAGGAATAATATCAATGGGATTGAAAGGTTGTAATCAATGTTGTTTGTTGTACGCTTAGCGTAATAGTTACTGCACTGTACTGTTACGCGCGCTAAGGTGCTCTTCTCAGATTTAATTGAAGATTGTTTCCTGTCATAAAAGGCGCTCCTCATCTTAGACGTTCGGACTCTGCGAAAAATTATAGGTCCCTTCCATTCGTGTCGGCAACATGCCCACAGGAGTTTGCGAGTTGTAGGTCACTAGGATCGGGTACCTTACGAGCTGTTGCGCGTTGAATTTTTTAATTAAATATTGTTTATAAGGATGTTAAGTGATCATATGGAAATACAAGATCAAGAGATGAATGATTAAAAAGGAACGATGAAAAAATAGGTTCCAGTTGATTTTCAAGTGTGTAAGAGATTTCACTTATCGGAAATGGGTCAGATTTAATTTAATTAGAAGCTCTACAGTGCTACTTTAATTTTGACATTAAGGCTCGTTGTAATTGTATTCGGTTCCATTCGGTATTGTTCGCAATGCAATGCATCTGAAAAGTGTGAAACGATGAGAATGGCGAATGTGAAAACCTAACCTGATACTGCGGAGCACCGAACGTCCCGGTGATCAGGATTTGTTTCACTAGGGTTCAAAAAGAAACGAACTCTCGGCTAGTTAAAGAAATTGAACGTTAACACACTTATTCTCTTAGCGGGGAGTATATGACGACTGGCTTGGAATGTAAGATCTTCGAATGCTAACCTCATTTAAACCTAGTTTGTCTAGAAAAGTAAAGAGTCAAACGTGCCTAAAGAACATGTAACCGGACCCAGGTGTTGTTGGCATAAATTCCCAAACTGACTTCTGTCGTTTTTAGACATACAGTTAATATGACCAAGCATATAGTCGTATTTGAAAAACCATTGACCTCTCCCTCCCTCATTACCATTAGAACTTAATGCTACTGGCACATGGGGCTTATCCTGACATTCGAAGGTACACGATATCCGAGCTTCGGCAGTGTTAAATTATAGCTTCAAACGCGACTTACCTTTTCGGTGGGTGCCGGTTCCTTGCGTTCATAGCACTGAACGATGTTATTCAAACTTCATGCCGGTTATACAAACAAAAATTAATTTATATAAAAACAAAATATTAAGTCCTATATATGGGTCAAGTATGTAGGGTGTTTCGTATAGAGGTGGAGAGTCAAACATCATTGGATTCGTTCAGAACTAAAAATTGCTTAAGTTGTTTCCCTTACCTAGTTTTCTACTTATTTTCCAGCCGTTCTCACTTGCATTGTAGGGAGCACAGTGGATCTATTGAACTATGCGACTTCTATAAAGCTAACCTAACAATTTTACTTTATATCTTACTAATTCAGAAAGTCGAGGTAGGTAGCAAGCAGCGTGATTTGCTTTATGTTAAGTAAATTTGAATAAAGTTCTTTTGGTTAATTCTTAACAATTTATTTTATCCTAATCAGTTAAATATTTCTTGATATTAACTGAATCATTTTAAAATATCTGCATTTCTTTATAATAGTAATTCTCTAACAGATGCTTTTTATAATATTTTTACAAAGAAAATGTTAAAAAAGGAATTTTATAAATGTATAATTTTATCATTCACATTTTGTTAAAAAAAAAAGTTAGCACAGCACTGTAGACACATAAAGTCCCAAGTAGTCCATTATTATCAGGCCGGATATTATTTTGAAATGAAAATATGTACATTTCTTCGTAAAATCAGAGCTTATGTTGTGTTTGTTTTTTTTTTTTTTTTTAAATACATGATATCGAATGGAAAAGACTTAGAAGTGAGAATTGTTGTCAGCCCGGTATGGATTTTGTGTAAACCGAATGACCCATCAATATCAAAAACCCTTCTTCTTAAAAACAGGGAGCTTTCTGTAAAATCTACATTTTACAGGAAGTTGTTTTCATCCCATCAAAAGGGACAAAACAAAAATTGATTTGTGACATTTTACAAGAAAATGCTTCTTACAAGGGGAGGCATCACTTCAACCTGATGCCTTGGAGTATCTAACCCTCTTCGGAAAGGGATTTAATTTTAGTTTTGCTATGTTGTTGTGCGAGAACATTTGTATATCTAAATATTATATGGAGAATTATAAATTCCAATTTAAATAAACAAGGGGTTATAATCGCTTTAGGGTTTCAAGAGTTTACTATGACCTAAAAGGTAGGTGTATTAATCGATTCTCGAATGCATAGAACTTTGAATAGGAACTGTTTCTACGCTCTCTTTCTTCCTTTTTTTAATAGTTTTTTTTTTTTTTTTAAATAAAATAACAAAAAAATCTTTTTTTATAATTACAGTTTCCTTGACGATTTGGATCGATTAGGTGCAAAAGATTACCAACCAACCGAACAGGATATATTGCGCACTCGTGTCAAAACAACTGGTATTGTTGAAGTGCACTTCTCTTTCAAAAACCTTAATTTTAAGTAAGTATATCGCACTTTTACAAGTATAGGCTAATTTTTGGACACGAAAAGACAAGAAGTGTATACTCTTGGGCGTTGAACTTATATCTGTCATCCGTTTTTCGTCTTAGTGTCCAAAACCGTGTTAGCCTGTGAGATATTGTTCAATTTTATTTTATTTTTGTATCTATTTTTCAAAAAAGGTTATTTGATGTCGGTGGGCAACGTTCTGAGCGAAAGAAATGGATCCATTGCTTCGAAGATGTAACCGCGATCATTTTCTGTGTAGCAATGTCTGAATACGATCAAGTACTACACGAAGATGAAACTACGGTAAGTGATGTTTAAAAAATAATCATAATAATTTGTTAAGTGTCCGTAAGACCTAAGTTAACTTTAAACCCTACATAACATAAATGAATTTGCTAAAACGAAATTACGACAAACAAACAATTTTTAACACTTAATTTAAGCACCAAAGATACTTGTCTATTTTAAAAAAGATCGGATAAATCTTCCAATACCACGTTTCCATGTACCACTTAACCAATATTTAATTAAATTTACCTCTAATCGTGAAGATTACCATACAAAATTGTTTCATTTATCAGAAAATTATCTTGTTAAAAATTCATAAAGAAAACAGTTTTACGAATCAAACTAGCCTATAACAATAACGCGCTGAACGCATTAAATGAAAATTGAACTTCATTTTTGTTTTGTTTGAATAAAGTTAAGCTTTCTGTTTCACCTCTACTTTAGTAGGAATATTGAATGTTTTGTGGTGGAAACACTAAACACAACATACGAGTAGATTGATTTAATCTTTACTAAGATAAGTCTTTGTTGGAAGGCATTACATTCTGAAGTTGCTCCGTCGAAAATATTTTATCAAATCACAGTTTCCCTCATTAGAATGAAATGAATTTTCGCGGCATTCTCTATTACTTCTATTTACATGAGTGGATTGGAGGATTGAATCGAATCCGAACTGGATTTGGATCCAAGTATATTGCCACGCTGGATCGAAAGATTGAATTCGAATAGAATCAAAGTGGCAGTCTGGCTTTAATTGTATGCGTGGGGAGTTTTCAGTATCAGTCAAAATGGCGGCAACAAAATACACAAATTTGCACACACACATATACCAGCAACCAGCCCTGAACTCGATTCCTCGATTTTTCAATTCAAGTCTACATACATTATTTTTCAATTCGATCCAGCTCATCTATTGGGAACGCATCGAGTAATCCAATTTCAATTCAATTCACGTATACAAGGAGCTAAATCTTGATTCAATTCTCCTTAAAAACGTTTTATGAGTCTATCAAAAAGTGTAATGATAGGCGTTTTTCTTTCAGATTTCGCGCACATGTCGATCATGCTCAGAACATTCTCTGAACCAAGCGTGCTCTGAGCGCTCTGAGTTGTTTCTCCTGAACACTTAGCTGTCACCATTTTATTTTCAAATGTCCACCTGTCAAATGCTTCTGTTAAGCATTTAACTCTGTCTACTCAGTTATTTTGTTCTGAGCTCAAAACGCCTAATGGCTCCGTACGGCGTACATTGCTGCTTCCTCCAATTATTATTATCCTCTTTTCTTTAACTTTTGGCAGTTTTCATTAAGAGAAAGATTGCAGTAATGCTCCGTTGATGAAGCCATCCAGCCTCACAGTGTGCTTATTCACAATAGAGATAGATCGATGAAGGAATTCAAAGCAGATTTTAGTGAATTCGAAAAATCAACGTGAAATGTAATCTTTTTTTCTAACGACACTTTATGATGGGATCTCGGCTATTCTTGAACTATAACTGCATTGACAGTATTGACATTTCCCTTAATCTAGTGACATGTGTGGATTTGGGGGACACATCGTTAAACAATCCTTCTGTGGCATGTTTTCTGTTATGTGGACTGCTTGTCACACGTCGTTTGACAAGGCCATTCTCACACAAGGCTTGATAAAAGTGAACCTTCAGTCTCAGTATAAACACTAACAGCCGTATTAATAAAAAACGCTTATTCCACCTATATTCCATGGTTTTGCTAAACCATGGAATAGGAGTTAAACCATGGCTTAAATATTTACATTAATAAAAACAAAATGTTCCCGGAATAGTAAAATGACATTTATCAAAAATCCTTTTAAGAAAATCTTCTACAAAAGTAAGCAATCTCGTTTTTATATTCTGTGGCTACCTAAATTGATTGTCAATTGCTTGTGTCTGACTGTGGACATTTCTTTTTCTTATTCCTTCGCTAAACCACCTACTTCGGTGGTTTAACTTTATCATAATTAGTAAACGTCACTTAACAGAAAATTTGTTTTATTAATGAAATTTCGCACTTAGTCCAGGACTTAACGATAAACCTCCACTAAACCATCTTTATTAATATGGGTGTAAAAGTCAAGATTTGTAGACCGAACTGCTATCACACGTTTAATCGTTAAATACCTGTTTAAGAGCTGATATCTGAATGATGCCTCAGATTTGCCAGTATTCTGCAGACCCAACCAACAGAAAAATAAAGAGTCTGAGGGAAAAAGGAAACACGATTTTCGTCTTGTGAGAATATTCGAACTTCAAAATCGGAATCATCAGTGATGGTTTTGAATAAAAATTGACATTTGCATAAAAAAATTCGATGGAAATGAGCCATAATAGGTATTTCGAAATGAGTTAGTTTAACTATTATGCCTTTACCTATATTCTGTACAAAGAAATCCTTGAACTTATTATTCTTTAGTCGAAACTGCTATGAATGAAAGCATTAGAATTTTCGAAAACTAAGAGTTTTAAAATTGTAGACTAAGATTTTTAAAATACAAGCGTTAACACTTGTTTTGAATACATTATTCCAGTCAGCTTCATTAAAGTTAAATAAAAACTTTTCTTATATGTTTAGCTTTTAGACAATGGGGCATATCGTGAATAAAATTTCCCTGGGAATTGTTCCCAACATTCAAAATAGTCATCTCGAATAATGTCGAAAGTTTCCCTTGGAATTTATTGATATTGGGATTTAAGTTTCATAGTGACTTTGGCTCTCATTTAAAAAGACCAGTCGCCAGCGTACAATGAACAGTGAAGAAGTATTGAGCTTTCCAATTTCGAAGATGGGGAAAATTCCGAGGGAAATTTTGTTCACGATAGCCCCTAATACGTTTAAGGCTTTAGTAACGCCTACGTTCACCAAAAGCCAAAGCATGAATAAACGACAGACGGGTGCCCACGTTGCGTCCCTTCCTACATTAAGACAGTGTCTGATCATGATAAGTAAAAATCTCAAACACTTTGAGCGTTTCAGGTCCAGCGTTGTTCTCTCTATAACCTAACAATTTTCGTGCCCATGGCTGGGCACCTAAAAGATGTCATTGTTTAACTAAAGCGTTAAATCCATAAGAGTTTGTAAAATCAATCGCTGAGGTTTAATAGAGACTTGAGGTTGTTTGCTTGTGAGAAAGATGGAAGATGAAACTTTCGTTTAGACAGTCTGAGTACCAACTCACCTCCACAAACCTAGTCATCATTGTGAGATTTTTTTCAATCTTGAAGCTTGGGAACTTGAGACCTTTTTTCTACTCTGTCACAGTAGATCTTAAAGGAAATCTTTTGGGTTTCTTCAATTCTTTCATATACAGCCCCAAAACCACTCGTTGGGTGTACACAGCCGTTAAAAAGCTTATTCTGACGTACGCCTGTTTGTTTGGTGACCAGTTTTGGAAGAACCAATAAAAAAATTCAGAGACTGGCTTGTATCGGCACAACAACTGTAAAAAGAACTACGCCAACGTCAGCCCAAACTTTCCTCTTACTTTCCCCTTAATATCTTCATAGATAGCCAGGCGAGTATCAGAGTCATTTCGTCCATTTGCACGAAGTCAAAACTGGTGAATTAAGATTGCTCGGCGAAACAAATTCGGTTAACCTTTGATGGTTCCCGAAAACGGTTCATCACTTGAACCGAGCCAAATTGCACCCTGGGTACTCATGCCACTTTAGCAAAAAAAGTATACAATTCACCAAAGTTTCTTTAAGACCCCAAATGACAGATGACAGATGGTCAACAATTAATATCTGCTCAAGGAATCTTTGGCCAGATATAAAAAAATGTGGAAGAGGTGCTCATCTTACTTCCTTTGAGAATGTCCCAGCCTGGCCAGAACTAGAAAAGATGCCCTCGGGGAATACTTTTTCGACGAAATAGGCGACGTCTAATTTGTGCCACTAAAACGCATCCTTAACTTCATTCAAAATTCATAATGGTTCAGAGAGGCATCCCATACCTAAAAATTCCACTAAATCCTTGCTCTCACCCTTCCCATTCGTACATTACTCACACCCTGGAGTGCACATAAATCCATTGAGATCCAAATAGCCCTCGCTGCATCTAAAGTAAAATTATTATTTAGACTAGATATTGTATTTAATTTTAACTTTTAACTATTTCATTTTCAATTCAATCTTATTCAAAAACAATTTTCTTTCACTTCCAGAACCGAATGCAAGAGTCATTAAAACTTTTCGATTCCATCTGTAACAATAAATGGTTTACAGACACCTCGATAATTTTATTCTTAAACAAAAAGGATTTATTCGAAGAGAAGATCCGAAAGAGCCCATTGACAATCTGTTTCCCAGAATACACCGGTATTTAAATATTATTAAATTTCTAATTATAAAAATTAACATATTTTTGTTTTTGATTGAATTTAAAGGCGGACAAGAATATGGTGAAGCAGCCGCATACATTCAAGCTCAATTCGAAGCGAAAAACAAATCAACCTCAAAAGAAATATACTGCCACATGACGTGCGCCACAGATACAAATAATATTCAATTTGTATTCGATGCAGTCACCGATGTAATTATTGCAAATAACCTGCGAGGATGTGGTCTCTATTAGATGATAATGGCACAAAAACAAACAAAAACAAAAATTAATATAAAAATTAAAATAATAATAAAAACCCAAAAAACAAAAAGTAATATTAAAAATTTATAATAATTCATTTAATAACAATAATAAATTATTGTTGTTATTATTTATTAATTATTATTATTATATTATATGATAATGAACATTTTACAGAAACAAATTTCTAATTTAATTAAAACAAAAAGAAATTACTATAAGGTTTAATATAATATTTAACTAGTTATTATTATTTAATATTAAAAAAAAAAAACGATAAAAAAAAATACAATATTTGTTAAAGTAAAAAAAATTAATTAAGCCATACAGATGAACAAAGTAAAACTAAAAACTAAATTTCAAAACACCACCCAAATCATTCAAAGGAAAAAAAAATAATCTTATTATTACCTACTATCGACTTGTATTCTCTTTGTATTATAATTTTATTGACAAACAAATATTTTACTAACTTATTTAGAACAAAACAAAAAATACGTATATAATACACAAAAATATAAATATATATTTTCATGTTGCTATTTAAAAAATGATAAAAAAAACAATACAAAACCACACTATATAACATACATATACAACTTGCCATATATAAACAAAAACAAAACTCGACTAATTCTATTTCATTTATGTTTAAGTTTCTTAAACAATTCTAATAACAAAATCGCGCACAAATTTTGTTAAACAAAAAAAAACATAAATTTAAATTTAAATAATTTTTCAAACATGACAACAAAAAGCACAATTTTTCTGTTTTAATTTTTTTTGTTTAGAAAAATTCAATTAATTTACAAACAAAATACTACAACAACGCACACATCACGCATAACGCATAGCAAACGTATTTGTTTAAACTTCGAATAAAATATAAATACGTATACATACATAGATGTATATAAATATTTTTTGTCTCTACAACTCTCTACAACTTTATGTATTTAAATCTGCATTTTTATTTAGTTTTTAAGTTATGCTTTTTTCTGTTAAATATTTAATTAATAATACTTAATAAAAAATGTAAATCAAGAGGTGATAAGAGTGACAGTAATATCTATAATTGCAGTCTCAAGATGATTTTGAAATATTATTTGACAAATAGAACAACTTGCAGTTTTCGAATATGCCAAGCTTATGCATGACGATTAAAAGATGTGCTTTCAGGTGCTAGGTAGGTAGATAGATTTGCTGGCCACAAGCTGACTTGCTCATTGACCCAAATAGCACTGGAGTGCTCCATTTTGATAGCATAAACTAGTTAGACTTATAGATTTAATGGGATATGATGAGAGATTCCTGACCTCCCCTGTACCTAAAAGTCGCTAGCTTGCTGCATTAAGTTCCATTGCAGGAGTCTTCGAGGTTCGTCTTATGGGCACTTCGTAAGGTTAAGATAAGAGATCACGTATTTGATCTACGGCTCAGATAGTTAAGGTCGTCGAGAAATAACTTTCAGAATAGTTAGCCTCTCATTCTGGGCAGAGCAGGACATTAGCAGAGGACATGAATGTCTGTTTACTTAAACTGATGATCCTCACAACTGTGAAAATGATTATTGTATGGAATGCCCAGCTTCACTGCATGTTCTACCCTTGTTATGTCTGGCCTGGGTCTGCATAAAAGGTCATTTGTTCAGTATTTATTATAGATGGGCCACATCTTTCTAGATATAATGCATTTAGTTTAGTAGATCCTTCCCTGGTTAGGTCGTCAGCCCGTTCATTTTCCTCATAGTAAAAATGTTTGCCTACTTAAAACTGGCGCCTTTACAATCAGGATTGAAAAGAGTTAATGTATGAACAGATTTCATAACTTTGAAGTAATTTTATATTGTGGAGTGACTTTGGCGAGCACTCTCACTAAGAAATAAATTTGAATTTGAAATTGAATCCGATAGGTTTGCAGAAATTTTATCATTTCAGAGTTGCAGTTATTGAATGAAAAAGACTTATTTTGAAGTTATTTACTTAGTGTTAGTACTCGTTTAAATAAGGCAGTCAAAGGACTTGAGGACAATAACGAATCCAATACTTTTACACTGCTTCAATTCTATGTTTATGTTTGTATATGCTAACGTTCGATAACATAATTTGCGGCGCAACTCTGCAGTAAAAAAAATAGGCAAACCAGACAGCATGTTTCGTTAACGTCAAATGCGTCTGCAACAAAATTGATTGACTTTGATCAAACAGCTTTTTTTGCATATTTGACGATAGCAATAATGCGTTAAAAAATAACGATCAAATTGACAATGATTTGAAATTTTCGAAAATCTTATAAGAATCAGGTGTTTTTCACCTATAATATTTTCACAGTAAATTTCTAAATAAACAAATAAAACAAAACCAAAGTGTCTGCTTCTCTAGAGTGGGTTTGCGTTATTTTTTGTTTATCTGAAAAATTTTCTGTTCATCGTATTCTGTGAAGGGTAGAAACTAGAAACAAAAGGTTTTGAACACGAATTGACACTGTTTAAGGTGTGTTCAGAAGCAATGTATTAAAAAATTTATATAATTTTTAAAATGAAGAAAGAATTAGTAAGCTACTTTAAATTTACCAAATTGTTAAGTAATACCTTAACTCTAGTCCGTTTAAAATTTTGGGATATTGTATAAACCCTGCCGTTTTATAATTGGTGAATGAGTCAATGGCCTTCTTCTCTAGTGTCGAAAATTCGATTATCCGTACCTATGTATGTACAACAACTCCACCTTTAAGAGAAATTGAGTGATTATATGTAAGTGGTTATACATTAGGGTGTGTCAAAGTGCTCAACTATGGTATTTTCAAATGTAATAGCTTTTAAAAGTTGCATTGCTTATCAAAATTAAATCCTGCGTTTACAATTTTCATTTTAATTAATATCTTTGGCTCGCTCAAAAATAGGATGAAATCCAAGAAATTTTGATTTTTCGAGATTTTTGAAATGTGGTGTTGTTTTAAATTGCATCGTGTGGATACAAAAAAATTATATAAAATATTTTTAGGCTTCCAAGTCAAAGATAATTGCAAGGAAACACTTTTAAGCTTATATTTGCTTAAATTGAACACTTGATAAAGAAGTTATGAAATAATAAAAGAAGGAAGAAAAATCATTTTTTTATGTAAAATCGTTTTGTTTTTTTTTACAAAAAAAAATTCTTAAAAATCAACGGAACCACCTACAATATCGTGGTATATCTTTTCGTAAAGACAAAAATTCTTTCTGTATTTTGTTTAGTTTTTTTTTTTAGTATACGTAAAAAAAAAAAAAAAATTTTACTGTAAATAAATTTTTTTTTTTTCAACTTCAACCGATTTGAGCGAGCCAAAGACGAACAAAATCTTATTTTTTTTTTACATGTTCTTAAACCTCAGACCCTAATACAACTTTTGATCACTATTACATTTAAAAATAAGAGTACTTTTTTGCGGCCATACAAAAGTGACACACCCTATTATACATTCTTTATAATTCTTCATTTATCTGCTTTTTTAAAGAGGCCAATGTCGAAGTTCAGTTCTTATCATTTTGCCTTGATGAATTAACATTTATTTACTTTAAACTACATATGTTCCTTTTTGAATATTTTTTAAGTTCGGAAATAAAAAACCAGAGAAGCTCTTTAGAAAACCAACTGCACCTGTTAAGCACTTATTTTAATCTGAAAATATTATAACAACCTTGACTAATGCATTTCTTTGCCAGATTTTTTGTTTTATTTATTATTTTGCAATAATTAAAATAATTCCTTTTTAAGAATTTTTGTATCGAATTTATTAAGTGTTAACAAAACCCTTGAAAATCTCACAATAGTTTGAAATTTTAGTTTTTTTTTTTTAAA
This sequence comes from Chrysotoxum bicinctum, assembly GCA_911387755.1. Classification (NCBI taxonomy): domain Eukaryota; kingdom Metazoa; phylum Arthropoda; class Insecta; order Diptera; family Syrphidae; genus Chrysotoxum; species Chrysotoxum bicinctum. The sequence goes on from OU426987.1 coordinate 226,796,146, forward strand.
ATTGGACAGAGTATTTTGTTTCATTATAATTAACTCAAAGTGAAAAACCTTGCATTTAAAACATTCCTAGTTAAGAAATAGTTTCATTTGTTTTTTGTTTACTTACTTTGATAATAACATTTTCAATATAAATTAACTTAATAAACAAAAAAAAATGTGCGTTCAAGTGTCTGTAAACAATAAATTATTTATTTTATATCCTGCATTACAAAAAAATTAAACCTTCTACTTAGGAACAATTTCACCAAAAAAAAAAAATTTTTATATAAAATCTTAAAACAAATGCTACAATTAATTAATTCATTTTTCATTGCATTAATTTAAGAGAAATGTACATAAAAACGTAGTTTTGTTTTGATTTATTTTCTATAATTATTTTATAATAGTTCGTGTTGGTTTGATTATTATTTTGCAGTGGAAACAACTTTAAAAAATATTTTATAAAATTAATAAGGAAGTGGTTTTTACCGCTAATATTGTTTTTATCTAATATCATTAGAACAAGATCAAGGGCAGCAGATAACTTCGATTCAAAAACTCAGTGATATAACTTATTTTCTTTGGAATGTGTGAAAAGCAATTTTAGAGTTAGGAAGACTCAAGTTCAGCAAAATTATATGGAGGCTTCAAAGTCCTGAAGATGAATATCTAGTTCACGGTCACTTTAACATGAAAACAACTTGTAGCTTAAGAAATTTCCTGTAGATAGCTTACTCGTATGTTTCACTATTTTGAAGACAATTTATCTCCAAGATAATATCTCAATAATACGAGTTGGTCCCTTGAAAAAGTCGTAAAATGTTTTGTTTTATAGGACATGCATTTCAATTTGCAAACTTTTTTTTTGTTCAAGTCACCTTAAATGGTTGATTTCGGTACATAGATTTCAAAATAAAATTGCATTATTCCAATATAGCGAGATCGAAGATTTAAATGACAATCATATGAAATAAAAACTATTTAGTTAGCAATATACAGTACGACTACACATTTGGATTTGTATTTTTACACAAAAATTCTCCCAATAAACAAAAGAATTTTTGCAAACGAAACGATAAAAGTAAAACTGATAAATTAATATTTCACCCCAAAAATATTAAGTACAAGTTTATTGTAAATATCGTTAGTTTATTGATAAACGACTTTTGGCGAAAGTTGATTATGGAAAATTCAAAACTAAGTAAGCTGTTGTTGCATTAGATGTTTCTCGAACTGTCCAGATATTTTTAAATAATTTTAAGGCGCCCAAGTTTTTGATAAGTCTGACATTTGTCACATCGAACGATGAACAACATTCAGAAAAATGGACTCAATCGAGCTATCTGTTTGGAAGAAATTCCGAATCGAAAATTGAATCCATTACGGTTGTTAATCGTCATAGACAAAAAGCTGGGGCCAAATTACCGCTTCAGTGACCGAGTGAGTGAGTCCCATCTGTGATCGAATGAAAATGTCAAATTAGGGTAATCGATTGCTCGATGACGTAAGCGGTAATGCCAAACTCACATAATTCAGTCACGTACTACTCGAAAACTGAAGCGGTAATTTGGCCCCTGGTTTATCTATTTTTAATTCAAAATGAAAGATTAAAATAAGCTTTAAAAGTTATCGAGTACTCAAAGATTAGCAACTACTAATAGGGTCATGCACATTCAATACATCGCAGTAATCTGAGTTTCATTTGATTCGAGAATGTCTCCTGCAAGTAAATCTGAAACCATACTTATAGTATGTTTAAGAATTTTCCGATTTACATAATGTGAGTCGTTCAAACTCAAAGTTCTTTAAATCAAATAAGAACACTAACAATTAAAGTATTTATCTTGTAACTTTCCAATCAATTTTATGGTTTCTTCTACTCTCTTTACATTAAGAAGTCAAAAACACTCATTCGAAATAAAATATGTATTCATATAACTTCTAGGCAGCTCTGATATGGAAAGTTCAAAATACATAGATGATACTTTAAAATGTACTCTATGATAAAAGAAAAATATGATTCAAATGATTTTCATACGATTTTAACTTTTTGCCATTCAAGTTCACTTCGCAGAAAAATTGTTATACATACTAAACATACATATACGTGGCGCTCAACTAAGGATTGTTTTTAATTTTATTAACTTTGTTAAATAAATAATTTCTCAAAGAGTATATTAATTTTTTTTTTATATTTACTTCAGGTTTGTTCGTTGAGCCCTTGTTCATTTTTTGAAAAACCCCAATTCACCCTGATTAGTAAATTCTGTGTTTTTTGAGACCTGGAGTTGCCTTGAACTCACCCTAAAGTAGATCTATGTATTTTGCTGTGGCGAGTTCAGGTAACGACCGAACTGTCAAAAGTGACATGAGATTTCATTTCTATTTTTTTTATTTTTTGTTGTCGTTGTACTTATGATCCTCATAAGAAGAAATATTGCATAACAACGCAAAATAGTTTTTGTTTATTTTTGAAAATTATTAATAACAATTTTTAAGTTTTATCAGAGCACAGAATTACATATGTATGTATATGTTTCTTGCTTTTAGTTGTCAACAAAGCAATTGACAGCCCTGGGGTGTATTTTAAAAACCGAATCCACCCCTGGGTCAATGGTCAAGTTAAACGAACGAACCTTTTATTGACCAACTGTTTCCATCAAACCATATTTAAGCCATATATACAATTTTGTTGTTGACATCGGAAATAGTTTTACAATTTCATTTTTAAAACAGCAAATATGCAAAGTGAGATTCAAGATTCATAAAAACTCGCTATCTTAGAACTTTTGTGGTCCGTAATGTCAGATGTGTCAAATTTCGAGTACAAAATAAAATACAATAGACGGAATACTTATGGTCTTCTTGGGAACTTAATTTTTTATCAAAGTTCTTCTGAGTTTTGACAGAAAATTTTCAAAATTGGTAGGAAATTAAAAGTAACCTTTAACACACGTTTAGTATTTCCGTACTTCCTTGCAGGAAGAGAATTTCTAAACAGGCAGATTTTCCACCTCAGTCTTCTGTCGATCGAAATTTGACAGTTTGGGTGATTCTGTCCAAAAATATAGAAACCTTATAACATGAAGTGAACTTTAAAGACGTTTTATCTTCAAGCATGGTACACATTATCGGTGTTATGTGGCAGTTTGCTTCACTGCTGCTTGCATGTAAATTCTGAATGATGGTTGTCACATAAAATTTGCTCACAAAGTGTAAATTGTGCGATAATGTGAACCATGCTTTAACCATATAAGTAGTTTTAGAATGAATACAGTTCACAGATGACATTTGGGAAAATTGACACCTTTAGTGTTTTTTTGTATAACGGTTCTTCTCCGAAAAAAACGATTTTAAATTTAAGCTCAAAATATAGTCAAAATATGTAATTCTGTTTTTTTTTTTTTATATGTATGTATATAGAAAAGTTCTTTTGTGTTTGCAATCAATGACAGCTGACAAGTGACAATAGGCGATTTTGTTTTTTAGCCCCGAGCACTGAGCTGTAAAAAAATAATTATGTTACTTAGTTACCTCAGAGCGCTCTATTTGCATTTCCTTTTTAGCTCAGACATTCATTGGCACTATCTCGATGAGCTCGGTAAAAAAGACCAATCGGATCTAGCAAAAATCTGAGCGCGGCTAACTTCACTTTTTTTTTGATATGATATGACAGTGATAGATGGCGAAAAAACAAACAAATTAAAATAGATTTCTACGCCTTTGACAGTTCAGTGCTCGGAAACCTTTTATCAAACTTTGCTCAGAGCGTACTCGACATGTTTTAGCTCTGCTCAGAGTTATAAGAAAAAAGCTTAATGCTAATGTTTGGAGTACAGTTCAAGTTGCAAAGTTATATATTGTCCAAACTACTAGTTTACCTAAACCTGCACAAAGTTCATATACAAAAATAAAATTTTGTAGAAATTGCTAGCAGACTTCTTTAACACTTAAAGTCAAATTCAGAATATCTGACAAAAAAATTATAATGCAATTATAGACCCGTTTGTTTGCTTTAAGAAAATCCCAATTTCTGCAAAATGTTATTTTCAGGTTTTCATATGAATTTTGACAGACATTGGTAAAAATTTGAAGTTTCAAGTAAACGAACATAGAATTTGCCTGACAAGAAAGACGGTTATACAAAGATTTTATGAACTAAACACTGTGTCGAACAAGTGCTATAAATTTTTCAAAAGTTTCTTGTCAATATTTATAATGAGTGTCTCGATTTGTAATCAACATTTAACAACTTTCAGATCAAAATTTTATATATTGACTTTTAACACTGTTCTTGAGTAAATTAATTTACATGGAATCTTCTCGTAGAGTGGTTTTTTCAGTTTTCCATTATGCGTTGTCAGCTTAAAATAATTTTCACTGACACTTATATTTAGCGTAAGTAGACATTTGACGCCGTGAAACAAACAAACATATAAGCAAACACTAAGCTGTCAAAAAAGAATTGTTTCTTTGTTGGCACTGACGCATTGGGAGCACTCAATATTTTTTTTCTTTTTCCACTCAGAGTATTTTGAGAGCCCGCTTTGTGCGTTCAGAATAAAATGACCTTCTTCAGTCTTCTTGAACTCCCAAATACTTCTATTGGCTCTTCGGATAGTGTGTGTGTGTAAATTTAAGAAGATGAAATTTTATATTCCATTGGAAGAAGAGTGCAACACTTCGAATCACTGAACATATCCAAAATAAATCTGATCACTTCTAACTTTCTATCATTTTTCATGTCAGTTTATGGCTTGACAGAGGACTTCTAATCATATGACAGATAGACAGTGCACTGTTTTATTTCTTAATAAATAACAAAATAAATATAGAACTGTTATGTGTCTATCTAATTTTCTGATTGGTAAGAAAAATAACACTTCGAAACCTTCCAAAAAACCAATAGAGTTCGAAATAAGGGTATTCAGAGCATAATCTACTCGCTTAAATTCAGCTTGGAATTAAACAAGAATAATATCAAATCAATCTTGTTTTAATGTAGCAAGTTATGAGACTCCAAAACATTCCAGATAGCTGTACATTTTCATACACAAATCTTAAAGTTATTCCCTAGCTGTCAAAATAAAAACTGAGTCTGATCTTTTTTCAATTAAGTAGGAGTAGTTTGTTAAATTATTTTTGGTTGCAAGAAATTAATTTTACAAAAAGTTCTCCTTTCGATTTCTTACCGAAAGTCAACTTCATCAGAAATGGGAACTTGTACTTTTATATTGGCTATTTCTTTAGGAAATGTATCGTTTTCTAGTGTAACTATGCATTTTGAAAGTCTACTTCTATTTATTTAACTAGAATATAAAACTCGAACTTTCAACAAAAAAAAGGAATATTTTCTTAACTTAGCTTTCAACCGCCTCTATATTAAACACTATAAATTCTGCTTTTCAATCCTCCATTTTATCTTGATCTTTGTTTCCTCATTTGATACATATATAAAATTCAGAATTTATATTCATACCAACACTGACAAATTATACAAAACCAACACAATTACAAAATAAAAAAAAACGCCAACAACACTTTCTATCTCTTTTAATCTCATAAAATAACATACAAATCATTCTCATACTATATCTAACTAAATTTTAAATTTAAACAAAAAATAAAAAAAATCACAAAACACACAAAATGTAAGAAGTAAAATAAAATACAAAAAAATACAAAAAAATATTTTTAAAATGCCAACGTAATATTTTTCTAAGAATAATTTTCCCCAAAAACAAAAATCACACACTTTGTGAACTTTTTAATAATAATTAATTTTAAATATATAATTAAATTCAAAAACAAAAACCAGAACCACTCTAATGTAAACTGTAAAACTAAAATTTCAACAAAACAAAATTATAATAATAGTGCGTAAAAATTGTAACTGATTATAAGAACTTATCAAAAAAAAAATAATAAAAATTGCAGAAAACTAAAAAGTAAAAAAAAATAAAAAGTAATAATACCATAAACTATTTAAATTTATAAATATTATATAGGTATTATTATTACACATAGGTAGACGAAAAGTATATATATATTAATTTATTTTGTTTCTTAATTTCGTTGCGAACAAAAAAATATAAGAAATACAATTAAAAAAAGGACTTGAATGTATGAAAAAATAAACTTTTTAAAAATGTTGTAAGGTATGCATAGCTTGGCGTATGCCTTTTTGCAAAAAACAAAATATTATACAGAATACTAATTAGAAAACTGAAAATAAAACAAATATTTCTTCAAAAATGCTATATATAAATGCTATCTGTATTATAATGTACACATAATTAGTTGAAAAACTAAAAAAAAATGGGTGTAGTTTATTTCATTTAGTTGTTTAATTAAAAGAAAATAAATAAATTATAGAATCATGTGTTCATTGAGATGTATAAGTTTTCCAATGAAATAGAATTTTACTTTAACAGCAAATTAAAAAAAAAAATTGAAAAACATCCAAGCAAAAATTCTTCTTTATCTTCGAAAACGATAAACAAAAATAAATTAAGCAATGAATGTACGTATATAATTGCTTAACTTTTATTATTATTATTGAAATTATTAAAAACAATCGTCTAGTCTACCAAAAAATGAAAAAAATACTAACTAATTTTTTTTAATTTCTTTTTAAATTTAATTTCTTAAAATTAAAATTGTACGAACAAATGAAATTAATTTAATAGGAAAACAAAAAACTTTTGTACACAATAATGAAAAAAAAAAAACACGAAGAAATAAAAAATAAACATTAAAAACCATACATTCTCTCTTAAAACATGTTTTCCCTTTTCATAAATAATACACACAAGAAAAAATCGTAATCGCGGATTATAAATTTTAAAACAAAAAATAAATAAAATCATTACAACAAAACAACAACTAAACATTAAAAACAATTCCATCTATGCAAAAAATAATTTAAACAAGAAATATTTAAAATTAAAAAAAAAAAAAATTAAATTAAGGACATACCAAATATCAAATTTTTAAGAAATATAAATGAAATTATATGTTATTTATAAAAAAAAATAATTAAACAAAATAAAAAAAAACTAAACTTTTCAAGAAAAAAAATACAAAAAACCAAAGAAAAAGAAAATTCGCATAAATTTAACAAAACAAAAAATATATATAATAAACAAAATTATATAACATTTTAAACCATGTTTGTATGTAAAAGGAAATCACATGTGTTAGATCATCTTAATAAAGGTATAAAAATTACTTTTACCCGAGTTTTTATTTGTCGATATGCAGTTTCATTTTTATGGGACTTAATTTCAAGTACAACCTGAGTAAAGTGGTGAGTTCTTTTACCTAGCGCCACTCCCCGTGCCATCCTGTTGAAACCACATGTCGTCGGTCCGACTAGGGCCAAGATTGAGGGATACCCACAGGCAGCAAGGTGAGTCCTACTAAGACCAAGAGAAGGGACAAATCGCGCGCCTGGACCCGTATCACTTAAAACTAGGGCGATAATTTTGTCTATCGGTCAATATATTTTCTTATATGTGAGATAGGAATAATCAAAACGACAATCAAGTTGATAATAATCAACTATGACTTTAACTGATGCCACTTCTGGTCTTTGGAAGATAATTTTTTAAGAATAAGAATAAGAATACTGTACCAATAAGTTTGAATGAAAATATAAATATTTATGGGGGTGAATATGGTCACATTAAGTATTCTTCAATTGGTGCAGGTAGATTTGAGCGTCCATGTTTTGGTGACATCTGCAAATCTACTGTTAATTATTCAGTTACACGATTAAACAGCAAGTTTAAATGCTAAAACTTTATTATCAAAGGGAGTGTTCGTTAGTGCAAACGTTGCGCTCATTTTACTTCAGACGTGGTGGCCCAAACCACAGTCCAAAGACCGGTTCAGTGATCAATCAGCCCACATTCGTACGTTAAAGGAACGGGAGATGGAACAGTGGTCCGTGAAAGTGTACAGCAGAATCCTAGGTAGTCGATTCCTCGTCGTGCGCAAGAACTCGGCTAAAAGTGAGCTTGTTGAAATGTGAACGCAGCTCAAATGAGCTGAGCTGAAATTTGAACTTAATGAACTGAGTTAATGAGTGTATTGAATATTATTGTTATCGATGTGTGAAAATATTTTACTTTCATTATGAATCCACAGCATACCAAGCAGCAATTTCAAACAGTGCGGCAGTTAAAAATTTGAAAAGAATATTGGTAAACACACATGCAGGTTTCCATCTTCCAGGGAATAGTAGGAGGGATGAAAAAGCTGACAGAATGGTTTTGCCAGAAAGGAAGAACACTGAGAATACTGAGAGTATACCATCAACAAGCGGATTTGTTTAGTTACATCAAGAACTCGAAGAGCTCTTGGACTTGTAAGGTTAGTCGCGCACTGGCAACTGTGATCGAAATCAAATAGTTTAATCACCAGTTGAAAGAGAACCGCGCACTGGCAACTCTTTACTCACGCTCACACTCTTTTCTCTCTTGCGCTTATAGAAAACAGCTCAACTGTTGCGAAGGAAATCGTTTAGTTTGTGTCAAAACACAAACTTTTTAGTTGCTCGAATCGAGTTGCTCTAAGTGCGCGGTTTCCCATATAAGCCAATATGTTACATTTTAGCAACCAAACAGTTGCGAAACTAAAAATTGAATGTGCGCGCCTGGCCTAAGAGAGCGGAAATATGCCTGTCCCATTGAATGATTTACGTTCTAAAGTACAGGAGGGCAATATTGCTGATTGGCAATCTAGAGCTAGCAGCAAAATGAGCTTCGAGAACATTTGGCTTATCTGAGTTTTCTTTGTAGTTGAGCATTGGAATAGAAGATAATTATGAATTTCGACCAGGAATTTCGAATGCCTTTTTAACATTGCAGGAATGTTTTCCTTAATTTCTGGTCATGCAAGAATTTGATCCTTCTTATAACACCTTTGCAAATGTTTCTGACTTATTTGTGAATTTTCCAATTTTCCTCAGTTGGGTTGGCTTTGTAGGATTGAAAACGTACTTCTGTCAAGCTGATAGATTCCGCTTGTATCGAACTTTAGGTTACTCATAACTCTGTTAAGAAAAAATACTTTTGTTATCATATCAGCACTGGCATCAACGTCACTATCGAAGGAACATAGTGATTGATTATAGATTCGAAAAAAGTTATTTAGACCGTCCCAATTGGCGTTCTAACATGGCCCATATAGAAGTTGAGTAAGGTGTTGCATTTCGTTTAATAAGCGTTGTCTCGTGACTAGAAAGTAAAGTAAAGTAAGCAAATTCACGAAAACGTTCCACATCTCAACTTTATTTTAATATTTAGGGATTGGCACTTATGTATCATTAACTAACTTTCATTTCCTACTTTGCTTGGCTTCCATCTTTTTCCTTTTTAATTTTTTAACGAATTCAACTAAAAAATGTTGACACTTGACGAATATAAGAAAACAAAATCAGTTTTGCCAACATTCATAGTTAAAAAAATCAATTCAGCGCCCTCACTAATCATCGGAACTCGATTTTACTTCGGATGAAAAGCTTAAGTAATAGCCAGAAAGTTTTTGTTGTTGTTTTCCTTGTTAAATTGTTACCTTGCTGTACTTTCTTGTAACGAGAACACGCCTAATATCTCAACACATCTTCTTTCGGGTGTTGCCTGCGCTGAGTAGCGGAGCCAACTTGAACTTATTACAAAGAAGTCGTCCGCAATCTAATGTTATAAGTCAATTTTGAACTATTCGTCCTTAACCTGCTGTTCCTTAGTATTTAAGCATTCGGGAATACCCACATCAATAATCTTGGACCAAAAAGAAAAACATATTTTTCGATGTTGACTTTCGAGGCCTTTGGAACTCGAATTTCCTTAGGCTAGGCGCGCACATTCAATTTTTAGTTGCAAAACTGTTTGGTTGTTTATAGAAAACAGATGAACTATTTGGTTGAATGTCCGCGCAGGTGCATATAATTATAGATATGTTACACAAAATAGCGAACTCATTTTAGGCAATCGTTTAGTTTGCGTCAAAACACAAGCTTTTTAGTTGCTCAAACCAAGCAGTTGTGCAACTAAAAATTGAATGTGTGCGCCTAGCCTTAATGTACATTACATGAGTGTGAAAATAAAATAATCCACTTGAATAATCATCTGACAAATTAAATCTACACATTATATCTTTTTTTTTTGTAAAAGTGCTTATCATCCTAGCTATCCGGACTCTTCTCCAATTATGCCGGCAACACATAAATGGTTAAGAATTGCAATTCCAAAAGGCCCTGGTTGTTGCTTCACCAAATGTTTTTATATTTTTATTTTTTTTTATAAACATACGAGCATTTAAAAAGTAACAGTTACACATTTTAGACTTAGCAGTGCCATCTCTGATATTCAAATAGAAACACCACTTATTAAATTTTTGCTTCTATTTGACAATAGGTGGACGTTTAGTATTAGTATTGACTCGAACCTATGTTCAAGTGAAAACAATTTGTTCGTGCATTTGCTTTTTGTGCTTACTTTTCTGGCCACCGGATTATGACATGCGTTAAATAGTACAGATTCTATTTTTGTTAGCCACTAGAGACCGCTTTTTTGTTAAGATGATTATTAATGGCTTATTCACGGTTTATGTCTTCTTCCTGGGAATCGGCGATTTGTGGGTTGCGGTGTTAACTCACCCTGACGCCTCACACGCAGGTAACGGCAAGAAGGTTGGCTGCACAACAACACTGCCAATAAAATTTCTATTTGTGTGTATTTGCTTTTACATATAGGCGGCACGCCATTTGACAAGCAAGTTGCCCGGAAGTTTATAAATTTTACATTTTATTTATGTATTTGTTTTTTTCCCCATTTCGATTGAACGCAAACACAACCGAAAAAAAAAATTGTATGTATGAATGTCAACGTATAAATAAATTAATTTGACATGTGCATCTGTCAGGCTATTTGCTTCCCAACTTGCATGGCTATTGGCCTCGGAACTTCCATGCTAGTTGACGAGCAAGTTGTTTGGGAAAGTAGGAAAAACGTGTGTGCATTGCAATTCGCAACTGCTTGCCGGTAGGTACTTGCTCCCGTGGCCTCCGGGCATACACAAGAAAAAGCTCAATCTTGCTTAGTTGTTTACATAGTCATATATTTCTACAGGATGAGGAAAAATAACTTAATTTTTGCAAAACATAGGTCTTCTTAAATATTTGCTGAGCTAGTCAGGCACAGGTGCCTCACCAAATTTCAATTTTCTAGCATAAGCGATTCCTAAGATATAAGGCCTCAAAAATCACAAAAAACCGTAACTGACTGACTGACTGACGGATCATGAAAATTATGGAGCACTTCCCGACATCGTAAAATCTTGTAATTTTGCACAACGGTAGGTCTTGTCATGCCACCAGAGGAAAAAATCGAAAATTTGAAGTTTTCCATTCAGGGGGCGTGGTATCCGCCCACTTTCTCCGAATTGGTGTTGGTTGAATGGAGCACTTCCGAATGCTGTAAAACGATGACATTTGGTAAAGTGGTAGGGCTTAAATTGCATACAAAGAAAAAAATATAAAATTAGCGGTTTTCCATTCAGGGGCGTGGTATCCGCCCACTTCCTCAGAACTGATGTAAATTTTATATGGCGCACTTCCGATTGGAGTAGAACAATGAAATTTGGTAGAACGGTAGGGCTCAAATCGCATATAAAGGACCAAAAATAAAAATCGAGGTTTCCATTCAGAGACGTGGTATCCGCCCACTTTCTGAAAAAATGTTTAATTTATATGGAACACTTCCGATTGCTGTAATTAAGGTAGGTATGTTAGTGTTAGGTATCTTGCCAGGACAAGAAGAAATAATTGAAGCGCAAATCAAAACAACCATTAACAAAAAGAAAATATACCAAAAGAATTAGGAAGCTATAAACTAAGTTGATTTTAGTAGGTAGAGTCCATCCTTCTATCTTTCCATATTTTTCGAGATTTTGACATGGCAAAATATTAAAATCTTTGCAAAAAGGAGTGAGATCAGACCAAAAACATAAATGTTAAAAAAAGAGCCAAGTTCTTCTATACAAAAACCTTTGTGTAACAAGTCAGCCGTGAAAAGTACTGAGATCTAAAAGTACGCCAAGTTCTTACTTCATGAAGGTTTAGTAAATTAGAATAATATTGAAACAGCTACAATGTAATAGAGGAATTTTATTATTTAATGATTACTGACTAAAATTTGATGGGCTTACTTGGCAAGTTTTTTTTTATGCCCAATTCGAGAGGTTTTAAAAAGAAAAAGAAGTTACTTAACTGGTGGCCTGAGATGAACCAGCTTTCCAACCTTCACGAAGTTTCTGCCTTCCTTGCGGAATCAAACCAGATAGTAAGTATTAGAAGAATCTCTAATGGCGGCGGTTTTCCTTTAAAAAAATCTTTAAATTTTAATAAAAAAAACTTCGATTGAGATATTCATTCAAATGTCCACCCCGAAACGTCCATTTTCCATAACATAAGGCATAAATTCAATTTTATACTCAAAGAAGTATGGACCGATGATACCGCCATGCCAAAATCCACACCAACCATCCACTTTCTCTCGATGTATTGTAGGTAGTTTGGTGGATCTATGGATCTCGTGTAGATTGTGTTCATCCCGAATTCCTCTTGTTCACGAACCCTTTCATTTAGAAATTAGCCTGGTGGCTGAATATGATTTTTGCGACCGTAAAGTGGACGAAGAGTGCGAAATGTTGCTCGAACAGAAGAACCACTTTCATAAAACAATTTAATCATTTGTACATGTTTTTAGGTGTTCTCGCTCTCAACGTTGATTTGGCACGACCGACTCAATAAATAAAAGTCAATTTTAATTTTAAATTTAATTAAGTAGAGATTATAATGTTTAAGTACATCAAAAGCTCTTGCAAGACATTCGATTTTTTGTAGATGGGGATATGGAGCTAATACTCCAGAAATTGGAATCATACTTGGTTGATTATTTGATGCATGCATTCGTTTTCGTTAATTTCAAGAACGATACCATCTTTCCCTATTACACGGTCTGCATTGATGTTTATTTAGCAGCTAATAAAAATGCGGTCTAAGAACATCTACTTGACTATAAGTGACTAGACCATACTCTGTTCAACAAAAATTGTCAGTACAGGCCTTATGGGAAAGCTTTTGCCAAAGCAGTGGCGCCTGATGCATTTATTACTGCACTACGTTGGGAAAAATGCCACTTAAAAAAGACCAAGCCACTGACTTTCCTTAAAGAATTGTTGTTGTAATTCTTCGCAAATCCCACTGCTCAAGGGATACTGTCAACGTCAAGTCAATGCGATCGTGCCCTTGTTATATATGTACATCAGAACAGAGTTACCATTATCATTCTTAATTACAAGCAAGGAGCTTATTCAGTGGATTTTATTAAGGAGCTTTTGGGATTTGAAGCTTTTGAGAACAAGTTTTTTGAAGTTGAGTATGTTGAGTGTTTGCTATTTATAATGCAAACTAGGGAAACCCTGTGAGATCTTTGAAAGGCGACACACTTATGCAAGTCAATGAAACCAGAGTTAGAGGCAAACGTCCGATCTTCCCTGTACTGACAATTTTTGTTTGAGTATAGGTTACTTTCACAGTTTTGAAGAGCCTGCGTGTCAGTATTCTTCGATATCTTTGAGCTGAGAATCTGCGTACGCCCTCTCTCTTCTACGAATGACCTTCTCTTCCTCTCTGCTCCTTGCCTGAAACTCTTATCTTACTGATGCTCTACTGAAAACAAAAATATATAGATCTATAGACAGCGGGAGCTTCTCGCTCAAATGCTCTCTTTAGATTTTGATAACTCGAGATAGGGCTGCACACATCCACGCACCCTAACTAGTACTGATTTGAGCTCCAAGTATGTCAGAGTACTTCGTATAAGATCTCTGTTTTAAATACTGTTGAGACGAGATGTTGATTAAACCTATTGAATCCAGTCGTAGTTATAAGTTTCTCAAGCCACTTGGTGATAAAATAGGCACAATTGACGAGTTGTAAGCATCAAATAACTGGACCAAAATCAGTTACGACCCTATTTTCTTCAAAACCTTCTGAATAATTAATTTTATCTAAATCGGTTAAGTCGTTCAATATACAGCAGAATATTTTATTATATCTAGACCCTCACTGTGAATCTAATCCCGAATTTCAGACGAACTTATCTAGAATCCTCTGATTACGAGTATGTTGTAGTTGATATGAGATTGTTTTTCGGCGATATACATACATAACTCGAGCTTCTTAACAATTCTCATTATATTCTATGTTTATCACCATCGCCATTGAACATTAAACAAATCTTAGTGCTTATAAGGAAAATTTTATTTATTTTTTTTACAGAATAGGTGTAGGCTCTTCCTTTATTCATTATCATACATATACACTGTAAAATATTTACAATACAAATAAACTTAAAGCAAAAAAAACTTAAAAATAAAAAATTATAAAAAAAAAAACCTTTTTTGTTCTTACGAAAAATATTATAAGTTCATCAAATTCTACTAATGACTGGAAATGCATTTCAAATATCCTTTGCAGAAATCAAAGGAAACATTTGAGACAATTTTTTTTTTCTTCTATTATTGACCAATGGCATTAAGTCCTTTCTATCAACGATAACGAAAAATAAAAAAAAAAACAGTAGTGAACAAAATAGAACTATGAGAGTAATTAAAAACATCGCCTTCTTGAAAAGAATCGAATTAATTGTGTAGTGTATGCCGACAGACTCCTTTGCCGGCCATTTGATGTTACTATATGCATCTAATCGAATCGAATCGAAACTCCTTTGAGTTGAGAGATATAAAATGAGGAGAGAGAGAGAGAAAATAATAAAAGAACGGACAAAGGAATTCAATCATCACTTTTGCTTCACAACTAAAAATATATTATACCACGACCACCCCTGTCCAACCAACTCACACCACACCACACCACACCACACCACACCACACAACAGCTAACCACCCATACGTCCATAATGTATACTCTACTCGTACTTATAAAAATATTGGATGGGTTCAATTGAATGAATATCAGGACGAAGAAAACAAAACTGTCACATCCTTTTTTTGTTCTTGACGAGAGTTTGATGCTTTTGAATTGAAATTAAATTTCCGTCTTCTTTTCAGGGGTGGCATCCTCCTCGTGCTGCACCACTTTCAATTCCACATCTTTGACTTCCTCGTCGAATATTTTCAAGTCCTTAACAAAGTACCAGACACCGATGTCGAAGATTGAACCCAGAGTCACAAATATCGAGGCAATGAAGTTCAGTGTGTATCTATAGAGGTATGAGAATTGATAAAGGATATTTTCTTGGTTGCTTCCAAATATATGAAGAGCTTAACTAACCTGAGAGATTCTGGATCATAGAGCCAGCAGTTGCCTTTGTTCGAACAGGTTTTGCCCCAAACCAGACAAAGCTTGTCTATCACCCAGCCGAAGAAAATTGGACTCGGAATGAAGGCGAACAGACTCATCATCATAAGACCAAAACCCATGGCAGCTGTTTTGTCCTTTTCCGGGACACACCTCACGGAAACCAGGAAATTCGCGGCGCGTCCAGTGGCACCGACAAATTTGAGGGCACATAGAACAGCTAGGAATGCCACAAAGTTCCTGTAGCAGTTCACTGGACATGATCCAGGAATAGCTTGACCACCCAAGCCAAACTAGAATGGATGTGAAATTAATAGACGTTTCAAAGATACATACATATATGAAAAAAAATTACATCCAGTGGACTGCGTGTTGTAGTTCCGTCATCCAAATCCAAGAAGCCATCTTGTAAGGTGTCATTTAGGTGTGTTAGGCGGGCAAACACTGGAGTTGAACTTGTTGAATTATTGCTCGGAATACATGCGCAATCGTAGTATGTCTGAAAAGAAAGTGAAATGGACAAAAGAGAAAAATTAATAATTTTAAATTTCTACAAGCTTATAGTCCTTAAACCACTCGACCAATTTGTATGAAATTTTAAAATTTTGTTTGAATAGAATAATGTTGAGAATCGTGTTTTAATGTTTTAGTTACATAAATAACTCCACTCTACGACCACTTTTCTTATAATTAATATTCCTCCTTATTTAATGTTCTAAGATAGTAAGAACAAAAATTGTATAAAAGCTATCTTAAACCTAAAGCGTGACCACAACCCCGCCCACTATTTTATTTCATATGTGAAAAAAAGTTGAAATTTTTAAGTAAAGCCCTCCTAAACTCAAAGGATGGAAGTGTTTTTCGAATATCCGTCTACGACCACGCCCACTTTTATTATATCGAAGTTTTTTCATATTTAAAATATCTAAAAAGTTAAGGGCTTGTTTGGGTTCAAGTAGTAAATTATGTGTAATTGAAATTTGTATTCCAAAAGTGTTTTGTAGTTGTATTGTGCTTGTAGTCTTTCCTGCAAAAACATCCAGTTTCAAAAGGGACTCTACAAGAAATTATGCCAGGGCCTGATTAGGAAATCAACTGAATCACTGGAAAAAAAAACCCTAATCATGAAAACAATTACTATCAGCAACATGTGGGAAAATGGAAGCATTCGTAAGCTTTTTCGAAGGAAACTTCGCACAGAACACCTCTGCAGATCGAGTGTTTCTGGACGAAGTAGTGGCGTTCACTCAACACACTCTGAAGGCAAACATAGACGAAGTGTGATTTGGTGACAATAATATACCAAGTACATCAAAGAAAATTCTACATCTATGCAATCCGGTGGTAGTAAAAATCATTGGTAAGTGGTAAGTCAAGGGGGTGGCCGTGGTGCGATGGATGTATGCTCGCCTGTGAACCTCATGATCACAGGATCGATCCCTGCCGTCGTCTATGTCGTTTTAATTCCATTAAAAACCTTCTAAAATTGTCATCAATGGGTTGCTGGTTTAATCATTACATGTTGTTCAGGCATAACACTAACAACATGTAATTGAGTTAAATTAGTATACCCAACAAGGATGAACACGAATAAAATAATGTGAATCATAAGCGACATAGAAATAAGACACGGCATTCTCCGCTTTAGTTCAGCCGCCATCCCTGGAGATAAAATAGCTGAGACAACAACCTTCAGTCTCAGAACATCGTGCCACACATCTTTCCTATCCTTCTTTCTCTTCCTTAACTTCACGCCCGCGCTGTGTTCAAACATTTAAAGGGTAATCATAATCCCTTGAGCGCGTGTAAATTATAAAAAAAAAAAAAAAAAAAAGCCGCACAGACTTCACCAATAAGTGATAATTATTCTCACAATCATCTTCACTAAATGGAAGTGGAAAACATCAATGATTGTAGCAATTGCGAAAAAGTTGCAAGCCAAATTTCTTTCAATATATTTCTTCTTAACAAAGTCAGCAAGAATTAATGCTCAACAGGGTCTGCGGTGAAAACCAAATCATACCAGACGTGCAGTACGGCTTTCGTGAAAAACACTAGACCCTGCATCAACAGGTTGAATGTCAACCCTATATTTCCATTGCGCTCAACAGTCAAAGTGTTACCGTCGGATGCTTTTTGGAAATTGAAAAGGCATTCAACAGAGTATGACTAGAAACTTTTATCCAAGAACTCCATCTACTAGGATATTAACTTATACAAATTCAGAAACCTTATAGCAGAACTAGGCAAATGGAAGACGGCGATGAATAATATAGACTCTTCGAGTTCTACAAAAAATCAGGTACTCGTATAAACACCTCCAATCGAAACTTGTCTGCTTTTGGTGACCTTCGGCAAGCAGAGGCAGTTGCACAGTAGCAGACTTCTGCAATCTAGTTTTAAAACTCGATGACGGATCTTTAATAGCAGCCAAACGGAACATGAAGTTCCACCGATTCAATTTGCATTCAATAAATGTTTTAAAAAAAGTAGTAACCAAAAACCCTTAAGTCTTAAATTCGAAGAAAATCGGTTCAGCCATTGAGAATGAAGATCGAAATACAGGTCTCTACCGTCGTCGTAATGTGAAGTTTTGTTAAAATCTTACGAACACTCTTTATCGCAAGCAAAATTAGGGAACATCACTCAGATTAGAGCATTGTATTTTTATCAATCCCCTATATCTTTTCACTAATTCAATGGCGGGGGGAATTTTTCGGTTCTGCTATTGAGACTGATGAACAAGAATGTATGGGGAAGTCAAGAGACTCATTAAAGTTTTTGTTGAGATCGAGAACACTATGGGGCCACAAAAACCCAAAATCTATAGTGTTTGACCTTGTGAAGGCCTCCCTTGGCCCACTTTGCTCCTCAATAACTCGATACATACTAAGGTGCAACCCAGGGAATTTCAAAGTTTTAATTAATGTATCCGATGATAAGGTACATTTAAATATTTAGTGAAGAGCCCCCCTTCAGAAGTAAAATTGCAACGGTACCGTATGATAAGCTCATTTAAATCCGATCTTTACAGAATCTCCAAATGGGGTATAGAAAATCGTGTGGAAGTTAAATGCCTCGAAAGCTCAATGCTGTCTATTGTCGCTCAAGTAAAATGAACCCTTCATACCTGCCGTTGAATACCACTTGCATCGATTTTCGTTGAAATCACCACAATCTCAAGACATCCAGAAACGCTCCTGAATGCTTAGGATGTCTATATCGTGTGAGTAATTGTTCACCCCCTCAGATCTGGCTACAATTTACGAAGCGTCTATACGCCCAATACTCACATCTTGGGCTTCATCTAGTAGAAAACAGAACTATTATAGAATCAGTCCCATCTTTTGAATACCCACTAAATATTTCACGTCTTTTCTTGTTTTATCGCTTCTTTCACAAGTAATATTTACTCGAAGTAAACAGTTGCATTCCTCCCCTCAATAAGTTCACCCGTGATACCTGTTTCGATAGGAATGCTGATCAATTCACACTCGAGCCTAATTTTAGACGTACCATCAAATACAGAGATTCGTTTTTTGGTCGCTCAACACGGTTATTGAATAACCCTACATACTCGTAGTTTCCCAATCGCTCTTGCTATGCTTATGGTTAAAATTATAAGAATTTATATATTCTAAGCATACATTTCAAATGGTTAAAGCCCTAATTAAGACTTTAAGTCGAAAAACTTACCTTTATTCCTTTTGAAGAAATTAGTTCGTTCTTACAGCCTGCATGACATGGAGAAATATATGTCATACCATCTTCTCCACAAATTGGTGAGTATCTCACATAATCACATTGACAATTTGAATTACAAGTTGAAGCCATTGTTGAGCTTTTCAATACAAACAAAAATTGATACACACCTTCAGTTTATAAATTGAAAAATTTTACCTATCGTGAATGTTAACAATGACCGATTTCTCATTTCCGGGACATCCAATAAATGAATACGTCAGCATACCGGCGACTGTAAGGAAACCAACCAAAACATCCCAAGCCGCCAAGTATCGAGCTTTTGGTTTATATTTAGATATGACATACCCAGATAGAAGGACTCCTATCGCTGAAAAGCCCAATGCTATCGTTCCCGTTACCAAACTGATAAAAGAAAAATATGATTTTAGAACACATTTTTTTTAAAACAACAAGCAAACCTTGACGTCGCAGCTGACTGTCTATACTGAATCTCAATATATTTGGGCGTAAAAATCCAATATGGCGTATAGCCGAACAGATAAAACACCGACGAGAAATTATTGCACATAAGTGTTGGATTTTTCAGCAGTCTTTTGAATGTGTTCACCATGTCTTGCATCGATGCCGGAGTCTCGACTTCTGCATCTAATTCTTTTTCGGTCTTTTTGGCTTTATTTTCTTTCAGCTTTTTTCGTTCTGCTTCAACTACTTGCCTTGCTGCAGCCCTTGGCAACTGCTTGGGGAACATTGTGAGAAAGAATCCGGAAGCTGATAGAAGTCCACCGAGAAGCAACCAACCCATCCACCAAGCTCCCAACCATCGGGGATCGTTCTCTCCGATCACTGGACGCAAATTTGGAGCAATATAAACGCGTAGGCAGAATGAGGCTAGAGCATAACCCAATGCTGGTCCCAGCATACGTAGGAAGTAGGACAAACCTTCAATTGATTTAGGAAAAGAAATTATAAATAAAAACTGGCACAAAATTTTAAACAGCCTATTATTAAGCTGCATAGTATGATACTACTTAACAATTTGCTGACTTTATAATAGTTTACTAACTCATTCTTAATTTTAAACATTTTCTAACTAGTATCGTGCTAAAAGAATTTTCTTAATAAATTGCTTCTGAACACACCTAAAAATATGACATTTCGTGTAAAAAAGTAAGTACACGAACCTTTTTTGATGTTTGCAAATGTCAAAGGGTTATATGAAGCTAGCACGATACTAAAAAATTAAGTAAGTATTCGATGATTTGAACTTTAATAAAAGAGTAAATTCGTTGTTATAACCTAGTATCGTACTAAAACAGCTTTAGCATCTTACTAATTCAATTAAGATTTTGCGCCTATATTTTTAAAGTAATTGTGAATAAAAAACCTACTCTCATCGGACCTATTTAATTATTTTTACAATGATTTTCTAAGCTTGAAAAGAAATCTTCTAGGTTGCACCCTAATTAGCTTCTTTAGTCTATAGACAACAAGGTCTTGAATTTTTCTGGGAAGAATTGGGGAGACTTGTGAAACGTGGAGACTTAGTTAAACCTCTTTATCTACTGGTATATCATTCTATGACGACAGGCTGTGGTTAAACTATTTCAAAATTATGTGGGATAAATTTAAACTCTTTCTGAATTTCGGACTCACATGTCCGAATTCACCCAGTTCAATCGAGAGCTAACTAGTTTGAGAGGTTAAGATAAATCTTTATGTAGACTGTCGGACGTAATCAAAATCGTCATGGAATCGTAGAAAACTTACAATATCTGGCCTCCCGATAAGAAAGGGCACTGAATTGTAAATCTTAACCGATTATCAGCATTAAATAGACGAACTCAAAACCCTAAGTCCACCAATTAAATGATATGAGCCATGAAGTGTGCGAGGGTACTGCTGTGAATGTATAGATAATGCCCAAGTAAGATCTTTTGCTC
Organism: Chrysotoxum bicinctum; assembly: GCA_911387755.1. Taxonomy (NCBI): domain Eukaryota; kingdom Metazoa; phylum Arthropoda; class Insecta; order Diptera; family Syrphidae; genus Chrysotoxum; species Chrysotoxum bicinctum. The sequence goes on from OU426987.1 coordinate 226,817,161, forward strand.
TTATCACTCTGTATGATGACAAATATTGCTTACTCGTACTCAGGGCAATTGAAGGTTTATTTGGGATCGTTTGTTTTTAAACTAATTCTGTTGAATTTTCTCATGTTTACCAACTGGCGCAGAGTCTACTCAAGATCTGTAGACATAGTGATTTGCAAAAGAGTGCGTCTGATTTGAGATCCAAATATAAGAATTTGATCTTTTCTTACTCACTTAAGAGGGCGGGAGTTTTCGACTTTTTGGTATTGTCGTCCATGTATGCCACTCCAAGAGTATAATAGAGCGATCCTCCGATCCCAGAGATGAATTGAGCTATAAATAACACCACTTGGGGAGCCAGATTTCCTTCTTCATGTTCACATTCCAAGCCACTTCCTGTTGAAAATATCAATAAATATTGCAGAATGTTTTTCAAAATCATCAAGCTCCAATTGACTTACTTTTGTTCCTGCACAGCAGTTTGGAGCGTAGCACTTCGAGAGCTTCCATGGTAGCATTTTCGTCAGGCATAGCTCCGAATTCTTCTGTCAGTGATAATGCATCTTCTCCTGGTCCGTACAGGAAGTGTGGTAATGCAGTTAGTAAGCAAAACGCAACAATGGTTAGAAGACCTGGAAAAATATTTCATTATGATCTAATTGAAGGGTTGTGCACTAGCGCGACGTAGTTACCAAATCCAATCCATCTAGGTCGATGGCCTTTTCCAGCGTAGTAACTTAACGCTGCCGATACGAACATTTGACTTATGTCATTTCCTACTGATATGATTCCAGTATTCTTGGATGGAATTTTGAAACGTTTTTCTATCGTTGTTATGGTTCCGTTGAAGTAGGCGTATGTCATTGAGAATACACATCCAACTAAGCCATAGAGGAACACATAGGCTGTTTGATTGGCAAAGCTGAAAAGAAGTGGGTTATTCATCGATACTTCAATACCAAGATTTTTGTAAAATAACTCGACGAAATTTTGTATAAATGTTCAAAACTTCGGAGACATACAAAGCCAAATAGTTTTTGGAAAATTCTTTATTCTTACATTGCTTGGAAGCTTGCAAGACAGAACTGAAATCATTATGGAACTGCACAAACAAAAAAAACATCATGAAGGAAGAAAAGCTGAAATCAAACAAAATATTGCCTCGCAAAAATTGGGGAGGACTCCAAGGAAATTTCGAAGTATTGGAGGGAGCTGATTGTTACCAGCAATCTGTAATATCACATTTTTGACATCAAAACTTTTACTCTCTTTCGGAACCGAAATAATTAGTTCTAATCCTTAAATTTTTTGCCCAGACACTAACTAACTAACTTTCAAATTATCAAGAGGGACGATGAAATTCTCTCAAAAATGTCAAAACTGTCCAAAAGTTTAAGAAATACACAGATTTGAAGAACAGCAGCTCGTAGCTCGTATAGAAGCGAGTATGCGTGTTGTCGGCTGGAATGGAGGGAAATTACAATTTTTTGCCGAGTCCGAACCGAACGGCTTATAGATGAGCAGCACAGTATATTACAAGCGGTACTCTTGGAAGAATTGTAACTTTTTCAAAAAGCTGTAACCCTGAAAAAATCTTGATTTTAAGATGGCAGGAGTTGGAAACAGAGCACACATTTCAGTTATTAAAGTCCAATACACTACCCATTTTGCCAAGTTGTAAGGAGTCCAATAGCTCGGGAACAAAAATTCTCAATATTTCGTAGTGTGAATCACACGCACGATACTATGTTGGGATTTTATTCTCATACTGACATATTGCTGAGCTGTTGCTTCTGTTTATAGACATTTCTTGAAAGAAAGGACTCTCTTTTGAAAAAAAAAAAAAATACAAAAAATTGAGTACCTACAGGAACAGCTTAGGACAGAAATTCAGACAAATTTACAGAAAGTCTCAGAAATTCGAAATTAAGCAATGGACGTATCTAGTTCTCTAGTTCTATTGTTTGGAGCTAGTTAAGAGGTTTTCAGTTATGGAAGAGTAGATTTTGACAGTTCATGGGGATCACATTGTTGAATGAGTTGTTCATTTTCCTAATTTTTAGATTTTAAAAACTAAAGAAAAACAACCATGGAAAAGTAACATCATCGAGCGAGCAAGATGTGCAAATTATAAAACTTTATCATCTGGGACATAATATGCCCCATACATAAGAAGGGAGATGTCACAACTTGCAGCAATTATAAAGGTATCACGTTGTTGAATACCGCCTATAAGATACTCTCCTCTATCCTACAAGACCGGATAACCCCATACGCTAAAACCGTCATCGGACAATATCAGTGAGGTTTCATTGCAGGCAAATCAACAACTGATCAGATCTTTACCCTTAGGCAGGCGATAGAAAAATGTCTAGAATTTAACATCCCAACATATCATCTGTTTATAGACTTTAAGGCCGCCTATAATAGCATAGCCAGGGTAGAACTTTACAAAGCCATGAGAGAATTCGGCATCCCAAATAAATTGACACGACTATGTAGGTTGACCATGACCAACTTAACAAGCCAAGTACAAATAGCCGGATTGCTATCCAGACCAATCAACATCTTTAATGGACTCCGACAAGGTGACGGTTTGGCACGCCAACAAGAGGGACCATCGTCAACAGGTCCAGCCAGTTACTGGCTTACGCAGACGACATCGACATCATCGAAAGAACCGAACAATCTGTACACAATTCCTTCATCCAGATCGAGCAGGCGGCACAAAATCTGGGACAGGACCATGGTCCTGCCAGTACTCACATATGGATCCGAGACCTGGGTACTTAGCAAAAGGCACCCCGACCTCTTAGCTGCGTTCGAGAGAAAAGTCTTAAGGAGAATTGTTGGCGACATGAATTGTACGCAATCTACCTTGAAGCAGATATCGTGACAAAAATTGAGCTCGGTAGACTCCGGTGGGCAGGGCACGAAGCTCGCATGAGCGAAGAGGAACCTGCTCGGAAAGTTCTTTGTGGTACATTCTATGGAAGACGACAGCGTGGAAGATCATGCCTGCGCTGCATGCAACTATATGGCGTCAGCTCGAGACAGGGATAGGTGGAGAGACTTGTTGAAAGATACCAGGACCGGAACCCGGTTGTCGAGCCGATGATGAGGATCATCATCTGGAGCAGTTAGAAGCGGATTCCGCTTTTAGTAAAACAAAAATCATCTTGAAATACAAGGCCCATTTTAAGATGAACGGGGACTTCAAGCAAAGTAAAACCGCAGCGGAAATTAAATTAAGAGACGACTTTAATTTCATAATTTAGAATTGACATAAATATTAAGTTCATAACATGTATGGTAAACTCTTTAAATAATGCTCCATTTCGATCAAGAAGATTCTTAAATCTCTTTTCTTCACTTTAAATTCTACTGCGATAGTCGGTAGACGAGAACTTGTGCGCTTTGTAGAACCTGGCCTTGAGTTATAGCGTTTGTGTCAAGATATCAGGGCCGTTTCCTTGCGCTGCAGCTGCTTTAAACAGAATATTACAAAGTGAATCGCGACTTTTTATAATTAGTTGCCTAATTATATTGCTGGTCTACTAAAGAAGATAATAAGCCTTCAATGTCGCTAACTATTATAAATTGAAATTCTTCCATATTCGCATCTTAAAACATGTATTTTCGAAACAATTATGTCGAAAGAGGCGATTTTAGGTTCAATCAATATAAAATAATTTAGAGACACAATCTTCCATAGAGGACCGGTACTTAGTGACTTACAACTCTCAACCATTTCTATGTGCGTGTTGTCGGGATAAATGTTATGTAATTACAATTTTTTGATCAGTTCGAATGTCAACGGTCAATACAATCAATGAATTGATAAATCGGTATTACAAATCAAAATTCATTATTTTTTTTATCAATTGTGAACAAGAAGCAAAACCCATTGTGAATAGATTGTACTCGGTTTGAGTTTTTCTAAATAATTTTTGGTGGCATTGTTTATATCTATTCTGATTTAATTTATAAATTGTTAAATTTCAGTGCTGAAGATGTGAGACTACCACACGTAAGACTGACTCATCGAGCAACACAAAATACCGACACGAAGAAATGTATCTTGTTCAGAAAAAAAAAAAAACGATAACCACCGTTTGGTGCTCTTGGAAAATCAATGAATCTCTATACTTAACGGTAGGACCTAAATTAGGCTGATGAGCATTCCTAGGAAAACGGGTATCACGGGTGAACTGATTTAGCGTAGGAATGCAACTGGCTACTTCGAGTGAGCATTGCTTGTCAAAGAAGCGGTAAAACCAGGAAATACATGGAACATTCCGACGGAGTTTAAGAATTACGAGTAGATTGAAAAAGATGAATTACGTTTGTTCCTCCAATTCCAAAGGATTTAAATAATCCCGTTCCTCTCTTCGTATAATGACTTGCTGAAATCTATTTTCTTTTTCCATATGTCATTTTGTTCAACAAAAAAGTTCGATAGAAGACATTGCATTTTAATTATTAATATTAATTAATTAATAGCCCGCAATTTAAAACAGCCTATTATTAAGGTTTTAGTATCTATGATATTACTTAGCAATTTGCTAACTTTAAAGTAGTTTACTAACTCATTCTTATTTTTAAAGATTTTCTAACTAGTATCGTACTAAGGCAATTTTCTTAATAAATTGCTTCTGAACACACCTAAAACAATGACAGTTCGTGCAAAGAACGAAGTAAACAGACCTTTTGTGGTGTTAAAATAAAATATGTTTTCGATGATTTTAACTATAATAAAAGGGTAGAGAAAGTGTGATGCTATATTCGATTAAAATTTAAAATTTGCAAAATCATTCCTTTAAACTAGTTTCATACTAAAACAGCTTTAACATCGTTACTAATTCAACTAAAATTTTGCGCCAATATTATTTTATTCACAGCGAATTGAAAATTGAGTGAAAATGTGATAAATATAAATATATAACGATAGGACGAAGATTGTTAATTGAAAAAATTTAAATTGTTACCGATTCATCAATTTATTGACAAAACGAAAAATATCGATTGATAATTGACTGCATTAATTGGGGTAGATGTGTCACTTTTTCGTAAGAGGAAGTACCTCTGAAAAATATGTTTTGGGTTTTTTAGGTCGCATGGGCTGGGAATCGAACTCAGACATCTGATATAATAATCCAACGAAGTACCCATTTTTTAAAATACATATGACGTATATCAATAGTCGGAAAATAGTTCCATCTATCGGACTTGTAGTAAGGTCTATCAAATATGGTTACTTGACTAATTGGGTAAAACATTTTTTTTTTATTATTTTGTCAGGGTGTCATGCAGAGGCATAGGTTAGTTAAAGTTATAAGTGGAAAAGACTGCATGAAGTCACTAGGATCTCGAAGGATATATTGCTCCCCAGGAAGTAGGAAAGGCTGGTAGGTTAAAGTGGATGAAATGAGTGGAAGTTTAGTTTTGCGATGTTCCATGGTGACATGATAAAGAAATAAGTAGTCCTCTTTGTCGAAATGTTATTTTCAGGTAGAGTAGTACATTCACTAAGGGCAATGAGATGGGGTCTCTTCTTCCTAACGTCATCATTTTTGGCACTTGTGGTTTTTCATTGACTTGTGACCTGTTAAAATTTTTAATCAAGAGTGACAGTTGAGGCCTGCCTCACTTTCATAATTAAATTAAAAAAATTTGCTGGTGCAACAGCTCGAAGTGAACCAGGACCTAGTGACTTACAACTCTCAACCATTCCTGTGTGCGTGTTAACAGGAACGGAGGGGACGTACAATTTTCTGCCAATTCTGAACGGCTAACGAGCAGCACTTTCCATGACAAGAGATGTACTCTTAGAGGATTTGTCAATTTTTCGCAAGAGGCAGTACACCCCTGAAAAAACTTTTTTACAGCGGCTGAGAATCGAACTTGAGACCTTCCGCATGACAGTCCAACGCACTAACCATTATACCAAATGGTACTGCATACTTTTTAATTAAATAGTCTCCTTTAAAAAAAAAGCTCGATACGCAATAAAGTTAAAGACAGTTTAACATTTTGATCTTAATCTTGAGGAGTTGATAGTACAGGGTCATCCATTTTGTAGTTCCGAAAGTAAATTAAAATAAAACCCAATAATTTTATAAGAAAGCCGATACGGGTTATATGAGATGTGGTTGATTTTTCTTGAAAGAAGATGTCTTCCACATCGTCAGACTAAATTGTAAATCATACAGTGTTTTTTTTACGTTACGTTTACGTGTGATATTCATTTCCCCATGCAAAAAGTGCCTTTTACAGAATCACAATTCTTAAAGTAAGTTTTCACAATTTTTACTCATTAATCGATTGTAAAACGAATCTTATTGTAAAATGGCAGATATTAAACAAAAAATTTACATTTACATTTTACAATTTGGTTTGACGGAAGTTATAGAAAGAGAGATGTCAATGGAAAATTGTAATTCGGTTTGACGTATGTGATTAATACAGGGATGTAAACGGAAAGTTTTAATTGTATTATTTTCAAATTCTATAATTTTTCATCAACTTTTGTTATTTAAAACAAGAAAATAAAATTGTGGTAAGCTCTTAGGTTTTACCAAAAGAATAAAGACAAATTAGGTAGGTTAAGTTCGGAAAACACTTCAATACCGATTTCAAATTTCAATAAGTCTGGCATATAAATCGGACTGAATTTGATCAATGGCATTGATTATGCTGGCTTTCAAAGTTGAATTGCTTGTGGTTTATTGTCATAGACCTGCGACTTAAGAATCCTCAACAAGAAAGAGTCTTACGGAGTCAAATCGCACGATCTCGGTGACCAACTCACATCGCCTCCGGGTGAAATAGCCATGTTTAAAAATCGCTCGTGTAAAATGTCCATTATTATTTCACGGGCTGTGTGGCACGTAGCACCGACCTGTTGAAAAAACATATCGTCGCTGCCCACATCATCCAGTTCGGGCTCAAATAAATAGGTAATCATCGAACGATAGCGCACACCACCGTTGAAGATGGTGACCTGGCCATGATGATGCTGTCAGTCCAAAATTCGCACCAAACAGCGATTTTTTTCTGGATGCATTGCAATTTGGTAGATCTCATTTGGATTGTGATCTTCCCATATTCGACAATTCTACTTTTTGACGAATTTTTCAGAAATAAGTCTAGTCGCTGAATATGATTTTTCGATCGAAATTGGGATTAACTTTTGAATGCTCGATAGTTCAGTTAGCGAACACACATCATCGTCTTAGGTAGTTCACAAAGTCAAGGCGCGAAATTCGCCAAACTTGTGATCTCACGGATACCAGCAATATTTTCGGCAGATCTCGCGCTTAGCTTACGTATGGATGTTAGCGGATTGTTCACTGAACCGGTCAGCTCAAATTTATCGACCATTTATCATTAATCATTTTCATAAGTTGTTGAACGCAGCGCTGCACAAGCTGAAGTCACTTTTTAGCTTAAGCTTGGCTTTAATTCACAAGCTAGTGGGTGACTTATGAATTAAGAAAAATGTAATTTAGCAGCTATTTACTGATTTAAAATTTAAGTCATGAGCAAGTAAGTGACTTAAGAATTTAAAAAAAATTAATTCAAAAGTTACCTAGTGACTTATGAATTAAAAAAAAATTTAATTCATAAGCTAATGGATGAATTCTGATTAAAAAATTATTAATTGGAAAACTTTTAAGCTAGCATGATAATTTTATGACACACAAAGTCTACTTTCGTTAATAATTAAATAATTATGTAGTCAAAACATGCTTAAACATTTCCAATTTACCAACTAGCTCATGAATTAATTTTTTTTCTAATTCATAAGTCACTTAGTAGCGTGTGAATTAATTTGTTTTTAATTCATAAGTCACTAACTTGCTCATGAATTAATTTTTTTTTTCTAATTCATTAGTCACTTATAGGTAGTGAATTCATTTTTTTTTTAATTCATAAGTCACTTAGTAGCTTATGAATTAATTTTTTTTTTTTTAATCATAGGTCACTAACTAACTTATGAATTAGATTTTTTTTAAATCACAAATCATCTGCAGACTTATGACTTATGGTTTTTTTAATTCAAAAATTCGCAACCCTGGTTGAACGTTATAACTCCACATTTAAGTTCAACAGAATGACCGCAAATACCTTGCAAAGTTTGAAAACCCGTGTTTGGAAACCCTTTACATTGTATGAAACTGTTAAATTTCTTCTCTATGGGTGGATTTGAGGAGGATGTGGGAGAAAATGTCCTACGTATTTGCTCGATGATATAATTTTATTTTATTTTGAGTTTAGGCACTATTTCTTATTTCTAACTTCGAAATAATAATTTGGCATTTGAAAGCAATGGCATACAGCTCTTTTAGCTAAAAAGCTGAATAACTGCGACAAAACGGCGCCGATTAAAAATATATAATTTCAATTTTCATAAAAACAAATACAAATACTTAGATACTCTACTTACGCTTGAAAGAATCGTCCTTTGAAGATCCAAAATCCACAGGTGAGGTCGTCTGTTAATGGCATGTCCTTGAGTAGCTTGTCAATGTCAATACTCATTTTGACCTCATTTTCGTTGCCATTTTTCTCTTCCTTGACGGACTTATCATCTTCGCCTTGTTTGATTCCATTATTGAGCAGTCTGGCTTCTAAATCCACATCCTCATTCCGATTATCCTTTGGATGTCCGTCCTTCGTCTCAGACATTTTACAATATCGATTTTATTTCCTAAATTCACTATAACACAACACAATATCACAATAATTCTTCTATTTTGTTTAGCTTTGTTTGAATGGCAGGACAACAGTTGTCGCCACGGGCTTCTAAACTAATCCTCTAATTGTAAGAATTAAGAAGGTTACTTTCTCTGCTATGTATGTCCGATCAAAATGCATAGTCTTGAGGTGCAGAGAAGTCTATTTAGTTCCCCGACGAGGGAGTTATCACAGCAAGTTTATCGCGATATTATAAGTCGATCCAGTGATCTATTTCAGTTTTATACCGAAGCCAGATTTCCAGCCATGCATTCCCCTCTTCGACTCTTCGAGTTTTATTTGTCCAGAATAAAAACAATTACAGCTGGCTATAAAGTGTGATTCTATCTATCACTTGTTGGGCCTGGGTGTAATGTGTGATTATTATTGCTGCTTAGGTAGACGGAGAAAAGCTAGAAGAATAATAATCTTAAATAAGGCGACGCTTGTCTATATATGTATGTATATTATGTTGGTAAATATTTCTAATTATTAGGGATTAAGATCTGCGATGGTTTATGTCTGCAAAAAAAGAAAATAGAAGAAGATAGTTTTAGAATGATTTATATTTTAATTCAGCAAGAACGTGATAAGGCAGTTAGTTCTTGAGTTCTTGTTTTATGAAGGAGAGCGTTTCGTCTATAGAATTCGTAAGCTTTTTATTGGGCAGATTTTAATCAATGAGGCAATGACGGTGGCGGAATTTAATAAAGTTTAATAAACTTAAAATAATATAAGAATTCTATTTAAATATTGCGTAATATTTTGAAGTATTTCAAATTCAAAAAAGCGATGGCACCGCTGAGCTAGTTCCTTGGCCTAGTTTTTCAGTAGCTGTGTATACATGAGTTTATTATGAACTATACTATATGAATGCAAATGAAGTATTATTAACAATTATTTTAGCATTCATCTTCATCTTCATGTGTCTGTTAGCCTCAATTTTCCAGTTTAAGTGGTTTAAGTTTTCCAGATCTGAATGATCTGTTAGTTAAATCAGAGCTAGGTAAGCCCGAAAATAAACTAAACCTGACTTAACTCAGAGAGGGTATTTTTGGGCAGGATAAACTATTACTATTTTGCTATAGCTGCCACTTGTCTTTGAAAGACGCAGTTTGAAACAACAGGGTGGGTGATACCAGCTCTCTACTGGTAAAAGTGGGTTTTTGAAAAACGAAAGTTCTCAAAAATTAGTTAAAATCTATGTTCAGCATTATGGAAATTACCCTTTTAACTATAGACAAAACCCAGATGGTGCTACTATTCAAATCATCCCATACATAGGGTGTTTTTTTTTTCATTTTCAGGAATGGAGGGGACCTACAATTTTTTGCCGATTCCGAACGCCTAATTAGTAACACTTTTCAAGACAAGAGATACTCTTAGAAAATTTTTCAATACCTCGCAAGAGGCAGTACACCCCTGAAAAACTTATTGCAGCTGCCGGGAATCAAACGCAAGACCGCCTTATACATGACAGTCCAACGAACTTACCATTATGCCAAGTGGAACTACGGCTGAGCCATCTAGTGATTTCTTGTTAAATTATAGGTTACTTTGACACTGACAGCTCTTTCGCGCTTGAAAATCTTGACAGAATATCATATGCGTGGAATGAAGTTAGTCGCTTTACGATTGAACAACGGAAATATTGAAAACTTATTTTCAAAGTAAGTGGTGTGTAGAATAAAGAGTGAGTTTTTTTAAAAGAAGTTTTGGCCAAAATGAAGAACCCACTGCGCATGCTGTACGTAAGTTTGTGCAAAAAGTTCGTGAGACTGGTATGCTATAGTGGACAAAACTCATAGCCCGTCGTCGTACTGTGCTCACTAACGAGAATTTGGCTGCTGTAGTCGGTAGAGTGAGACTCAATTCACGAACATCAAATCGCTATCGATCACAATAGCTCAACATTTCACGCACTAGCCTCAGGAGAATTCTGCACAAGGATCTAGGATTATGCGCATTTGCTTTTATTTGCAATAATACATGGATTTTATTTGGCCCACCCTTTATTTATAATATATTTTCTAATTTTATTAATATTTGTCTTTTAAGGTACTAGTACGGTCTAGAATGCCAAAAAACGTACGATTTTTGTAAATTTTTTTCTCGGAAACCTTATTAGGCAAACAATTTTTTTTTTTTAATAAAGAATACATGCGTCAAGAGTACAAAAAGAACTTTTTTTTAATTTTCGAATTTTGGCCGAATTATAGAGGGCGCAAACGTCGACTCATCAAAAAATACATGGTCCCATTGCGGACAGTTAATCTCCGGATCTACTGAACCGATTTTCAAAACACTTGTTGCAACTTGATTGTTTATATGTTTTCTAAGACAATTTACCACAATTTAACCAAAAACTTATGAACAAAAAAAATGGCGACCCAAAAATGGCCAACAAAATTGACAAAAAAAAATGTTTTTTTCAAAGCTTGACATTTTTACTTGCGATATAGGTACTATAGGGCAAGTTCTGCATTTGCAAAAAAAATCGAACTCGAGATTTTGATCAAAGTTGACATTACGATGATAGCGAAGACCAAAAAAGTGGGTCTGACAATTCCGTCTGTCTGTCTGTATGTCTGTATGTCTGTACCTCGAACTATAGCCTAAACTACCGGACGTATTTTCTTCAAACTCGGTAGTTAAGGGTCTTCGGTGATTCCCTAGAGGAGAAATTGAATTTTTTTTTTTAGCTCCAAAACTAACGGTACCCCCCATACACCCGTAATGCAAAATCTTATTTATCTCGAAAACGGCTCTAACGATTTTGATAAAAAAAATTAAGTGTGATATTATGCACATGGACTATACTTTGGTGAAAAACAAATTTGGGGGGAAATGTTATTAGGGGTACCTGTCATAGAAGGGTTTTCTTGATTTTCGAATTTCTCACCAACCGCTCTAACGATTTTAACCAAAATTTTTATGCAGGAGCTGCTTTGCATTTCAAAAAATATAAACTAATAATTTTTTCGAAGAAATAGTTTTTTGATTTTTAAAAAAATAATACAATTTTTTTTTTGAAATTTCAATATCTTGAAAACCGATACAAGATTAAATTTTTAAATTACGTTTTAAAATGTATTTTATTAAATACTAACAGTTTGCATATCAGTTTTTTTTTATAAAAATTTTAAGGAAAATTTAGTACCTACACAAAAAATATGTTTCAGTGCGTCTGTATGTCTGTACCTCTCACTACAGCCTAAACCCTTGGACCTATTTCTTTCAATCTCGGTAGTTAAGGGTCTTCGGTGATTCCCTAGAGGAGAAATTGATTTTTTTTTTTAGCTCCAAAACTATATGATAAAAAAAATTAAGTGTGATATTATGGACATGGACTACATTTTGATCAAAAAAAAATTTGGGGCAAAATGTTATTAGGGGTACCTGCCATAGACCCGTTTTTTTGATTTTCGACTTTCTCATTAACGGCTCTAAGGATTTTAACCCAAAATTTTTAACAGGAGTCCCCTTAAGTTTGAAATAATATTGTATATAAAAATATTCGAAAAAATATTTATTGGGTTTAAAAAAAAAAAAAAAAAAATTAAATCAATATCTTCAAAACCTATGAACGATTATTTTTTGAAATTATTTCCTAAAACCAATATAATTAAATACTTAAAATTCGCATCCCACATTTTTTTCTTGAAAAATTTTAGAGAAATTTCTTATATAAAAAATTTATTTAATAATAAAACGATTTTTTAAGGTTTATTTGCATAAATTCATACTTTTCCGGAAACCAGACGGCAATTTTATGCATTTGAACATTATTATCTCATTAAATCCATGTTTTATATTTATAAAATGTATCTTAAATTCCAAAGTACTTTTACATAAGAGCAAGTTCGTGCGATCCAGTCGTGCATTTTATTCTATAATTCGGCCAAAATTCGAAAATTAAAAAAATTTTTTTGTATTCTTGACGCATGTATTCATTATTTAGAAAAAAATATGTTATTATCTAACAAGGTTTCCGAGAAAAAAAATTCCCAAAAATCGTGCGTTTTTTTGGCATTCTAGACCGTACTAGTACCTTAACGGGGTTTTCAATAAGGGCGGATAGATGTTGAAATGGAATAAAATAAAATTCTTTTTAGTTGAAAGGCCGGTGTATACCGGATTTTTACGGTGGCACTGATCCCAGTGGTCCAGTTTAAAAAGATTCTTTCGCAGAGATCTGGCTGAATTTGAGCGACGACGCACAGTGGGGCAAGATAGGTCGATTTGTGATATTAATTATTTTCACTAGGAATTGAGTGTTGTTTTGAAATAATGAAAGCGAAGTGTGATCTTTAATGCGCTATAGCTTCTTGAAAAGCTAATACTAGATTCTTTAATTTGCTTTTTCATTCAAGTTGTTAAAGTGTATAGTTTTTGAATTTGAACTTTTCTATTTTGAAGTTGATTTTTTTCAAAATTTTGCTTTTATAAGTGATGTGTTTTTACTAAATATTCAATTTTCTTACTAATTTTTAGCAAGATTTAAAAACAAAGTGCAAAAATCTTTATAAGTTTTTAAGTTATTCGAGAAAAAACTTTTTATCAAAAAAATCGCTATTCTTTAACCGGAAGCATATAAGCATGCTATGGAGACATTCAAATAAGCCACCCATGCTAGGCAGGCAATCCAAATGATCAATAGTCCTCGTTTATTGGTTGCTGCATCATTTTATCGATATCGTTAAAATCTTTGGAAGTTAGATGGCAAAGCTAGCACCTCATCGACGATTTGGTATCAGTCAAACTGTTGCATAATTTTTCGTCAACTGATGCTTCACGGTGTAGTTAATGTTTTGAAGTTTATTTTTCGAACTTTAAATGTTTTGAATTTCGGATTCCGTTAAATTTTTTTCTTTTCGAACAAGTTCATATACATATGTCCAACAGCAACAGGATACATTTTAAATGAAATATTTTCACGAAGCCATTTTGCTTCGGTTAATAATAACGATTTTTAGTTCGGTTTGACCGTTCCCATTTACTTTTAAAGTGGTAGCTAAAGTCTTTTAGCTTCAGTTTTAAGTGGCTAGAATTTTCAGAACATAAAGGTTTGTTTTTAAGAAAGCTTTAAATGGCGATAAATTTGTCTTCGATTTTTTTTCATGCTGCTAAAATATATGTATGTAAATCAAACAGTTTTCCTCTAGAACATTGAAATATTTGGTTTTGACAACCTATAAATTGCCATATTTTAATAAACACAATGTAAAAATATAGAGTAACACTTTTCCTTTTATTTTGCAGCCACCAATAAAAAAAAAACTGTTACTGATAAGTAATTAAATACCCATATAATATAGTAGTTTTAATCATTTTTAACTTAAAAAAAATCATAAAAAATATTTTCGGTACTCACAGACCTGGTTGAAAAATGCCGAAACCTAAGATATTGGTCTAAGTTTCATGTGAGACCTTAGAAAAAAAGCTAATTTTTGTACCCTTACCATTATTTACTAAAACAAGTTTTTTCAATTTTTTCTTCTTAAAATAAAAACTACACACCTTCATCAAATTCAGAAATATCACTTGATATTTCTATCACTACTCTTTATATAAAAAAAAAAAAAAAATTAAACAAAAAGAAATGTGTGTGTACTGACGTACGCGCGCTTGAAGTAAAACTTCTTTTCCCAAAAGCAAAGACTCTGTACGATTCATGTGCTTTTCGGAAAAAATCTAGTTTTAGTATAGTCTTGTAAATTGCAAGATGTCAAAACCACTTCCAAATACAGTTTTTTTAAAAAGATATTTCTTCGAATTGAAAATGATAGGAGGTTTAAATAGGAACTCAAAACTGATTCAATTATACAAATGATGCAATTAGTTTTGAAATGACCACTTTGGTCTATCTGCCAATTTCTTGAATTTATTAAGAAAATCATGTATAACTTGGTTGTTACTAAAGTTGACGCACAGATGCCGCTTTTTTGACGAACAGATGGCTCTCTTTACGACGCAGAGATGGCGCTTTTTTAACGCACATGATTACTAAGCTGGGTGCACATCATTAAATCGTGAAAGGAGACTAATACAATACTAGCCGTTTCTTAGTTCATTTTTATCATCGCTTAAATTTGTCAGATATGATTGAAATGCATCCTTGAAAATTTTCATTACAATTTTTAAGGCGAATAAATAAACTGCAATGGCTTTAATTGATAGCAAAATGAAGCTAATGAATAGTAGAATTTTTTTACTCTATAAAATACAAAATTCTGATTTGAACTTTCCTTTAAATCCACTTTTATTATTTCGCTGATAGAAACCAATTTCAATGAACAGCTGATTTTCGTTTCTTTAATATGGAACACAATCGTTCCACTGAATGTGTTCGATTCTCTTTCTGTTCTCAAATGTCAGTTTTCCTTTCAATGATCAACTCTAATCTTAAATGCATAGAATTGGTTGTAATCAGCCATTGAAAGGATCTTTTACTGAAACCAATCTTTCAATGATTGCTATAACTGGTTTGTCAAAAAAATTAAGTCAGCATTCCACTGATTTGTGTCAATGATGCATTTCAATGAAAGCTATAACTGCGGCTTAAAGCGCGGAACAGATTGAACCAGCAACAGCACCGTCAACAGCAACAGAGGCCGCCATTAATTTAGAGCCAATGTATTTCAATTGTTCAACACAAATAAGAACAGCAACAGCAACGCCAACAGCGTCGTTAGGCCAAAGTCCTAAATTTTCTGTTGCTGGTGCAGTGTTTGTCAACTTTTCCACTGCAATATTCAGTGGCAGTTTGCTGTTGACGATGCTGGTGCTGTTGCTGGTTTAATCTGTTTCGCGCATAATTATTTCCGATTCGTAATGTGAAGAGAACACGAAACGAGAGCGAGACACGATTCTCTGTCACTTTTTCGTTGTTATAAAATCATTCCTCAATTCCTTAGGCCTGAAGCGTAAATTCAATTTTTATTTTCGCAACTGTTTGGTTGATAAAATGAACTATAATAAATATATAGTAAAATAAAACATAAGCCCATATGTTTCATCTCAGCAACCAACAGATGTGAAACTAAAAATTGAATGTGCGCGACTGTTCTTACTTCATTAATTAATTTAATTTAAAGTGACGACAATGCTTAATTACGTATATCCTCGTCTGCTTTCATAGTTTGAAACTGATTTACAATAACGACGATTTTAAAATTATAGGCAATGCTAATTTAATTTTGACACAGAATTTAAAATTCTTCGCATATGGCAATGCTAGTTTATATTTGACAACA
The DNA here is from genome assembly GCA_911387755.1 of Chrysotoxum bicinctum. Taxonomy (NCBI): domain Eukaryota; kingdom Metazoa; phylum Arthropoda; class Insecta; order Diptera; family Syrphidae; genus Chrysotoxum; species Chrysotoxum bicinctum. The sequence goes on from OU426987.1 coordinate 226,833,135, forward strand.
GAAAGCACTAAAGCAGATAGTTTATTTACAAGTTTGTTTTTTTATATTTCGCTTTAAGTATTTTGTAAATAATAGTGCTTATTTTTCAATTTAAATAGTATATATATATCGTCGGTGACGCGTGCAAACTGTGTAACTCCATCGAACCAAATTTTACAGGAGAGCAAAAAAACTTCTTATTTTCAAATTTAGTGGTGATATTTTCATGAAATTTTAACTACTAATTTTTGATAATGTTCAATATTTATCAATATTACTCAAAAGTAAAATAATGCGCTATTAAATATTTTTTTTGGATATACACACTTTGCCTTGAAAAATGTGTCGCTCGCTCGGGACTTACACAGTTTTCTTATTTAGTTTTCCTATGCAGTAAAATCTTTCTGGTACAAATAAAATTATTAAACAAAACTAGTAACACTTATACTTTGAAAATTTAAACATTTTATTGAAACAAAAGATAACTGGAATAAATACTTAAAATTTATTTTGAACACGAAAATACAAGAAATTTAATTGGTACAAATAATAAAATAAAACTAGTATTAAAACTTCAACAAAATATAACGAAAAAAAAACTTTATATTCTATTATATGAAACAAACTTACAAGAAATAAATAAAGCGATTTACTTTGTGGCAAATGGAATCGCATCATAGAAAGCATTATAGTCTGACTCTAAGCTTTTCTTTAAAGCTTGCAACTGGTCGTATTTTTCTTTTTTTTTTTGTGATTTTTCTCCTTTCCAGATAGGTAATGTTGATGTATCAAATGGGATCTGTTTCATCAGAGTTGTGCTATTTAGTTCATTTGATTGATTGATCAATTTAGTTCAATTCACCCTACTGAACTGAATTCGTTCATTTTGGTTCGAAATTCTTCGTTTACCAGGAAAATTTATAAGAAACAATTTCTTTGAACCGATAGTCAGTTGTATATTGTCGCTATCTTGAATTAAAATTGAGTTGCTTTTCTCCAATATTACTCTTAATTGTAAACCATTTTTGAAATAAATGGAAACAATTTCATATATAAAATCCAAATTAATAATAATTTCTAACATCCCTTAAACCTTGATTTTTAAAACTATCCCTTACCCCCAGTTTCACAGTGGGAGTTTAAACCCCATTTTTGGTTTAAATTTCAGTTCAACAACAGTTTCGTTTAATCCTTAAACAGAGTTCATTCTGTAGTTTAAGTTAAACGATACTATTCTGCCGTTTAAACCTCAGATCAACAATCCCTTCGAACATTTGAAAATAAAATTTATTTTCGTATTTTAATTTGTTTTCCTGTCACAGGTCACAACTAAAACAAAGCAAACTTTCGTTGATTGTTTTTACTTTGATTCAGATAGAAAGAGAAAACAATTTACAAACTACATTCAATCAACTGAAGTTCAGATTAGACTGTGAAACCGGACGAGTTGAACTTCAAATTTAAACTCCAGTTCAGGTTCAGCAGAACTTGAGTTTAAACTCTTACTGTGAAACTGGCGGTTAAATTAATAAAAATCAAAAGTGACCTGAAAGATTCTACATATTTTCAAAAAATGTGCTATGTCAAAAAAACGGATATATCAAAACTTCATTAAACATGGTAAAATATTTGTATCTTTCCAGATATATCAAATTCCTTAAATTCCAAGATCATTTTGATTTATTTGACTTTTCTAACAATTTGGACAATTTTCTAAAATTTCTTATGTTTAGAAAATCTATCGAAAGATACAAATACAACAATACAAATTAGTTTTCTATACCTATGCCTGTTTAGTTCGTTGAACTTGTTTGTTCAAGAACTACATAACTCTGGAGTTGACACCCGCCGCCGTACATTTAATGTAGTCCATGCATAATGAGCTTCAATTTGAATACTGAATGAATGGCTATCACAAGAAACGTATATCTCCTTTTTTCTATTACAGTGGACAAGTGGAAATAGCGTAACTCCTTTACGACTTTTTAGGAGATTTGTGGAGATACACTTTTTTCCTCACTAAACTGATAGGTCAAGGAGTTACACTTTTTTCTAAATTGCCATTTTAATGGTTATTTTAAACAAAATACGGAATTCCCGGTTTGAGGGATTGTAGTATTCGGTTAAATCTAACAGATTGCATCAAAATCTCATTTTCGAAAAATTTGGAGTTACACACTTTGCACGCGTCACCGACGATATAAGTATTCAGTATTACTTAGGGTAAAGTGTTTTATGTTTTAAATAAATAAAACTACATATAAAAAATATTGATTTGTTTGTGTTTTTTGTACAAAAGAAAGTGATTTTCGATCGAGAAATTGTTCGGACACATAATTCATTGAAAAAAGCTCTTATTATCTAATTTTTCAATGAAATTATTTGTTTAATTGTTGTCTAGGTTAGTTGTTGTGGTTGTGCCATTAAAAGAACATTCTATTTCGGCAATAAAAGGTGATTTTAAAGTGTTTTAAATAACCTCTAACAAAGTTCGAACAATAATTGTAAGAACCATGTCGCTTTAGCGTGTCGTTTTGACATGTCACTGACAGCTCCATAGAAAATTTTTTACCCCCAACGCCACTGTGGTCCAAAATGACTTTTTTCGTTGCAAAAATCATAACTTTTGAACACGTGAAGCTATCGCAACAATTTTTTTCCCCCTTAAAGGTAATTTCCAAGGCTATACAAATTGTGAATTTTAAGAAAATTACTTTACAGGGTGTTTCAGAATAATTGGTTGATGTAAGATTTTCTTATAAAAAGGAGTTAACAGAATAAAGTCTGAAAGTAAACCTTTTAAAAACAGTCCTTAGTTTTTAAAACTTTGTAAAATAAAAGTTTTTGAATATTCAAGTGAATTAATAACAACAGTGGATGCTTAAAGTTAACGCACCAATTTCAGAATTATTTTTTAAGGAGTATTATAAAACAGTATTTTTTCATGTTGTGGGGCATCAGTTTATTCTATATACTGTTTGACTTATATATTTTATATGCAACAGTGTAGGAAAAAAGTAAACGGACGAAAAAAAATTTAAAAAAATCAAATAGAATATAAAATTTATATTAACAAAATAAAATAGAATACTTTATAAATATTTGTTTACAATTAACTACTATAGATCTAATTTTCAGAAAAAAATTCATCGCCATCGTTATCATTTTCAACAATTAATAGACCTATTATTAGTTCTGGGCAGTAACTCTTTTTCAGCTCTTTTTTTGATCCAACGTGTCTTAAAGATTAAACAAGTGGATCTGATGATATACATAGCTAGCATATTAAATAAATCTTCATTTTGTCGTTTCCGTGAGACTTTGCATGTATTTGAGTATCGATATCGCTTGTAGTCCTTATTCCTTGATTCCTGTGCTTCTTCTGAAGCTCCCCGATTGGCAAAATTTGGTGTCTTATAAGTTCCCCTCCATGGTCCAAAATTTTGTGCAGAGTTGGTGTCAGGAGTTTGTAGCTGTCTTTGGCTTTTAAAAGATCCGAAGTGGTTTAATTTATCTACATTAATAGATTCTTTAGATGACAGCGCATTTAAAATAACTTGCAGTTTCTTTATAAGATCCTTGTCTACTCGGGTTATAGCTGACGTAACTTCTGGATTTTCGAAAAATGTTCGTGAAGTGTTTCCAGCATTTGTGTTACCGAATCCTTGTTTTGGCGTATCAATGATTAACCCGAGTTGTTCCCTAAATTCCTTTTGAATATCCGCTTTTCTTCTTCTTTCGGCTTCCTTCTTGTCGGTTGTCTCATCTTCTTGGTATAGTCCATAAGCTAGTTTAAGAACGAACTCCATACATCTTATTCTAGCGTGTAATGGTGAAATTCCAAATTCGTAGTTCCTCTCATCTGCTTCGGCTGAATCGTCATATTTTAGAAAATTTTTTTGTGTCCTTTTGCAAATTGGACATGACAATGTTGATTTTGTATTTGTTAGTTCATTTAACACTTTCCCGTCTATCATGGTTAGAAAAAACTCATGTCGAACCACCACATTTTTTTCTTCAGCAACAGTCACTACAGTTGGCCTCAAATTTTCTATTTGGTTCCTTATATTTCTGACAGTTGTCTGAATAATATCACTTGACTCCTTTGCATATTTAAAAAAAAATCGGTCTGCAAAAGTGAACTGATGACGGCCTTGGATTTTTCCAATATTCGCTTGATTCACCTTTTATACGAAGTGGAACTAGTGATGCCATGAACATGTTCGCATCAGATATTACCTGGCCATCTTCTGAAACTATTGTTTGCTTATATGCACTTTGTTCGGCAGATCCATCGCATCCCCATTTGCTCATCAAAGTAAGATTTGTTGGAAGTAAAAGAAGATCCTGATTGACTAGGCTACCACCAAATCTTGGAGATTCACTTCAACAGAAGTTTCTGTTACTATCAAATTTGATGGAGTTGCTTGTATTTTAGCTTCCATTAATAAATTGTAGCTTGGAAACACATCAACGTTATGGCTTCTTAATGATTTTCTCATCAAATTATATTTTTCTTTAGAAAGCCCCATATCCAAGAACAAGGCTAGCGCAGTGGGACCATTGTATTTTATTGGATCCCTTTGAGGTGTGGGAATAGGTACTCTCCTTTATCCGTTGCACTCGCAATGGGCTTGCATTAAAAACAGCTTTTGTGATATCCGCTTTTATCTTTTCGTGTTCCTTTTTATATTTTATACTCAGAGCTGTGGAAACATTTTCAGTCGAAATATGGCCCGTAGTTTCCAATAGTTTCCTCCTTTTGGTATATACTGAACATGTATCTAAGGATTTCGAATTTCAATTTCATTACATTGGATTGTAAATGTTCCATTCAAAAATTCTTCATATTTTGAGAGAAATCTTGTTTTAACTCTAAAACAGTCATCCCATTTTTTTTTAAATGATGCGTATAATCTTTGGAGTTTCTTTTTCGTTTCATCGTTGTCACTTATATCTTCGTATTGGTTTTGGATCAGAATTACAAATTCTTCAGAATTCGAAACATTGATAAAATGTTCAAAAATTGTTCTGTTTCAAATATTCATATTGATATTTAATTTGCAAACTCCACTCGTCTGTAAAGCCTCTTGAAAACTAACAACATATATCCATTGTCATAGTTTATATATACCTCCATAATGTATATGCACAAGGATTATTTTACCTATGAAATTTAAGCTTAACAATATGGGGTATCGGAAGAAAATTATTATTCCTACATGTTTTATTAGATCATAAAATAATAATCCAAAATTAAATAATTCTTTCAACTTTGTATATGGAGTAGGCAATAAAGCTATTAATCCTTTTCTTTTGGCAAGTTAATCTATGTTTAGGTACTATAAGAAAAAGATCAATAAATATTTACAATAATTTAAGTTAAGGGGAATTTATTCAAAGAGGGTCGTTAAAGTGGGCGGATTAAAAATAAATTTAATGTTCAATAAAGTAATCAATAGTTTGTGTACAATATTTTATATTTTTTTTAATAATAATTGGCATTTGTATAAAAAGGGGCGTAGAAGTGGGCGGTTTTCTTTTGTCTGAATCAAGATAATAATAAAACTATTTTTAATTAAAAAGAAAATTTCACGTTCTTAAATATTTTAATTAATAAAATAATTGAAATTTTCCATAAGGGAATTTGCTTTTAAGACCAAAAGGTCAGCACTGGGAACACGACTTTTTTTAAAACAAATTACAATTTCTCTGAAGGTTGCAAATAGTTGCAGCTACAATTTTGCATATGGTTTAAGAAATAGTTAGGGTAAACTATCATAGTCAATTTTCCGCGCGAACTCGCGAGTATTTTTTTGTAGCTCTATTCAAACCGAAAAAATCTGCTAAAAAAGGGAGTTTTTTGTTTTATTTATTAAAAATATTAAATATTTTTTTATTTTTTTTTAAATTGAAATTTTGATTTACGCACAAATAATACAACTAGAATAAACTATAGAAAATTAATATTTTACATTTAATATGCCAAAATTTCAAATACGAAAACAAAGAAGTTAGTTTTTCTGTTTTTTTTTTTTTTAACTCTATAACGAAATTGACCAACTTTGAAAAGCTCTATAAGTCAAACTAGTTAGCGGAAAATTTTTTTGTTTGCTGTTTTTAAAGCTCCGTTTATATTTCTATTAGAAATAAAAACAAAACTTTAAAAATAAAACATCGAAATTAGTATTTTTGCCACGAAATTTTCCTTTTTGGACCACAGTGCGCCGGAAAAGAAGTTTTACTTCAAAAATCTGTTCTTTTTATTTGCTTTCTCGCACCAACTTGATTTACTTTGACAGCGAGGTTAAGTTAGCATAGGTAACTTACCAAAAAAAGTTCTTCCATGTCTCATCAAAAATAATATATTAATTGAGAAAAAGAACATTTTTTCCCGTTACTTAAAAATTTTGAGATGGACTTTATATCATGGCTCTCTATAGAGCTGCCCCATAGTGCATCGGCTGCTATCATCGATGAAAGTGACAAAATATCTCGATTTATTCCACTGTGAAGGGCTACTACGTCTATCGTAAAATGGGAGCAACGCGCGCAAATTTTAGTAGTAAATTTCTATCATTTAGGCTTGCTGTTCATTTGTATAACTTGGCATGGTGATTAATCATCAGTAACTGAATAATAAACAACAGATTTCACCAACACAAATTCCACCTTACAAAAATTATTTTTTTGTTGAGAAAGATCACGAAATAGGTAATATTTATATTAAAATATTATAACAAAAATGTATTTTAAATAAAAACAAAATTATTTCCACCCCTCACTCACAATTTAAAAAAAAGTTCCACGAATGTCACCGAACACGTTTGTAGAAAACCAAAGCCTACTGACTAACAACTCTTATCCATTCTTGTGTGCTTGTTGATTGCAGGATTGGAGAACACATACCTTTTTCTGCCGAGTCCGAACTTCTAAGATGGAGAAAAATAAGAACTCTATCACTTCCTCAGAGGAAACAGTTATTCTAGACTGGCTTTATGGCAGTCGTAATGAAAAAATAAAATTGACAAGATAGTCTAGAATGAATGTTACAAAAAGCTATTTTGTATACAAATACAAGCCAAGAATTAAATTGTCTCTATTAGTGATAGAAATCTTCAAATAAAAAAGTTGGAAAAATTACATTGTCGAAAAAAAAAACAATTTAAGTCACATCACAACTGTTCACAATCGCATGTTTAATATTTCATATTGATTCTTCGAAAAAAAAATCATTACATGTAAGATTATATCTATTTAAGTGTGCAAGATTTCACATGGTATTACAAAATGAATTAAAATGATAAAACTAAATTAAAATTTAAGAGAAAAATTAAAAAAGAATAAAAACAACTTATAACTGTAGAATGTATAGATGCGCTCGTGGCAGGCAGAAGTTCGTGGAAATCGGGCAAATTTAAGATTCCCATAAATGTAGCTTGGACAACGGCATCTAATTATTTTCACCAATAAAAGCACTGATTTATAGTTTAAGTAGGTAAATAGATCGCATCCAAACAGGAAGGTTCGATACTGTGAAACATGGGCAACCCTTTGCAAGTTAAAAATGTATCGTATGATGGACTCATGGAGTTGATGGCTATTGAAATCTGGAATTCACAGAATCAAGACTTCCAAAAAATTTCGGAACCATCATCGTCCATGTTCTGCATTTCGAATGAAATCGATTTTCAAATTCATGTAAAATAAAATCAGACCAAAAACATAAATGTTAAGAAAAAGAGCCAAGTTCTTCTATACAAAAACCTTTGTGTTGCAAGTCAGCCGTGAAAAGTAGATACTAAGATCTAAAAGTACGCCAAGTTCTTACTTCATGAAGGTTTAATAGCGAATATTTAAAGTAGAATAATTTTGAAACAGCTGCAATGTAATAGAGAAATTTTATAATTTAATGATTACTGACTAAAATTTGATGGGTTCACTGGTCAAGTTTTTAAAACCTTTCGAATTGGGCATAAAAAAACTTGCCAAGTATCTTGGACTTTAGTGGACTCTACCTTCTAAAGTTTCCTATTTCTTTTGGTATAATAATTTCTTTTTGTTATTGTTTGTTTTGATTTGCGCTTCAATTATTTTTTCTTGTCCTGGCAAGATACCTAACACTAACATACCTGCCTTAATTACAGCAATCGGAAGTGCTCCATATAAATTAAACATTTTCCCAGAAAGTGGGCAGATAACACGCCCCTGAATGGAAAACCCCAATTTTTATTTTTGGTCCTTTATATGGGATTTGAGCCCTACCGTTCTACCAAATTTCATTGTTCTACTGCAATCGGAAGTGTGCAATATATAATTTACATCAGTTCTGAGAAAGTGGGCGGATACCACGCCTCTGAATTGAAAACCGCTAATTTTATATTTTTTCTTTGTATGTAATTTAAGCTCTACCGGTTTACCAAATTTCATCGTTTTACAGCAGTTGGAAGTGTTCCATTCAACCAACACCAATTCGGAGAAAGTGGGTGGATACCACGCCCCCTGAATGGAAGACCTCAAATTTTTTCCTCTACTTGCATGACAAGACCTACCGTTGTGTAAATTTACAAGATTCTACGATGTCGGGAAGTGCTCCATAATTTTGATGATCTGTCAGTCAGTCAGTCAGTTACGGTTTTTGTGATTTTTGAGGCCTTATATCTCAGGAACCGCTTATGCTAGAAAATTTGGTGAGGCGCCTGTGCCTGACTAGTTTAGCATATATTCGGAATTTTAAGTTTCTGACTTCATTGGTACTGAAGATAGAGAGGAGTCAAAAACCGCCTGAGTTTGTTGCTGTAAAAAGGGTGTAGTGCCAGAACTTGGCTGGGTACTACCGTGCCCTTTGATTCCATATTTTCTACAATTCGTTCGTTTTCGAAAATTTAGCAATTATTTCGAACTGTCACAATTTGAAGGTGCATCCATTTTCGACTGTTTTATGAAGTGAAATTAGACTGCAGATGAAAATGGACTTAATATTATTGGCACTTATTAGGGAAAAAGGAGGCAAAACACCAGAGAAATAAAATGCACGACTGGGTCGCACGAACTGGCTCCTATGTAATAGACTAGGAATTTTAAAAACGGGTGTTATAAGGATAAAATGATTTTTTTAAATTCTTTTAGTAGTAAGAGATAAAAACAGAATGCTATGCAAATATGAATTTATGCAAGAACAAAAATTATAAGTCGTTGTAGTGGTTCCTTAAAAAAATGAGCTTTTATGTACAAAATTTTTAAAACATTTTTAAAAAAAAATTTTGGTACGCCAACCTTAAGTTTTTATTATTGTACAAATAAGAGTCTAATTTCCAAAAAAAAATACCAAAAATCTGGTGCTGCGTCGAATACGAGAGGAACAGTTGGTCAAACAATCAAGGTAGCGGAGCACGAATTTGAAGTGTCGCAATCCTTTAAATACCTTGGGTCAATAGTAGCAGCCGATAACAATATAGAAGAAGAAATATGCGGGCGTCTTCTCAAATCCAACAGAGCCTACTATAGTCTGTCAAAGCTCTTCAAATCCAGAAATATCACCATAACTTCAAAACTGCTGCTGTACAGGACCATGGTCCTGCCAGTACTCACATATGGATCCGAGACTTGGGTGCTTAGCAAAAGGCACTCCGACCTCTTAGCTGCGTTCGAGAGAAAAGTCTTAAGGAGAATTGTTGGCCCCATATGTGAGGAAGGACGATTACGGAGACGGTACAATCATGAATTGTACGCAATCTACCTAGAAGCAGATATCGTGACAAAAATTAAGCTCGGTAGTCTCCGGTGGGCAGGCACCTAGCTCGCATGAGCGAAGAGGAACCTGCTCGGAAAGTTCTTTGTGGTACATTCTATGGTAGACGACAGCGTGGTAGACCATGCTTGCGCTGGAGATATGGCGTAGACCAGGACGCCCGAAGCCTTGGGGTGCGCAACTGGATGGCGTGCGTCGGTTAATTCGCCAATTCTCTTCAGCATTTACACCAGTGCTCTGATAGGTAGCCTCCCGAATTCAATAGCCTATGTCGACGATCTAATTACGTATAGAACGTCCCGAAAGGTCGAGGTTATTAGAATTCTCTTGAAGCGTGACTTTGAGAAGATTCAGCGATATTGCGATGACTGGAAACCAAAAATAAATGTCCAGAAGTCGGAGACAATTCTTTTCCGGACTCCGTTGACTAGGGCCCCGCGGGATACGCGCAAGAATTGGCGCAAGATGGTCATTGTTGATCCTCACGGGCAACGGTTAGCGAGCAAAAGTGTAGTGAAGTACCTCGGTATCTGGTTGGATCAGTATCTGTATTTCGACAGACATATACATGCTGCGCTGGCAAGGGCCAGAGGAGCCTTCGGTCTGACGAAACGACTGTTTTACAGCAGTCGGCTTGACCCCAGAGTGAAGGTCATTTGCTACATGGACCTCATACGGCCGATAATCGTTTATGGTTGTCTGGTGTGGTTCAACGTTGCCCCATCTCAGATGGAGAGGATTCGGGTGTTCGAGCGGCAGTGTCTTCGAGCTGTACTGGTTTGCATCAGACACCCGAATCTTCTTCTGTTCATTATTATCCGAACGAGGCCCTATACAACAGGGCTCGGATCACCAGAGTTGACAATTTCGTGATAAAACTTGTTCGGGATCACATTGCGAGAGCTGTGACTTCGACCAATCATTTGATTTTCGGGGCGTTCTATCCAAACGACAAATATTTTGAAAGTACGCACTTGAGCAGCTTCATTCCACCAGAGGCATTCCTCTATTTGGATAGATGCGGTCTGATACAGGATAGATTGGCAGTACCGCTAATCTACCACGTCAGACGAAAAACCGTAGACTGGCTGCTTCTATACACCCGGAACGTCCTGGCACAAGACGGAGAAGAGCTCCTTCGGTTCAGTAGGGCTGTGTCCTAACGGGACAAAGCTGATAGGGTGAAGCAGGAGAGCCAGTTTTGGTGGCTTCAATCGGCACTTGACAATGGGTAGTCAGGGTAGGGTTTTTGAGCCTTTGGCCGGCTTACATACCTTTTTTTTTAGTCTAGGGCTTAACTTTTAAGTAGAATAGGCATAGTGGCACCAAAACAAAAAATACGGAGAAAAAAATAATAATAATAATAAATATTAACAAACAAATAAAAAAAAAATAATGGAAAAAAATTGACAAATATAGAAATAAAAATAAAAACAAAAACATAGATTTGCTGCTGTGGTTGTTCTACACTGAAAATAAATTCCTAGGTAATATTGACAAAAACGTTTTGTCTACCTTTAACAAAACAATTTTATCGTTTTGATAAAATGTTTGTCAATACGAAAGAATGATTTTGTTGATTTCACAAAATTTTTATAATCCAGCATGATTTTTTGTCAGTTTAATAAAATATGCACTACAAATAATATTGTCAGTTTAACAAACCAAGTTTTGTTAACATAACAAAATAAATCAGAGATTTGTATCACATCGACAAACTTTTTTGTGATGTTAACAAAATGTTTGTTGTATCTACAAAAAATCTGTTTTGTAAATGTTTGTCAATATCACAAAGTTTTTGTTAATTTTTTTGTCAATTTAACAAAAAATGAAAACATTTTTCTTAATATGATAAATATTGTGTTTTGGGCTTTGGGGTTGAATTATTTTGTAATATTGATAAAATAATATTATCAGATAGATAAAACTATTTTGTAAAGAAACCAAAAAATTTCTTTTGTGTATGATATAGTTCACACTTGGTTTTTGTTAAAAAATCGATGTAAGATTAACTGAACTTAACAAAAATTGCGTATTGTCCATACGCCCTCACAGATGGTTGCATGTGAGATCGTAGGGACGAAACGCCAATTTTTGTGGACTTAAATCCCAAAAAAAAAAATATTTTGACAAAATTAATTTTGTTTTTTGTGGATTCAAGAAAAGAAATTTGTAAAATTGACAAAATATTTTGTTGAATTGACAGAATAATTTTTTAATTTAACAAAATATAACAAGAATTTTTTGTTAATTTAACAAAATAATTTGTTAATGTAACAAAACAATTTTGTTAATTTAACAAAACAATTTTGTTAATTTAACAAAAAAAAATTGTTAATCAGTTAATAATAAAAAAAAAACAATAACACTAACAAAAAAATTGTTAATACAACAAAAACCAAATTTTTAACATTAACAAAAAAAAATTGTTAATACAACAAAAGAATTGTTAATATGACAAATTAATTTTGTTAATTCTACGAAATATTGTCATATTGATAAAATATTTTTGTTATTTCAACAAATTTATCTGTTAGCATAACAAAATAATTTTGTGGATACAACAAAATATTTTTTGTTACCTCAACAAAATTCTATAATTTTTGTCAATTTGATAAAACTTTTTGTTGGACGTATATTGACAAATTTTTGTCAAATCAACCTAGATTCTTATCATACATACCTAGATTTTATTTTCAGTGTAGTTTTTTAAGTAGATTTTAGGTAGAATAGGTAGTTTTAATTAGTTTTAAGTTTTATTTTAAGGACCTAATTTTAAGTAGTATGTAAGGAAAACCTAAACATGATATGATTATAAGTTTTTTTTTTAAATTTTCTAATAAAATAAAAAAAACATGATAAAAACAAAAAAAAATGAATAAAAATATAATTCTTAGGCCGAAAGGCAGTAGTTATAAGTATATAGTTTAACTTAGAGTGCCCGCATGTGGCCAGTAACTTAGATGTAAGTTATTGATAAGTAGGCTAGTTTCATGAATTTTTGTCTAGCTTCAAGATAGTTTTAAGATTGAAGAAAATAAAAATGAATTAAAAAAAAAATACTGCAAATCAAGTTCCATAAAAATTTCACAAAAAATAATAATAATCACATGAAAACCGAAATCTGGAACACGGAAATTCGCACCAATTTCACTTAAAAAATAAAATGCACGACTGGGTCGCACGAACTTGCTCCTATGTAAAAGACTAAGAATTTCAAAAATGAATGTTATGAGAGAAACTGTTCATAAGCATAAAATTCATTTTTTAAATGATTAAAAAACTTCTTTAGTAGTTAAAGGTAAGAATAGGATGCCATATGATTCAAGCAAATATAGATTTATGCAAGAACAAAAATTATAAGTATTTGTAGTGGTTTCTTAAAAACTAAGGTTTTATATAAGAAAATTTTAAAACATTTTTAAGAAAAAATGTTGGTACGCCAATTTGAAGTTTTTATTATTGTATCAATAAAAATTAAATTTACAAAAAAAGTATTGAGCCGTTTTCGAGACAATGAATTTTCAAAAAACAAAAAATTGATTTTTTTTTTCAAAATTCAAAAAAATATTTTCTTAAAGTTTTTAAATGCAATAATTTTTAAACTTTTTAGAAGCTTCTTTCTACGAAATTTCATTAAAATCCGTTATGCTCATAATGAGAAATTCAAAATTTAAAAAAATCGTTCTATGGTAGGTACAGTCAGTAATATCTTGTTTCCTAATTTTTTTTATTAAATTACAGATATTAAAAAATAATAGAAAGAAAAAAAATTAAAGCAAAATTCTCGGAACCGTTTTCGAGAAAAATACGATTTTCGAAAACCATTTTTTAACATTTGTATGTAGGGTACCGTTATTTTTAGGTAAAATGAATTTATTTTTCTCATATATTGTAGATTATTTTTTCAAACTTTTATTTGTCAAGTTTTGGAAAAATCGAGCATGGGGTTTTCAAAATATTGAGTTTTCAAAAAAAAATTTTGAAAGTTTTTTTAAAAATCCAAAAAAATTGTTTTGGAAAATTTGAATACACAATAATATTCAAACTGCTGGGAAGCTTTAGCATAAAAAAAATGATCAAAATCGGTGGTACCGTTTTTGAGAAAATCAAAAACAAAAAAAATGGTCGCAAGGGGGGTACCAAAACTACTCATTTTTTTGAAAAAAATTTTCGACCATTACCTAGGTTTAACTAAATTAAATTTTTTGAATTTTTTTTAAGAAAATCGCAGGGACAGTTTTTGAGAAAAAAAAAATATTCATAAAATTTCGGAAAAAAATCGTATGGCAGGTACCGTTATTTTTGGTCATAAAAAATCAAATCAAAAAACATCCAAAAACAAAAAAAACATTCAAAACCCATATCTACCAAGTTTTAAGAAAATCGACCCTGCCGTTTAGCTGTAATCGAACAGACAGACAGACAGAATTGCCAGACCCACTTTTTTCGTCTTCGCTATCATCGTAATGTCAACTTTGATCAAAATCTCGAGTTCGATTTTTTTTACGAATGCATAACTTGCCTTATAAGTACCTATAAGTCGCAAGTAAAAATGAAATCGATTTTTGTAAAAGTGAATTATAGGACACCAATTTTTATTTCGTGTATCGATGTCGATTCTATTTCAAGTGAAAGTGAAATTTTTCGTATATTCAAGAAATATATAGAACCAAGTCGAAGAAACCTTCTCAAATAGACTCTAAGGAAACTCGACTCAAAGAGGGAAAATATGCCCTTCGGTATCAAATTTACATTAAACTTATTTAAATAACTCAGACACACAGACACGATTTAGAACTTGACTTCTTCCAGTTTTAAATTTTTATATTTTTAATTTTTCTTAAATCAAATTAAATACATAAATATTTACTCAAAAATACTTTTGCAGTTTTCTCTTTGTTTGTTTTCTAATATCTCGGGGTCGATCCTAAAATCCGATGCCAAAACACTATTATCACGGGATTAATTCCATCTTTTCACTAAATTGATAAACTTTTTTACATCCACGGTCAATTCAATTGTTTCGTTGACGATGATATTTAAATTTTAAATTGAATGAGCCAATGATGGTAGGGGAACAGCACTTGGCAGCTCAACTCTCTTTAAGGCATAATTTGAATTCTTCAAAAAAAAAAAAAATAAAGAAAACGCCGCGACACCGCCGCCGCCGGTTGAACTAAATGATAATTTTAATTTTTTTAATAAAAGCATTAAATAATTAATTAAAACAAAAAGTATTCGTCTGTGAGCTCAGAGAGATGTATTTTGCCCACAATTCGTATCTGCTAATGCGTTTCCTGTTTAAAAATCTAACTGATATCTGTTTTCACATAGCTGCCCAACACCAGCGGAGCAACGGACTACAACGTGCAGTCTTACGAGTCTCTTCTATTTAAAGCGCCACTTAAGCTCTCACAAATCACTTCACTGAATTTGTATCATCTTCACTCGCAGTGAACTCACGAATAGGTAAGTAGGGATTTTTGGGACAAAATGCAAAAATTCGATGATAGAAATAATATGAAATTTTGACAAAACACAAAACAATACTTAACGTGGGGAAGGGCTGGTCTATTCGTTGAAACTCACTTGAAAACCAATAAATGGAAATAAGATCCGTTTTGTACTTATAAGAAGCTGTGAGACGCAACGATTCAATTACATTGTAATCACATCACAGTTTAGTTGTTTTTTTTGTTATTATCGAATGGACAGTGGCTTCACTTTGATTACACAACGCACAATGCACTGAGTTTTGGTTTTGCATTACTCGTAGTATAAGAAAATTCCTTATATCATTAATTATTTAATTATTTGTTTTTGGGGTTGATTAAGTGAATTTTATTTATTATTTTTTTTTTTTGAAATCTAAATTGAAGAGAACACAATCGCGGTTATGGAGAGCAATAGGTTTTGTATCTTGTTTGCATCTTATCCCACAACTAACTAAGTAAGTATAAAGCGACAGCGATTCGCATCATCTCAATCCGTAAAATTTGTAAGAAGAGCCTTCAAAGCTAATTTCATAACGTAATATACGGTTGCACGGTTTTTGTTGTAGTTATTGTATATGAGTGCATAGTGTGGTATTTGGGTCTGAAACCTGGCAAAAAATATTTTATATCTCTATCCGTTAAGCATTGCTTTTAATTTCATGTTTAAATAAAAAAAAAAACAAAATGAGTATTTTTTATAAAAAACAAAAATTTTATTAATCCTCAGAACTATTTCCATCACTATCGAATATTAAAGAGCCAGTTTTTGATAGGAAACCTTAGTACATCTGCTGATAATGGCTTCTTTTTACATTTCGACTTATGTCAAAAATATGAGTTTTTGCTACCATCCATCCGATGCGCAATAAGCCATTCCGTCTGTTATATTTGTTTGGTATTTCTATCTCAAACTGTTAAGGAATTAAACACAAAAGAAAAACTACATAAGTTAGTATCTACAGAGCTTGCGTATGGAAAAACAACATAAGTACAATTCTTTAATTTTTCTTTTCTATTTATGCTTTTATTCCATAAAGAATAACCAAATCAACACATGAATAAGTTTACTTATGCTCTTTTTCAAGAACAATTATATTTTTTAATCGCGATCATAAGTTTAATTGTGTTCTTTTTTCAAAGTATAATTGAACCTTACACGCTTGACTTGTGTACATTTTCCTTATTCCTTATTTAAAGTTTAAATAAGTTACAACGACATACAGTGGTCCACAAAAGTCTGCGTATAAGGAAGATATTTTTAAAAAATTGCTGTTATTCACAAATGTAAGGTGAACTATTTTCTAAAAAGGTATTTTCCACTAAAAGAAATTTACAACGTTTTTATTTTCAACACAAAAAATCAAAAAAAAATATTCGTATCAAAAAAAATTAATAAAAACAAAATAAACCTCTGAAATTCTTCCACAAAAGTCTGCGTCCAGGTGAATATTTCTTGCATTACATACTGTTTAAGTATCGGTAAATTTGTTTTTGCATAATATGATTGTGTGTTTATTTTTAATCGTTCTAAACGCGTATTGCAAATAATTGTCTTTGGCAAAAATATAGAGTTAAGTTTGAGTGAGCGGCAGTTGATTATTAATCTTTACGTTAAACAAAAAAAGTCGTATGGTGAAATATCAAAAATAACCTCAAGACCTCGGTCAACGATACAGAGAACCGTAGATCGCTTTAGAAATGCAGGACGCATTAAATCGAAGACAAGATCCGCCCGACCTTCGAAGCTCTCCGAAAGGGATAAGCGTGTGATCAAGCGAATGGTGGAGCAAGATCACTTTATAACGGCTAAGACGATGAGCACACGGCTCGAAATATATAACAACAATACAGTGCATCCAGAAACGATAAAAAGAGCTATTGTTAAGAGGGGTTTAAGTAACGCACACCCAGGAAAAACCCATTGGTCAGTAAAATAAACAGAAAGAAACGGCTAGCATTTGCAAAAGAGTATGTTAACAGGCCTCCGGACTTCTGGCGTAAGGTTATATTCTTCGCTCACCTGAGGGCAAGGCGTAAGGCGATTATTGACTGGCTGGTCGCCAACAACGACCAGCACTCCTTAGTGGTTGTTTCACAACACATACCCACCTTTCCCCGAACACCATCAACGCTGGACTTCTTCCTGGCTTCCTCGAACCTAGTGCACACTCTTCCGGAAATCCGAAATTATGTCTGTACATTAATGCATAGTGACTCGGACCATGAAGCTGTTCAACTATCGATTAACCTCAACCAACCCATACTCCTTACAACAGAAGCTCTTGAGAATTTCATTAATTTTAGACGGCTGGATATTGATAGACTTCACAAAGACTTAGAAGACAGCTTAACTCTCCCACCTTCAGACAAGAATCTTCTGGATATCGAAATCGATGCAGCAATAGTCAACTTTGAACATGCCGTATCTGATGCTCTGGACAAGCAAAAACAGTCTAAAACGTCAAAAGATAGGTACCAGCACCTTCCCGAGTACGTTCAAAATCTGTATGCTCACAGACAACGTCTAAGGAAACGTCGCCAGCGGATCCATCAAAGTGAACTGAATACAACAAACAGAAATATCCAGATAGTTTGGAATGAGCTACAGCAAGTCAACATCATGTTCCGGAACTCCATTCAATACCACAATAATATCCAATACCAGAAAAGATTACAAGCAATCAAGCCAGGACCAGATGCTTTCAAAAACATTAATAGGATCATTGGAAAACAGCCAAAAATACCGTTGATTTTGATGCATCAACATTGCCTGTCACACGCTTAATTTGTGTAGCATAAGCCAACTCTTCTACATCTTTTGTTTGCAGGTCTTCGGTTCTTCGTCTTTTACTTTTGTCACTTGATTCCACAAAAGATTTTAGAGGATAACCTCGGCTAACCACTATATCAGAACAAAATCCTTTATTAAACTCTTGAAAATAATAGATGATATTTTTGACAAACCTGCAATAGGTAACGATACCATCCCATTCAGCCACTCCGCATTGCTTTTCTCAAACCTTGTTTTTGTTTTTCAGGATGCTATCCATTTTTCTTTAAATTGGTTTTTAATGAGCGATAGTCTTTGCTTTGCCTCACGACCGTCAACCTCATGATCACAGGTTCGATCCCTGCCGTCGTCTATGTCGTCTTTAATTCCATTAAAACCTTCTAAAAATTGTCATCAATGGGTTGCTGGTTTACTCATTGCATGTTGTTCAGGCATAACACTAACAACATGTAATTGAGTTAAACTAGTATGCCCAACAAGGATGAACACGAATAAAATAATGTGAATTATAAGCGACATAGAAATAAGACACGGCATTTCTCCGCTTTAGCACAGCCGCCATCCCTGGAGATAAAAATATCTGAGACAACCACCAACAGTCTCAGAACATCGTGCCACACATCTTTCCTATCCTTCTTTCTCTTCATTAACTTCACGCCCGCGCTGTGTTGAAACATTTAAAGGGTAATCATAATCCCTTGAGTGCGGGTAGATTATAAAAAAAAAAAAAAAAAAAAACGACAGTCCGCATCAAGGCCAAATTCACCAAAATTAGCCTGATTTCCGCGCATGCCCCACCTCCGACAACGGATTCAGGCTGATCGACTTCGCTGTGAGACGAGACGTTCTTGAAGCTAGCATCCAGTTCAAACATCTTGATATTCACAAAGGGATATGGTAATCTCCTGATCAATCAACCGTGACCCAGATTGACCACATTGCGATCGATTCAAGGCACTTCTCCAGTATAGAGGATGTCTGCACGCTCCGAGGAATTAACATCGAATCGGATCACTCCCTCGTTGTAAACGAGGTTCAGCTACGGATATCCGGACCCAAGACAAAACAAGGAAGTACTGCGAGGAAGTTCGACGTTGGACGTTTACAATCCGATCGAGTTTCTAACCACCTCTTAAGTAGTTCTATGCCGCCAGCATCAAATATTGAGGACCAGTGGCAAAATTGCCAAGCAGTCATCAGAGATGCCGCCTCTGATGTGCTGTGTTTTATACGACCACCACAACGAAACCCCTGGTTTGACGATGAGTGCGGCAATCACATGCAGTAAAACAAAAGGCATATAAAGCGGCGCGGCAAAGAAGGACTAGAGCTGCTCGCGAGCTCTACAAGCAGAAGAGGAGGGAGAGAAGAACACCGGCTTCTCAGAAAGAAAAAAAAAGGAATATAAGAAGCGCTTGATCGAGGAAATAGAAGGATGCCATGGAGGGAATGAAGTTCGGAAGTTTTACCAAAAGGTAAAAAAAAATCACAAGGATACAATCCCCGAGCCGAAGCCCCCATGGATAATCAAGGGAACATCGTGCTGCTGCTATAGAGATAGTACCATTCGACTCAGCCGACGCAGACCAACAATACTGCCCACCCGACCTGGACGAAATGAAGATAGCGATATCGAATCTCAAATCCATCAAAGCCGCTGGAGCTGACGGCCTCGCTGCCGAACTGTTGAATGTGGCAGGCGATGACTTGGTGGGGAGTATGCACCAGCTCATCTGCAAAATATGGTCGGAAGAAAGCATGCCCGATGAATGGAACTTCAGCATTGTCTCTCCGATCCTCATGAAAGGAGACTCTCTGAACTGCACCAACTACAGAGGCATAAGTCTCCTGAACATCGCGTACAAGATCCTTTCTGCCCTATTATGTAAACGGCTGAAGCCTTTCGTCAACAACCTGATAGGTCCATATCAGTGCGGCTTTAGACCAGGAAAGTCCACCATCGATCATATATTCACATAAGGGCAGATCTTGGAAAAAACCTAGGAGCTACAAATCGACACATTCCACCTTTTTATCGATTTCAAATCCTCGTACGCGGCATCTATAGGAACGAACTAGTTTTGGCATCCCAAACTTGTCCATTTATGCAGGATGACGATGGAGAATGCACGCTGCTCCATAAAGGTCGGAAAAGATCTGACCGATGCATTTGATGTCAAAAGAGGTTTTAGGCAAGGCGATGCTCTGTCGTGCGACTTCTTCAACATAGTTCTTGAAAGAATAGTGCAAAACTCACGCGTCAACACAAGAGGCACAATCTTTCAAAAGTCCGTCCAATTATTCGGATACGCCGACGACATTCACATTATCGGAAGAAGAAAGTATGATGTCAGTGGCGCGCATTTATGAGCACTGAAACGGAACCGAAGAAGATGGGCTTAGCTGTGCATGAGGACCAGGCCAAGTATATGCTGTCATCAAGAAAGGACACACAATACCGACACGTCTTGGACAGAATGTCATTATAGACAGCTACAACTTTGAGGTAGTGAAGGACCTCATATACTAAGGCGGCGTTATAAGCTCAGAAAACAACACCAGCGCTGGAATCAAACGGAGAAGAAGTCTAGCCAATCGCTACTTCTTTAGACTAAGAAAGCAATTGAGTAGCAAAGTCCTCTTTCGAGTAACTAAAGTGTCCCTTTATAAGATCCTTATCATCCCGGTCCTTGTCTATGATGCAGAGACATGGACTTTGTAGAAAGTGGATGAGAGCGCTTTAGGATGTTTCGAGAGGAAAATTCTTCGTGTGATCTTTTGTCCCGTCTGCATAGACGGGGAGTGGAGGAGAAGATATAACCACGAACTGTACGGGCTGTACAGCGAAACTGACCTAGTCAAACGAATCAAAGTCCAACGACTAAGATGGCTAGGTCATGTAGAGCAAATGGACCCGAATACTCCGGCCCGGAAAGTCTTCGAATCCAACCCCGAGGGAAGGCGCAGTAGAGGAAGACAAGCGGGAGAGGCTATCTTATTATTTTCTGTATAGGGAGTTAATATTTCTTGTTGCATGAAATCCAGCTTATCATCACATGATGTCTCATTTGAGCTTTACATAATTTTATACAACTGTCTTCGAGCAATCAACCTCAATCCGGAAGGTCCTATTTACATATTTAAAGCAAATTAACACAAACTTCACAATACAAAACAAATTTTACTGCTTAGAAACACTTAGAAACATATTAAAATTCTTTTTAAACAAAAAATGAACGCATATTTTCTAACTATTCAGCTAGTGCTAAATTATAGCCTGTATATACAGCATACACAAAAAACACATGAGTCAAATCCAAAACATTTATTATATAATTAAATTAATACCTGGTCTGCAATTATCCATAGTTATTGAAATTAAAAAGAAAATTAAATCAAAAATACAAAATTTCAATGGTGCACTTAATTGGCGCTTTTTCCAAAAGTGATTTGATACTTTACACAATTGTTTACTTTCGACTGATCGCGTTGAACTGTATGACAAGATTGGGGGTTTTGAATTGTAGTGTGTTTACTATTAAGCTTTTAAGAAAATAACAAACCAGGGCTGGCAATTGAAAACAAACAAAAAAATAGCATTTTGCCCAAGAATTGGGCCAATATACTCCTCTGTGGAGTGGTAGTGGTGGCAAAACTTTTGAGGGCGGACTTAAAAATAACATTCTTTATGCTTAAATACTGTTTAGATAGAACAAGTGGACTAGTTTCTTTTTAATATAAAAGTGAGTTTGAAAAACAGATATTTTCCATCCGTTTTCAAGGCTCGAATGTTGGCCAAACATGATCAAAATAACAAAATCTCCTATCATTTATAGCAGGACAAGTTTGATAGAAACAGTTTGGGTTTTTGCAAATCGTGTCTCAAATGCGTAAATGAAAATAATCTGGCAACTATCAGTCGAATTTATTAAAGTTCCTTATAGAGTTGTTATAGTTCGTTATAGAGCGGATATATCGGGTTTTTCAATTAGAACGCTACAAAAGTTTCTTATAAAACAAAAACGGTTTTGGATATCAATGAAATTCTTTATTCCTGTGAAAGTACGTTGGATGACATTATGTATGGAACTCGATTTCTTTTGCATGGCCACCACGGGCACGCTTGTAGAAGTCCAGACGCTGAACCCAATTTTCGACGGTTTTCAAGCATAAATCGGCCGATACTGCTACAATTTCACGTTCGATATTCGTACGAAGTTAATCAATCGTCGCTGGCTTGTTGGCATAGACTTGACGTAGCCCTACAGGAAATAGTCTAACGGCGTCAAATCGCACGACCGAGGCGGCCAAGCGACTGGACCATTTCGTGAGATAACACGTTCTCCAAACTTGGTTTCCAATAAATTGATTGTGAAATTCGCTGTGTGGCTTGTGGCACCGTCCTGTTGGAACCACATGTCCTCCAAGTCCAAATCATCCAATTGGGGCCAAAAATTTTCGGTTATCATTGAACGGTAGCGATCCTCATTCACGTGCCGGTCTTGATCATCACGGAAGAAGTACGGCCCCATGACGCCGCCGACCCATAAACCACACCAAACCGTAATTTTGCCAGGATACAATGATGACTCATGTAGTACGTGTGGATTGCTGCCTGACCAATACCGCATATTTTGTTTATTGACGAAGCCATTCAGCCAGAAATGAGCCTCATCGCTGAAGATGATTTTTCGATGAAAATCCGAATCGTTTTCAAGTTGTTGCTCAGCCCAATTCGATAACATACGACACTTCTGGTGGTCAAGCAGCTTCAGTTCTTGCGTCAACAATTTAATTTTGTAAGGATGTAGGCCAAGATCTTTTCGCAAAATTCGTCACAACGACGTCACAGAGATGCCCAACGCTTGAGAACGACGTGTGAGAGACACATTTGGGCTTTCTGCAACTGAAGCCTCAGCGGCAGCAATATTCTTGACACTACGGGTACTTCTTTATATCACTAGCACGGGAACATTTTGTACTATGCCTGTGGATTCTAATTTTTCCACTAGACGCTCAATTGTTGATCTGCTAGGACGATTATGACGACCATAAATTGGACGTAGCGCTCTTAACGTTGAGGTCACTGACTCCGAATTTCGGTAGTAAATTTTAATAATTTCGACTCGTTGTTGGCTCGTATATCTTTCCATCATGAAATGGCAAACCTTACTGAAGAGAAATGTCAAAAGAGCGGCAAGAAATATGGCGTCGTTTGCTGTCCCTGTCGCTCTACTCTTGTAGCGTCCCTGTTTTATGTATGTTTTATTAAATTAAATATGATCTCACTCTAATCGGAGCTTAGACCACTGATTTCGCGTTTTACATTTTTTATTTAGAAATGTTTAACGTTGGATGGATGTATTAACTTAAGCAATTTTTATAAATTGAACTCCATTATGAATGTATTGAATCAAAAGCTTAGCTTGATTCATAAGGAGCCAAGTATCATAAAATGTATGGGTTTTTGGGTGCACTTATTAATGAGTTTTTTTCTTATTATTATTTTGTTCATCAGGTAAAAAAAAGAAGACTTTATGTTTATTACGCATTTTTTGAAAAAAAAAAATTACCTCAAAGTCAAAACTTTACTCGGGCAAGAAAAATTGAACACCATTTGAAATTGAATATCTGGCAACCCTAAAAACATATTAGCTCAATTTAAACGTAGTTTTAAAGTTTAGTATTTCTACTAAAAAAGTCTAAAATGAGATCCCTACCATTAGTACTGACAGAGAAATTGACCTTAACATGGGTCAGGGTACACCAAAGTTAGCCTTTTTTTTTATTCGTCAAAAAGTAATGTCAAAGTTGATAAAATAGCTGAGACAACAACCTTCAGTCTCAGAACATCGTGCCACACATCTTTCCTATCCTATTTCTCTTCCTTAACTTCACGCCCGCGCTGTGTTCAAAACATTTAAAGGGTAATTATCATAATCCCTTGAGTGCGTGTAAATTATAAAAAAAAAAAAAAAAAAATCAGTCTTTACTGTAGAACAATTTTTTTTCTAAGAATATGACCAAGAATCACATTCCAAAGTATTGCATACGAATTACCGGACAACTTGTATAAAAATGGCAACATAATTTTTATTTAATCATCGTTCGTTTTGATATTGATTTTATTAGATTCCACAATTTAAATTACCCTTAAATCATGTGCCATACATATGTTAAGATCGTATTGAAATAATTTTGTCAGTTTTATAATCCTACAAAAAATACCTTGCCAACCTAGATAATTTTTTAGTTTTCTTTTTTTTTTTTAATTTACATCCCCTGTTTTACCATTTCTGTACGAATAATAATTCTTTAAAGTGGAATCTGAATCTGGATCCGGATATCTGACACTTTTGGGATCACAAGTATCTCATTTGAATATCTGGATCTCCAACACTATCTGAATATTTCGGATACCTGATCCTTTATTCGGATAACCGGATATCCGAAATATTTGGATACATCGAAGCACTACTTCTAATCCGACTTTAACTGCAAACAAAATTCCGATCTTACCTTAACTCTCAATGTACCTGAAGTGGGTTTCAGTGGAGCATGTTTTTTTTTCACGTGGACATATGAGTTATGCACTGCGACCTAAAGATTTATTGTGTCTTTAACGTGGGTAATTATATTCGTAGGCACGTAGCCCTTTCGAGTGTCACCTCTAAGATCTTGTTGTACTCTTATTGGCGGCCTGTTGAAGGCAAAGTAGTTAATTTTGGTGGTATAAAACGTATATTATTGCTTAATTTTTTTTTATTTAACCCCGATCGTTTGCCTATGTCATAGTACTAGTTCAGACAAATATAATGCTTAGCAATGGAACTGGTGATTATGAAACCTCTGTCTTATCGTATATACATACAATTGTGCGCATAATATTTTAAAACATGATTTTTACAAAGTTTGAAATTTCACATAACACCTGATGTTAAATGTAATTTTTTTTATATTTTTCACATCTCGTCGCAAGAAATGCGCCAATGTTTTACTGTTTTGATAACTCTATGATAACGCCTGCTCAATCAAACCCTATAAACAATCCACTCAAAAACTAACGACAGATACCTACGCAAGTTATCACCAGGTTTTACTCATCTAGAAACAATCTCCTTTATAAATCTACCTATATTTCATTTTATGGAAATATATTCATTTGTTTTTGAGAAAAAAGGCTATTCTCCTTCGAGCCGAATTTGAACCAGCGACCTATGGATCTCAGCTTGAATGTTTATCTTTTGCACACTTCTACAGTCCACCGCTCTACCAACTGAGCTATCGAAGGTTATGAATCATATATTTTCTTTTCTGTAAATTTTTTTAAATATAACCATTTTTGTTTATAACGTACCTAACCAAAGGAGCATATTTTACAAATTCGCTGTTACGAAAAATGTCCATGTGGCACGACTGTGTGGCACGTAGCGGCGCCGCCGCCGTCCATATAATCAAATTTGGGTTAAAAGAAGTTGGCCAAAATCGTTCTCAAAGAAATATGGACCAAAGAAATATAGCTCAAAATCCACAACAAAGAGTGAAATTGTTTGAATGCATTGCAATGCGGTGTATGTCGTGTGGATTGCGATCGTTCCAAACTCGACAACTTCACTTGTTGACGAACCCAATTATCGAGAAATGGGTCATGTCACAAAATATGATTTATGGGGCGATACGCGTGAAATGTTGCTCCAACAAAAGACCCACTTTCATCAACTACTACATTACAAATAAGTTCCACATTTTGTTAAACGCTTTGGTGCAATTCAGTCATAAATAAACAAATAACGAAATAAAATGTTAATTGTCACTTTGAGTTCTGAGTTTCTGACATTTCAAATTTTTAGGTCCATTCCCCAGATTTAGGTTTGTTAACTTTGTTTTTTTTTCTCGAACTGTCATTGTTTAGACGTGTTCAGATGCACCGTTGTTAGTAAAAGCAAACTAGAATTTTACTAGTTAGTAGAACGAAAAAAAGGAAATAAAATTTTCGAAGACCTAGACTATTACTAAATGTTTGGCAACTTGCTTACTATTAAAATACTAAGTCCTTTACAATTGGTTCTAAAAATTAAAATTAAATTAAAAATATATACAAAATTCTGATTCACAAAATGGGTCTTATTACGTTTTGAAAAAAGGAGATTATGTAGCTGCACACTGTAGAAAACATGGTTTTACATGGGCGAAGTAGGTTTTATATTTTAAAATCAACATCGTCCAAATGTCAGCCATTTTTCTAAAGCGCGGAACAGATTGAACCATCAACCATTGATTTATTATATATGGACTGCTAGTTGTGTATAATTCCCATACAAAATTTGCAACCAAAATGGTCTAACGGATACAATTGAAACTAGCCCTCGTGCTGACACTAGTGGCAAAAATAAACAACATATTTAACGCCATCTCTTGTTCTACTAGTGCCAACAGAAATGTTTACTCATAGAAACTAAGGACATTGTTTGTAGCCAACGAATCTTCAGAAAGTGAGGTAGACAGCGATTTACAAAAGCCTGCATTTTCCTCGGCATGATAGCCGAGACTTTCCAGACATATAATAGCACGGATTTAACATATTAGATTCGAATAATCTCAGCTTTTTGCGTAAAAGATTTGACTGGAATTCCAAGTTTGAGACAGAGTACCAAAAGCAACGTGAGCTTTATTTCTTCTACTTTTAACCTCCAGATCCGTACCAAGATTTGCTGATATAATATATACTTTCAAGGTAATTAAACTGTTCGATCTCTTCAATTGTTATCTCCTGTGAGCATGGTTTTGTCTTTTTGTTATATTTATTCTTAGAAAGATCGACTCTCCTTTTACATGCAGTGTTTTACACATCCCGTTCTGCCCACTTATGTTATTTGCCAGAAGACATATCAACGGCATAGTTTAAATGGCTAAGCCTTTCAAGAGGCCGTTCTACGATCGGAGCAATACAAGAAGTAGTGAACGCCACCCAAATAACCCAACAAGGAAACCAAGACTCGAAGAAGATCGTTTTGCTAGCAACGCAGGACGTACGAAATGCTTTTAACTCGGCCAGATGGAGCGATATACTGGATGCGCTCGAACGGAGATTCCACATTCCAGCATATCTCCTGCGAATGGTGAAGGACTATTTCAGGGATCAAGAGGTGCTTTACGAGACCAGAGAAAGCCCGCGAAAGAAGGAAGTCACATTTGGCGCAGCGCACGGATCGATCTTAGGACCAGACCACTGGAACATCTTCTTCGACAGTATCGTTCGCATGGAGATGCCTGATGATGCCTTTCTGGTCGGGTACGCTGACGACATCGCTGCGGTGATTACGGCATGAGACACCGTTAACGCGCGAAGAAAGTTGAATCAGGCCGTGCGGCGAGAAAACTCGTGTATGGAAGAGCACGGGCTCAGCCTAGCCACGGAGAAAACTGAGATAGTCCTTCTGACGAGGAAGAGGATTCGGAGACAAATTGACTTCCAAATTTGGTCCGAAGTGATAAGAAGCAGTTTGAAGTACTTGGGATTGAGACTCGACACAAAAATTATCTACTGGCAACAAATAAAGGCAGCAACGGAAAGAGCCTCAAAAACAACCACATCCCTGAGCAGACTGATGGCGAACATGGGGGGCCAACGGTTAGAAAGCGAAGGTTACTAATGGCGACAACACATTCCATCCTTCTGTACGGTAGCGAAATCTGGGCGGACGCACTTAAGCAGGAGAAGTACCGGAAACAGATGGTGGCAGTGAAAAGACGCGGAGCTCTAAGCGTGGCCAGCTTTTACCGAACGAGTCGCTGGAGTGACCCCTATCAATCTCCTAGCGACGGAAAGGAAGTACGTCTACGACAAAAAGGCGGAAATGGGAGTGGAAGCGGCATCCGAGCAAGCTAAGCATCTGACGAAACAGAAGTGGCAAGAGCGTTAGAGCTCGGAAAGCAGAGGACGATGGACGGCGAGGCTGATCAGGAATATGGCTGATGGAAGGACCGGAAACACGGTGAGGTTAACTATTACGTAACCCAGTTATTCACTGGACATGGATACCTCAACGCCTTTCTTCACAGGATCGGAAAAACGAGCAGCCAAACCTGCCAGTACGGCGACTCTCAAGAATATGACGCGCAACATATACCTCTTTGTCTGCAGCAGACGTTAGCCCGAAAGAGAAGAACTGGAGTGTTTTATATTTTTAGTTCTTTATTCTTTCAATTATATTTAATTTAATATTAACTTATCTAGCTTACAATTATTTCATAGTATGATGTTACTTCCTAGGATGCCGAACAGAGAGAGAGCTTCTTCCGTGACATTAAATAAGAAGAAGTACAGATTTGGTTACTAGTTAATTGTTATAATATAAGTGTTGCCAGAATAATAATTTAGTTGAATATAACATCTTCCCCGCTTTAATTTAATTTTATATACAATAAAATCTTTTAATATATAATATATACATATATACATTATTCATAATATAGTTCATAATATAATTCATTAATTCAATTAAAGTTTTTCGAATTCATAAGTTGTATCTTAAATATATATGGTTCTTAAGATATGTAAATATCAAATTTTACTTTTCATAATAATTTACGATTTTCTTCGGTCTATTACTTCTTCGTATTGGTACAGGAATATTTTCATAATTGCTTGTACTTGATAAATTCTTAGATGCTACATTATTGTTTGAATTAGATAAATGAGTACAATTTTTAATTGAATCTTTTTCAGCACAAGACTTAGAAATGCTTGTGTACAAATAGCTGAACTTTGGTTTCTTTGCAATCTTTTTCAATTGATTAACATGAACTACTTTATATTGAGAACCAGTTTTTACTATATATCTTACAGTACTTAAGATTTTCATAACAGTACATGGTAACCAATTCTTAAAATCATGTATGTGGTTTTTATATAAACAATCCTCCCCCACTTTATATTTTTTGAAATTTATATCTTCCAATTTCCTATACTTTTTAAATTTTGATTTTTTATACATTTTTTCTTTCAGCTTTCTAGTTTGATCAAAATTCTTATTATCATTCTTACATAAATTGTCAATTAATATTTTAGGCTTATAAGAAAAAACTAGATCAGATGGAGTTCCATTGGACACCGAATTTGGAGTGTTTCGATGATTAATTAAAAATAAATCGATTTTTTCTTGTAGTGATAAACTTGATTTCGAGCTCAACAAAAACTTTTTTAAAACGCCTTTTACAATTCGCACATGTCGTTCCGCTACTCCGTTTGACTGTGGGTGATAAACTGGACTATGAGTTAATTTAATTTTGCTATTTGAACAAAAACTTTTAAATTCAAAAGATGCAAAGGGGGGTCCGTTATCAGTCACAATCTCAGTGGGGAATCCAAAAATTGAAAATAAATTGTGAGTAAGTTTATCTATTAAGTTTTTCGCGGAGGTTCCATTCATTATAACAACAATCAAATAACGACTAAATGCATCTACGCTTAAAAGCAGAGTCCTACCTTCAAAATAAAAAAAATCTAAATGTACTCTTTCGAAAGGGTAAGTACAACTGGGCCAACTGGAAACAACTTTTTCTTTTGGAACAACAGCAGTAGCCTGACAAATTTCACAACTTGCTACATATTCTTTTATGTCAGCATCGATCTTAGGCCACCAAACGTAAGACCGACACATTTTCTTCATTATGACGACTCCATTATGGTTACTATGAATTGAGTTCAACACCTGCATTCTCAAACTTGAGGGAATTACTATTCTTGTCCTATAAAATACACAACCATTTTCTAAACTAAATTGATTCTTAAACACAGCAAACGCTTTTAACTCTGGATTTAGCTGCTTTGGCCAACCAATTTTTATGAATTCATATATTTGAGAAAGTTCTACATCTTTTTTTATTTCAGCCCTGATAATATCTTTGTTTACAGGTAGTTCTTCAAAAAAGTTTATTGAATTTATGCAAATCGTTTCAACATTCGTACTACCTGTCAACGGAAGACGTGATAAAGCATCCACATATGCTAATTCTCGAGCAGGCTTATGTTTGATAGTATAATTAAAAGTCGAAAGCGTTATCGCCCATCTTTGTAATCTTGCAACAGCAACCGAAGGAGTGCCTTTTTTGGGATTAAAAATCTCTTTTAAGGACTGGTTGTCAGTATAAATTACAAAGTGCTTGCCATAAATGTACTTAAAGAATTTTTTCACAGCAAACATAACTGCTAAAGCCTCTCGATGCAACTGTGAGTAGTTTTTCTCAGCATCGCTAAGTGTACTACTAGCAAATAACACAGGTTTTTCTACTCCATCTACGACATGCAAAAGTACTGCTGCAACGCCATATGGACTTGCATCTGTACTTACTATAATTGGTTTATCCTTGTCATATAGTTCCAGAACATTATTTTCTACGATAAGTTCCTTGGATCTATCAAATTCTTCCTGACAAGTTT
This sequence comes from Chrysotoxum bicinctum, assembly GCA_911387755.1. Lineage (NCBI taxonomy): Eukaryota > Metazoa > Arthropoda > Insecta > Diptera > Syrphidae > Chrysotoxum > Chrysotoxum bicinctum. The sequence goes on from OU426987.1 coordinate 226,863,596, forward strand.
TATTCCACTCAAATTTCTTATTTTTCTGTAATAATTGGTACATACTTCTTAACTTCCCAGATAAATCAGGTATAAATCTTCGGTAATAATTTAAAAGTCCTAAATATGACTGAAGCTCTTTCACATTTGTAGGACAAGGAGCTCTTGTAATAGCTTCAACTTTCTTGGGATTTGGTCGGACTTCATTTTTTCCAATAATATGACCTAAATACTCTACTGTAGGCTTTAAGAATACGCATTTAGTTAAATTTATTCTGACCTTATGGTCATCTAACCTTTTTAGAACTTTGAATAATTTCTGTTTACATTTCTCAACAGACTCTGCTCCAATAACTACATCGTCAATAAAAGCCCACACCCCATCAATGCCTTCTAAAATTCTATCAATCACCGATTGAAATATTGAAGGAGCACACGAAACTCCAAACGGCAATCTAGTATACTGTAAAAGACCCTGATCCGTGTTAATAGTCAAGAGTTCTCTCGACTCTGGAGTTAAAACAAGCTGTTGGAAGGCTCCAGCCATATCCAACACGCAATAGACTGAACAATTTGGCAAGCTCGCAAAAATGTCTTCCACGTTGTTCAACGGATAATGCGATGAAAGAACATACTTGTTGACTGTAACTTTGCAGTCGATACACAACCTAATTTCACCGTTCTGTTTAGGGACACACACAATTGGTGAAGCCCACCTGCTGTGTTTGACAGGTTCTAGTGTTCCTATGGAAATAAGTCGATTCAGCTCTACTTTGACCGCGTCGCGTAATCTAAAAGGAACCGTATATGCCTTACAGAAGATGGGGACAGCATCTTCTGATATATTTATTTCGGCTTTATAGCCAACAATCGTCTGATTTGGATCAGTCGAAACGACACATGGAAATTTTTCTCTTATTTCCGATAAAAGTTCATAACATGTACTATTTTCACTACTTTTTGTTTCCATATAATTAACTAAGAACTCACTTTTACTCAACAGTGTTTGCCTCCAGCTCGGTGCAAATTTATCCAACCAAGTTCTGCCAAAAAGTGGCGTAAAAATAGGACTATCAACCACCACGATCTCCAATTTTTCAATAGTCCCCTGAAACTCCACATCCAGTTCCACCTGCCCAACAACTTTAACCTCAAATTCTGAAATAGTACAAATTTTTACATCACAAGATAAAATTGAAATATATGGTAGCTTATCTCTCAGTTCAATATAAGATATAACAGACATCGCTGCTCCCGTGTCGACTTCCATTTGAAATAACACTCCACTTAGTTTCACTTCCACCTTGAGACCCTTCTCTGATGCCTTTATACTATTGACAATCTGGATAGATCTTATACTGCGCCCGGCTCCAACACCATCTCTTCTGCCACCAACTCCTCCACCATCTCGTTTGCCAACAGCCCCACACATGTTTGCGGTGTGCCCTTTTTTGTTACATTTAAAGCAACTCCAATTTTTTGCTGGACAATCGCGCTCAAAATGATTTTTTCCACAACGCGTACATTTGTTGATATGATTGCTTTTCATGGCACAGTTTTTTGTTTTAACTTGGGTTGTGCCAGCCTTGGCTCTTTCTCTTATCACGTGAACTTCACTTCCACGTGGATGCATAGATCGTTGCTCTTTCTCAGACATCTCCATATTAAGAGCAATTTCACAACATTTGTCGAATGTGCGGCTGTCATCTGTTAAGATGTTCTGTTGAATTCGATCGTTCCTAAGTCCCACAATAAATTTATCCACTAATGCATCTTCTAAAGCAAGATTTCGCAAGTTGACAGCATTTGCTACTGAGTCGTCTATAAAGTCACCAAACTTGCATGTTTCAGCGAGATTTCTGAGCTTTATGATAAAGTTGGCAATTGATTCACCCTCCTCCTGCTTTGCCTTTTGAAACTTGAATCGTTCGGCTCTCTTATTATGCTTTGGCGCGTAGTGCTGCTCTAATAAAGCGATCAGTTCAGTAAACGATTTGGAGCTTGGTAATGCTGGTGCGGCTAGAGATTTAAGTACTTTGTAAACCTCAGAACCGACCAAGGTTATAAACACTGGAGTCTGTAACTCACTACTTATTTTATTTGCAATAAAATATTGCTGCACTCTGTCCTTATACGCGGCAAAATCCTCACCAGGGACAAACTCATTAATATTACCAAGAAATGCCATAGTCTTTGGTGTGATTTCTTTTTGTAATTTAATAGTTCCACTTTGCTCCTCTGAATCAGATTTCTTCTCTTCGTCTTTTATTATTCCAAGAGATTTCGATGTCATCAGATTTTTGAAGTCGCAAACTAATCTGACTTTATCCTTGCAATCCTAGGTTTTTAATTTTTCTCCAGTGTTGTCCGTATTTTCCTCGTCGCCAATTGTTTTATATTTTTAGTTCTTTATTCTTTCAATTATATTTAATTTAATATTAACTTATCTAGCTTACAATTATTTCATAGTATGATGTTACTTCCTAGGATGCCGAACAGAGAGAGAGCTTCTTCCGTGACATTAAATAAGAAGAAGTACAGATTTGGTTACTAGTTAATTGTTATAATATAAGTGTTGCCAGAATAATAATTTAGTTGAATATAACATGGAGAAGATCTCCACCTACGCCAAAGGTGGTTGGCGAAAAGAGAAGAAGAGCAGTTCCCCGAGACAGCGTGAGCCCACAATGGGTACTAAAACAGGACCCCCTCCCCTTGAAGTGATACGAAAGTGGTTCCGAGGGGGTAATCGTCGAGACACTTTTGGAGTTTTAGCCGGTATGTCGTTATAAGGTTGAAATCCCTTGCAGAGTCGGGCACACGGGGAATATATGGATACCTCCTTATAGTGCGTCAAGCATTCCTGCAAAAAAAAAAAGAAGCCTTTCAAATGGTCTCCTTTGAATACCCTGTCTCTCTGTTATACCAACGCTGGCCGTCAACACGTTGGTAATGAATATTTTACACAGCTAATATTTGTAAAAAAAAAAGAATTGCAAAGATTCAAAATAAAGTACCCCTTGGTATAATGGCTAGTGCGTGAAACTGTCATTTTTTTACGTAGAAAGATCACTGGCAGTACTTTCAGACGCATGATGACGCATGACAAGTTTTTTTTTAACTTTGAAATTTTTTTTCCATACAGAATATGAATTGGGCTTTCTCTAGCACTGAAAGTACCAACATTGAATACGAGTCTCATCCTTGGTTGGCTGATAGCTTTCCTAATTTCTTTTTCCTGATTTTGTAATAGACTAAGAATTTCAAAAATGAATGTTTTTAGAGAAAAACTGTTCATAAGCATAAAATTCATTTTTGTAAGTCACTAAAACAATTCCTTTAGTACGAGTAGTTAGAGCTAAAAATAGGATGCCACGTGATTCAAGCAAATTTAGGTTTATGCAAGGAGAAAAATTATAAGTCTTTGAAGTGGTTTCTTAAAAAAATAAGCTTTTATATAAAAAAAATTTTAAAACATTTTTAAGAAAAAAATTTGGTACGCCAATTTAAATTTTTTATTATTGTTCGAATAAAAATAAAATTTACACAAAAAAATATTGAGCCGTTTTCGAGATATTGAATTTTCCAAAAACAAAAGATTTTTCTTTCAAAATTCAAAAAAAAAAATATTTTTCTTTAAGTTTTGAAATGCAATGTTTTTTCAACTTTTTAGAAGATTCTCTCTAAAAAATTTCAATAAAATCCTTTATGCCAACAATGAGAAATTCAAAATTCGAAAAAATCGTTCTATGCTGGGTACAGTCAGTAATATCTAGATTTCAAATTTCTTTTATTAAATTATAGATCTTAAAAATTAATCGGAAGACTAAAAATTTAAGCAAAATTCTCGGAACCGTTTTCGAGAAAAATACGATTTTCGAAAACCATTTTTGAACATTTGTATGGAGGGTACCGTTATTTTTAGGTAAAATAATTTTTTTTTCTCATATCTTGAACATTATTTTAAGAAACTTTTATTTATCAAGTTTTAAAAAAATCGAGCATGGGGTTTTCGAAATATTGAGTTTTCAAAAAAAAAAAAATTGAAATTTTTTTTAAAAATCCAAAAAAAAAATTTTTGAAAATTTGAATACACAATAATATTGAAACTGCTGCCTTAACATAAACAAAAAAAAAATGATCAAAATCGGTTGTACCGTTTTTGAGAAAATCAAAAATAAAAAAAATGGTTCCAAGGGGGGTACTAAAAATAATAATTTTTTGGAAATTTTTGTTCATTCATTAGCTAGGTTTAACTAAATGAAAATTTATAAATTTTAATTTTTTTTTTAAAAATCTGTCGAACAGTTTTTGAGAAAAAAAAAATATTTATAAAATTTCGAAAATAAATCGTATGGTATATCTACCAAGTTTAAAGAAAATCGGCCGAGCTGTTTAGCTGTAGTCGAACCGACAGACAGACAGACAGACAGAATTGCGAGACACACTTTTTTGGTATTCGCTATCATCGTAATGTCAACTTTGACCAAAATCTCGAGTTCGACTTTTTTTACGAATGCATAATTTGCCTTATAGTACCTATAAGTCGCAAGTAAAAATTATTGTAAGTCTCTTAATAAAAGGTGTGCAAGTTCGTTTGACAGAGTATTTTATTTTCTTAAGTATTCTTCTTCTTGGTTAAGAATACGAATAAAAACCAAAAGCAAATGATAAATTTCTGTGAGGTACTTCTAGCTAGCAGTAGAATTTGTAATCTAATATGTGAAATGATATACGAGTAGGGTGATAGTAAAACACCCCTTCACACCACTTATCTGATGCTTCATCCAATAACCAAAACCATTCTTCGATCGAATTTCAAATTGTTTCGGTTTAAGTTTTATATCAAAACATCCATAAATGAACAAGTTATTATGTAGTTTGAATTTTGTTGTAGTACTTAAGGGCAGTATGCATGATAAAATTGCACGACTACGGTTTTACTCTAAGATAAAATTAATGAAAAAGCTTGTCTTCTACTCGTATTACTCTCTTAACAAAAGTGGCACGTTTTTTTTTAAATTCAAGAGAAACAAATCTTATTTTTACGAACAAGTTTTTCAAAAATTTTCCTAGGAACTGAAGTTTTTTTTTATTGTAATCGATATCTTAAAATATTCTGAAGATGATGTATCTAAGGGCAGAGATGTTATGTTTGGATCCATTCAAATGTCTGCAGCTGCTTCGCTGGGTGGAACACATCCGAAAGTCCAATTTTCTATAATTCTGGCTCATAAATCAGACTGAATTTATGTGCCCAATGTTCACTTAAGAAAACCCTTCAAAAAGAAGTCTATCGGCGGAAAATCACACGATCTCGGTGGCTAATTCACATCGGCATCGCCTCCGCGTGAGATAACCATTTTTTGGCCTGCGGGGTCGCCGCCGCCGCGCCGCCGCCGTCCTGTTGAAACCACATAAAGAATTGGCCAAATACAAGCTTGTTTTTAAAAATGCAATAAAATGAACAAAATTAAATGTTTTCTATGTATTATGGCTTGATTGGTAAGGGCAAACATTCCCATTATTTATGGAACACAACCTTGTTCAAGTGGCTTCCTTGGCTGGTTTCGCAGCAGCGCATTCTGTCACTCCTATTTTCCAAGATCTTATTGATAGTTTCGGGCCGTACCTCACTGATTGCTTGGATGATATTGGCCTTAAGTGCTTAAATCGTTTCCATTACCGTTTGGTATAACATCGTCCTTCACGGTTCCCCACAAAAAAAGTCCAAAGGGGTAAAATCACAGCTCCGAGGCGGCCAATTGACATCGCCAAGATGACAGATAACACGGTTAAGGAAAAGATCAATAGTGGCATGAGCTGTTTTGCAAGGTGTGCCATCCTGCATGAACCAGAGGTCGTCCAAATCCATAGCTTCAATTTCAGTAAAAAAAAAGAGTCGGTTAACATGGCTCTGTAACGCCCACCGTTGACGGAAACCCTGTTCCCAGTCACCATTTCGGAGAAAAATGGTCCAATAATGCCTCCACTCCACAATCCACCACCCTCTGTTGACAATAACGCCGAGATGAAAATGCGCCTCGTTAGAAAATCTGATTTTTTGCTGCTCAAAGGCCCAAAGCGATAACGAAGGATGGGCGTGCGCCTTCAATTGCTAAGTCAATTGGACCTTGTAAGCGAATAATCCGACATCTTTGTGCAGAATCCGCCTCAGGCTAGTGCGTGAAATGTTTAGCTGTAGAGATCGATGGCGAATTGATGTTCATAAAATGAGTCTGACACTCTCGACTACAGTGGTCACATTCCCGTCTATGCGCACCGTACGATGACGGAAACTATGAGAGCAGGTGGGTGATTCATTTTGGCCAAAACTTCACGCAAAACACGCACTGTTTGGGCTACACAGCACTCACTTTGGAAATAATGTTTCCATATTTCCCAACGTTGTTCAAGAGTAAAGCGACTCATTTCGTTCCGGGGAGGTACGATACTGACTTTCTGTCAAGATTTTGAGCAGGAAACAGCTAAATAACTGTGATTTAAAAAGAAACCACTAGGTGGCCCACCCTTTATCGTAGCATCGGTTGTTCGGGCCAAGAGTAATTGGTTATCATCGAGCGATAGTGGGCCTGGCCAACGTCGTCGTTCTCAAAGAAGTATGGACCAATGATGCTGCCAGCCCAAAACCCAGACCAACTATCCAGTTGCTGTCGATGTATTGTAATTTAGTGGATCTTGTGTGGATTGTGTTTGTTCCAAATTCGTCCTATTCATGAACTCATTTATTTAGAAATGGATCCCGTCGCTGAATATGATTTTTCAAAACAAATTTCGAACACAAGAACTACTTTCATAAAACAATTTAATCATTTGCACGTGTTGCTGAATGCTGTTACTGTGTATTTCAAATTGGCAAGCCAAGTTAAAAAAACAGCAGCCAATTTTGGCGCTTCAAACATATGTCTGCAAACATCTGTCAAAGCACTTAAGAATCAATTTAGTAGTGGCAGATCTACTGAGTAGAGATATAATTTCTGACTTTTCAACTAAATCTTTGTTTTACTGCTGCAATTTACGTACCGCATGATAGTCTGATATACTTATTCTTGGACCGGATTTAATTATTGGAGTTATCAGAGATTTCTTCCAGGAATTCAAAAATTCAGCACTTCGAAAAGATAAGCTGAAACTCGAAGTATGTTCAGCAAGAAAATCAGAGTTCTTTCTTCAAAATAGTGTTGGAATGTTGCCAGGGCCACAAGAAGTGTTATATTCCATAACGTAATGGCATACATGCTTTTCAAAATAAATAGACAAATTGAAATGATATCTCGCTCACATCAATCACAGGTTGTTTTATTTAAATAAAGATATAAAATGTTTAATGGAAACCCCTTTAAAAGTGCAATAACGACCAACCCAATTGTGCATTGAATAAGCTTAAAGAGCTAGAAGCTGCGACTAAGTCATGCCCATTACCAATAATCTCTAATATTATGCCGTGAGCTTGTGGTCAAGTGAAACATTAAGAGATTATCAGAAATTGAGTGTATAATAAGCATTATACAGGTGCTAATGGTGAACCGAACAAAAAAAAAAAACAATGCATTCAATATTAGAATATTTCATCGCTTCAATTAATTAGGTAGGTAATTATATGCACATAAATAAAGATTGCGATAAGAAATATAATAATTTTCAGAAAGAAATAACATTGAAATGAGTTTTTTGACATAACTGGGGGACTGGAAAATACACGACGTACTAAGTGATAAGTGGAATAATCAGCACAATTAGAGCTCAAAATAATTTCCAGGGAAGATCGTTTGGTCTAAAGAGATCTATAGTTACGGTAGCTAAATAGGCTATATCTTCAGACGAGACTTCGAGATAAGGAATGTTTTGCTATTCTTTATAAATAATTTCCCTTACAAAATGTATGAAGTTCTATATTTATTTATTGAAAACAATAATAACAATAATTTAAGAAGATAGAGTGTTTTTTATTGATTTGTTATATTGATTGCTTTCAAAGAAGTAGAATTCTGATAGGGAATCTAATCCACATATTTGAGTTAATCATAAGTTCAAGGTAGTACAAAGATATAGTCAAGTATCGGAATTATCGCTAGATTTATAAATTTGCTAAGAATCTTGATGTAAAATGTCATATGGTTTCAGATTTAATTATATTTTTTTTACCCTTTGTGACTTGACTGACCAATAAGTATTGAATAACCTTGAAAGTAGATATAGCTGTGCCTAAGACCTTCCAAAAAAAAATATTTTCCATGGGGTCTATAAGTAGCGAATACCAAAAAACTGGGTCTCGCAATTCTGTCTATCTGTCTTTTCTATACTACAGCCTAAGCGGCTCGGCCGACTTTCGTTAAGCTAGTGTAGATATAATTTCTAATTTTTTCACCCCACAGGTTTTTTTTTTTTTAAGACCAACAATAACGATACCTGCCATACGATTTTTTTCGAAATTTTATAAATATTCTGTCTCACAGAATTAAAAAAAAAATAATAAAATTGCATTTAGTTGAAGCTAGGTAATGGTTGAAAAAAAATTTGCAAAAAATGGTTGTTTTTGGTAGCTCCCATGGAACCATTTTTTTTTTGTTTTTGATTTTCTCGAAAACGATACAACCGATTTTAATCAGTTTTTTTATGCTAAAGCTCCTCAAAAGTTTGAATATTATTACATATCCAAATTTTCAATTTTTTATTTTTTGAATTTAAGAAAAACATTCAAATATTTTTTTGGAAACTCAATATTTCGAGTTTTTTCAAACTTTATAAATAAAAGTTTTTAAATATAATCTACAAGATTTGAGAAAAAAAAAATAGTTTTATGAAAAATAACGGTACCCACAATACAAATCGCCGCCTGAGTACTTAAATGCCCCGTATCCAAAAAAAATGTTGCCCAGAAAACGAATTTTAAGGTTTAAAAAATAATTTCTTTACTTTCTTCTTGAGAAATATAATGTTTGAATTTTTATATACATTTTTTGAAAATATCTCTGTTGGAATTTGAAGACAAGAAGTCAAAAACTATAATGGTTATTTTTTTAAAAAATAAAAGTATGAAAAAAGTCAGAAATGGATATAGGGCCCTCTTCCATACGAATGCGAAATCGATGAAAACCAAATTGAAAATTTCCTATGGATATAGGACTTTTGTGCACTGAAAGGAGGTAATTCAATGTAAGCAAGAATAACGAAAAAATTCACAAACACTGGCATTATTTATTTTTTATAATTTTATTTTTATTGATAAAAACATAAAACAAAAAATATTATAAATTTAGTGGGTATACCTTACTAAATCTCATATTGGACTATTTCTAAGTCAACAAAATAAGTAAGAATATGCTTAAGTATTTTAATAAAGGGTTTTCCAATAAGAGGTGTTATTTTGATATTCAAAGAAAAATGGCATTTTTGGAAATAAATGATCGGATGTTTATTTCATTATAAAGAGGAAGGTATGCCGTTAATAATGGAACACAACATCAGCCAAATGGCCGTGTGTGTGTCTTTGCTGATTGGGTCCTTGAAATGCATGAAAATGATCCGGAATTTCATCGAAAAATCATCTTGACTGATGAGGCCCATTTCCACCTCGGAGGCTACGTCAACTAGCAAAACTGTCGCATCTGGGGCTCGGAAAACCGAAGAGTTATTGTTGAAAAGCCTCTCCATCCTCAACGCGTGACTGTTTGGTGCGGTTTATGGTCCCGCGGGGTCATTGGACCTTACTTTTTCGAAAATGAGGCTGGAGCAACAGTTACGGTTAATGGATTGCGCTATCGAGAGATGATTAATGATTTTTTATGGCCTGAATTGGATGGTATTGATCTGGACAACGTTTACTTTCAACAAGACGGCGCTACGTGCCACACAAGCAATGAAACCATCGATCTTTTACGGGAAAAGTTTCCGGACCGTGTTATCTCTCGAAGAGGTGATCACAATTGGCCACCGAGATCTTGTGATTTAACACCTTGCGACTTCCTCCTTTGGGGCCACGTGAAAGATAAGGTCTACGCCAACAGCCCAGCGTCGATTCAAGACCTCAAAGATGAAATTCGTGAGGCTATCGAGGACATAGGGCAGCCACTTTGCGATTTGGTTATGGAAAATTTCATGAAAAGGATATGGTCCTGTAAGCGTGGTCTTGGCGGCCATTTGGCTGATGTTGTGTTCCATTATTAACGGCATACCTTCCTCTTTATAATGAAATAAACATCCGATCATTTATCTCTAAAAATGCCATTTTTCTTTGAATATCAAAATAACACCTCTTATTGGAAAACCCTTTACTAAAGTATGAAAAATACTTTAAACTAACTTTGGTCCTTAAAATTTTCCAGAAAAAGACGTCTTTTTTAATTCGGAATAGTTTATAAAAATTCGTCAACATTTCATTGTATTAAGTATTATTTATTTTCAAAAGTTTTTTAAATTAAAATTTTTTTTTAGCTTTTTTGATTTTATCCACTTTAGTATTAAAAACAAAAAAAATGCTTAAATTAAATCGTTGAAAATATCTACAAGACTGCATTTAATGCACCCATCTCTATTTACCCCATGGTTAATTGTTTTTCAACTTTAATGATGTTTTTCTTTCTTTACCATCGTCAAAGCGAAAACTTACTTTTGCGTTATTGAAATAACCTCCGATAGAAACCTGAACCACATGTTGTTCTTGCATGTTAAAAGATATAGAGCATATAGAGATTTAGAGGATATAGAGCACATAAGCACTGAAAATGTAACTTAGTTGCGATAAATATGAGAGCTTAAATGCTTTATGCATTAAATGAATGTTTTAAGAACTCTTTTACAAAGATTGCCCCACTTAGTACAAATTTTGAATATGCGGCAAATAAGCACTAAAAGGACCCACAAATTAGTGGTCTATAGAGCAAACTGGCTTTATGTAACTTCGTTAATAATGAAGATAGAGCAACGGGGATAGCGCCAAACGATAGAGAATATTCGAATTAGTATAACTGCATCTTTAACTCAGTTTCCCGAAAAAGTGGTCTGTGGGGCATTTAAGTACTCAGGCGGCGAAATGTTAAAAAATGGTTTTCGAAATCGTATTTTTCTCGAAAACGATTACAAGAATTTTGATAAATTTTTTTCTTTCGTTTAATGTTTACGATCTTTAATTTAATAAAAAAAAATTGAAATTAGATACTATACTACTGACCAGGGTTGCGAATTTTTGAATTAAAAAAGCCATAAGTCATAAGTCCTTAGATGATTTGTGATTTAAAAAAAATCTAATTCATAAGTTAGTTAGTGATTTATGAATAAAAAAAAAATTAATTCATAAGCTAGTTCGTAAATTAAGCTTGTTTTGACTACATAATTATTTAATTATTAACGAAAGTAGATTTCAAGTTTTTGCGTGTCATACAATTATCATGCTAGCTTATACATTTTCCAATTAATAATTTTTTAATCAGAATTTATCCATTAGCTTATGAATTAAATTTTTTTTAATTCCTAAGTCACCCATTAGCTTGTGAATTAAAGGCAAGCTTAAGCTAAAAAGTGACTTAAGCTTTTGCAACCCTGCTACTGACTACTACTACTTGAATTTCTCATTATCGGCATAACGGATTCTAATTAAATTTTGTATAGAGAAGTTTCTAAAAAGTTTGAAAAACATTGCTTTTCAAAACTTGCAAGAAAAAAATATTTTTTGAATTAAAAAAAAAAAATCTATTTTTTTTTGGAAATTTATTTTTTATTCGCTTAGTATAAAAAACTTTGAGTTGGTATAACAAATTTTTTTCTTAAAAATGTTTTGAAAATTTTGTATATAAAAGTTTATTTTTTTAAGAAACTACTACAAAGCCTTATAATTTTTGTTCTTGCATAAAGCAATATTTGCTTGAATTACATGCCATTCTATTTTTACCTCCAACTACTAAAGAAGTTGTTTTAGTCATTTAAAAAATGAATTTTATGATGATGAACATTGTTTCTCTAATTTATTTTTTTTTAATTTCGATACCTCAAATACATGAAAAGTACGACCACGACTAATTTATTTCGAAAAAGGCTCTAACAATTTAAATAAAATAAAATGCATGACTGCGTCGAATGACCTTGCTTGTATGTTTAAGAGAATTATAATTTCGAAAACGGTATTTATATTGAATATAAAATGGATATTATCAGAGAGACATTTTTTCAGAAGCATGAAATTCATCTTTAAAAGGGTGCCCACTGAATTCTTAAGGAATTATGAACTCAATCAAGAAAAAAATATTTTAAATTATTGTAGTAGATTTTTTGTTTAAATAAGTAATATACATACATACATATCATTTTTAAATTATTAAAGAGGAAAAATTTTGCTATGGCAATTTTAAGTTTTTATTACTGTCTATACAAATTTAAACTAAATTAAAAAAAAAAATGTTAACTAGTTTTTGAAATAAAATTTTCAAAAATTAAATTTGAACAATTTTGGTTCCAAGCCAAAAAATACTTTTGTATGTTTTTATTTCCAATGCTTTTTACAAAATTCAAGAAGCTTCTCAATAAGCAGATTTTCCAATCACTTTGGCGGGAGTCGTTGGGATACTTTTTACTTTAAGTTGCATAACTTTTCATATATTCAAAATAAAACAATTAAACTGGGATCTATAAAAAGGTTCTTCTTAAAAGATATGTTTAAATATTTATTAGCTGTAGAATAAAATTGTCGGAAATGCATCAAGCTAAGCTGAAGTGATCCAACTTGACGCACGAACGGGTAGGTTGGACATGTCATTTAGTCAGTGAGTTGGAACAATGACTATGAAAAGTGGAAAAAACAAGCTCAATTAAAGAAATAAAATGCAGGACTAGGTTGCACGAACTTGGTCTTATGTAAAAGAATAAGAATTTCAAAAATAAATTTATTAGGGCAAAACTCTTCAAAAGCATAATATTAATTTTCTTAATTACTTAAAACAACTCTTTTAGTAGTTGGAGATAAGCCAGGATGCCATGTGATTAAAAAAGATACTAGTTTATGCAAGAACAAAAATTATAAGTCGTTGTGGTGGATTCTTAAAAATAAGCTTTTATATACAACATTCCTAAAACATTTTTAAGAAAAAATGTTGGTTCGCCAACTTAAAGTTTTTGATTATTGTACGAATAAAAAATAAATTTCCAAAAAACATATTCAGCCGTTTTTGAGATATCAATTTTTTCAGAAAAAAAATATTTGTTTTTTAATTCAAGATAATATTATTTTTAAGTTTTGAAATGCAATGTTTTTCAAACTTTGTAGAAGCTTCTCTGGGCGAGTACGGTAAGGTAAAACACAATTTTATTCTCACATCTTGTAGATCGTATTAATAAACTATTATTTGTCAAGTTGAAAAAAAATCGAGCATGGGGTTTTCGAAACATTGAGTTTTTAAAAAAAAATTGAAATATTTTTTTAAAAATCCATAGAATTTTTTTTTTTGAAAATTTGAATACACAATAATATTAAGACTTTTGGGAAGCCTTACCATAAAAAAAATTATCAAATTCATTTCTGAGAAAATCAAAAAAAATAAAATGCATGACTGTGTCGCACGAACTTGCTCTTATGTAATAGACTAGGAATTTTAAAAACGATGTTATTAGAAAAAACTGTTCATAATGATAATATTAATTTTTTTTTTAAATTCTTTAAGTAGTAAGTAAGTAACTATACAAACATGAATTTGTGCAAGAACAAAAATTATAAATCATTGTAGTGGTTTCTTAAAAAAATAGACTTCTATATACAAAATTTTTAAAAGATTTTCAAGAAAACATTGGTACGCCAACCTTAAATTTTTATTATGGTTCGAATAAAAATTAAATTTCCAAAAAAATACTGAGCCGTTTCTGAAATATCGAATTTTCCAAAAAAAAAAAAATTATTAATTTTTTTTTTTCACAATTATTCGTAAAATCCTTCTTTTTTACGTTTTGAAATGCAATGTTTTTTAAACCTTTTTAAAGCATCTTCATAAAAAATTTGATAAAAATCCGTTATGTCGGTAATGAGTAATTCAAAATTTGAAAAAATGGTTCTATGGTAGGTACAAGCTGTAATATCTTAATTTCAAAATAAATTAAAGATCGTTAAAATTAATAGACAGAGAAATATTTTTATCAAAATTCTAGGCACCGTTTTCGAGAAAAATAAGATTTTTGAAAACCATTTTTTAACATTTGTATGGTGGGTACATTAATTTTTAAGTAAAATATATTTTTTTTCTCACATCTTCTAGATCATATTGAGAAACTTTCATTTATCAAGTTTAAAAAAAAATCAAGGATGGGGTTTTCGAAATATTGAGTTTTGAAAAATAAAATTGAATTTTTTTTTAAAAAAACAAAAAAAAAATTATTTGAAACTTTGAATACACAATTCTATTTAAGTTGTTGGTAAGCTTTGGCAAAGAAAAATGATCAAAATCGGTTGTACCGTTTTTGAGAAAATCGAAAACCAAAATAAAAAGGTTCTTTGGGGGGTACCCTCAATAACCATTTTTCGGAAAATTTTTTTCAATCATTAGATACCTAGTTTTAACTAAATAAAATTTTTTCGTATTTTTTAAATCTGTCGAACAGTTTTTGAGAAAAAAAAATATTTATAAAATTTCGAAAAAAAATCGTATGGTAGGTAGGTCTTAAAAAAAAGAATAAACGTGTGGGGGACAAAAATTAAAAATGATATCTACCAAGTTCAAGGAAAATCGGCCGAGTCGTTTAGGCTGTAGTCGAACCGACAGACAGACAGACAGGATTGCGAGACCCACTTTTTTAGTCTTCGATATCTTCGTTATGTCAACTTTGATCAAAATCTCGAGTTCGATTTTTTTTACGTATGCATAACCTATAAGTCGCAATTTAAAATTACAAGGCAACGAATAACTTTTAAGAATTAATAACAAAAACCAGTATTCAAGATATTCAATTTCCAAAAAAATGTTTGGGTAAATTAGTATATACAAGGTGGCTAATCAAGTAGTTTCTTTTTAAATAAAACGTTATTTTGACACTGACAGTTGTTTTCCGCTCGAAATTATGACAGAAAGTCCAAAGTGAGTGCTGTGTAGCCCAAACAGTGCGTTTTTTTGAAAAGATGCTTTGCCCGAAATAAAGAACCCACCGCGCCTGCTGTACGCAAGTTTGCGCACAATGCTCGTAAACTAATATAAGACACTCATGTGGCTGCTGTAACCAAGAGTTTGAGATTCAATTCACGAATATCAACTCTTCGTCGATCGTACGTAACAGCTCAACATTTTACGCACTTGCTTACGGAGAATTCTCCACAAATATCTCGTATAGTTCGCATACACGGTCTAATTGACTCAGCAATTGAAGGCGCACGACCATCAGCGTGAACGACCTTGTATTCCATAATTAATGGGAATGTTTGCTCTTACTCACAAAGCCATAATTTACAAAAAATCGTTAGAGCCGTTTTTGAGATAAATAAGATTTTTCATAACGTATTATGGCAGGTAGTATTAGTTTTAGAACTAAAAAAAGATCAATTTCTCCTCAAAGGAACCACCGAAGAAAGTACCAAGTTTAAGGAAAATAGCTTCAGCGCATTAGGCTGTAGGATGTAGGTCATAGTACAGACATACAGACAGACGGAATTGAGGGACCCACATAATTCGTGTTTTTCCATCTTCGTTATACCAAATTTGATCAAAAGCTCGAGTTCAATTTTTGTAACAATTGCAAAACTTATCCCATTTTATTGCTTGTCGACTGTTCTCACCATTCTCCTATATGTCGTTATTTATCGGAGGCAATAACATACTCGTAAATACATAGTCCTACTGTTTGGTTGTGGATAGTAGTGATTAGCGACCATAATGGTATGTTAACACCGTGTGTCGACGCTCTTATCTCCCCTTCCCTCTAGGTGTTAGCTGTCAAAATCTTGATAGCAGATTAAATTCAAAAACCGATGGAAATATTTTCGTTGTATAAAATATACACTGAATACAAAATTTAATACAAAATACGCACTAGAAAAATCGATGTTTTAATTGAACTTAAAGAAGTCCAACAAAGTATTTGTTTAGAAAATCGAACTATGGTCTAAGCGTGGAGACTTATTTGTTCCAAATCACATCACATCATTTTATACATAATATAATTTCCTTGAGGGTAAATTTGAATTTTTGTCTTAGCTCGATTATAACTGATAGTTGACATGCAACGATTTTCTTTTTTCTTATATTCTTAAAGACGGCCTTCACGATTTTTATTAAACCTGAACCTTGAAACTGATTACAATAACACAACATTTTTGGTTTCTTGAAAAAAAATTGTATTATTTTTGGATTATTCTCGTATATCTCGGTAATCACTCGGAAGTTCTTTTCACATTTACAATGTGGCCTTATTTTCTAAAGGATTTGCACTCCAATCACCAAAAACACCGTTCAAAAATACAATTTGAAACTTACCTTGAATATAACAAGAAGTAAAATCACTTACATATAACAAACTTCGCTTAGCACTCCTTTTTAATTGCATTTAAATTTAATTTTAATTAATATTATTAAAATATTTTTGGCAAATTATTATTATTCACTGATAGTTAAATAAAAAAAAACCTCAAGCACCAATAATGACATTTAAATCATGAGTGACACCGAACACAATTGCGACGGTTTTGAACATATTAAATTATTTCAATTATTATATTGTTTAAATTAAATACCATAGCTCTACTGATAATAACAACAAGTATTAATATGTAGTTAATTCATTCGTCTTGGCTTATCTGCTGTAAATATATTTATTGCCTGTAAATAAGGCACCCGTAAGTTGACTTATTTTTTGGCATAATCTTTACCTGTTCTTTTGAAATTACTTACCTACCTTCATTTTTGTTTGGTAATAAAAAAAAAACTAAGTTGGGATAAAATTAGCTGATTTGTTATATCGGATCAAAATAGTGCTTAAGTTGTTAGATAGATGGCCTCCGATAGTTTTAATTTTGTGATTACTTTTAACCTAGAAGTAAATCAGGAAAATAAATTTTATCTTTGAAAAATGATTTAACAAAAAAATTCTTCAAAAATTCAATCAACTATTTGTAGGGTTGTCGCTATACGGATATTGCATTGATTTAGAAATCGAGTTAATTTTCCCTAATATAACCCGTGATATTGACATTAGCCGTGTTTTTTTATCGCCAATGATCCATAAGAATCATCCCATGAAAATAAAACGATACAGATCATAGTGACAGCAGTGTTATTTGGACACCTCTTTTGACCATATGATTGTTAATTTTCAATAATTTCTTTTCTATTTTTAATACACTATAGTTTACACTTACTTTTACCATAAAAAGTCATCTACCCGCCAGAGTAGGAACTAATTTTTTGATCTTTGAAATAGATTGGTTCTGAATATCTGAGTATCGTAATGGGAGGGAAATATTGAATCGGGTAAAGCATTCCATATTCCTGTAGTGCGGTTAAGGGAAGGATCTCTGAAATTAGCAGTATGTTCGAAGTTGGGCTCAAGGGTAAGCTGCTGGACATAACTTTAGCGCGAGTTTTACGGGGCGGGGTGCAACTAACTATTTCACTAGAACACTATTTATAAATTAAAAGACAAGACAAATTGCGGTGATAGAGAGATGCAAATTTTCCTGTTTAACTTCTATCACTTATCATTTTTAAGACCCTTTTCGGACTCTATCCAAGAGACTCAAGTGGGTTATTGGAGCATCTTTCTAAATATGAAAATTGCGTCCGAGCTTTGGACGAATAAAGGCTTTATAGATTGCATCCAGATCCAGATCCAGATCAGAAGTGTCACTAGTGGATAGCCACATGGAACGTGAATTCTCTTTTAACGACAGTAGTCACCTTTAAGTTTTAGAAGCATTAAATTCTTCGTGGTTTATATTTGATAATGCTATCTAGATCAGAACTTAATGAGCTTATGATACGCTATCAGTCTCAATTCACATCCGAAGAACAAGGACATGAACCTGGAAACGGATATAAAAAGTATTGTCGTCAGCAAAACAATTTAATGTATTATGAGAAATATGAGAAAGAGAGTCGTAGATAAAATGGAGCCCTGTGGCACACCAGCATTTATTTTATGAATATCAGACATCGAATACAATTTGTATTAAGCGCTCCGAGGGGTAATTTATAATCCAACGAAGAAGAGATTTTTTTAGATTAAGAATTTATTTTTTAAATTTGAATTAAAATTAACTTATTACTAAATCATGTTGGCTCAACAATATAGGCCCAACGTTCTTTATTTGGCTTATAACATAATGCTATTTGCTTACAATATCATATTAATGTTTCTTAATCTAGTTCATGATTTTTTAATATTAACTGTATAGTAATTTTTAATGAGTTTGCGTTGGATGATTTCTTCAAATTGATCGTCAGCGATGGCTCGGGTGTATAGATACATTTCACTAGGCTCTAGTTCATGCTGTTGTTGCACCTCTGTGTTGGGATGATCTTCTAGGTTCCTGATGATTTTTCCGCAGAGCTGCAGCAAATACTTGTCCATTGGTATATATTTCTTCGTCAGTGGGTTACGGTATAGTCCAGTGCAATTGCGGAGCATCTTTCTTTCAAAATGCTTCATCTTTTTCATTACTGTAAGTTTAATAGTAAACCAGATGGAAAAGTCTCCACACAAGCAGCTGGATCTTCTTACTGAGTCCATTTCGTCTCCTGAGTAGCGGATGGACCAAGTGCAGAGAAGAGTTGGCTCACTTCAACACCAAGTCTGTGTGCCTTTTGAATTTGAATTTGTTGGAAAAGTTGATTCCCAAGTACTTTGTTGATGATTTGACCGTCACTTAAGTGTGCAGGTGGGGGTGATGACGTGCTTGAGTAGTTCCAGGCTTATCCGGGGCTCTGTTGAACTCTACCTGTGTTGCTGCGGATGCACAATTCATGCACTAACGTGTATGGGTGCTGAAGCGGCTTAGCGGGTTTGATGTTCTGATGGGCTCGTCCACTGACTTTGTCGGTGGGACGGTATTGCTGCCTAGCACAATGCTGTCATACCCGGTTCCTATCGCGGTAACTGAACTAATCTTATAGGAACAGTCTGGACGGTGTCCTTAAAGTAGGAATCCGCTAAGGAGTGTGTAACAACTCACCAGAGGGGTGCATATTCTTAGAGATGGCTTCGGATATGTCGGGGTTAATGGTCAGGACTCAATCTGACCCCGATGGAGGTAGGCCTCCCGTAAGGTGAAGCCGGAAACGGCAGGTATCCACGTAAAACCCAAAGACGATCTTGTGTTGTCTGGAAACTTTATTTTGATTGCATCACAGCGTGTTGCAAACGCTCGTCGTCGAATGACAGTCACTGGTGTTCGGAAGCAGTCCCCATTTGAAATAGTATTCCCATAGGTTTTTTATGTGCTCTTGCACTTTCCTGGCAGCAATTTCTGGTAAAAAAGCGGTAGCGTATGTGATGGAGTCATCTGCATAAAGCTTCGTCATTGTACCTGGTATGCTGGCTGGTTGATCAGCAGTGTAAATGTTGAATAGCAGCGGTCCAAGTTTTGATTCTTGAGAAACTCCAGCGTTGATTCTCTGGGTTGATGAGACATGATTTGCTACCTGTACAGTGGTTTCCTTTTTGTTGGGCCCAAGTGTAACATATCAGTATGGAGTCCCAGTAGTGGATGTAGGGTAGTGTGTTTTTGGAAAGCCATACTGAAACTCCGGTAAGACATTCCTTTTTCTCCATAAAACGTTGATTTTCTTCAATAACAATGCGTCCAGTATCTTACTCATACAGCTGAGCATTTGACCGATGTCCTTCCATATTTGCGCGGTTGTTCTTCTTCAGGATGGGGACAACTTTTGCGGTTTTCCAGGCTGCAAAAAAAAACATAAGGTATAATTTTTATCTTCAGCTCATAGTTTTCGAGAAATTTTCAAATAACATAATTTCACTCTTCAAACAATTTTTTTTTTCAAAATTCAGTTTCTGTATAAAAATTTCGGTCAAAATAATTAGAGCCGTTGATGAGAAAGTATCTATAATATCGCACCTATTTGTTTTTTATCAAAATCGTTATAGCCATTTTCTAAATAAATATGATCTTGCAGCTACTCGTAACGTTAGTTTTAAAGCTAAAAATAAAATTTCAATTTCTGATCTAGGAAATCAAAGAAGAACCTTAAAACCAAATTTGAAGAATATCGTTTCAGCGGCTTATGCTGTACGTCGACATACAGACAAACAGACATACATACAGACAGACGAAATTTCGGGACCCACTTTTTTCGTGTTCTCTATCATCGTAATTTCAAATCTCACCAAAATCTCGAGCTCGATTTTTTTTTTCCAAATGCAAAATATACCCTATAGTAACAATGAATGTAAATCGCATGTAAAAATATATTTAGGAACATAAATTATAAAATTAAAAATAAATAAATTGAAATACAAGGCTTACTTTTAATAAGTTTCTCAAAATACTATAAAATAATTGAAAATTACAAATCGATATAACATTTTTCATTTTGAGTACATAACTAAGTAATAAAAAAATAAAGTGGGAACATTGAAAGAGTTTTGATTTGACAACTTGTTAATAATTCTGACTATGTAATCCGATAAAATGATTCTTTTTAATTTTTTTACGAAACAATTTAAATGTGTTTGAGAACATTTCGCTTTAATTTGTGTAATACAACATTTTCACCAACCACTACTTCGAAATTAATTTGGATTTACCTTTAATCTTCTTCAAAATCTCAAAGATAGACCGTACAAATGTATTTTATTAATCAAATAGATTGTAAATTAATCTCGTTCAAAGGCCCAAATGTCTTCTAAATCGAACAAACTTGTTAACTTTATATGCGGTGGAAGCAATACATAGATTTATTTAATCTACATAAGCTCAGATAAACAGGTAAACATATAGCACAACTCATGTATCTACATAATATTTGGCTGATAAGGCCGTTTTCACATGTGTAGGCTTACTCTATTTTAAAGACCTTTCAATGATATTATGTGTGGAATATGACATTTTTCAAATTGCCTCTGTGGTTTCGATAACTCTGGCGCATAGATTAGGGTATTTTTGAATGATGACACGGCTTATGTTGGTTTTGGCGGCACAATTAGGGATTTACATGTAATAGCTGATATGACGATGACTGGTAGAACTAAGCTTTAAGCTGTGATCTGTCATTAACTCAGCGAAAAAGAGATCACAGGACAGGATTTAGCTCTAGAATAAGCTAAGATAAGTTAATTATTTTAAGTTTTAGTTATATTATGCATACAAAAAAAAATCGATTGCACTCTAAAATAGGTTTTCACATTTCAGCTATCAACAGAAATTAAATAATCAATAATCTTTTAAGAAATAAAATACACGACTAGATCGCACACGTACTTTGGAATTTAAAAATTGTTTAAAAGTAAATTTAAAATATGGATTAAACAAAAATGTTCAAATACATAAAATTGCGGTCTTATTTCTAAAAAAGTATGAATCTATGCAAACAAAGTTTAAAAATCGTTTAATTTTTAATAACATTTTTTATATAACAATTTTCTTTAAAAATTTTTAATTAAAAAATTGAGATGCCAATTTCAATTATTTAGTAATACATAGATTTTAGGAAATAATTTCAACAAATAATCGTTCAACTCGTTTTTTTAAAAAGCCAAAATATACCTACATGTATTTTTTTGAATATTTTTATATACATTATTATTTTAAATTCAAAGGAACTCCTGTACAAAAATGCTGGCCAAAATTGTCTGATAGAATCAATTAGATGCGATATATATGGATTTCAGTAAAGCTTTTGATTCGGTGGATCATTCCACTTTAATACACCAATTAAAACTTTATGGTTTCCATAAAGTTATAATAATTTATAAAAGAAGCCTTCTATAAGTAGCCTGAAACATTGGTAGATACTATGAAAAAAAAATGTTTAACTTTTTGATTTAAGAATAAGCTCTAAGTCTAGAAAAAATCAGCTCAGATACTTGCAGATGTAGAAGTTATGTTCAAAATTGCCTCGCTGAATCGGGTTTCAAGAAACTCCGTCTTGACAGTGGTGTTTATCAAAAAATATGATTTCTTCGATACTAATTGTCAGAACGAACTGGTTAAGCCCATTATTTTTAGAACAAATGTTTACCTTTATTTAAAAAATAAAATAAAATTAATACATTGACCCAAGGCTGAGAAATTCGATTGTTGCGAAACCATTTATTTCTGCCTGCAACATTTTTCAAATTTCAACTCAAATTTTTGAGAAATGTCAATAACTTTTTTACTAATGATTTTTTCTGAACCAAATATGAATAAGACTAATTTTAGCATGTGTGCCAAAGTTCAATTAAAGCCGTTTAAAATTAACATTGTAATGTCAAAACCCCCCAATTTCAGAAAAATATCAATAAATTGTATTCTAATTATTTTTTCTCAACCTAATTTTGATCTTAACATGTGTGCCAAATTTTATTAAAACCGTTGAACAGTTCAGATTTAACAGACTTTTTCCGCTTTCCCATGCAAACCAAACCACTGTGCGTCGGTGTTTTTGTCCAGAGTCCGTATCACCTAAATTGGGCCAAAAGAATTTGGTAATCTATTACCGATACCAAAATTGGAAGTTCGAATGACTTCAACTCCAAAATACGTTTCGCACAGGTACGACAATGAGATCAGCGAAATGCATTTTAGAATTCAGGTAATTTGAACATTCAATTGAATTAAATTCAATCATTCCACTTAAACAAAAATAATTTTATCATTTTATTCATCTTCCTTTATTACCGATAGCGCTCACCGTTGACACTGATGGCCTGTCCAAAGTTATCGCAAAGAAGCATAAAAGCCAGCCATAAATCCACACCAAACAGCGACTTTATTTGGATGGATTGCAATTTTATGGATTTGTGGATCTCGTGTGGATTGTGTTGATTCGAAATTCAAAATTCGATTTTTAGAGCCAAACGCGCGAAATGTTGGTCAAACAGGAGACCCACTTAAAAAAAAATTAATTATTTGCAAATGTTGTTCAACGCTATTACTCTGCAAGATTTAATAAATGACAGTTAATTTGACAGATGTATCATCAACAATATGGCCGCAATCACCAATCATGTCAAAGTTGGAAAATTTCTATTGAAAATACCCTTTAGAAGACAAACAGCTATCAACACGAGGTCCCCCTCAAATCTTCAATGTAAACTGTTTCAATCCCTTGGGAGTTCAATCGAAATTGCTATACAAATTTTCAAGATGCTTCGAGGAAAAAAATCAAACCACTTTGTGGAAATGACTCCTTGAAAAAAGACTTAAAAGTAGCAATACAGAATGAGTATGCATTTAAAACAAATATCCCTTTCTTTAATTAAAAGAACTCAATTAAACCATTTAACTAACCTAAACGAATTTCAAGACTATACCTAATACTATTATTGGTATCCCTAAAAATTCTGTAAAAAAAAATTACAACCGATTTCGGTACTTATTCGAAATTTGTAATTACCTTTTTTTGAAAAAAAAAAAAAAACAAAAAAAAAACCATCACCATCAAACGTGAGACAACCAAATTCTCTATTCTTAATAGCCTTATTTTCATTTAAGCTTTCCCACACTTATGCGCTGATCCTTCTTCCTTGAAGACAGATTCAGTTTTTTGCTTGCGTCCAAATAATGAAGCAATAAGTGCCGGACTTCAGATTCCACTCACGTTCTTCTGACATTAAACTCTCTTGATAAATTAACGAAGTAAATGGAGCATCATCGCGGCCAGTTCCAGTTATAAGGATTCTTGTTTCACCCCCAATCCAGTTCATGTCCTTGCCAAGTGGCGGTAAGGCATGAGAGCATGTGATGATTTGAGGTTTTTCCCATAATTGCTTCAGCATCACTTGGGGTGATTGGATTTTGAATCTAATTTAGATTTAGGTGCAATTTATTTCTTCGTCCATTTGCCCATAAGCTGCTGATGCTGCTGGTGCTGCTGATGCTCCTGGGAGGTCGCCTTTCCAAGCTCAAAATCAACCAGCCAATAATATCGAGGTGCACAGTATGTAAAGCTGTTTTTTTTTTGTCTTTGTTTAAATAGATTGGCAATGTAAGCGTTAAGGTGACTTCTCTGGATAGAAACGGAACCCTCACCCTCGGAAGTTTCTGTATGGCCTGGTGTGCTGGAAAGATTTATGACAGCGCAATATAGCAAATTTATGACACACCACCACACTATCCAGCGCGTGTACATATTTGGAAGGACGAAAATTAACTGCTGGTCCAGGGACATCAACCCCTAACTCATAATATACGAGGAGTATCAGTATACATAATATAAAATACCAAATTCGAACTCCTCCACCCCCTCTATTTAAATGGCAAAAGAAAATCATAAGCTTTCCACCATCAGAGACACCCACCGAACCGACCGACGAAATAGCGCAAAGCGAATCCCTTTGCGAAATTAGTTTAAGAAAAGGCTTTTAAGCGGCAAAACTTTTCAGGGTTCTTAAGAGCATTTTGTGCCAAACGAACTTCATCGATAGTTTTTAACAAGGAAAATCGCAATCAAGTTGGGGTTGAGGTATCAGAGGTTCTGGTTTGGGCTAATATTACTATAGGTGAATGAAGATGAAGACTTATGGGTGTGGGGGGTTGATGATGCGACGATATGATGATGCAGTTGCAGAGGGTTGTGTTCGGAAGCCGCATGGTGATTTCGTTCCGTTCTCGTTTCGTTCAATGTAGGTACTTATTTTTGTTTTTTTAAATATTAAAATTATTTTCAAATTCGAAAGTTTAGAAGAGTTTTCATTTTTATTTAATGAGAAATGCATTCATTAATTAAAAGTAAATACTAATTGAAGGAGAAAAAGAAAAGGAAAACAAAAAATTAGTTTGACAAGTTTAGTTTATAATTGATAAGAAAAACTTAAAAATTGTCAAGAGGCTTAGAAGGAAATTTTCAAAATATCACTCATTAAAAATAGAAGACCGGAATAACTCAAAAACTTGTTTCTTTTTACATTTTTGTGAAATAAAACTTCATACATCGATATCTATTCTCATAAGCAGCTGATTTATTCCACTGCTACTATTGCTTATGCCTTACTTTTTCTCCATCCATTTTTTTAATAACACCAAAGGGCATGGTAGTGTTCAGCCAAGTTTGCGGTCCTACGCACTTTTTACTGGAACACACTCAGGCAATTTGACCCTCTTCTAAATATTTTCACCTGGAAAAATAAAATTTTTGCTAAAAGGTATCAAATTACAACAAAAAAAAGAGAGCGCCAAGTTCCCACATGTATAAAAACCCCCTGTGAAAAGTACGCCTTGTTTTAAGCTTATGATTTTTTTTTATTTCTTAAGTAGAGTAATATCGAAACAACTCCAAATTATGAGGAAAAACTTTGTTATTATTAATACTGACTAAAATTTCCAAGGATTACTTGCCAAATTTTCTTTTTTTACTCACAATATAAAAGCTATACCGAAGCTTTTTGGAAGCAATTGCTTGCAAAACATAAATTTCTACAGCAAATCGCTTATCGTTCCTGATCAACATGGTTTCTCGAAAGGCCGTTCCGCTGTCACTTTTTTCGGGGAGCTAGAGGAGATTTGTTGTATAGATTTATTTAAGAATTAAAAGAATTGTGTTCTAGCATATTTTAAAAAGGCTTTCGACAAACTATAACACCAAGTTTTTTACTTGCGACTTACAAGTGCTATAAGGCAAGTTATGCATTCGTAAAACAAAATCGAACTCGAGATTTTGATCAAAGTTGACATTACGATGATAGCGAGGACTAAAAAAGTGGGCATCGCAATTCTGTCTGTCTGTTCGACTACAGCCTAAACGGATTGACCGATTTTCGTTAAACTTGGTAGATGCCGTTTTGATTTTCCTCCACCGCACGTTTTTTCTTTTTTTTTTTAAGACAAAAAATAACAGTACCTGCCATACGATTTTTTTTTCGAAATTTTATAAATATTTTTTTCTCAAAAACTGTCCCACAGATTAAAAAAAAAAAACTCAAAAAATTTCATTTAGTTAAAGCTAGCTAATGGTTGGAAAATTTTTTCCAAAAAATTGTTATTTTTGGTACCCTTGGAACCATTTATTAGTTTCTGATTTTCTCACGGATTTTGATAATTTTTGTCTGCTAAAGGCCCCCAATAGTTTAAATATTATTGTGAATACAAGTTTTCATAAAATAATAAAATAAAAAAATTTTTTTTTGAAAACTCAATATTTCGAAAACCCCAAGCTCGATTTTTTTAAAACTTGATAAATAAAAGTTTCTTAATATAATCTACAAGAAATGAGAAAAAAAATTATTATACATACCTAAAAATAAAGGTACCCCCATACAAAATTTAAAAATGGTTTTCGAAAGTCGTTTTTTTTCTCGAAAACGGCTTAGAGAATTTTGCTCAAATTTTTTTTCTTTTGAATAATTCTTAAGATCTATAATTTAATAAAAAAAAATTTGAAATCAAGATATTACTGACTGTCAGGGTTGCAAAAGCTTAAGTCACTTTTTAGCTTAAGCTTGGCTTTAATTCACAAGCTAGTGGGTGACTTATGAATTTAGAAAAATGTAATTCAGAACCTACTAAGTGACTTATGGATTAAAGAAAATTTAATTCATAAGCTAATGGACTAAAAAATTATTATTTGGAAAATTTATGAGCTAGCATGATAATTTCATTTTTTTTTATTTTATTTTTTTTTATCTACTTTCGTTAATAATTAAATAATTATGTAGTCAAAATAAGCTTAAACATTTACAATTTACCAACTAGCTTATGAATTAATTTTTTTTTAATTTTAATCTGACTTACACTTATAGGTAGCGAATTAATTTTTTTTTTAATTCATAAGTCAGTTGTATGTAGTGAATTAATTTTTACTTGCGACTTATAGGTACTATAAGGCAAGTTATGCATTCGTAAAAAAAATCGAACTCGAGATTTTGATAAAAGTTGACATTAGCGAAGACGAAAAAAGTGGGTCTGGCAATTCTGTCTGTCTGTCTGTCTGTTCGATTACAGCTAAACGGCTCGGCCGATTTTCTTCATACTTGGTAGATATGGGTTTTAATTTTTTACCCCCGGATGTTTTTTGATTTGATTTTTTAAGACCAAAAATAACGGTACCTGCCATACGATTTTTTTTCCGAAATTTTATAAATATTTTTTTTTCTCAAAAACTGTCCCTGCAATTTTCTTAAAAAAAATTCAAAAAATTTAATTTACTTAAAAAAATTTTTCAAAAAAATGAGTAGTTTTGGTAGCCCTCTTGGGACCATTTTTTTTGTTTTTGATTTTCTCAAAAACGGTACCACCGATTTTGATAATTTTTTTTATGCTAAAGCTTCCTAGCAGTTTGAATATTATTGTGTATTCGAATTTTCCAAAATAATTTTTTTGGATTTTTAAAAAAACTTTCAAATTTTTTTTTGAAAATTCAATATTTCGAAAACCCCATGCTCGATTTTTTCAACACTTGATAAATAAAAGTTCGGCAAAATAATCTACAATATATGAGCAAAATAAATTCATTTTACCTAAAAATAACGGTACCCTCTATCAGTGGCGGCTGGTGTGTTGTTGAACAGGTGGTGCACTTTACTTGCTCACTAAGTAGGTATTAAGATTAAAAATCGCAAAAAAACAACAATTTACATGTATATGTCGATTTTTTATTATTTTGTATAATTGCTCGAAGAATTTCGACCATGTATAAAACTGACACACTTATTACATTTAGCAAGGAATAATGTTTTTTATATTTTCACTTAAATGCGTCAAATCGTGAATTCAGGTAACTTTATCTTAAAAAGATTTATTACTGTCTTAAATATACTTAATCACTGCTAATTTTATCCCACACCACACACTGTACACAATAGAGAATCGAACCAAAACCAAAAAAAGAGGCTGGGTGCGACCCACACTGATAACTTCCCATTTGTTTAAAAAAAAACTATTAATTCAATATTTGTCAACATTTTACCAACTGTACAAAATTATACTATGTATAAAATAAACCAAATTAGAAGTCAATATCACTACTAGTTCTCGAGAAATTTGAGTCGAAAAACAATTTTTACCAATTTTCAATAGAATTTTATATAGTTTTTTATTTTTTGTAAAAAAACTGTAAACTGATTTTTTTTGAAATTTTCACCAGTTGTCAAACACATTATTTTTCGTAAAATAAAATTATTTTGAGTTTCAAATTGTTTTCCGTTCTTAGAATATCTAGGTTATGAAATTTTTTTTTTCAGTTTTTTTTATTTAAAAAAATAACGGTATGTTAATTTTTTTCCAAATTCATACCAAATCTGTACGACCTTATAATGAGTACATTAAATCTTATTTGAAACCAATAGCATTATTTTTTCGTGAGATATTTGAAACTAACCAAAATTTTTACTTTTTTTTTAAACCGTTATAGTTAAAAAACTACTCACTGAATTTTAATAAACGCCCTTTCAGCCTCTTTCGAAGTTATTATCTATTAAACAAAATTTATTTGAAGTCGATATCTTTACTCGTTCTTGAGATATCGACGACGAAAAATGGTACCAGAACGTACGGACGTATACGAACGTACGAACGTACGAACGTACGTACACACACACACACAGACATCTCTCTAAAAATGATTGATATAGCCTCTAGGGACCTTGAAACGTCGAGAAATGTCAAAAATTCCAATTTGACAAATCGGACCGATTACAATAACTCCCTATGGGAAGTTAATAAAAAACAATTACTAACCTAACCCCTACAAACCTACACTATTTAACCAGTCACGGATAGAGCGAAACAATATTACATATTCGCAGGCGCAGCGCATTCTAGTCAAACATCGGTTGCTGTAGTTAATCTTCTTCGGTTCTCGTGCGCTGCACGAGAGCAGGCTAATTTCTCGATACACTTCAATGAAATATCTTTTGTCTCACGCGTCAGGGATACTTGCTTGAAACTCATACAAGTTATATTAGCAGTCCTCGTGCGCTAGCCGAAGCGCACGAGAATTTTTATTTGCAGGGAAAGTAAGTCTTAATAGTAAAGCAAGGCGCTTACATTGTTTCGTCATAATTGGCAATTTTACTTGTTTGTGTTCTTGTAGGTATGTTTAAAAAATAAATATTAATATGGGAATCTAAAAATAAAGATGCAGTAATATTTTGTAATTTTTAAATCTTTTGAATTGGTGGTTCAGCGCACGAGCGCACTTAAGGTACAGCCGCCACTGCCCTCTATACAAATGTTAAAAAATGGTTTTCGAAAATCGTATTTTTCTCGAAAACGGTTCCGAGAATTTTGCTTAAATTTTTTTTCTTTCTATTATTTTTTAATATCTGTAGTTTAATAAAAACAAATTTGAAAACAAGATATTACTGACTGTACCTACCATAGAATGATTTTTTAAAATTTTGAATTTCTTATTATAAGCACAACGGATTTTAACGAAATTTCGTAGAGGGAAGCTTCTAAAAAGTTTAAAAAACATTGCATTTCAAAAC
Source organism: Chrysotoxum bicinctum (assembly GCA_911387755.1). Taxonomy (NCBI): domain Eukaryota; kingdom Metazoa; phylum Arthropoda; class Insecta; order Diptera; family Syrphidae; genus Chrysotoxum; species Chrysotoxum bicinctum. The sequence goes on from OU426987.1 coordinate 226,893,143, forward strand.
TTTAAGAAAAATATTTTTTTGAATTTAAAAAAAAAAAAATCAATTTTTTGTTTTTTGAAAATTCAATGTCTCGAAAACGGCTCAATACTTTTTTTGTAAATTTAATTTTTATTCATACAATAATAAAAACTTCAAATTGGCGTACCAACATTTTTTCTTAAAAATGTTTTAAAATTTTCTTATATAAAACCTTATTTTTTAAGAAACCACTACAAAGACTTATAATTTTTGTTCTTGCATAAATCTATATTTGCTTGAGTCACATGGCTAAAGAAGTTTTTTTTAGTCATTTAAAAAATTAATTTTATGCTTATGAACAGTTTCTCTAGACATTCATTTTTGAAATTCTTAGTCCTTTACATAGGAGCAAGTTCGTGCGACCCTGTCGTGCATTTTATTTTTTAATTGATAAGTCACTTATAGGTAGTGAATTTTGTTTCGAATTTTGAATTTCTCATTATCGGCATAACGGATTTTAATCAAATTTTTTATAGACAAGCTTCTCAAAATTTAAAAAACATTGCATTTCAAAACTTAAAAAAAAAATTTTTTTGGAATTTTGAAAAAAAAAATCTAGTTTTTTTGTGGAAAATTCGATATCTCAAAAACGGGTCAATATTGTTTTTGTGAATTTAATTTTTATTCGAACATTAATAAAAACTTTAAATTGGCGTTCCAAAATTTTTTCTTAAAAATGTTTTAAAAACATTTTTTATGTATAAGCTTATTTTTTTAAGAAACCACTACAACGAATTATAATTTTGTTTTTGCATAAACCAATTTTTGCTTAAAATACATGGCATCTTGTGCTTAGCTCCAACTGCTAAAGGAGTTGTTTTAGTTATTTAAAAAATGAATTTTATCCTTAAAAACAGTTTTTTCTAATAACATTCATTTTTGAAATTCTTTTAGTCGTTTACACAGGAGCAAGTTGTTGCGACCCTGTCGTGCATTTTATTTTACAAGAAATGAGCGAGCTTGGGTGTAATGTGAAATTCATTGCTTCGATCAAATCTTATTTGCTTGACAGATACTATTCTTTGAAATTGAATAAAGGGTGGTTAAATTTTAAGAGCCGATGTTGAATGTGAACCACCCCTAAACGTCAAGTTTTTTTCTGAATTTCATTTGACATTTCTCAATTTCAGACTAATTCAATTTGAACCATGGAAAGATACACAATCGAGCAACGCGTTAAAGTTATTCAGGCTTATTATGAAAATGGACTTCCATCAAAAATGCATATCGTGCAATTCGTGATTTTTTTCGTTCAATTTAATCGTCCAAATATGCGTACAATCGGAAAAATCGTGCAAAAATTTGAGCAAACCGGGTCTGTAGGAGATGTGAAAACACCAGTGCATGCTCGTACAGCTCGTACAGCTCGTACTGCAGAAAATATTGCTGCTGTTCGCGATAGTGTGAGTCCAACTCAACTCGTCGTCGTGCCCAACAATTGCACCCCTCACGCTCGTCGTTGATGAACATTTTGCATAAAGACTTGCAAGGTGCAATTGACTCAAGAACTAAAGCCTCTTGACTATTTCAAGCGTCGTCAATGGTCAGAATGGCGGCAAGAAATGGCAACAGTGGATGATCAATTTTCGAAGAAAATCATCTTCAGTGATGAGGCACATTTTCACCTCAGTGGATTCGTCAATAAGCAGAATTGCCGCACTTGGGCGAATGATAATCCAAGAGTGATTGTCGAAAAACAAATGCACACACAAAGAGTGACTGTTTGGTGCGGTTTATGGGCTAGTGGCATCACTGTTACTGTGAATGGTGCTCGCTATCGTGAGATGATAACGAACTTTTTATGGCCCAAATTGGAAGATATGGATGTGGACGATATGTGGTTTCAACGTGGGACGGTACAACTTGCACACAGCTAACGAAACAATGGCTCTTTTGCGCGACAAATTTAATGGCCGTGTTATCTCACGTGGTGGCGATGTCAATTGGCCACCAAGATCATGTGATTTGACACCGTTGGACTTCTTTCTTTGGGGTTATTTGAAAGAAAAGGTGTACGTCGATAAGCCAGCAACAATTCAAGAGCTAAAGGATGAGATAATTCGGCACATTAACGGCATAGAACGTCAATTATGCCTCAGCCTCATCGAAAATTTGGACCATCGCTTTTTAGCCGATAGTTTGTTCCATACATAATTGAACCATACCATATTATCATAATAAAAAGAAATGACAATAATTTCCTAAATAATTTGTGTTTTATTTAAAATCAACATCGGCCCTGAAAATTTAACCACCCTTAATAACCTAATAATATAACCTAATAATAATAACCTAACCACAGTCAGTAATGTCTTTATTTGTAATGTTTTTTTTATTAAATAATAAATCCTTAAATTAAAGACTGCCCGTCTATCAGTTTATAAGGATAGTGGATTAGTCTTATATTTTAAGGGCAAGAGAGAGCGTTCTATTGGCTGATGCCCTACTCCCAGTGTAGGAAAAGTAGAGAAAGAACTACAGGAACAAGGATAAGGAACGTAACAGAAGGAACATATTTTGTCGCAGTAAATTTCACTCTGATAATATTTACGTACCGATCGATCATCGCGACGAGCAGTAAGATGGAAACTCCTTTTTTGAGTTCTTTTTATCTGATGTTTTGAAAACAGATCCGTATAAATAGGGGACAGATTTTATTTTTTGAAGATGTTTTAACATCTATTCAATATGCGTTCTTCGCATCATTCCTCTAAGGAAAACAAGGAGATTAAAAAAAAAAGTTAAAAAAAAAAATATTGCAATATTGAACAAATATCATAGTACGAGCCCAAACGCAAAATAGTTGGACTACCTATGATAAAATCCAAAAATATGCTGATTCTTAAATTCCATCGGAAATAAAATCAATATTTTAGTATTTTTCTTAAGATATATTTATTTTGAATAGGAATAAGTAACAAAACAAAATTACTTCAATTAAATAACGGTATAGAGCAATCTTAAAAAATAAAATAACGATTTAAGCATTTTTTTAAGTGCAAAATAGTTGGCCTATGGGTCTTAATTTTTATTTTACCATGGTGTTACGTCGCCTTTGGCCTTGATAACTGCTTCTATGCGTCGTGGCATTGTGTCAACTAATTTTTGACATTCTTCGTACCAAAAGACTCCCAAATATTTATGATTTTAGATTTAAGGTCTTGAAGAGTCCGGCATGGTTCTTTTCGCAGTTTTTGATTGATTTTATGCCAGCCAGTTTCAATTGGTGAAAGATCAGGGCTGCTGGAAGGCCATTCCAGTAAAGGAATAGCTTCAGTAGATAACCACGCCATTGTAGACCTTGCAGTATGACAAGAAGCTCCATGCTGTTGGAAAATATAGTCTCCATCACTGGTTTGAAGTCGTGGTATTGATAGGAGAAGCTCATTTTCCAGAATATCCTGTACTTGGCAGCATTGACAATTCCATTTACAAAATGTAAATTGCCCAAACCCCGCCCCGACATGCATCCCCATATCATTAGAAATGCTGGAAACTTGACCGCTTTTTTAAGGCAATCTTTGTGAAAAACCTCTTGAATTTCTAATGACTCGTTTTCGTTCGTCGCCCACGCTAACTTCAAACCTGGACTCATCACTCCAAATAATGGACCGCCATTGACTTAAAGTCCAGTTTTTACGTTGTTTGGCCCACTCTAGCCGCTTTTTCTTTTGTTTAGGTGTTTAAAGTGGTTTTTCTTTGGCCTATGTTTTTAACGAATTAAAATTGCTCTAATTTAAATAAATCTTAAACAAACCTTATAAAATTTGTATCCAATTTTTTTCATGGTCCGTTTGCAAGTGTCGACCGAAACACTTTTTTTTTATTCTTTCCCTCCATTGAACAGTTATTGCAGCGGCCGTTTGACGTCGATTTTCTTTTATTATTTTTTTTAAAACTCGGCAATTTCGAGGTTTTGCAATTGGTGGGCGTCCCGTTTTTTAACCGATCTCCACATTTCCACTATTTTTGAACTTTGAGATAATGTTTCGAATTGATGAGCGCGGTAAATTCAATTGTTTTGCGATTTTATAGCTCAATAATCCCGTTTCGAAGGCTTTATTTATGGATTTCCTAAGGTCTCTTGATAATGCGTTTGGGTCGTACCTCTCGATGCAAGTTTGCTATCAATAATATGCATCCACAGATGTTCTATTTCCTCGGTTTTTCTCACTGAAATTTATGATGTCTCACCCTGATTACCATAGTTGATAGTCGTACCGAGAATTCTTTTTGGAACTTACACCTTTAGGCTTTAAAGTCTTTGTTCCATAATACACTCAAATTTATGTAATTATGGAGGAAGAATCAATGTTTCTAGCTAAGGACTAAAGACATTCATTCTAAGTCAATTCTTCCACTCAGTTCTTCATTATTCATTAACACTGAGAAAGCAAATTAACGTCCTGGAAAAATATACTTAATTTTGGATTACTCAATAAAAATAATCTATAGATTCCAGAATCTATGTCTGCGAAACCAAAACGAAAACATAAAATGTGCCTCATTAACTTACTAATTGCACTAAGCCACCTAAAAACGATGTCCTCGTTTGTTTTGCCAAATCTGATTTGGTAATAATTTCAATTATAAGCTCACTCCCTTTGTATTGGTCGTTGGTCGTCATTCATCAATAAACCCGTACCGGGAATAAGTCGTAGAACTTACAATTGAAATCCTTTCTTAAGCGTTTCGTCTAATAAAAATAATACAACTGACTGAACTTGGTTCGTGGTGCTCTCTGCAAAAAGAAAAGCATTTCCGCTACTGACTGCTACGCCCGTGCCCGCCCACCCCATCACCGGGATTGCGTTGAATTTATACCTACCAAGAACAACAGCCAAGGAGCTGTAGCAGATTTTGGCAGCTTCCTCTTGGCAAATGTGCATAATCCTTTTCCGTCTTAAGACACAAAATGGAATGACCGTCACGAATTCTGTTCCAGCTTCGATTTGCCAAGCATTGGGCGCCGAGACCCGGCTGTTTGAAACACAACAAAAAAATTGTCTCTCGGCGAATAAATTTAAGGACGATTTGTTGGCATTAGACAGTCGGTGGGGTGTGCTTGCTGGAATTAAGAATTTTCTAATTAAACGGTCTTCGGTTATGCCACTGCCTGCTGATGGGTTAGAGGTAACCCCTTTTTCTTTTTTTGTAGAATTGGAGGTTTGCCGGGAGTGGTGTGGTGGTGGTGGTTCGCTACTTTGCTGGGGTGCTGCCATAAAAATTGTCCCATCATCCCGAATAGCCCAAGTTGTTTCTGTGTTTCTAAGAAAATAATTAGTCCATAAATCGAATCGAGCGCGAAGAGAATTTTTATCCTTGTTTTCTTTAATTTTTTTTTTCTTTGATAAAGTTCGGTGCCCTGTATGAGGTTTCTTTTTATCGTCTTCTCTCGTTGGTTGCAAAATAAGATATTATAGCTGCACGTAGTCTAATAACAATTTTAAGTCCTTCGCTGAACACAATTTTCCCATTCTTCCTGATTTTTTAGTCCTAAAAGAGGGTTTAAGTTTTTTTTTTCGTTTGTCACGATACTCGTATTTTTTGTTCTATTTACTTAAGATGGCCATTTTAATGAGGCGTGCTCATCAAGACTATTACAGACAGAAGAATAAAGACCAGATTATGAAGTGGAAGAAGGTTTTTTGATTTTTTTTTTTTTTGATTTTTATTTTTAATCTTTCGTTTGCTTAGGTTTAGGGTGGTATGGTGGTTGGAGCTGCTTTGAAGTTCATTTGGAAAGGTATTCCAAGTTTTTTTTTTTTTTTAAAGACTGTATAAAAAGCTTTGAGTTTTAAATTTTCAAATTGAAAGATTGTGTTCATGAATGAGTAGTTCACAAATTAAAAAGTACATAATATTTATTTGTCTGTTCCATCTTATCAATCTAATTAAAATCAATCATGTAGTTAGCAATTAGCTTTACAAATAAGCGAGACTACTCGTATAATTTACATACTCAACATTTAAAAGCCTCATATATTTTGAACTTTTTATAAAGTGTGGAAAGACGTTTAACGCAAAACAATTAATAAATATTTTTTAAAAAGAGCAAACGAACTATTTGCAAATGATCTTAATATATAACTAAATGATATGGTAGCACTAGAAGGCTTACACGAAGTCATATTAATTGCAATAGTCCTTAGAACTGTAGGCTTTAAGTAAAGAGTCCTCAAGAAATTGTGTCGATTGTGCCTTATAACCTTCGAATATTAAAATAGTTGACAGTTTTAAATTCGACTTGTTTAAATGTCGGTAAAGTGATTTAAGCAAATGTCTGCCAATGTGTTTTTAAATTTATTTTAAAATTCAATGATGCAAAATCTTAAACAGCCTTGACATTAGTGTGATAGTAAACAATTTGCTAAATTTAAAACAGTTTACTATCAACTCCTTTTAAATTTTATTGTTGACTTTGAACACTGAACACTTTCATTAACTCAAGTGCCGTTATTAAGCCATTTTTGATCATCCAGCTGAAAAATGGAATTAAAGATACATTAAAGACATTATCAACAAGAAGAATAAACTATCATTTTGTTTTTTTAACACGTTTGAATCGATTACCTGCAAAGCGTTCTTTTAAATTTATTTCAGTAAGAAAAAGTCAACAATTATCTCAAGCCTTATAAGAGAAATGTATCCATACGAAATTATATGATACTTTTATATAAATGTAGGTTAAATTAAACGGACGGTTGCTTGATGCGCTAAAAGTATATGTTACTCGTACAAATTTTAAGGTTAAGAGTTCTCTTTTAACAAATTTATTTTTTTTAACAAAGAAATTGTAGACGAAAATTGGGAGCACTTCTGTCTGTCTGTATGTCTGCATGTCTGTATGCCTGTACCTCTCCCTTCAGCCTAAGCCACTGGAGATATTTTCTTCAAACTCGGTACTTAAGGGTCTTTGGTGATTCCCTAGAGGAGAAATTGAAAGTGATTTTGACCAAAAACTTTGTAAAGGAGCTCCTTTAAATTTTAAATAATATTTTATACAAAAATATTCGAAAAAAAAAATATTTTGAAAAATCAATATCTTGAAAATGTGTGAACGATTATTTTTTTGAATTATATCCTAAAAATCTATGTATATCACTTAATACTTAAGATTGGTATCCCAATTTACTTTCTTGAAAAATTTTAAAGAAAATTGTTATTTCAAAAATATATTTAATAATTAAATGATTTTTAAACTTTGTTTGCATAAATTCATAGTCATCATCATCGGCTCGACAACCGGGTTCCGGTCCTGGCCTCTTTCAACAAGTCTCTCCACTTATCCCGGTCTCTAGCCGACGCCATCCAGTTGCGCACCCCAAGGCTTCGAGCGTCCTGGTCTACGCCATCTCTCCAGCGCAAGCATGGTCTACCACGCTGCCGTCTACCATAGAATGTACCACAAAGAACTTTCCGAGCAGGTTCCTCTTCGCTCATGCGAGCTAGGTGCCCTGCCCACCGGAGTCTACCGAGCTTAATTTTTGTCACGATATCAGCTTCAAGGTAGATTGCGTATAGTTCATGATTGTACCGTCTCCGGAATCGTCCTTCCTCACATACGGGGCCAACAATTCTCCTTAAGACTTTTCTCTCGAACGCAGCTAAGAGGTCGGAGTGCCTTTTGCTAAGCACCCAAGTCTCGGATCCATATGTGAGTACTGGCAGGACCATGGTCCTGTACAGCAGCAGTTTTGAAGTTATGGTGAGATTTCTGGATTTGAAAAGCTTTGACAGACTATAGTAGGCTCTGTTGGATTTGAGAAGCCGCCCGCGTATTTCTTCTTCTATATTGTTATCGGCTGCTACTATTGACCCAAGGTATTTAAAGGATTGCACCACTTCAAATTCGTGCTCCGCTACCTTGTGTCCACTTTTCATTTACGCCCAGCATACTGGCTCCAGGACTTACTCTCCCTAAGTCAGGTGTTTCTAGGGCGAGTCCTAACGCATTACCAAAGGTGTTACTGGTGTTTTCATTGCGCAGGGCAGCCGTGTTGATTCGAACCTGATCGGCGGATGCAATGCGTCTTCGCAAGGCAATCCGCCCTCGGAAAACCATACCAACAAGAAAGTGATCCGAGTCGATATTGGCACCTCGGTACGTTCGTACCGTCATCAAGTTCGAGTAGTGGCGACGGTCTATCAACACGTGGTCTATTTGGTTACGAGTGACTCCATCAGGTGATACCCAGGTGGCTTTGTAGATATCTTTACGCGGGAACCTGGTACTCGCAACGACCATGTTTTTCGATGCTGCCAATTCTAAGACTCGAAGTCCATTGTCATTAGTGTTCTCATGCAAACTATGGGTGCCTGCGTAATGCCTGAATACCGGCTCCCGACCTATTTTTGCGTTCAAATCCCCAAGGATGATTTTAACATCATACCTTGGACAGGCATTGAGGGCCCTCTCGACTTGTTCGTAGTAAGTCTCTTTTTCTTCGTCTGAGGACTCCTCCGTAGGTCCGTGAACGTTAATGAGGCTGATGTTCGTAAATTTGCCTCGCACGCGAAGGGTGCATAGCCTTTCGCTTATAGCGTTAAAGCCGATGATAGTAGACTTCATTTTTTCGCTGACTAGGAAGCCTACCCCGAGCACATGGTGTTTTGTATGACAGCTGTAGTATATGTCATATTTTTTCTTCTGTAAAACACCATTCCCTGTCCATCTGATTTCTTGAAGAGCTGTTATGTCAGCTTTATACTTTGACAGGGCATCGGCTAGCTGCTGAGCAGCTCGAGCTCTATAGAGCGATCGTACGTTCCATAAGAAAATTCGTAAATCGTTTTTCCTTTTTCTTTGCGTGGGTTGTCGTCGTGAGATCAGTCCGTTTCCGAGGCTTGTTGTCGGTCTCGTAATTCAAAAGTTTTACGGGACAGGGAATTAACCTGTCGCCAACCTGAGGAACCAGCCTGATCATATTAGCCAAACCTTTTTTAAAAGGCTTGTTTCTAGCGGCCGCCGCGGAGAGGCTATGATCACACTTCCACCAGTCCCGAATAGTTACGGCACGTGCATGTTTTCGTATGCTACATGTTGTTCCCCCTATTCGTCTGATGGCTGACTTTTAAAGAAATCAGAAGGCAGTTTTATGCATTTAAAAATTTTTTTCTCGTTAAGTCCATGTTTCATATTTATTTATAAGCAATTTTTAAATTCCAAGGTACTTTTACATAAGAGCATTATTATGTATGTACGTGCGATCCAGCGTTCATTTTATTTTCATTTGTGTCTTTCTCTTTAACAGCTGAACGAATTATGATAATAATAAGTCAGTAGAAGAGTCTTCTATAATATACAATTATTTTTTTTATTTTTGATGTAGAAATTGAATTAATTCTACATATAATTACAATTCTAAAATTTTTAAATTTAAAATTATGAAGAATTACATCTTTATTATTAATATGTCGTTTTTTATTGGTAAATGTATGGGCAGCGTAGTAAAATTTTACACAGTAAACAACAACACAGAAATAGTGAATATAAAATAAAAAATGTATTTTGAATCTATAAATTAGCCAATAATAAGAGTGCACATAATAGTGCTGATAAAGTTTTGGAGCGTCTGGATTACAGTGACACTCAAATTGGTTGCAGAAATTTTATTTTGCGTGAGGTTGGCAGGTTTTGATTATTCGAGAATGTGTTCGGTGATTTTTGTTCATTTTATGGTTTGAAATATTAATCTACGATTAGACGGTAACCGTTAATAGAGTCAATGGTCAAAATATTGTCTCTTAATGCGTTTGCATGTTCTCTATCTGTCACGTGAGAGTATGAAATTGATCGAAGGATGGCTGCTAGATTAAAAAGCATATGAAAAGTTAGGGAATGACATTATATTATTCGTTCTTGAAAAAACAATTGGAGGGCTTTGCGGTGACATTAGCAACGAAATCCATAAGATTAACGATTTCGATGTCTTATTTCCATTAAGGAAATAACCAAAATGTCTTTCCTATCCCTAACACAAGTAGCACAAAATGGTATAATTTCGGTATCACATTTCTTAATTCATACTTTATTCCTTCTTTATTAGGTATGTCAATTTATGCCTACTTAATTCCATCTTAATATGATCTTTATTAGGTATTGCTTTACAGAACTTAACATGGTGTGTTTACTTCTACTTAAAGCATTCTTAAATACTTCTTAAATTGGCATTTCTTAAATCGGTTGTTTTTGTTACTTAATTCCTTCTTTAATTCTTCTAAAAACATTCCTTTTTTATTTTGGTATTAAATCGGTATTTTTCCGATTCTTTAATACGTATTTAAGTCTTCTTAAACAGTATAATATTAAAAACACGAGAGACTTATTTGAGTAGCACTTTGAGACAAGATATTTTATGTATCACAGTGGCACAATAGGTAGAGCACAAGCACGACAAGCGAGAGGGACTCGGGTTCGTATCTCAGTGGAATCACAGAGGTAAATTAAAAAAAATAACTTTTAAAATTCTTTCATTCCAGCAAAAAATCACATGAAGACTCGAATATAATCAACAATAACAAACAGTTAATAAAAAAAAATAATTTTTATTGTTTCTAATAATTTTTTTAAGAATTGCCGTAGATCTTTAAGAAGGAGTTAAGAAGTATTTAAGAAGATGTAAGGAACGAGAGGAACAGTTGGTCAAACAATCAAGGTTGCGGAGCACGAATTTGAAGTGGTGCAATCCTTTATATACCTTGGGTCAATAGTAGCAGCCGATAACAATATAGAAGAAGAAATACGCGGGCGGCTTCTCAAATCCAACAGAGCCTACTATAGTCTGTCAAAGCTTTTCAAATCCAGAAATCTCACCATAACTTCAAAACTGCTGCTGTACAGGACCATGGCGGGAGTAGCTATGACTTTCTCAAGGCCTAGGAAGTTCTATTTTGAACGCTTAAACGACTTGACACCTGTATTAAGAGCAATCTTATGTGGGGAAATAGTCGGAACTTCCTATGGTAATCAAGAAATTGGTGAGCCGAGACAGTCAAAAATAGTTACATGTCTTAACAGCCTCCTCGTGGCGACCGCTGGATAAGCCCATACAGAAGAGAGATGGATATTATATCCTGACATTCCTCTTCTAAAGGGACGACTAATAGTTAAGACCAAATAAGGATACTTAGTTTTAAGCCCAAACTAGTATTCAAAAAATCTAGTACCAAATCCAATCCTAGGACATACTCTGGGTAACGGATCAAAAATTGGTGCTAGATAAGTTATAAGATTCTAAAAGAAAAAATCTTGGGCTAGTGATTAGGGGAGTCACGCCCAAAACATATGAATTAAAGCAATTGCAGTTATATTAACTCTTTTGCTGATGTTTTGGTAATGGCAGTCTGGAGTACTTATAGTCCTGTCCAAGCTATAAGAATACGAAGGTCTGTTTGGGAGTATCTCTCCCACTTTGTTATAGGACAAACAAGACCAAGTCAAAGTGATTTGGTTGCGTGGATGTAGTTGGCCTACCTGTGGGTCGGCTGCATTCACAAAACAAGCTGAAATTTAAGGAAATGATGTATAAATCAGAAAAGGAAATGACGGAAGAACAATTTGCGGATGTGGTTGGCTCACTTGTGGGTCGGCTGCATTTGCAAGAAATCTGAGAAATCAGAATCTGATATTTGAAATTAAAGGAAATGACGGCATAACAAATTACTTAGAACGATAAACACCCTAATTGGGTACTTTGGGGATAATGAAATACCGAGATTACCCCCGCTAATTAGAGCCATTTCATTATCATTGGGCAGGCCCTCTGTAAAGAGAGCTCGAGGTGGTTGTGGTTGTCTACCGATTCGTGGTAGCTACTGCTTCACCAGTAGATAGATAGGAAAAACACACACCAAGTGGTGTTGCCTATATAAAACGCAATTGGAACAGTTTGTATTTTGACTTGAATTCCGAGACATACTATGGCAAGATATCAAGTGGAGTGGATATTGAGCTTGGTAGTCTGGGAATCAAGATCAGAAACATTCTGGAAAGGCCGGCAAACCTTTCACAGGTCTAGAAAACATGCTACTGGGACTTCGGTCCTGGGGCTTTGTTCATAAGCTTGTCTATGAACCCGACACTTCTGGTATGGCCAGAAAGTGAAATTAAGCGTTACTCGTAGGTGTTCACTCAAAGTTATTAATAGAACTGTACAGGACCATGGTCCTGCCAGTACTCACATATGGATCCGAGACTTGGGTGCTTAGCAAAAGGCACTCCGACCTCTTAGCTGCGTTCGAGAGAAAAGTCTTAAGGAGAATTGTTGGCCCCATATGTGAGGAAGGACGATTCCGGAGAGGGTACAATCATGAATTGTACGCAATCTACCTAGAAGCAGATATCGTGACAAGAATTGAGCTCGGTAGACTCCGGTGGGCAGGGCACGAAGCTCGCATGAGCGAAGAGGAACCTGCTCGGAAAGTTCTTTGTGGTACATTCTATGGTAGACGACAGCGTGGTAGACCATGCTTGCGCTGGAGAGATGGCGTAGACCAGGACGCCCGAAGCCTTGGGGTGCGCAACTGGATGGCGTCGGCTAGAGACCGGGATAGGTGGAGAGACTTGTTGAAAGAGGCCAGGACCGGAACCCGGTTGTCGAGCCGATGATGATGATGAATGCGTTTGCATGTTCTCTATCTGTCACGTGAGAGTATGAAATTGATCGAAGGATGGCTGCTAGATTAAAAAGCATATGAAAAGTTAGGGAATGACATTATATTATTCGTTCTTGAAAAAACAATTGGAGGGCTTTGCGGTGACATTAGCAACGAAATCCATAAGATCAACGATTTTGGTGTCTTATTTCCATTAAGGAAATAACCAAAATGTCTTTTCTATCCCTAAAACTAATGCCGGATTTGGATGACTCACAAGTTTTTATTTTTATTTTTTTTAAGACTTGACTTTATCGTGTAAATAACTTTTAGATCTGCTTTTATTTTCGACAAAAGAAACTGGCTTCGTTTTAATATAAAGTAACTTAAATATTCACCAAGGTTAGTGAAGCTGGTTTTTACGTACGGGGTTTAGCAGCAAATTGTAAAAAATTGTGAGAAACTGCAGGATACCAAACAAACGTAATATTGTATGACCACCATATTGAAAATCATGTAAGGAAGGATGATCTTGCTGATTTTTTCCGACGCCGAGCCTTTATTTTCCTTTGTGTATACATACATATTATGTACGTTCCATTAAAATTTGATTTTATTAATAATGTTGCCACTTGTTTGACAGAAAATTTGTCAGTGGTGTTAATTCAGCACAAACTTCATCTTTACGTTTAGAGTGAATTAATGATTTTGACATTTGTTTATATCAAACATTATCTTAAACGAGTTTATAGGTTAAGTGATGCGTTTAAGAGTTTTATTTTCACCTAATACATAATATACATAATAACTATCGATATCAGCTCTATTTCAACTGGACATACAAAGCGTATACTTTTCCAACGCATCCTAAAGCAGCTAAAGTTTAGCTTATTCACAAGCGGATTGTTTATTTGTAGGTATATATAGTAGAGGAAATTCCCATAAAAACACTGTAACTTTCCATACCTAACTCATTGCACCGACTGCAAACTTAGCAGCACTTTTTATTTTTGGATCCAAAATGATCTCTCAAACAAATATGAAGGCAACCGTTATTTTTTGAATCTTTTTTTATCACCTTGGAACATTTTTCGTCTTTGTTTGTGAAATAAAATCTAAAAAGTGAAATTTAAAGGCGGAAATTCGTATAAAAGCAGTCTAATTAAAAGTGGTTATTTAATAAAGTTGTTTGAATTTTTGATTGAATGTGGTAGGAAATCATTTTGTGTGCCTTTAAAATTGTTTCAGCAAAATTTTTTTTACAGAATCTCGTCATGCCGCGTGGAAGAATTTTAGTGCGGAGGAAAGTCAAAAATCTTTGCATACAAAGATTGTGGCCTTTCTGATCGTGAAATTGCTAGAAAAATAAGGAGATCCAATACAGTTATTCATAACCTTTTAAGGTTAGGTGAAAGTTTTGGAAAAATTGCCAACCACGCACAAACTAAAAAGCTTACAACCCGTCAAGTTCGAATGATATCGCGTGAAGCCGTTAGAAACAAGCTGATTGCTTCACAAATTAAGGCAAAACTTGACTTGCCTGTTTAAAAACGACGCGTTAGACAAATTTTAAAAGCCAACTCCAACCTTGTTTACAAACAAAGATCCAAGAAGCCACCTTTAGATGCAGCCCATAAGTCAGCAAGGGTGCTTTTTGCTGAAAGTCACATAAGCTGGACCGAAGAGTGGAGAAAAGTTGTGTTAAGTGATGAAAAAAAATTCAATTTGGATGGTCCAGATGGATTTCAGTCATATTGGCATGACAAACGTCTTCAAACAGAAGTAAGAATGAGTCGAAACTTCGGTGGCGGCAGCGTAATGGTTTGGCAGCTTTTTCTGCAAATGGAAAGACGGAAATTTCATTTGTGCCTGGAAGTATGAACTCAGAAAGTTATGCTGAGTTGTTAGAAGAAGTTATGGTTGAGAGAGCTGAAGAGTTATGCGGAACTGACTTCATATTCCAGCAGGATAACACTCCTATCCACGTCTCTCGAAGGATGAGAGTCTATTTTGAGGAGAAATAAATAACATTGCTCGATTGGCAGTCTCGAAGTCCCAATTTAAATCTAATAAAAAATCTCTAGGGAATACTAGCCAGGCGTGTTCATGCCAACGGGCGCCAATTTAACAACGTTCAAGAGCTTCGAGACACAATAATTGAACAATGGGGCGCGATTACAACCGCGGAACTGGAAAAGCTTGTGGAATCAATGCCGAGGCGAATGATATCGGTCGTAAGAGCAACTGGTGGCTCTACAAAATATTGATTTAGTTAATTACAAATTTCTGATCACTAATTCACAGTTATTTTTAATAAAAACGTAGGTGGTTTTATGGGAATTTCCCCCTTTTTTCTTGTTAATTTTTGTTTTTTTGTAAATAATTTTTATTTAATTTTATTAAAAGTGAATAAATTTATATTTTTCTTAACAACTTTGAGTACATTTTATTATTTCATAAAATATATATAAGTTGCATGCAGCTAACAAAAAATGCGTAAAAACCATGTGTTTTTATGGGAATTTCCTTCAGTGTATTTCATTTTTCGTTTTCTTTTCCTTTTACTTTGTTCACTTAATGAGTTTGAAATATCTACTAAATTAAGATGATTTGTTAAAAGAGATTCAGAATTTATTTGTAGCTCTTATCTGTTTTGGTTGTTTATTCATTTCAATTTGTATTATTTTTGTAAGAAATTACATATTTATTTTAGTTTTTTTTCAAATCAGCTGATTTTGACATGGATATAAATGCCAAGCATACCAACTTTAAAATTTAAACTAAAAGTATAAGTGTGTATGAAACAAAAAAAAATCATTTTATTCAGACTTGCATTAATGCAAGTCGGAAAAGAAAATTTGATTTTAAAAAATATTTTCGAAAATCTAATTACTTGATTATTTTTTTCTAAATTTATTTTATTATTATTTTTTAAATGCGAAACTTTATGAGTGAATGAATGAATTATATATTTCAATGTGACCCGAAGATTTATTGTGTCCCATTTGCTTATGGAGTTATATTAAAGTTCTTCCTCCAAAATTTTTTGCTCTTAAGAATCTTAGTCATCGTCGTCATTTTTCCCCTGGTATTTTCCTAGATGGTTTTTTCTTTGGTGCATGAGTGAAAAACATTTTAATAGTATGTAGTCCTCAGGTATTTTGCAAGTAAACCTAGGTGTCTTCTAAGTTTGCAGGGTCCAGTTAGGATACCTGTTATTATTATTAGGTTGTTCCTGGTTAAGTTAATGCAATTGTTTTTTTTTTAACACTATCAGAATTGATCGAAGAAAGCTTATAGCAAGCTCCGTCTTTCGACCAATGGTTTGCCAAAATAGAGAACTGTGTTATACCACCGGCTCATCATTTAGTGCAGTGTTAGTTGTTAGTAGGCAAACTCTATTACAATTAACACTGACACAAGAAAACATGAAAAATAAACAAATAATATTACGTACGAACAAAACAATAACATAACATGAAACAAAGAACATTTAGGAGCGTGGACCACTGGTTTTGAGTAGGTTTTTTAATTTACATTTATTTATATTAAAATCAAAAATATTTGAATTCCAATTTACAAGTCTACCCATACGTGTCAAGGGCTCATGAATGCCATAGTTGGTCCTATGTGTAGGGACCTTAATCATATCGAGGCCTCGAAGATTGTAATCTCCTCCCCGATAATTAAAATAAACCGAACATAAAAGATCTGGTGCATCTGTGACGCCTGTTATTAATTGGTGGAAAAATACCAAATCATTGTTTGTTCTTCTTTGTTCCAAAGTTTGCATCTGAAGAATAGATAATCGTTGGTCATAAGAGAGGACATACGAAGGATCACTCCATTGAAGTCCTTTCAAGGCAAAACGAGTAAAGTTTCTTTGCACAGATTCTAGTCTCTCAATATGTATATCATATCATATCAAACCTGCGATGCATACTCAAGATGGGGACGCATCAAGGAGTTGTATAAAGCCCGGGTGACATTGGGATCAACAAATTCTTTAGACCAGCGCTTAATAAACCCTAACATTGAATTGGCCTTAATCACGATTTTATTAATATGAGCAAAAAAATCTAAATTGGGTGTAAAAAGAACTCCAAGGTCCCTTACAGTCATAACACGAGTTAAAATGTGCCGTGAGATAACATATTCATGAGAGTAAGGAAAACGTTTTTTAGAAAAAGTCATAGTTTGACATTTTGTCGGGTTGAGGTTCAGACTGTTTTTTTTCACACCACAAGGCAAAATGGTTAATATCATCTTGCAGTAAAGCCCGATCATTTGAAGATACTATATTTTTATAAATGTTCATATCATCTGCAAAGATTAGAATTTCGCTATTCCGAACACACAGAGGAGCATCATTAATAGCCAATGTAAAGAGTAGTCGTCCCAGATGGCTTCCCTGCGGAACACCTGATTTGGCAATAAACTCTCTTGAGTATGAATTTCTGAATTTGACTTGATATAACCTATCTTCAAGATATGACGATATCTTATTATTTATTTATTTATTATTATATAATAATAATAAATAGAAAATAGAGACCTCGAGTGGAGAGAAGAAAAAGTAAAAAAAATTGAGAGGAATAAATGCATATGCAATTCAGGGTAGAGCTTGACATACATATATGGGTAAACAAAAAAATGGCAAACAAACTTACGTAAATTGAATCACAAAAAACCACTAATTATTGCCGATTTTTAAATTAAAAGATATAAAGCAAGTGTTTACATGCAAGTCAAAAATAATATTAATTAAAACAAACACAATTCTAAATAAACCAAGTAAGAAAAACTTGAAATTAAATACAAAATTGCGGAGAGCAAGACAATACGCGTCAATTAATAACAAGACCAGTGTGACACTGTTATTTCCTAGTAGTAGTTAAGACTGCCTTAGCTTTGGAAATTATTGTGCTTGTCTCCTCTTTTTGTTTAATTTTGTTATTGATAAAATTTTCTCCTATTCCGCAATAGGGTTCAGGCCCTGTTAAAGGGGTTGATGCCCTTAGTTTTGCCAAGGAGTCTGCCTCTTCGTTTGCATGAACATCCACGTGACCAGGTACCCAGTGGATGTGACCCTGTTCCGTTTTGTCAAGTTTGTTTAGCTATTTTCGAGATTTCGATCGACGCATTTTCCTATGGCGTGTACCTCCGCTTGAAAGATGCTGGTAGACTGCCAAATCGGTTAAAAGTTTGGTTCTAGGCCCAAAGATTCTTGAACCAGTCCCTTCGCTTGTGTACCACTTGATGGTATTTGTTTCGAGCGTGTATACTTTGTTTCTTCTTCTACCCAATCTTTTATGTAGCTTAGCTCTGTAAAAAAGTTTTTCTCGATGTTAAGAAGGTCTTCTACTGGGGATCTCGTGATTAGGTCTCTTTCCCTAAGACCAGACCCAGTCCCTTCCTTTGAGAATCTCACGAAAACTCTATTGCTGTCCGATGACCGCGACGTCTTGAACTCCTTTTTTTTTTAATTTCGACAGCACTAGAGGGGTTATAAAACTACCCATAAAATGTTTGAGCACAGTGTGATCGTTGAGAACAGGAGACAATATTGACAATACTGAGCGGTTTTGGGCATCCATTGGACAAAGCTGTCAATCAGCTCTCAACCATTTCTGTGTGCATGTTGGCAGGAATAGAAGGTACCAACTATTTTCTGCCGGATCCGAAAGGCTAAGATGAGAATCTGGAGCAACGACAGACATCCCAGAAAAATATTTGTGTATGCCTGAGTAGTGAGTACCACTAACCACCATTATTCTAAGGACTACTATAAAAGTCCACCCCAGATGAAAATTAAATAGTCCTAAGAATAATTGTTCAATGTTTCTAGAAGGTAACTAAAGGAAATGGGATCCTACGAATATCCCATTCAAAATCGAATTTCTCTTAATTTTCTCAACTACCCAATGTACCGCCATCTTGGATCTCTCACCAATTTCCCCAAAAACATAAACAAAAGAATCAGTGCAAACTTAATGTTCATTCTAAGTAATTCCTAACAAGGCTTAATCACTGCACAGGTTAAGCAAAAATAAAATTACCATCTGGCCTTGCTAAGTATCTATAAACATCTTGAATTTAACACCCTCAAAGCAGGAACACCTCCAACCAACAGAATGAAGAATAAATTTGCCAGATTTCACACGATTACTCAACCACAAAATGAAGCATGAGAATTCACAAGAAGATGTTTGTGTACGAGTAAGTGTGTTGCGTATGCGATAGCTTCTAACAAATTTCCCAAGATGGTTGGTTGCTTTCAAAGGGATAAGGAACCCTTAAGTAAATTCCACAAGAAGATTATTGACACCATTACCAAATGCATAAGTAAACATCAGACAGCAATATTCCAAGGAGAAGACATTACCCTTTGGCATCTCACAAGCGGGATGAAGATGTGTCGAAAGGCATTTTGCACTTATCATTGCCTTAAGCCTTCAGAATGACATGTGTTCGTCTGTATAAATAAAAAGCCGAAGGTTGGGGCTAATTCCCACCTTAAGGAATAATTCTGTGATATAAAAACTTTTTTTTTATCAAATTCACTTGTTTTCATTTTTAATTGTACGAATACTTATGCGGAAAGCCTCGTAAACTTATTCAGCCAAAAAGGAGGCGGGACGAGATTTTGTTGTTATTTTTATACCCAAAGAAGTCCTGAGAGCATTTAATGAGACTCAGCATACTGATGAGAGTCAGGACCAGGAGAAAAAGGATTGCCAAGCGGCATGAAATTCACCTCCATCGCCGCCGTATTTCCTGCTCCCGACCCTTTTGGGGTTAAAAATTATACAAAAAATAATAATAATTCCTTCCTGGCGCGGTGCACGAGCAAGTGCTGGGGTTTTCTTCATTTCTTTATGGTTTTTGTTAAATGTACTTTTTTTTTTTGAATTTTGAAGAAAAACGTATTTATGTTTTTCTTTTTGTATTTTTCGTTTAATTTAATTTTAATTTCAATTAAATCCTTTTTGGGGGAACAACACTAATCCCACTTCATTCGTTTGTTTTTCTTTCTCAACGGGAATAAGAGTATTTTGGGCTTTTATTTATTTATTTTTTTTTTTCTATTTTATTTTGATGATCGGAATTAAGACTCAAACGTTGGGTGAAGATTTTCGCTGACAGCAAGCGACGAGGAATCATTTATTCTCAGTCATGGAACAATAGAATGGAATAATTTTAATATCAAAAGGAAAGGGTTAAGTATAGCAGCATATAATTATTAAGGTTAAAGGACAATGGAATAATATTTGGATTGTTTGTTCAGCTTTTGGAAGGTGCACGAATATCTATGTTGTATCTGAATTTCAATCAATAGTGTGAGATACATTTACTCGTAATTCTGCAGAGACTTACGAGGGCGGTCCGATAAGTACTTAGCCTCACCGCCTGATGGTGCCAGTATTTACTATCGTCTAGTACATTCTCTAAGACGGCTACTGTCAAAATTTCAGCCAAATCAGACTCGTAGTTTTGTTTTGACTACGTTTAAATGCTAGCTTGTCCAGAAAAAATGGAAAAAGAGCAATATAGGTGGGTAGGGTGATTCGATTTTTGTTTTTGGAAGGGAAATCGAGTAGCGAAATCAAAGAGCGCTTGGATGCTGTGTACGTACGGTGACTCTTCTCCTTCGATGGCGACCGTCAAAATTGGTATAACGAGTTTCAACGTGGTCCAGGTGACAGATCGCCGATTTAAGCTGCGTGACATAGCTGAAACATGAGACATCTCAAAAGACCACGTTGGTCATATCCTCCATGAATCCTCCATCATCATCGGTATGGGAGTTTATAAACAGGGTAAACGAACTTGGCAAACGGAACAGGGTCGCACTTGACTGGGCACCTGGTCACGGCGCATCAACCTCTTTAACAGGGCCGTAGCCCTATTGTAGAATAGGAGAAAATATCATCAAAAAGAGAATTAAACAAGAAGAGGAGGCAAGTAGACGCAAGAAATGGAAAGAACTCTCAGACCTAAGGAAGGCGAAACTACTTATGGGAAATTATGTACAACTGTCAAAATTTCGAAAACTGGATTAACCCAAGTAGGAACAACCTAAGAATAATAACAGGTATCCTAATTTAGACACTGCAAGCTTAGAAGATACCTAGGATTACTTGGTATGGTAAGCAGTGCCACATGAAGATTCTGCAATATGCATGAGGAAACACCGGACCCCATACTAGGAAGATGTTGTCCACTCGTGTCCCAAAGGAAAAACCATCTAGGACAATTCCAGGTGGAAGAGAGTGACCTATCCATACTGAAGGTGCGTTAAATGCTAAGATTCCTTAGAGCAAAATTTAAGTGGGGCACAATAGATCTCCAGATCACAGTACAATCCCCCAATACATAATTCCATTGAATTCAAATATCAGCATTAATTTTTTATATTGAATCTTAATTTCTCACTTAAATTTGGGTGCAGAAAATTATTCGTACGTATTAAAATTTTCTCCTTGAAAGTCTGGAATGTATTAAGCATAAAAATAAAATTTTTTTTTTGGAATCTCGAAATCGGTAAAAAATAAAATGCACTACTGAGTCGCACGAACTTGCTCCTATGTAATAGACTAGGAATTTTAAAAACGAAAGTTATTAAAGAAAACTGTTCATAAGGGTAAAATGAATTTTTAAATCCTTTCAGTAATAAGAGATAAAAATAGAATGCTATGCAAATATGAATTTATGCAAGAACAAAAATTATAAGTCGTTGTAGTGGTTCCTTAGAAAAATAAGCTTTTATGTACAAAATTTTTAAAACATTTTTAAGAAAAAAATTTGGTACGCCAACCTTAAGTTTTTATTATTGTACGAATAAGAGTCTAATTTGCAAAAAAAAATACTAAGCCGTTCTTGAGATAGCGAATTTAAAAAAAAAATGATTTTTTTTTTTGAAAAATTGAAAAAATATTTTTTTTAAGTTTTGAAATGCAATGTTTTTTAAACTTTTTAGGAGCTTCTTTATAGAAAATTTCATTAAAATCCGTTATGCCGATAATGAGAAATTCGAAAAAATCGTTCTATGGTAGGTACAGTCAGTAATATCTAGATTTCAATTTTTTTTATTAAATTTTAGATCGTAAAAATTAATCGAAAGGAAAAAAAATTTAACAAAATTCTCTGAACCGTTTTCGAGAAAAATACGATTTTCGAAAACCTTTTTTAAAATTTGTATGGAAGGTACCGTTAGTTTTAGATAAAACGAAATTTTTTTCTCAAATCTTGTAGATTATATTAATAAATTTTTATTTGTCAAGTTTGAAAAAAATCGATCTTGGGGTTTTCGAAATATTGAGTTTCTAAAAAAAAATTTGATTTTTTTTTTTAAATCCAAAAAATTAAAAATTGAAAATTTGAATATGTAGATAATAATATTTAAACTTTAGAGGAGCTTTGGCATAAAAAAATGATTTAAATCGGCTATATCGTTTTCGAGAAAATCAAAAACAAAAAAATGGACCCAGGGGGGCTACCAAAATTGTTTTTTGTTGCTTAGACAGATAAGTATTTAAACTATGAATAAAAACAAAAAATATGCCCCTATTTATCAAATATTTTCTTAAGTTATGGGCACATTTATGTTGGACAAACTTTTGTCCGATTATTCGTTGGAGCCACTGTATTTAAAAAAGAGCAATTTAGTGAAATCAGAAGTTGTAAATTGTTTTGAGAATGCTGACTTTGATGCAATAAATGCGTACCTTGCCTCGTTGTCTTGGGGGAATATCATGAATCAACCTGATTTAAACAATGCGTACAGTATCTTCAAAAATGTAATTAATAATACCATAGAACATTTTGTTCCCAAAAAAACAATATCGTGTAATTCGAATCCTATTTGGTTGAATAAAAGGTTGTCGCGTCTTAAAAATAAAAAAAAATAAAGCCTATAGGAGATACAAATCTAAAAGAAAAGTAATCTACATCTTCATAATACATACGTATTTTGCATTGCAACGATTGTTTGATTCTTTAATTTAGTGTTATACAATGATTATATAACTTCTACTGAGATTAAGATTAAAAATGGTAGTGGTCATTTCCGGAAATTTATTAATTCCAAACGAAAAAATACAGGCCTTCCAAATTGTTGCCAAATACTTCGAATCCGTTTATACTAATGAAATGCATTCTCAAAGTCTTCCTAACTGTAGGACGCCGAGAACATAAAAAATGCAAAAGAGAAGAAGTATTCGTTTCAACGCTTTATTACAAACTAAACTTATTTCTTAACTTAACAACTATTGATACTTGATACCATGGGACAGTAAGCAGTATGTACTATTTTACATATATAACATTAAAGGGCATACTGTTCTATGATTCGATCTCATGTTTCAGTTATGAGTTGTATTACATAAAATAATTACATTACAAAACTAAGTAAATGAATTTGCAATTACACTCAATTGCGTACAGGGTGTTTCATATTACAATATTACCAAATTATAGTTATGTGTTTCGTTTATTAAATAAGATCTGCTATATAACAAACCTTAAAGATTTAGTTTGGCTTGCCTTCATATTAATACTGAGGCAGTTTTAGTTGCCTTGAAGCAAATAGAAACGTGCGTCGGCTGGACGCGATGGCTTCTCACCACTATTTTTAAAAAATGAATGCTGCGAACTCTCTAGCCGAACCGCTGACAATTTTGTGTAATAAGTCATTGATTAATGGCTTATTTTTGAAAGAATGGAAAATTTCTTTAGTAACACCAATTTTTAAAGCTAAGTCTAAGCAAATTATATCAAATTACCGACCAATTTACAAAATTTCAGTTATCCCAAAAATGTTTGAAAAAATCATATGTGACAAAATACTTTCCGCTGTCGGAGAGCATATATCAATCTTTCAACATGGCTTCATACCAGGAAGATATACAGCAACTAATTTAACTATCTTTGTCAACCATATAATTTCGAATTTTGAAAGCTACTTACAAACCGATATCATTTTTACCGATTTTGCTAAAGCATTCGACAGAGTAAACCATAAGATTTTACTCCAAAAGCTTGCTTGTCTTGGATTTCATTCCAATTTACTTAAATGGATCGAATCGTATTTAACTGGTCGAGTTCAAATCGTGAAAATCGATACAAGTTTTTCTGACCCTATCTATAGGTATGTGCCTTCAGCAGTTCCCCAGGGTAGTCACATTGGACCATTGATATTTCTTCTGTTCATTAATGATATATCAGATATTTTTATTCATTCTAAATGCTTGCTTTATGTCGACGATCTGAAGCTCTATAGAAAGATTGATTGCTTACTCCTTCAAGATGACTTCAAAAGAATTTCGCAGTGGTGTGCCATAAATTCATTTTTCACTGGTCCGTTCAGTTCTAGAGTATTGCTCTATTATCTGGAAACTGGAACCCTTATTACACTAATGCTTCGGACAGAATAGGAAGAGTCCAAAGGCGATTTTCTAGATACGCTATCCTTAAACTGAATTATTGGAATAGTGATTTACCGAGCTATAATGCAAGATTCTTATTAATGGGACTCCAAACTCTCGTTCTTCGAAGAAAATACTTCTCCATTACAGACCATACAAATTGTGTATCTTTGATTATTTTTTACGATCAATTATTCAGTAAAAAAATTGAAATTAAAATATTACTGACTACCTACCATGTAACCATTTTTTGGAATTTTGAATTTCTCATTATCGACATAACGGATTTTAATGATTTTTTTTAAAAAAGAAGCTTCTAAAAACATTGCATTTCAAAACTTAAAAAAAATCGATATCTCCAAAACTTTTTCTTAAAAATATTTAGAATTTTTTTAAATAAAGGCTAATTTTTTAAAGAAACCGCTACAACGATTTATAATTTTTGTTCTTGCATAAATTAATAGTTGTTTGAGCTATCAGAAAGCATCCTGATTTTAGTTCCAACTGCCTACCAAAGCAGTTGTTTTAGTCATTCGTAAAATGAATTTTATGGTTATGAGCATTTTTTTCTAGTAACATTATTTCTTTTAATTTTTAGTCTTTTACATACGAGTAAGTTCGTGCGATACAGTCGTGCATTTTATATTGTTTATATCCCTAAAATTTGTAAGTCGTTGCGATGCAAACAAACTATAAGAATAGTAACTTCTTGTGAATAAAAATAACAAAAGAAGATAAATCGTTGGTTATATTGTGCCCTTCAGACGACAGTACGGCAGTGTTTCAATAGGTCATGGGGGATGTGTGTTATGCTGTCCCGTCATTGTATGGAGAAACGAAAATTCTCGAATTTTTTACCGAAAGAGGTATCAAAAGCTGCGTATGGATGCGAGTGGATTCTGAATATGTATTTACTTTTTGATTAAAGATCCTAAATAAGGTAAAGAAACTGAAAACATTTTAAATATTCCTAAGAAGTCCATCAAATCTGACGAATTGCTGAAACCAATTGACCAATAAATGATTTTTTGATGGGATACTTTAGTTAGAATAGATTAGATTAGATTAGAAAAGATTTATTTAAATTCCATACAACAATTTTATCTAATAACAAAGGATAATAAAATCTTAATAATTTTGACATAACGTATTTTTGTTGTCTGTCAGATTGGCGTTTTAAATTCTTAATTAATTAAACTAAAACTAACATCAGCAAATACTTATTTTAAGATATATATACATATATTTGTAGATATTTTTACTTTATATTTCAATTTATTTATAAGATGCTTTAATAATTTAGTTAAATTTAATACATATCACACATTTTACATCAGTTCTAAAATATGGTTTCAATGATAATTTTTCATAGTTTTAAGCAAATTCATTTATTAATAAAGATCTATATCTAAGACAGTTAGTTAAAAAGTTGTATAGGGAAGAGAAATTGTTACCATTTAATTCATTATAAAATTTCTCAATGCACAGTGACTCTTTCCCAAAACAAGCGAGTCTTGATTTATTAAAAATTGGGCATCTACCTATTAGGTGATAAGTATTCTCTACTTCATCCATATTGCATATTGAACAGATACCAACTGTATCTTTTTTGAATGCTCTAGCATTAATATTTAATAAACCACCTCTAGCTTTAAAAATTAAGCTCACCAGGTGAGGAGAGTTTTCATCAATGAAGTAAGGTGCAATATTATAGTTCAAATGAGGATAAATATCTTGAAACTTAGAGGCTTTAGCATCTGCAATGTGATTATCATATTCTTTAACTTCTAGTGCCATTAACATAATTTTATGAACACTCCTGAAAGATGTGTTAGACAGGTCAATTTCAATATTAAGCATTTGCCCTTAATTAAGCCAGTCTAAGACCCAAAACGTTTTATGAGCGATTGATTCTTCCGCTAGTATTCGCGGTAATCTACTTCTGGGGTATTCAAGTATCTTATTAATGTAGTCGAAGTGAATAGAAAGCGTTCGTAGAAACTGAGTTTTTAAGCAAGTTTCCAAGTGTAACATGTAGTTAGGGGTGTTGCTGGGAAGGTTTAACATACGTTTCATGAAGAATCTGAACAGTTTTTCTACTTGATCAAATTTTTTTGATCCACAAATTTGTGCACCGTATATCATAATGGATCTTGGGGAATCAGAGATGATGACGAGGTCATCGGCGTATAGGAGCACTTTCACAATCACATCGGCCACACAAATACCTCCTGGTAAATGTGAATGTAAGTCATTGAGGTAGAGGCTAAATAACAGTGGACTAAGTAAACATCCCTGCTTAACACCCACTTTAACTTCAAAAGAGTCTGAAAGAGAGATTCCATCCCAAACCTGACAAGTTGTTTCTTTATAAAGCAGTTGCAAAATTGTTATTATTTTTGTTGACAAACCCAAAGAAGACAGTTTAAAAAAAAAGAGAATTACGTGGAATTATATCAAAAGCACATGAAAAATCAACAAAAAAAACATAGGTATGTGTTTTTCTTTCTTTTTTGGTTTAAGTGGACTATGCTTGTTAAATTAAATATGTTATCGATTGTGGAGTAACCTCATTAATCCACCCATTTATCCTATTTAAGATTAGCCCCGTGAATACTTTATATAATGTATCCAAAAGCGAAAGTCCTCTATAGTTACCACAGTTATTAGGATCACCTTTCTTAAATAAAGGAATAATTATCGAACTGGAATTTCACCGGTCAAAAATATTTTGTTAAGCAATATAAGAACTTCTTCTAAGAAACAAGATGGTGCATTTGTATAAAACTCATAGCTGATTCTGTCCTTTCCTGGTGCTTTTTTAACTTTAGCTTTTTGCAATACATGTGAAAGTTCCCACATTTCAAAAGGTGAGTCAAGGAAGACATCTGTTATCTCAGGCATAACCCAAGAAATTTGCTCACATTCGGGGGGTGAGAATAAAGTCTTAAAATGATTATAAAAATCAAAAATCTGGAGAGAACTTCTTTTTTTTGGCAAGGCCTGTTTCAAATTGTTCACCAATTTCCACCAGTCACTGGAATTTCTAACACTGTTCAATTTTTTAATGTTTTCATGCTTGTGATGCAACTTTTTTAATTTTGCATAATTTAAGATATTGAAATCTGTATCGAACATATTGTTTTTTAAAAATGCTTAGATTATGCATACGAAAGAGTCGAAGTAATTTCCAAATTTTTTTCCTTGCACGCAAACACTGAAAATCAAACCAGATCTATTTAGATACAAATTTTTTCCTATTATTAAACGCACCAGCAGCTGTCTTTATTTTATTTATTAATGTACTTACTTTCTCTTCAATGGGTTTATTTGTTTGAATGTATTCACAATTATGTAGACGTACTAATACTTCATTGTACTTAGAAGCCATTTTGGGAAATCAATTTAACTTTTTTTCAAGTGCCATGTTACCAACTTTAGTTGTTATTGACAAAGGCGGGGAGAAACTCAATTTTAAAGGCATATGATCCGAATATGGTTTACTCTGAATGGACAAGTTGTTAATCAGCCCTAAAGAATCAAACGAGCATTATACAGTAATCGATAACTGAATTACCCATTACACCAATAAACGTTAATTCACCAACTGCATCCCCAGGTACTCTGCCATTCAAAATAACGCCACCGATATTTTCAAAAAGTTCCAAACATTTTTTACCTTTCCCATCTGCTACTTTATCTTTTGATTTTCTATATATTGAGAAATAAAAGAAAAACCTTTCAGTAAATGTCCATCGATAAATTGACCATCAGCCGTTCGAGCATTCAAATCGCCAATAATGCAAAAGGATTCAAATCTCATGCTGCCTAAAAACTCTTCAAACTTTTTAAAATCACTCGTCCACCATGTGCAATTCAAATATCGAGGTATAAAGTAGAAATTTTTATCACCAAATTTAGCAGATAAAGCAAAATTCCCTGAAAAGTTATTGAATTTAAAATTATATTTAACTTTAGTAGGAATATACCACACATTATGGGGTGCAAATATCCTTGAGCTGCAATTGCCTTAAGAATAATGACTTCTGTTTTTTTTTTTTTTAAATCGCACATCTTCAATAAAGAGCAAAACTTTAGCATTGAATCGCAAATCAAGATACATGCGATTCATGATTTTGAAGTTTAGTTTTATCCCTAAATAATTGCAACACAGTTTTTCTATAACTCTTCGCGGTTCTCAATTGCTTTTAATTATTTTTTCAACAAATTCTTCTAACGAGCATACCCTCTGCATCAATAAATAACAAGTTTACTCAGTTTGAAAAGGATTCAAAGACCCGTGTCATATTAGCAGCTTTTCTACTTTCACCCCTTAAATCTCACCTCATAGCAATCATTATCTTTTTTGATATTCTCTAAAAAATTTAAGGTATTGTTTTTTTTTTTGTGTACACACAGTTTATAAAAAGTAAATCGTTGTGGTTTCTATGACCACCACGCATAGCTAAATCACCCTCGACCTTCTTCCCGAAAAAAAAAATATTTAATGAGGGATGGAATATTAAGAAGTTCCACCCAGCCCAACGAGTTTTCGTTCGGAATTCCAAAGGAAAAAATTAACTCCCATTTTAATGGTTTCTCGGTGATGATGAGGTCCTTTGAATATTTTCTATAATCCTGCCAAGATCGACGGTATAACAAGAGGAGGATTACACTTGTTCGAATTCAAATGTCAGAAGTGATGAATAAATATTCGCGATGATGAGGGAAACTGCCGCCACATCCGGCACTAATTCCAAATGCCGAGATTTCTAAATTTTTTTCTGATTCCATTACAAAAGGTCCATTTGAAGATTGTGCAAACTTTGAGCAATACCCTGGTTTGAAGATGGTCTGTTCTAACAAGAGTCTTAGGATTAAGACTCTTAAAAGTAAAAATAACAACAGCGAAAAAAATCCATGGAAAAGGGACCAAAAAAAATATTAATGATGGTTGAGCTCCTCCGCCAGGATCTTTGCTAAGAAAAAAAATATTTTTTCAATTTATCACGTGCCGTGCGCTAGAATGCTTTTACCTATGCTAAAGATACGCGTTAGATACTTAGTCGACCAAACCTAAAAGGATTACTTCAATTAAGGATTCCACGAGTTTTATTTATATTATTTTTTCAAGAGGAATAGCTACTTGAGAGTTTTTTTTTTATTCGATTCTCATCCCCGGTCCCCTAAGCTGCTTCTCAATTTCAAATCAAGAGTAAAGAAACAAAAATGACGGACGTTAAAAATTATACAAATAATCATAAAAAAAACCACAGCAAGGACTATTCGCTCAATTTAATAAAGCAGCGCCTTCCTTGCACCATCACCATTGTTGGGCGTGTTTTTCTTTGCTTCGTGTTCCCTTTTCCCAAAAAAGTCTATGTTTTTCCTGCCTCAGCAGAGGAATACTCAGAAAATTAACAAAAAATAATGGAATAAATTTAAAAAACTCCGTTTTTTGGGGTGAAAAGAAAAATATCTTAAGTCCCGGTTAATCCTTCTTGTAATAAGCATCCCAGTTAAATTCGTTCAGTTCAAGTGGTTTGGTCCTGATTCTTCTTGTCCGTGTTGAGCGCATATCGGTCATGGTAGGTAGTTTGGGGGTTTTTCGATTAATTTTTTTTTTTTTCATCAGAATTTTGAAATTATAAATATAGAAACTGTTTCAACAAGCGATACAGCATTTTTAATGGAATTCATTTAAAAAGCAATTTTAAACTTAATTTTCTGGCGATTACCAAGGCAAACAGCGCCAATGTTTTAAGGTTTTCCAAAGCTATATAGATTACAATTTTCTTAATTAGAAAAATCGAGGTTAAAAGCGGGTTCGGTTGCTATTAATTTGGAAAAAATAATTTTGTTTGCTGTTCCTAAAAGCTTTGATTATTAGATTTGAAAGTAAATTTCGACAAGAATTTATTTCTGCAAATAAGCAAGTTTTGTTAAGGGCAAACATGTAACGGATTTTCAACCGAAAGAAAGAAACTTTGTATGCAGCATAATTTTAGGCGTTCCAAGGGTAGGAAACATTATGCAGAAGATGTTGTCTTCTTTTAAGAGGCAGATCCGGTCGAAATTGTTATACATAGACGAAGGCTTAAAATATCTTTTCGAATTCAAATATAATAACTAGTACGAGTATTAACTCCTAGTTCCTCTGTGAAATTGCTTAAGACTTCATCTAGTGATTTCAAGAAATGCTAAGGTACGTATTAATGAGTATGTACGCATATGTCGAAAATTTAAGAAAACTTGCAACAGTCTTCTATTGGATAAATAAATTTGAAGAGCAACAGCTCATGCAGAAGCAGGGCCTAGTGAAATACAACTTTCAACTGGCTACATGAAATATAGACACAATGAAAAATGGCCCCTAAGATTTGAATGGAAAACACAAACAACAAAAATCAATAATTTTTTTTTATTTATTTGCGATATAGGTACCTTAGGGCAAGTTCTGAATTTGGAGACGAATAAAGTGGGTCCGACAGTTCCGTCTGTCTGTCTATATGTCTGTACCACTAGACCTATGTTCTTCAATCCCGATAGTTAAGGGTCTTCGGTGATTCCCTAGAGGGGAAATTGAAATTTTTTTTTTAGCTCCAAAACTAACGGTACTCCCCATACACCCGTATTGCAAAATCTTATTTATCTCAAATACGACTCTAACGATTTTCATAAAAAAAATTAAGTGTGATATTATGGAGATGGGCTATATTTTTGTAAAAAAAAAAAAACAATTTTGGGGCAAAATGTTATTAATGGAACCTGTCACAGAACGTTTTTTTTTTTATTTTCTCATTAACAGCTCTAACGATTTTAACCAAAAATTTTCACCAGGAGCCCCATGAATATATGTATATAATATTGTATTTAAAAATAAAAAAAAAATCGAATTTATTTTTTGAAAAATCAATATCTTGAAAACGTGTGAACGATTATTTTTTGAAATTATTTCCTAAACTCTATATTACTCGCACGAACTAGCTCCTATGTAGAAGACTAAGAATTTCAAAAATGAATGTTACGAGTATTAGAGAAAAACTGTTCATAAGCATAAAATTCATTTTTTAATAGACTAAAACAACTAATTTACTAGTAGGAGCTAAAAACAGGATGCCATGTGATTCAAGCAAATATTAGCTTATGAAAGAACAAAAATTATAAGTCTGTACTGGTTTCTTTAAAAAATAAGCTTTTATATACAACATTTTTAAAACGCTTATAAAAAAAATTTTGGTACGCCAGTTTAAAGTTTTAATTATTTTTCAAATAAAAATTAAATTTACAAACAAAAATATTGAGCCGTTTCTGAGATATCGAATTTTCCACAAAAAAAAAAAAAAGATTTTTTTTTCCAAAAACTCAAAAATTATTTTATTTTTAAAGTTTTGAAATACAGTGTTTTTTAAACGTTTTAGAAGCTTCTCTATAAAAAATTTCATTAAAATCCGGTTTGTCGATAACGAGAAATTCTAAATTTGAAAAAATGATTCTACGGTAGGTGCAGTCAGTAATATCTTGATTTCAATTTTTTTTATTTGATTATAAATCGTAAAAATTAATCAAAAGAAAAAAAATTTTAGCAAAATTCTCGGAACCGTTTTCGAGAAAAATACGATTTTCGGAAACCATTTTTTAACATTTGTATGGATTTATATTAAAAAACTTTTATTTATCAAGTTTTAAAAAAATCGAGCATGGGGTTTTCGAAATATTGAGTTCCAAAAAAAAATTTTTTTTAAATTCAAAAATTTTTTTTCGAAAATTTGAATACACAATAATATTGAAACTACTGGGGAGCCTTCACATAAAAAAAATGATGAAAATCAGTGGTATCATTTTTAAGAAAATCAAAAACAAAAAAATTTTTTGGAAAATTTTGTTCAACCATTACCTAGCTTTAACTAAATGATTTTTTTTTGATTTTTTTCTTAAAAAATCTGTTGGACAGTTTTTGAGAAAAAAAAATATTTATAAATTTTCGAAAAAAATTCGTGTCGCAGGTACCGTTATTTTTGGTCTTAAAAAAAAGAGAAAAAAACGTGTGGGCGGGAAAATCAAAACCCATATCTACCAAGTTTGAACGGCCGAGCCGTTTAGGCTGTAGTCGAACCGACAGACAGACAGAATCGGGAATGCATAACTCGCCTTATAGTACCTATAAGTCGCAAGTAAAAATCAAACTAAAAATGAGAAATAGGTTCAAACATGAAATTTAGCCTAAAGAACAAAAATTAAAAATGGCCTCTAAAGTAATTTCTTTGTGAGCAAATACTATGATAGAAACAATCTTTTAATCGATACTACCTGCTTGGCACGGGTTCCAAGGATCTTAACTTCCTTTTAGGTCATCTATGGCGCTCATGCAAGTATTTGGGACGATATTTTTGTTTTTAAACTGAGCTCATTTTTCATCATGAAATATCAGCATAAACTTGATGATCAAAAATAAGGCCCTAAGGCGTCAAAATTTGTGTGCTCATTTTTATTTTTATTTATTTTTGGGGCTTTTTACATTTATTTGAAAATTTATTAAAACAATTAAAAATTAAAAAAAAATTATATGCAAATTTGAAGTACAATTCATTTAAGGAAATAACTTAAAAAACAATTATCCACTCGATTTCAATATATTCAAGATATGACAGGTACCGTTAATAACCATTTTTCTTAATAATTTTTCTACCCAAATGTACATCTTGCCTGCATTGTTGTCCAAATCGTTAGAGCGGCTGATGGCAAACAGACAGACGGAATTATGGGACCCCTTTTTTCATGTTCTCTGTCATCGTAATTCGTAATGTAAAGTTAAATGTTTAAATTGGTTCTTACTAACATTTGCAGTAAATACTTGACTGAAAAATATTTTATGCATGCCGGTTTAAGTGTTTGCCAGACAAAATCATACGAAGCTAGTGAATACTTTTATTTTAGATTACTTATTTGATTTATAAACAAGCCCCGATCGAGCAAGAATCAGTAACAATTTTTTTGTAAGCACGCTTAGATAAGTATTTGCTTCTGGTAAGAACTTTTGTTTTTTGTATATAACACTACGTAACCTATGGACATGTAGCGAAATAATTTATCTTTAAAGAATTCACAACAGTTCTTTGACAAATAATTAGTTAGGTACCGGTCTTCGACTTATCTTTATTATATTCACTATTTTAGACCGAGAGCCCACAGCAATGTTTTAATTAGATAATCCTTAAGTAGGTATTCACAAATTTGAACGTCTTGCCAGCTGTAGTGGGAGCAATAGTGAGTAACACTGCATCAAATATGCAGTTTTTTCCAAAGTCTAAATAATTGTGTTAACAACTTTACCATAACTTCAAAATGTATAGCTTAGTGCCCCGATTGCAAATATCGAGGTCCAAGACGATTTTTCGAAATGTAATTAAATTTATTTAACAATTTAAAGTGGATTTTGAAGTATTTTTAAATACCGTTCTAATAGAGGGTATCAAAAGTCATCAGCCCGGAATCAATTAATTTTTTACTTGCGACTCATAGGTACTATAAGGCGAGTTATGCATTCGTAAAACAAAATCGAACTCAAGATTTTGATCAAATTTGACATTACGATGATAGCGAATACCAAAAAAGTGGGTCTCACAATTCTGTCTACCTGTGTCTGTTCGACTACAGCCTACGGCTCGGCCGATTTTCTTCAAACTTGGTAGATATGGGTTTTAATTTTTACCCCCCCGGATATTTTTGTTCCTTTTTTTCTTAAGACAAAAAATAACGGTACCTGTCATACGAATTTTTTGTCGAAATTTTATAACAAAACTCAAAAAATTTTATTTAGTTAAGCCTAGGTAATGGTTGAAAAAAAAAAATACAAAAAATTATTATTTTTGGTACCCCCCTTGCAATCATTTTTTTTTTTATTTTCTCAAAAACGGTACGACCGATTTTTATCATTTTTGTATTCTAATGGTCCCTAGCAGTTCTAATATTATTGTGTATTCAAATTTACAAGAAATTTTTTTTTTTTGATTTTTAAAAAAATTTTCAAAAAATTTTTTTTTTTGGAAACTCAATATTTCGAAAATAAATAAAAGTTTCTTAAAATAAACTCAAAAATAACGCTACCCTCCATACAAATAATGTTAAAAAATGGTTTTAAAAAATCGTATTTTTCTGGAAAACGGTTCCGAGAATTTTGCTTGATTTTTTTTTCTTTCGATTAATTTTTAAGATCTAGATTTAGATTTAGATTTTATTCCGCAAAAAATAACTTAAAGGTAGTGTAACCGCACATTTTACAATTCAGAGATTTGATTAAACTTATCTTACATCTGAAACATTATCTTATTTTATTTAAACGATCATTTGGGCAATAGGTTATTTGAAGGAAAATGCTTATTTAAAAAAAAACCTTCAATTTAAATTTAGAGAAAAAAAAAAAAAAAAAAATGACTAGATTGCAATAAGTTAAGGAAATAACAAACAACGTTTCACAATAATTGATATAAATGAATAAATAGTAAAGCTGCAAAAAATACATAAGTGATTAGAATCAATAATAAATACAAAAAAAAAAAAGAAAGCAAAAAAAAAAAAAAAAAACAATAAATTAATAAATAAATATATATATCAATAAATAAATAAATAAATAAGTAAATAAATAAATAAATAAATAAACAAATAAATAAATAAATAAAAACAAAAAAAAAACACAAATGAATAAATATATACATATATCAATAAATAAATAAATAAATAAATAAATAACAAATTAGTTAATGGATATATAGGCCGAAGGACAAAAGAACAAATATTTATCACAGTGTGTTAATGAGTGGGTTTTCAGATATATCACAGCTATATTGAAATTTATTCGCGAGTTTCTGAATTCGTTCAGAGATTAACTTAACATTCGCTCTTTGGTGGAGATCTATATTTGAATGACGCCAGGGTAGATTCAGCATCATTTTTAACAATTTGTTTTGAGATACCTGGAGTTTTTTTAAGTGACAAGAAGCTGCGTTTCCCCATACAGGGCTTCCATAGAGCAATATTGCTTGGAAGATAACCTTGAATATTATTATCTTGCTTTCATTAGTGAGAATGGAATTGCGGTTAATAAATGGATACAGCAGTTTAATAGCTATGCCTATTTTCTTTAAAGTGCTGTTTATATGTTCATTAAATGTTAGTCAAGATGAATTCCTAAATATTTCACAGATCTTTCCCAAACTATATCTTTTCCGTTAATTTTAAGTTGACTACTAGGAAGATAACAAGACTTTCTTTTTCGTGAGAAAAATATAGCTTGAAATTTTTCATCATTCAATTTAATTTTCCATTTATTATAATATTCTTGCAATATTTCAATAGCCTGACTAAGGCTACTCTCAATATTGAGAGCGAGCTTGTCTGAGCAAAATATTGCTGTGTCATCAGCAAAAATAGCTGATTCACATTGAGGGATTATTGGGAGATCCGATGTGTATATATTATACAAGGACGGTCCAAGAACGGAACCTTGTGGGACACCAAAATTAAAGTTCACTAATGATGAAACACCACCGTCTACAAAAACACTAAAACATCGATCGGACAGGAAGCTTCGGGCCACACAGAATCAAAGGCCTTTTCTATGTCCAATAGGACCATTCCCGTCGATTTACCTTGACCACGTTTGCATTTAATATAATTGCAAATTCTTTTCACTTGGTGGGAAGTGCTGTGAAACGTTCTAAAGCCAAATTGTTGATCGGGGAATATTTTTTCGTTATACAGGGTGATTGGCATAAGGTGTGACAAAAAGCTAGGGCGTGTA
This sequence comes from Chrysotoxum bicinctum, assembly GCA_911387755.1. Taxonomy (NCBI): domain Eukaryota; kingdom Metazoa; phylum Arthropoda; class Insecta; order Diptera; family Syrphidae; genus Chrysotoxum; species Chrysotoxum bicinctum. The sequence goes on from OU426987.1 coordinate 226,928,984, forward strand.
GGTTGGACTTAGACAAGAAAAAAATCGTATGGGAGGGGGGGGTCTATTTCCCCCCGTTTAGGCGGGAGGGGCAATTTAAGAAAAAAATCACTTAAAACAGAAAAAAAATTATTAAAAAATAACGGTGATACCAACAGAGTAATGCTATAGCATTTTGAAAAGCCAGAAATACATTCTTTAATTTTGTTTTTAAATAAAGTTGTTCGAGTGAATAGTTTTTGAAAAATTAATTTTCAAAATCAAAATTTTGAAAAAAAAAAATGAAATTTTTTTTTTTAAACAATTTTTTTTCAAAATTTTACGTAATTAAGTATTATTTTTTTATTCAATATTCAATGCTCTTATTAATTTTTGATCAAACACAAAAAACCGGATGTCAAAATGTTTTGTAGTTTTTGAGAAAATCAAAAATAACAAAAACTACTTTTGTTCTAAGAAAAGCCTTTTATTTTAGTTTTTACGTTTTTGGATTCTTATGTAGGTGAATTTACGATTGAAAGGATTAACTTTCTTTTTACTATTCTTTTAATTATCGTCTTATAAGCATACAATAATGTGACAAAGTACTGGATTAACCATATTTCACACATTTTTTCATTGAGAACACCTGCGTGAGAGCATTGGTTAAAAATTGACCTGCCACTTTTTTATTATGGTGGGGTCGGCTTGGCTTAGGTGCATTTACCCTGTATATTACTTTTAGGATTTGGTCTTTCAAAACTTTCTCATAAACTTTGCTTATACTACTTAACAAACTTATTGGCCTATAGCCACTAGCATTGTCAGAGGCTTTTCCGGCTTTGGGAATAGGTACAATTTTTGCCATTTTCCAAGATGCTGGAAAGTATTGCAATTTTAAACACGCGTTTATAATAAAAGTGAGATATTTTATACCAATTATTGGAAGATGTTTTAAGTAAACGTTTTTAATTTGGTCTAACCCTCCCGTTTTTTTAACTTTAAGGCTGTTGATAACACTTTTAATATCTTCAACGGCAACGAATGCATAAGTTGGTGTCAATTTATGTGAAGCATCAAGCTTTTCAATTGATTCTTCCACTAAAATATCTGTTTCCCTATCTCCTAGATTTTGAGAAACCAGGTGGTTTGTTGAGAAGTGTCTTGCAAACAAATTGGCTTTATCTACATTAATGCAAATCGTTTTTCCAGAATCTTTCAAAAACGGAATTTTTCTATTTTTGTTTTTGACTATCTTCACTATATTCCAAAAAGGTTTTCCATTTTTATCAAGAACGCTTAATTTCTTATTCCATATTTCATTACGAGCTTTCAAAATTTCAGAAGCAATTAGCTGGTTGAAATAAGAAACCATGTTTTGGTAGAAAGGTTGACGATATTTTTGCCAGCTTCTCCTATGAATGTTTCTCATCTTAATGAGATCTAAAACATGAGCAGGTAGTTTTGGATTAGTGTGATCATCTTTTTTGATTACCTTTGGTACACTTTTATCAACAGAATACAAAATTGTTTGTGTAAAATCGTGAACAATGCAGTCTACATCATTAATACAAGAAACATTTTCGAGATCGGTGGATATGTTTCGCAGATTCATATTTACACTTGTTTGAAAATACCTCCAATTTGCTTTATTCATTTGTTGTATATATTGCACTTTTTTCTCCCCCGACCAAGGAAGACGACAAAAAACAGGGTTATGATCAGAACTCAAAGCACTAACAGAAATTGGTTGGGATATTTGACTAGGCACATTAGTAATAAATAAATCAAGAACGGATGGTGAACCACGAGAACCGGCGGGGAAATATGTAGGACTGGGGGGGAACAAAATATGTATTGGTAGGACAAGAGACAGATTTACTAATAAGTTACCCCAAGCATTTGCCCTAATACAACCCCAATTCTTATGACGACAATTAAAATCGCCACCAAGTAAATATTCTCCATTCATAGCAAACAATTGATTGAAATCGCGTTTGAGGACTTTTCGTTTTGAATCCGATGAAGATCCTCCAGGAAAGTAAACACAATAAATCTTAATATCTTTACTATTCATAAGCCTTACCGATATACCTATATTCTCCACAGATCGAGTTTTTATAATGGGTAAGAGCGAATGTTGGATTTGTTTCCTAATCAAAATTGCAACTCCACCACCCCTCTGCTCAGTTCTATCTACACGATAGCACTTGTAGTCAGAAGATGGTAGTCTTATTTCACTTGTTAGCCAAGTTTCAGTTACTAAAGCAACGTCAACTTTGTTGCTATTCAAAAAATTTAAAAATTTAAAAATTCAAAATATTTGTTTCGTATCCCCTTTGCATTCCAGGTAATTACATTTATATGATTGTTTAATATGTTACTTATCATCATTAGAATAAAGAAATTTAGTGGCTAAATGTGCGATTACATTGAATTGTTCTATCTTACTCTTACAAACAGATAAATTAGTTATCATTTCCATACAGAGAGCATTAAGCTCTTCCATTGAAAATAAAGATGAGTTGTTGTTGGTGTTGATGGATGTGTTGACGTTTGAAGAGTTGTTGTACACAGCTGACGGTGTGGGTGCTGTGGTAGCGCGTGCGCTATTATTTAACCATACATTGTTTGTTGTTGAATTCAGATTACTCGAACTAGCTAAATCTCTGTTCTGTGATTTTTTTCGTTGCACTTGGGGCGTAGGCAGTGATGGAAAATCGGTCATTGAACCATAGGAAACCGGTTTTTGTGACGTAGCTTACGTAAGTGCAGCGAAAGAAGCTCTCGGTCGATAATTTGGTCTGCTCTGCAAAGACTTTTTTTCCTTGATTTGCAAATACGTTGTTCTACTTGAACAGGTTGAATCGGTGGCTTTATGATTGCCGTTGCAGTTGGCACATTTATGCATAGTGGAGTTATCACAGTCGATTGTTTTGTGTGACCCGGCACAGATCGCACAATAAGTTTTGATGTGGCAATTTCGTTCGCCATGGCCAAACATTTGGCAGTTGTGACATTGTGTCAGCTTGCCCTTTATTTTTCTTTGATAATTCCAATTAACTTGGGTGTGAAAAATTGAGCGATGGTTTTTCTTTAGATCATTTAATTTAACTGATCCATTTTCAAAAGAGATAATATAAAAAGTGTCACTATAGTGTTCAAAGTTTTTAATGACTTTCTTAACATCAACGCACTTAAGTTCACGTCTTATGAGTTCATTTTTAACATCAATTGCTTCTACACCTCCCAAACCATAGAGAACAATTTTGAAGGCTTTTGAACTTTTTAAATCGTGGGAGAAGAATTGACAATTGTCCTTATTGAGATGCTGTTGAACAGCAATAAATGATTCTATAGATTCACAAATGATTTTTATGCCAATAGATAGTTTCTTAATGGAATAATTAGATATTTTATTGTTTTTCATTAATGTATGCACATAATCAGGGGTTTTTTGCAACAGTTTAATTGGTGGCACATAAACTTTTTTTTCAACAGGTGAATTAATATCATCCATATCATCACTATTATCAGTGTCCGGATGACATTGGAGAGGAAACCATGGGTTTTTACTAAGACCACTTGTACTAGCCATGGCGGTACGAATTTTTTTATCCAAGGACAGCTGTCTGCCCTCGGATTCAGGCGATCGATCGCGTTTGGTAATGGTGATTACGTTTATATGAGAACTTGTATAAGAGAGAACACGTTGTGCGCTGTCGGAAGCTCCGAATAAACTGTTTTTAAGATCTATAATTTAATAAAAAAAATTGGAATCGAGATATTACCGACACCTACTGATATACCTACAACAGAACCATTTTTTCAGAATTTTGAATTTCTCATTATCGGCATAACGGATTTTAATGAAATTTTTCTATAAAAAAGCTTCTAAAAAGTTTAAAGAACATTGCATTTCAAGACTTTAAGAAAAATATTTTTTGAGTTTTTGAAAAAAAAAATCTAATTTTTTTTTTTGAAAATTCGATATCTCAAAAACGGCTCAATGTTTTTTTTTTGTAAATTTAATTTTTATTCGTACCTATATTAATAAAAACTTTAAATTGGCGTAAACGATTCATAGCTTCTTGAATTGATCGCTGTGATAGATAAATATAAGCACCATTAAACTCACATAACGCCCGAGGAGTTTCTAAAATTGAACCATGCTTTTCAAAATAAGTTTGAAAAATTTGTAAACATAGCTTCAGATTGAGTTTAATCATGAAGAATTGCCAAACCAAGCTGACCTAAAACCAAACGAGAACTTTCAAATCCGCAGTCACAAGAAAACTCTCTTAAAAATTGCAGTTTTAACTTTGTGAACACGTAAGATCATACTCTAAATTCAATTTCAGCAACTTTAAGAAGAAAAGTTTCTTCTAGAGCTTAAATTACTTAGGGACTCTCTTCGTTGCCCCTCGATCTAAGGTATACCCTTGCAAAAAGTCTCGTGGTGTAAAATTCTTTGACGGAATTGCACTGGATATGTCACCATACTTGCTGAATAAAATCTTGTGGCTCCATCTTGTTGCAATTGAGTTGTGTTGTTAAATCTGGAAAACAAATAATATTACCAAAAACTCGTCTATCATTCGGCAGTACACGTCATCAGTTTCTGTTTTTCCCTGCTTCAACAAATAAAGTCCAACAATACCGACTTTCGTTTTTGGGGAATGCAAACATTTTTCGTGGCATACCTTAGGGCTGTTCAGTTATCAGTAACTCATGTTCTGTTTATTAAGATAGACATCGATTTCTGCATGCAATAGCGAATACTTTCAGGTCGAACTTGATCCACATTTTCTGGTGTCAATGCTGACGTTAATGGGTTTGAAGGATTTTTGTAACCTCTGTCCTTCTTCCCTTCTGAAACAACGATCACATAAGTCGAGTGCCCCACCATTTACCCATAAAAAATTAAATTGGAACAAAATACACGACATCAGCGCACCTTAAGTACTTCTAAATCGCGGTGTGTGCTCCGGATTAAAACTCACCCGCGTAGAACGACAATTCAAAATTGTATGCTGGACACCCTTTACTAGTGAAATAAATCAGCCAAGTAGAAGACTTATCCAGTATTTTGGACTTTTTGAGATATTGATTTAAAACAGCTTTCAAGAAAATTGGTCCAAAATAATCCAAGTGTTGTTTTGATTAATATCAATCTGTCATTGGTGAAGCTAAGTCGAACATATTGGTGATGAAATGGCATAAGTGGTTGGGTTCTATTCGTGTTACAATTGAGAAGTGGTGAAAGCCTCTTACGTCACTTCCAAGCAGTTTTATATTAATTCATGAGCGATAATGGGTTTTACCATTTATGAAAAAATATTTTTCATCAATATATAAAATTGGGAAAATCAGGGATATGGTAGTTCTAGCCCAAATGCCTCCAAACTTCTAACTCAGACAAAGAGAACAATATTTTTGCTCAATTCATCCAACATGTCTTTGATTTTTTAAAATCCTCCTTTTCTCACAGAACACAAAAGTTTCTCCAGCTAAAATGAACATCCAACAATAAGCATACCAATTGTGTTCAATAGTCAATATGTATAGATAGGCATTTAGGCACGAAGATACATATATTGCTACCCACACTTGTCCTCTCAATTTCCAATTGTTCAGCATCATATGTTCCCTTCGCAATAATAACCCCAATCGTAATTTTATGATCTTCGAAATACCATTGAATAAAGCCGTTCATTGATTTAAAGTACGCAAATAAAAATGTTTTCCCGCAAACACACACACGCAACACCCCCTTCCCATTTAAACAAACTACCACCAGTAGCATCACCGCAACAAAGGCTCACCATGTATACTCGTAGTCGTCAAAGATTCAACAAATAACCATAATATTACAAGAACCCCTGAGCCTGGGGAGGATATTCCACACACGTCGTACTTCTATTCCGCATACTCAAGTTCGCATGTTAAGTGAGCCACCGCGCCCGCCATCACATACGCAATGAAATCGAAGTCACTTTCGGTTCAACCCCTGTGTCTATTTTGCCATTTCGGCGATTACTTATCTATTACTTTTGGCGGATTTATTTGCATATGCCTTTGCCTAGGACTCGCACCGAATGATGACAATAAATAAATTTTCCAAAAAAGAAAAAAAAAACAACCCCCTCCCCTGCTTATGAACAAATAAAGAAAAACCACCTAAGAAGATACCAAGCGCTGACTTAAGAGCTTATCGAAAGCGAATTCTGTGGGCAACAATTTTATTAGCCACATTTTGTTGCGGCTTGCATGCGTGGCAAGGGGTGGCAATGCGATGCGATATGGGTTGGGGGTGTAATTCCACCCCCAATGGCACACATATCTTCTGCGGTACATCTGGGAAAAAGCAAAATTATCATATGATTGCTCTACTTTTCCATTTTGATATACCCAAAGTTGGTGGAGTTTTTTTTTTCTTCTTCGGGTTTCCTTGGCAGGATGCCATACTTTATGTGGGAGGACTATATTCTTTGCGGCATTGTGCGATTTAAAATTATCTTTTTGTGATTTATGCGCTACAGCAAGGATTCGGTGGATTTTTATTTTTGCAGCAGTCGAGTTGTAATAATTCTTAATGATTTGGAAATATTATAGATAGGCTCATATGCGAAATGAAGACAGAGAAAGCGCATAAGTAACCCTTAATTGGGAAGACGTCCTAGCGGGGCTTTGGCAAATAACCATTCTTTGAGAAACATAATACAGTGTATAAGAAGGCGTACGAGGAACTTGATTTTATTGAACTTTGTCTTATGTATAATTTTATCACAATTCCAAGTTTTTTTAATAATTACAAATTAATGTTATCGATGATTTTAAATCGCTTTAAGGTACTAAGGAAATATTTTTTTTTGTAATAAGAAGTTAGTCCCCAAAACTTAAATAGAATTCGTCGTTTTCCGGCAGAGTGGCATAAGTCGAAATTTGTGGTTTTTTAGTTTAGAACACAGAACTGAGCTGAAAAAAAACACAATTTTTCTGTGTAATCGGCATTAACCTACTTCTTCTAGTTTCCGAGTTATGAAAAAGCGCAGCTGTCAATTTTCAAAAACATCCCTGTCATTTTCTATGTATTTTCGAAAAACCGCATAAATCAATTTTTGTTTTTTAAATATTTCGTTTTCTATAAAACTTAACAAACAAAAAATGCAATTTTTTCATGTATTCAACAAGTTCGGTTTTTTATGAACAACGAAATTTTTTTTCCAATATGAAAAAAACTTTAAAAGGCTCTCCTGAAAATTTACAAATTTCAACTTATGCCAATCTGCCGGAAAAGCGACGAATTGTGTACTCAAGTTTTCAAAAAAAATTTTTTTTTGATTTAAAAAAAAAAACTTCAATTTTTTTTTTTTTAAACTCAATATTTCGAAAACCCCATGCTAGATTTTTTTTAAACCTGATAAATAAAAGTTTTTTAATATAATCTACAAGATGTGAGACAAAAATTTTTATTTTACCTAAAAATAAAGGTACCCACCATACTAGTGTTAAAAAAATTAAAAAAATGGTTTTCAAAAATCGCATTTTTCTCGAAAACGGCACCTAGAATTTTGATAAAATTTTTTTCTTTTAATTAATTTGGATGATACTTAATTTAGTAAAAGAAAATTTGAAATTAAGATATTACAGCTTGTACCTACCATAGAACCATTTTTTTGAATTTTGAATTTCTCAATATCCACATAATGGATCTTAAAGAAATTTTTTATAGAGAAGCTTCTAAAAAGTCTTAAGCACATTGCATTTCAAAACTTTAAAATAAATAGTTTTTGAATTTTTGAAAAAAAAAAATCTATTTTTTTCTTTTTTTTGAAAATTCGATATCTCAGAAACGGCTAAATATTTTTTTTGTAAATTTAATTTTTATTCGAACAATAATAAAAACTTTAAATTGGCGTACCAAAATTTTTTCTTAAAAATCTTTTAAGAATTTGGTATCTACATAAAAGCTTTTTTTTAAGGAACCACTAAAACGACTTATAATTTTTGTTCTTGAATAAATTCATATTTCCATAGCATTCTGTTTTTGTTTCTTACTACTTAAAGAATTTAAAAAATTAATTTTATCCTTATGAACAGTTTTCTCTAATAGCATTCGTTTTTAAGATTCCTAGTCTATTACATAGGAGCAAGTTCGTGCGACCCAGTCGTGCATTTTATTTTTTTTTAATTTTGTGTCCATATTATGTATATTTAGTATAGTTGTTGTTTTATTCATTTAAACAATAAGCTTTATGCATTTGACATTTTACTCTTATTAATGTTTTTGTAAAGAGTTCTCCATTAAGGTCGGAAAGATGAACTAATGAAAAAAAAACAAGCTGTGACTGAAGCATTAACAACAAATTTGTTTGAAAATCCCATATGACATCATTCAAAAGTTTGCCTCGCCTTCTTACGGTAGCGTGGATCCAAGTGATCTAATTTTGATGGCTGATGTAGGCCCAAGTCCCGACGCAATATTCGCCAAGTTGAAGCCTGCGAAAGGTTGAGTTCTTTTCGACGGTGAGGAATCGACTATCTCGGGTTTTGCTGCACACTTTCAAGGACCGCAGCCGCACTGAAAAAAATAACCGTTGTCATATCAACAATCATTGATAGTAAACTGAAAATTGTCAAAATGGTGAAAAAAATAGTCAATATGACGTAAATTTTCAAAAATTCAAGTTGAAATTTACAACTGGATAGTAAATATGAAAATTTTAGATTTTCAATTTTAGTTTTTTAATTTGAGAATCGAAGTTATCTTATCAACAACTGCAGTATTTAAATAGAATATTTTCAAAGTCGATATGAAGACTGGTCATCAGATTGAAAACTAAAATCATGAAGTTAGCAATAATGATAGTCATTATGACGATGGCCTTTTTCCCCATTACGTTCAAAACCACGGTCATGAAATGGACAGTTGAAGTTGACAATTGACAATTGTTATTGTCAATATGATGATCAAATTATTCCTGTGATCATATTGAAAACTACGATAGTCAAATATGTAGACAGATGCAGTTTACAAATTTATTGACTATTGCGAGTATCAATATGTTAATCAAGATAAATAAAAATAAAAGAGGGGTAGCATATCGAATTTACAATTGTGATTGTCAGTTTGATAACCGCATTATTCTTGTTATCACATTGAAAACTCACTACGGTCATCAAATAGACAGTTATAACATTGAATATTGCGATTGTCAATATAAAAACTAAAATAAATAAAAAGGAAGTAAGGACGAGGTATCTTTTGTTTCTTTTTTGAAAATAAAAGATAAAATGATGTACGATTGGACTGGACGACAAAATTATTTTTTTTGTTACAAAAATCTGGGGTCAAATTACCGCTTCAGTGATCGAGTGAGTGAATCCCATCAGTGATCAAAAATGTCAAATTAGTGTAATCGATTGCTCGATGACGTAAGCGGTAATGCCAAACTCATATAATTCAGTCACGTATTACTCGAAAACTGATGCGGTAATTTGGCCGCTGGTTGACCAGTGTTAGATACTAATACTAAATACAATGTTGGAAGATGATGCATAGTTCGAACAAATTTTAGCCATCGTCTGTTAAGTGTCTTATTCTAAGACAGCATTATCATTATTATCATTGTTCCATTTTCATATTGAAAATGATGATATTTGAACTGGCACATCTGGTTGTCAATACGAACATTTTGCCATTGCAGGCATGACTTTAACAATTGTTGTTGTAAATATGATGATCATTTCCTTAAAATGTTCACATTGACAACCAGTCATCAACTTGATAATTCTGATTATCAATTTGAATACCCGGAGTTGCATATTTAGATTTCAATTCATGTAAAACCCTTTTAGCGTTATCGGAGTCGGTCACTTTTTACCGAAAGTCATAAGTATAATAATATAAAGTTTGCTTTGCTTTTAACAGTGTTATAAGTGCATATACAAAAAACAAGTGAGAAAGTATAAGGTAATAAATCATTCAACATTATTTATTTTAAAATATAGATCTTTTAAGTTTTCATATAGCCAAGTATTCACAATACAAATACTAATACAATACAATACAAATACTGCCAATTGTTACGGTTGTCAATACGGAGTTAAAAAACTTTTTGAGGAGCTGGAAACAAGAACATTTATACTCGGTCTTAAAAGGTATAGTTTTCTGATTTTTATTTATCCTTTGTTTTAATTAATCATATTTTTACCCAAAATCCTAGATTTCGAGAGATATGTCACTAAGGTAATATCCGGTTCACGGATTAATTAAATTTACTATTTATTTACTAGAAAACCATGTAAAATTTATGATCCATTAATAAATTTTAAAATTGTCAATTCAACTCACAAAATTATCAATATGACTGCACTTTTTGGTTCAGTGTGTGTTCTCGGCTGATCTTGAGCTTCTTTGACGAACGAATTTTGGCTGATTGATAACCGAGTCGGTCATCCTAAATTTGGCCAGGAAACGAACACACATTTCCATTATAATGTTATATCATTTGGACGTTCTGCTCAGTCATTTGTCTAACCATGGTGATTTGGCATCAGTAGCTGAATAATGTACAATAGATTTGATAGATGTCACCAAAACAATATGGTACCACGGGCTGCCAAAATCTACCCGCGCCAATCGAAAACCCTTTATATACATTTTTTAAATCCAAAAGTTTTTGTACATAAGAGAAAGTTTTTGTGAACTAGTCGTGAATTTGATTTTACCTACCCAGTTCCTGAACAATGAAGAATTGCTACCTGACACACGACATCTATCATGAGAGTTTTGTCAAACGGTAGGTTTTTCGCTGATAGCTTGGTCGCATTATAATTTTCTCGCATGATACTTTCCTCGCGTGGTAGTTTTCTCGTATGATAGTTTACAAGATATTTTCTACCGTATAAAATGAACGCCTGATATTGTTCGTTCACCACCTGATAGGTTCATAACAGTGTGGCCTTAGGCCAAAACATTCCACTAAATAGTCACATTACGTTAGATCTTAGAAAAACTCAGGAACTTTAAGGCTACGCCTTAAGCTTTTTATCGATCGATCGATTTATGGATCTCATTTCTATAAATTTGAGCATTTATAGAGATGAGTTCTGGTTTTGACATATCACTACCAAACTCGTTCGCTTGAGCAAGTTGACGATTGAGATTACACGCAGCTAGATCATGGACGGGAAATTTCGAGCGGTAACTTCGATGTCAAAAAAAAAGTGTAGAACGAAATTATGTAGATTTAGATTAGATTAGATAGATTTTTATTAGAATAATATAAATACATTTTACAAATCATGTTTTTACATATATACAAACAAAAAATCATTACGACATGGCATTTGCCGTCTGCCAGATTGACAATTAACATAAATTATACTAATATTGTAATAAACTTTTATAATTATTTATGTGGATTTAAAAAAGAAGAAGTTTAAATCAGAAATCTTCGTTCATAATTCTAGATCTATAACTTAACGCGATTTTGCAATATTTGTACAAATTGCCGACATTCATCTCATTCAGCAAGGCAACAACTTGTTCATCCGATAAGAAGTCGCTTCCAAAAAAGCTCCTTCTTGTTTCCATTAACGTAGGGCATTTTCCAACGAAATGAATAACGTCCTCCCTTTCTCTAAGATTGCACATACTGCACTCCAATGGTAATTCGGGTCTATGTGGTATGAAATTCAGGCTTATAAGTTCGCTTCGGAGTCTAACCATTGTTGAAATCTCGTTCACACTATTTGCATCACTGAAGTAGTTTCTTTCAGCAAGATTGTGGTTCAACCTTCTATAAACAGTTCTGAATAAGGACTCGGAAGCTTCAGCTACATAATCTTCTCTACATTTTTCATCTACTTTCGCAATCACATCATATAAGATATCCTTGCAACTTGATATGCTTCCAACGTTTAAATTGAACTCCATGTTACATCCTTCGGCGAGGCAATTCCACTCCCTGTACCAGCTATTTTGATTTTGTACTGCTTTAAGAGCTACTTTCTTGACCAGTCGGGAATCAGGCATCTTGAAAACTTTCAGTAAATAGTCCGCTTGCAGTTTAAGGGTTTTGACGAATAGAGGTGAAAGTCCTGTCTCTAGCATAATAACATAGTTTGGTGTGTTCGATGGCAGACGAAATACTCTTTTCACGTAATGAGTTAGTAGTTTCTCCACTGTGAGAAACTTTTTACATCCCCAAACTTGGGCGCCGTATAAAAGAATACTCTCCGCTGCAGCTTCAAATATATTATATTTTATACTATGAGCTATGTTGACGTTCATAAAAACTCTTTTCCATGCTATATTTATAGCTGTTTTTGCTTTTTGCAGTTTTTCTACTAGATGCTTTTCCATGTTTAAGTTGCTCGAAAAGATGACGCCTAGGTATTTGTACTCCTTGACGCATTCAATGTCTTCTCCGTTAAACACCCACTTTTCATTCGATGCGTTTCGTCCACCTCCTCTTTTAAAAATCATCACCTTGGATTTTTGAGTGTTGACAACCAAATTCCATAAACAACAGTAATTGTAAATCTTGTTTATCATAAGTTGGAGTGTTTTTGGAGAGGAAGCAAACAAGACTATATCATCCGCGAACATCAGTGCTTTAATATGCTCTCCCGCAAAGTCAACTCCTCCAGGAAGGAAATCAATTAGATCATTTATGAAGAGCGAAAAGAGGGTAGGACTCAGTGTGCATCCCTGCCTCACTCCTGACGAAGTTGCAAACCAATCTGAAAGTTCCGCTCCATTCCAAACTGCAGCCCGTGTTCCTCTGTACAACTCTTCGAGTATTAAGCCGAACTTCAACGAAAATCCCAGATTGTACAATTTGTAAAATAAGGCACCTCTGTTGATCGTGTCAAAGGCTGCTTTGAAATCAATGAAAAATACATACAATTTTTTACCCTGCATGCAAAAGCTTTCAGCAATGCTCCTGAGGACAAAGATATTGTCGATTGTAGAGTATCCGGATCTAAAACCAGCTTGACACTCGTTTAGCACATTTTGCGTTGTAATCCATCTTGTAAGTCGTTTCTGTAACATTGTTGTGAAGATCTTATATGTTGCATTTAGAAAAGAGATTCCTCGATAGTTCGCTGCATCCAACAAGGATCCTTTTTTGTGTATCGGGAATATTACAGCATTCCTGAATTCATCTACCGGAAGATTCCCCTCAAAAACATTATTAAATAATGTTACCAGATGCGCTTTCAGTGTGACGCTTCCGTATTTGTAGAACTCTACTGGAATACTATTTGAACCTGCCGCTTTCCCATCTTTAAGTGTCCATAAAGTTTGTTCAAGTTCATGCATACTAAATTCTGGGTCTAAAATTACGTTCTCAAATCGAGGAACTGCATAATGCCAGTTTGCTACTGTTGTTTCGGGATTTAGTAGATCTTTGAAGTGAAGGAAAAGTGAATTTGCACACAGTTTTTTGTGTATTACTGGTTGTTTTCCATTTAATTCCCAAGCCAGTTTCCAAAAGTCCCTAGCGTTTTTACAAGACAGCAATCTGCATGCTTGTTTTTCTTCATATTTCAACTTTTTGGCTTTGCATAGCTCTTTAAATTTCCTATTGGCCTCTAAGTAGTTAATCCTAAATGAGCTTTGGGAGGAACTTCGAAAATTTTTCAACCATGCAAAAGAAATCTTCCTAGCTTTTCGGCATTCTTGATCAAACCAAGGCTCATTTCCTGAATTCCATCCTTTTCCGCGAGGCTGTTGTTGGGGGTAAGATTCCTTTATGGTTCGCTCTAACATTTGAAAGTCTGGTCTTTGATGCGCTTGTAGTCTACTATCCAGTTGTTGTCTGTATGCTGAGGCTTGCGATATCTTCCAGTTAAGTCTGGGCAGTGATTGCGGGCAAATAATTTCATCATCATTTGGTTGCAAGCGCCGCCGTTGGAATGTTACAACAATGGGAAGGTGATCCGAATACGGAAATTCTTTAACTTCTAGATCCGTCACCAGTGACTCCCAGTCTTCACCTAGGATTGCATAATCAATCAACGATGATCCTTGGCCTCCAATAAATGTGAAATTACCCAAGGTGTCACTCGCACTCGTTCCATTCTGAATTCGAAGTCCAAAAGAATCGCAAAGCTCTAGGAGTTTCTTTCCTCTTGCATTACAAACAGTATCCTTTGATTGCCTATAAAAACCGTTAATAACGTTCATTACTCCTGCCTCTAGCCCGATTCTCGCGTTCAGGTCTCCAATAAGCATAACGTTCGTCGATCTCATGTGGCTAAGTAACTCCGTTGTTCTTTCAAAATCTTCTTCCCAATTATTACAGTTGAGGTATTGAGGAAGTATCCACAGGTGTTTGGTATTAATTTCTAAGTAAACAAACCATATGTTATTGTGCATCCGAAACTCGCATTTCAAACTTTGAAGCTTTTTTTTGAAACCAAAGTAGCAACCTCCACTTGCTCTTCCACGCTCATGCGTCCGCATTGCCGGGATCCACTTAAATACAAAATCTAACAGCTTATTTTCGATAATTGAAAAGTTGTTTTCAGTTACAAAAGTTTCATACAAAAATATCAAATCAAAGCTATTCACAAATTTATAAAAATCACTAAATAAGGATTTATTAAACAGACCTGATACATTGTACGATAAAATTTTAAAATATTCTTTTTCTTCGCTTAAATTACTAGATACTACAATTTTACTTGAATGGCAGACGGCTTTAGTACTAAACACTACAATTAAAACCCTCTTCGACAGCACTGGGTGCTGGCAGCTGTACTGCATTACCGACGATGTTGACTTGATGTGCAGTTCCTGTCAGTTGATGACTGTCCCTACCAGCTGTCACGCTAATGAATTTGTTTATTACCGCCATCCCGCCTTCTACTTCACACTTCAGAGTATTGTTATGGTCGAAGTAATAAGTTTTGTTATCGAATAAAAGTTGTTGTCCACGAATAGATACTTTGGTGTTTTTATTGTCTGCATTGATTTTTGCCTTTATTTGCATAAGAATTCGCCGTTTTTCTCGAGCAGCTCTGGTATAATCTCGGTGGATAGAAATTCCAGTATCTCTCAACTTTATGGCAGCCTTCAATATGCGTGGTACGTCGTCGCTGTGTTGTAGTTCTACGATGACATTAGCCAATCTATTGTTCCTGGAACGAATGACTTTTGTTTTTCGTATTATTACTGGGTTGTTTTGTTGTAGAAGGTCCAAGCAAACGTTTTTGGCTTTCTCCATCGCCTGTTGGTCATTTTCCATTGCCGGTATGTGCAGTACCAAATTATTCTCGTTGCTTTTCCTTTCGAGAAAATCTATTTGTCGTTCTAGAACCTGGCATTTATTCTCCACTTGCTGTAGCTTGGTTTGAAGCAGTTCATTGCTACGTTCCAGGCATTCCATTTTAGCCTTAACTTCGATTAAATCGGTTTTTGATGCCAAGTTCTTCATGCGCTCGTCAAGTAGAGCTGCTAACGAGCATTCGAGAGTTTTCACATCGATCACTTGCATAGCACCCGCACTGGGACCTTGTGTAGATGAGTGCATCTCTGGTGAAAGAACAGTGCACGGACGTTTTTGCGATTGCGTGGAGTTAGGGTTTCTATTGTTAGGGTTAGTGGGTGGTTGTGTGACGTTTGTGTTTCTATTGTTGATTGTAGGTTTATTGTTGTTGTTCTTTGTTGGTGGTGTTCTTTGTAGGCCATTCATTTTTACGTTGTTTTAATTTTTTAAACAAAAATTAAAGCTCACCTTTGATATGTGACTTCCAAGATGAAATTTACAAATTTTTCAAATAAAGATAACACTTTAAAAATACTTTTTTATCACCAAATTTCAAGAGATTTTACGGAGCTTAAAACAATGTCAACCAAACTATATCGAGCCAGAGTTGCCAAATTATGTATTATTCCTTATTTGACATCTTTCTTTGATGAATAGTGCAAAACTGTTTTTCCAGCACTACAGACATAATCTCTTAACAGTCCGTCCAATTACTCACATACATATGCCGGTTAAGTACATGGTTTCTTCTTTAGCCGCACTGTACGAATGTGAAATATTTCACATAGCTCTGTTTTCCTTCTCATTTAGATATCCCAGAACTTCGAAACCAATGTTTTTCCTAACACTCGCAGTGTGCTTATCACGGTTAGGATAATCAAAATCGCAAGTACGCGCAAATTATAAAATAAAGTGATACCAAGACGAAGTATGCAATTTCATAAAAAAAAGTCATCCAAAAACGATATTTTAGGTGGAACGTTACCGTAGACAGTTAAAACTTCACTTTAATGAGAGACTTTAACCACCTTGCCTCGCTATAAACTCAGACAGCAAGACAAACTCTGAGATCAAACGATGAAAGACTCTTGCCAATCGCTGGATACTTAGACCTAGAATGAGCAGCAAAACCCTCTTTCAATAATAAACTTAAACTGAAGCGTCCTTTTTGAAGATTCTCAAAATCCCATTTATTTATGGTCCCTAAATATCGAGCTGTTTTGGGAGGAACATTCTCCGCTTGATTTTCGTTACCATCTAAATGGATGGGAAGTGGAGGAAAAGATACAAAAATGAGCTACATCTAATTAGCTAAAACAGTATAAGGCAAACGACAGAGATGGTGGTCACTTAGAGCAAGTGAAAATTAATACTCCAGCCCAGAAAATCCATAAATCCGACTACAAAGGATAGCGCAATATATAAAGTTCGTGATTCAAGTAAAAGATGACTTCAATGAACATGACGTCTGAAATTGAGGACTAGCTAGTTAGGAATAGGGTTGGCTATAGAAGACGATTAATAGTTAAGACCTGGTCAACTCCTGACTGTAGTGCCAAAAAACAACTTAATTTAATTGGATTAATCATTCAATACAATTCTCAACTCACTGTGGTAGGTGACAAAAAATTCATCCATAAGACCTAAGGTCATAGGGCAATTTTAAAATCTTTTTTTTTTAAGTGGTCTGAAAAATATATGTTTTCATTAAAATTTACACACCACCGTTAACATTCCAAACAAAGAAATAAACTCATTCTAATCTAATTCATTCATTCTAATCTGGTTCTTCCTCTAGTCCATCCTGCACTTTGTCAAAACCTCCTTCTTACCTTCTACTATCCGAATGTGAAAGGTCTTCGCTCTAAAACCCATGCAAGCCCTAGTATTACCAATCAGGAACAACTTCAAACCTCCTTTAATTTTTATCACGACTATAATCTTTATCGACTTACTGATGATGTTTCTTACCTGCTATCCAAAATAAATGAGACTGATCCCTTTCCGCCAAATCCCTGACTATACGTTTCAATTAAGATAACCCTAATAAGCTAAATCAACTTCCTCGACCTCGATGTACTCCCCGCCATATTGTCAAAAAATGCTCATCCACATCTTCTCTTCCTTTCTCATAAATCTTCTGTTTATCCCTATCTCAAGCTGAATTTGCTTAGATGTGGAATTCGTCTGTTATAGCCCAAAAAAAAAAAAGGACTCAAAATGTGAAGTTACACTCTATCGCAGTAATCAATAATCACTCGCCTTTCTTAAAAGCAGGTTCAAAAGGACTTACCTCGAAAAATTCGTATACTTTAACGTCTCAGTTTAAGAAAAACGGAAAGAATGTCGTAATCGACAATAATTTTCGCAACCAGTTTTAGAAATACCTTTGACAAAATTTTCCGACCTTGAGTTTGAACTTATATTCTTGAGATAGATTTCTTCTTAACTAAAAAAGCGCTCTTGCAAAAATCGTTTTAGATCTACTCTCTCCAATGATTTTTTAGCTACCTTCGGGATCCCAATAGGCAGTCACTTTTATAGGTATGTACTATCCTTTTTATTCTTATTATGAACGATATTGAAATGGTCATCAAATATTCCGATGTCCACTCTACCCTGACGATACTAAGTTTTTCAAGACCATTTCTTCGACACATGATTCAAATCTTCTTCAACTTGATTTCGACAGCTTCTGTATCTGGGGCCTAAAAATTTCTTTAAGCTAAATATTGCTAAATACCATCTAATCACTTTTTCTCAAAAATGCATCCAATATTGTCCCTGCCTCTTCCTTCTCCATTATCAACCCATATCAACCGCTAAGTTGATGACCTTGGTACTTTGTTGGTTAGAAAGGTTAACTTTCTTACACATACTGAAGATATTATTTTTAAAGTGAGGATTTGTGAAACGATGGTCTGAGAAATTATCCGACACTTACGTGAACCAATCCATTTACAAAACCTTTGTTCGACCCCTTCTTGAATACGTCTGTCAAGCTTGGTCCCCTTATTAACAGATTTATGTATCCCGAATCGAGAGCATTTATCGTCCTTTCCTACGATTTGACCTTCGTGGTCTGTATTAGAATAACCCTCCGTATAGAGATCGACTGCAATTAATTAACTTGAATACGCTGGAATATCGAAGAGAAATAAGTCACATTCTCTTTATTCATTCGATCAATTGGGAATATCTTGATGATGAGTTCGGTTCTTGATTCGATGAACTGGCGAAAATCCCAGCTTTCGTTCGGTATTATGCCCCTAAGAAATTCGTATTTCCCTTCAATGTGAAAAGAACAAGAAACACAAAACAGAAATTGGAGAACTGCAACTCTCCTTCACAAATCAAGCCAATTTTCCTCTCCAAAAAAACTCAAGGCGGTAGATATATAAGAATAAGCTCTTCTCGATAAATTCACCCCCAATTGCATAAGATTCTAATAAAAGTGGATTTCCATGTCGCTTATCAGAAACTCATGGAACTAATGATAACAGAGAACAAACTTTATTTTATCGTTTTATCAATCTCTTAAATCGAACTCGTGACAATTGTTTATTTTGTAAATCATTTTTCAAACATTTGTCTGTCTAATTGAAAATCTAAATGCAAGCTACAAAAACAACAACAACGCAGATACAAAATTAAAAAACCATTAGTTTATTTTGATAGAAGGCGGTGGCGATAGGTTATGTTAGCCTTAGGCAAGGGGAGTTATGGCATGATAAATGTGATTTTGAAAAGATAAGATACAATTTAAGGGTTCGATTGGAAAATTAGTCAAAAGTGAAATATCTAACCTAGTCCTATTAGTGTTCTATGAGCAAATGATGTACTTCAATTACGTCCTACTTTGACTGTCTTGACAAAGAGTTTTTCAGATTTTCGTTATAAGTTTGCTGTCTTACAATAAAATGCAAGAAATAAACCAAAGATATGATGAATCTATTTTTAAAAAATTTAAATCCTCTGCGAGAAAATAAATGTTGCCATCATTTTTCAGACGTCACACAAGAAACGTGTAGAAAGTCTTGAAAAACGATGTTATACATCAAAAGTCCATCAAAACAAGATTTTCCAAGATTTTAACTGGCATCTTATAAAAACAATTGTTATTATTTTTAGTTTTAAGATTTTTCTAAAAAATAAAACCTCCTTAGCTAGAAATAACAATTATGAAAATAATTCCACTTGAAGATAGTTCCATATATGTATACGAGTATAACAAAAGGAAATCCTTCGTACCTTCTATATTCATTTTCTTTTTCAGCCACATTTACTATGTATGTCAGGGCCACACCCTCGCAATATCCATGTATATTTACTATACTGGTATACATCTAAGCATGCTCAAGACATTCGCCCTTTGTCCCTCACTTTTCCTCAACACTATCAACCATATAAACCCATTCTCTTCCATTCAGCATAAGAGCACAACTTAATTTGCAGCAATTGCAACATATTTGCAGAAAGGACTTAAAATCTTGACAACTTCTTTCCGGATGACATGCAATTTTCAGGAAAACCTCTGAGGTTTTCCTACCATTTCTACCATCAGTATTCTCTCACAACAGGCACATTCGAACCCGACCCAGTTTAAAAGAAAACGGAAACCCACCCGCTTACTGGCTGACGGCGAGGGCGGCGACGGCGACGGCTGCAGTGGTGGCGGCGGGTTTCATCTGTTTTTCTCTTCTTTCGCTCAAACAAGGAAAATCCCAGAAAGAAAGGACTCTTATACTCGTACACACAAAGATAAGTATCACTATCCTTTCAATTATTTTCGAGCTCCAGAAAAAAAGGGTCGTATTAACAAAAATATAGCGCCGAGTTCAACACAACGCCTTGACACTCAAAACAATTTTCCAAGTATGAATCTTATGGAAGCCTGACGTTTTTGACCTCAACAAGATGAAAAAAGTTAAAGATGAATTTCCGGTCAAAATTGGGGTTCTCATTTTAATGTTCCTCAACTCAGCCAAGCCTAGGATCAAACGGCTTTATCTAAGCATTAAAGTGTATGAAACTTTAAGTTCCTGGATCTGTTGGATCTTGTATGCGGAAGGCCCAAGTTTCGATGCAAAATTAGTCAAGTTGAAGTCAGTAAACACTCATTCATATCATTCATTCAGACGTGCTGATCAATCATCTAATTTGCCAAGATGATTTCGCATCAGTAACTAATTTGACAGACGCCACAAAATTTTTAATTCTAAAATACGTTTTGAAAGTCTACAGTAGATTGAACTTATTTTAAGTTCAAAATTCGGAATTGTAGAAGATGTTTTCGAGAATCAAAATCTGTTTTACCGGTTTTTGAGAAAATCGAAAACAAACAAAACGTTGTATGAGAGCTGCCATTGATAGCTATTTTTTTTTATTTTTTCAACCTTAAATTTTTTTATTAAAATTTGTGGTATTATGTAAAAGATTTTTAAGAATTTGAGTTTTTATCTTTATTTAACCTCTGTGAGGTTGTTAAGCACCTATCTCGGGCTATGCCTTGCCTTGGGATCAGGCTCTGATGTTTTATTGTTGTTAAGTCATCGCTAAAAAGGGTAGGACATCCAACTATGACGTGTTCAATTGTCTCCCTCACCAACCTGCATCTCCTACAGATCGCTAGATATGCTCTCTCTAAGAACATATTTCCAGTAGTTTCCGCTTGATACAACTCTATCCTGAATGGCAATAACAAATTCTTTCTGTAAGTATAGAACAATCCTTTTTTTAGCCACCTGTTTGAGAGGCTTCGGCATCTATGTATGTAGCTATGCAAATACAAATTGATTAAAAAAAAAATTTTGAACTGTTTTTGAGATATCGAATTTTCAAAAAAAAACTATTTGAGAATTTTTTTCAAAACTCCTAATAATATCATAACTTTTGAGAAGTTTCTAAGTAAAAAAAGTTTATTGAAATCCATTATGCCGATGAAAAGAAAGCTCAAAACCAAAAAAAAAGCGAAACATCTTGTAGATAGTAGGTGTGTTTTTTTCGCAAGTCCATATAGAATTGTAAAAAAAAACGACATCGGGATTTAGGAGCTTTTTTTCGACATAGCTGGAAGCACTGTTTACGCTATGACATTTGTCAGCTTCTTGACGACTAGCATCAACCAATCCAAAAAAGTCACTTTTGACGTCTCTAAGCAAATTATCGATAACATATAGATAATACCATTTTGGCATCACCATTTTTATCGGGTCTTAGATTAACTCTCGAAAATTATCTGGTCTTAGCTAACTCTGTAGTTGTTGCATTTGCATGTAAAGCGCTTAGTCCCGATGTCGTTTTTTTTACAATTCTATATGGACTTACAAAAAAAACACGCCTTGTATTGAAAAACTCTTAATTTATCAATTTTCCAAAAAAAATCGACCATATGATTCTCGAAATACGGAGTTTTCAAAAAAAAATTTTTATTCTTTTTGAAAATTTCAATCACACTATTATGTATATGTAAGTACATAAACTTCTTTAGGAGCTAAAACATAGCAAACGAAAATAAATCAAAATCAGTTTTACCGTTTTTGAGAAAATCAAAAAATGGTTTAATGGTACGAGTAGTTATCATTAATATCAATTTTCTTGATTATTTTTTTTTCAATCACAGCTAGCTTTTAATAAGTTTTAATAAGTGAAATTTTTGGAATTTTTTGTAAAACTTTAAAAAAAAAGTATACACCGCTGTTTTTGATTTTCAAAATAAAAAAAGGAAAGTACGTGTGGGGGTGGGGGAGTTTGAAAATGATATCTAATAAGTTTTAAGAAAATTAAGAAAATCGTCCGAGCCGCTTAGGCAGTAGTCGGACGGAAAGACAGACAAAGAGAACTGCAAGGTCCACTTTTTTAGTCTTCCCTTTCATCGTAATGTCAAGTTTGATAAAAATCTTGAGTTCGATTTTTTGTATGAATTCATTTACTATAGTATAAATACCTCTGCTAACATAGACAACACAAGTAAAAAATAAACATTTTCCCAACCTAGTAACATATTTAAAAATTTTACTCAGTAAGCTTATATTTTAGATGCTAAATTAAATAAACGGAACTTAATTTCAAAATTGGTTATTTTTAAACTTTTTCAAAATAGTTGTACCTTTCACATTGCCCGCAACATAGGTAAATAACTATTTTAAAAACAAATATTTTCCAATCATTGTTTCGTTTTTAAAACTAGTAGCTTAAATTAAGCACAAAAATTAATAAATTAAAAAAAAAAGTATTTTCTTATTCTAGTCTTAATTTGTTCTTGAAAATCTAGTTTAATCCATGATTTTGTGTATGAGCCTAAAATAAAAATTTAAGTGAACAGGTCTTACAAGAAAAAATAGATTAGGTAAACAAATTAAGTATACACTGTGTAGCTTAATAAAAATATAAAGGGATTTTCAATTAGTGCGGGTATATTTTGGCGGCCTGTGGAAATTTGTCAAGTCTGTTGATTATTATTTGGTTACTGATGACAAATCACAATTGAATATCACGTCTAAATAGTAAAACTTTGCAAACGTTACCGCCAATTTGCGGTAGACGAGATGGGCCTTCACTGTCGACTGTTCAACATTTAGTGTTTAAATTTGGCACACAAGCGGTTCGGTCATTAATCAGCCAATATTTGTACGTCAAAGAACTTAATTAAGGCCTGCGGGGATTTTGAATCTATGTCAATTAACCTTAGGCTTTCAAAGATTCAAAAGACGAGGACCTATCGCCAGAAATAAGAAATATTTTTTGGCAATTTTTTTAATTTTTTATTGGGGGCTTAATCCCCATTTATTGAGCTTAATACAAGCTATAAGTATAACTTAAAAACTAACTTAAATCTAAACTTATAACTAAGAGTGGGGGTGGGACAAAAGGAGTTTGAGGTTGTAGGTACTGATATTGAAATCAAATGAATTTGGATTCAAATTGACCAACCGGGCCATACGGGTCAGAGGTTCATTAAGACCATAGGTGGTGTGGTGTGATAGTAAATAGAAAAGGCGATGGTTTCTTAGGTTTAATAAATTGAGACAGCAAATAAACATTATCCGAAAGCTGAACCAACATTCTTAATTCATAAAAAAATGTACATCCAAAGAATATCGAATGACAACTTTTGCGCCATCTTATGTATGGCTGTCATATTAATAATACAGTAATTCTTACAAGAAAAGAGCTATCACTGTTCTGAAGTTCCGTCGAATACGAAGTCATTCAGTTTTGCTTGCAATTCGGTGTTTACGGTCGTTTCCAATATACTTAGTAGATTAAAGACATACATATATGTAGGTGCTATCATTAAATTTTAAGTCAAGGTTATAGGGAAGCTAAATCTATGGTGAAGTCCAGAATATTAGAATTAATCTGCATAATGTACCTTTATTTCAGGAACCCATTGGTTCCATTGTAAAAACTGAAAGAATTGAACTTGTTGTTGTTAATTAGTTTGTTCCGAGTTCGATTCAAAACTTCTGCTGTAATTAAGATATCGTAATGACCTGAGCCCTTGACGCCGTTTTTTTGCTTTCGCAAGCCATATCACGTCCTGTTATACACAAAATGATTTTCAAATGTTCTTCTGGTCACGAACCTTTAAACATCGTGTTCGGAGTAAGACTATCTTACTCGTAAATCCTTGTTCAGGAGCCATTTCTGCACTTCGTGAAGCCTTAAATATGGGACTGTATTGCTTTACTATGTATGTAGTTAGTAGTACGCTACCAAAGTTGAACTTTTTTCTTGCGATATAGGTACTATAGGGCAAGTTCTGCATTTGGAAAAAAAATCGAACTGGAGATTTTGATCAAAGTTGACATTACGATGATATCTAGCGAAGACGAAAAAAGTGGGTCCGACAATTCCGTCTGTCTGTCTGTATGTCTGTATGTCTGTACCTCGAACTACAGCCTAAACTACCGGAGGTATTTTCTTCAAACTCGGTAATTAAGGGTCTTCGGTGATTCCCTAGAGGAGAAATTGAAATTTTTTTTTTAGCTCCAAAACTAACGGTACCCCCCATACACCCGTAATGCAAAATCTTATTTATCTCGAAAACGGCTCTAACGATTTTGATAAAAAAAATTAAGTGTGATATTATGGACATGGACTATATTTTGGTGAAAAAAAAATTCGGGGGGAAATGTTATTAGGGGTACCTGTCATAGAACGGTTTTTTTGATTTTCGAATTTCTCACCAACGGCTCTAACGATTTTAACCAAAATTTTTATACAGGAGCTGCTTTGCATTTGAAAAAATATAAACTAAAATTTTTTTCGAAAAAATAGTTTTTGGATTTTTAAAAAAATAATACAATTTTTTTTTGAAAATTCAATATCTTGAAAACCGATACACGATTAAATTTTTAAATTACGTTTTAAAATGTATTTTATTAAATACTAACAATTTGCATATCAATTTTTTTTATAAAAATTTTAAGGAAAATTTAGTACACAAAAAACATGTTTCAGTGTGTCTGTATGTCTGTACCTCTCACTACAGCCTAAACCACTGGACCTATTTCTTTCAATCTCGGTAGTTAAGAGTCTTCGGTGATTCTCTAGAGGAGAAATTGAAATTTTTTTTTTAGCTCCAAAAATAAGGGTACCCCCCATACACCCGTAATGCAAAATCTTATTTATCTCGAAAACGGCTCTAACGATTTTGATAAAAAAAATTAAGTGTGATATTATGGACATGGACTATATTTTGGTGAAAAAAAAATCGGGGGGAAATGTTATTAGGGGTACCTGTCATAGAACGGTTTTTTTGATTTTCGAATTTCTCACCAACGGCTCTAACGATTTTAACCAAAATTTTTATGCAGGAGCTGCTTTGCATTTGAAAAAATATAAACTAAAATTTTTAAATTACGTTTAAAAATGTATTTTATTAAATACTAACAATTTGCATATCAATTTTTTTTATAAAAATTTTAAGGAAAATTTAGTACACAAAAAACATGTTTCAGTGTGTCTGTATGTCTGTACCTCTCACTACAGCCTAAACCCCTGGACCTATTTCTTTCGATTTCGGTAGTTAAGGGTCTTCGGTGATTCCCTAGAGGAGAAATTGAAATTTTTTTTTAGCTCCAAAACTAAGGGTACCCCCCATACACCCGTAATGCAAAATCTTATTTATTTTGAAAACGGCTCTAACGATTTTGATCAAAAAAAAGTTAAGTGTGATATTATGGACATGGACTACATTTTGGTCAAAAAAGATTTTGGGGCAAAATGTTATTAGGGGTACCTGCCATAGACCCGTTTTTTTGATTTTCGACTTTCTCATTAACGGCTCTAAGGATTTTAACCCAAAATTTTTAGCAGGAGTCCCCTTAAGTTTAAAATAATATTGTATATAAAAATATTCGAAAAAATATTTATTGGTTTTTTTTGAAAAAAAAAAAAAATTTAAATCAATATTTAAATATATTATTTTTATTTATTTAATAATAAAACGATTTTTTAAGGTTTATTTGCATAAATTCATACTTTTCCGGAAACCAGACGGCAATTTTATGCATTTGAACATTATTATCTCATTAAATCCATGTTTTATATTTATAAAATGTATCTTAAATTCCAAAGTACTTTTACATAAGAGCAAGTTCGTGCGATCCAGTCGTGCATTTTATTTATTACTATTTTTAGAAAACAGTAGCCATATAGTGATATGGTTGCTAAGCCCTTTCCTAATAAGAAAATGCGATGTATAAAGAATTTTTCAATAAGAGCGGAAAGATGTTGAAATAAAATAAAAAAAAAGCTGTCATAGAGGTATTGACAATTTTTGTTTATTTGAAAAGCCTATATACCCCATTATGTATGGGATATATTATCATTCCCGCCCTCCTTGGCTCCTTGTGGTGTCTCAAATCTCTTCTTCCGCATAGATCCGGCTTCGTTAAAGTGATGGCCTGTATTATGTTGACCTTAAGAGCATCAGTTGATTGTGGCTTATTCGCATAGACATGCGACCTCAAGAAACCCCACAAGAAAAAGTCTAGCAGGGTCAAATCGCGCCACTTCTGCGAGAGATTATCTTTCCCCTAAAATCGTCCATGCAGAATGTTTATCGAGTGGTACGTAACGTTATCAAGGTCTATATATGATACAATTCGGGCCATAAGAAATTGGTTATCTTATCATAGTTCTGAAGCGCTTGCCATTGACGGGGAACGCCTCGT
This sequence comes from Chrysotoxum bicinctum, assembly GCA_911387755.1. Lineage (NCBI taxonomy): Eukaryota > Metazoa > Arthropoda > Insecta > Diptera > Syrphidae > Chrysotoxum > Chrysotoxum bicinctum. The sequence continues at coordinate 226,955,412 of OU426987.1, forward strand.
CGTTTTCGAAATAGTACGGACCAAAATCTACACCAAGTGGTAACTTTATGAGGATGGATTGTCACCCGGTGAAACTTTTGTGGGTTGATGTCGTCCCGTATACCCAAATTTAAGTCGTTACTCACTCCATCCTAAAAAGGCGTCACGTCGCTAAAGATGATTTTTCGGACAAAATTTGGGTCTCCTTCCAAACGTTCCGTAGCCCAGTCAGCGAACGAACGGCGTTATCTATGGTCAAGAACTTTGAGCTCTTGGGTCAGTTGGATCTTCTACGGGTGTAGGCACAAGTTCCGACGCAAAATTCGCATAGTTGAAATCCTAGTCAAAAACTACTATTTTTAAATAAAATTGTAAATTTATTGAATACATATTGTATTAACTTAAAAAATAAGTAAACTGAACTGTTTTGAGGAAAATTAGATTTTTATTCAAATAACCAAATAACAAAAATTATTTTATCAAAATCATCTAAGCTGTTTTCGGGTGCATTGTTTTGATCCGTAAGTCTGATAGGGCCTTCGAAAACACAAATACACTCTAGTCATCGGGCACATATGCATATTGGAGCGAGGTTGGCGTCGCGTCGTCGTCAAGAGAGGTGTGTGCCTCTGCTAGCTGTCTATATGCTTTTGTGGCGTCCAAATACAAATTTGAGTGCTTTTGTGGTTCGACAGAAGCACCAACATCCCGAGAACCAGCAGCAGCGTTAGATTGTGAAAACGACAGACAACTATACGATTCTACGAGTACCAACCCTTAGACTAAATCTGGAATATTATTTGCGATATACCAGTTTTATTATGGAAGGGGCTGCCAAGAGGGTGGGATGTTGTCTTACTTAAACGAAACCAGCCACTTTCTTCCCATAGAAATAGCGCACAAGAGCCTTTGGCTAAATGTATGCCGGGGGATTGGTGTGGTGTCTTTTATGTGCCACACATTTAGTGAAGAAGAAGGGTGGTTGGGATTTTCGGTCTGTTCGGGTGCTTCGATTTCTATTTTTGGGCTAGGGTGAGTGGATGGCTGGAAGACGAACGGTAATGTTGTGGGAAATTGCATTAATTATTCTATTAGCAGTGTAATACGCTCTTAATTGCATGATAAACTTTATTGCTTTTTGGTCGACCAGCCCCGGCAAAGCCTGACGATTTCTTCGACAGGGGCAGGTATTTTTTTTGGCAGATATTCAGTGAGAGTTAGAGGTCTACGAGATAAGGGAGTTAGTGGAAGTCACTCAGTTCCGAGCTATTTAAGGGGCTGTTGTGAAAACCTGTTAAAAAGATATAGACCGTAAAATTCTTCATGGCCGGACATTAAGGGTCAAGAAGTGACTGCTGTTCAGAGATTATCTGTTTCTGGGGGAAAGTGTTTTTTTTTTTTATAAGGTACATCTAAACGACTATTAAAACTTAATGATAACTTTCCAAGTTATATCTTTCTTGATGACAAAAAAAAAAAAACAACAAAAACAAGTGACAATACAGTCTGGAGCCTGTGTGGAAACATCAAACTGACTTAAAAGAACATTACAAACTTGATTGGTATCAATAACAGCTATCAAAACAAAACCATTGTAGATATAAAACCACAAGTGTCTACCCTGTACCCACTTCAATTTCAAATTCTGCCGCCTAAGTCAAAGATGAGGAAAAGGTTAAGGAAGATATTAGGATTTGTTAGACAAGTTGTGTGTATTTGTTGTCGGAACTGAGTTTACTAAGTGCTTTTTCTTATTTTTTCATTTCACAGATATCGATGAACACTGTATTATTGTCAATGATATTGATAAAAATCGGCGGCAATGTATTGCTTAATGCTTTGACACTTCTAACTTGTGATCAAGATATAGTTGTGATGGTTCATATTTTATCTAAACGAAGCTTAGCGCGGTATCGTTTATAGCGTAGGTGCTACAAGTGAAACAACACGACTTGAAACATTTCAATTAGTTGCGACAAAGATCTGAAAAGTTTCTAACTCTGGCATTGAATTGGTTGTTGTTTTTTTTGTTGCTTTGGTTTGGGTTCGGATAAGATTAAGTTTTTGGCTAAAGGTGTTGAACTTCTGACGCAGGTACCTATGTATAAGGTAAGTTTATTGATATGGTATTAAAATTTCTTCGAAATTGAATGAAAATAAAATGCACGACTGCTTTGCACGAAATAAGATATTTTAATATTTAAGAAGATAAGAATTGAAAAGTGTCTTAACTAAAAACATGAATGCTATTTGAGAAAAATATTGAGAAGCATAAAATTCATTTTTTAAATGGCTAATTCATTTTTTTAATAGTTCAACAGTCTAAACCAACGTGAACAGTCGAGTTTTTTGTTCTCATGACAACAATACCCTGTGACTTGGACCATAAATGCTGTACAGTTTAACATCCGACTCCACAAAACCATCCTTCCGACAACGGACCCTGTCGAGCATATCACCAAAACGGCAAAACTTCAGAAGACTGAACGTAAGCGAACTGCAAAGAAACGTTAATGACAATCTAGTATCTTCACCCCAAAACATGAAACAGGAAGAAATCCAAAATTGGCGCAGTTATCGATAGGCTAGAACTGACCAGTGCCCTCCTGAGGTTCCACAACAATAGCTATATTAAAAGAAAAGACGACAGTCAATAAAACTACGACAAGATGCCTTCAAAAGAACCAATAGACTGATTGGGAAGAAATCTCCGATACCAAAGATAAACATCACCAAAAAATATAAGCGAATACCTCTCACAGGACAAAGGTCAAGCATTCGCTGATTTTGGACGAAATTTCTTCCCCCTGGATTGATGATCACTGAGTTACACCAATACGGTAAGTGACCCGATTGATACACCCAATATGAGCACCATAGAGGATATAACAGAGATCATCAATAACTCCAAGCCAAAGAAGTTACCTGGATTCAATGGGGTATCCCCAACTTCTTTATTAAGAAGCTCTCATACACAGTAATCATCATCCTAACTATATAATCTTCAACAGCTGTCTCAACAACAAATAATTGACGCAAAAATGGAAAACTGCTAAAATGGTTATTCCAATGAACGGTGCCTCTCCATATACAGGTATCCTCAGTATCTTAAGTAAATTCCTGGAAGAATTAATAATCAAAAAACTCAAGAAGTATTAATGCGAAAATTGCATAATTCCTGATAAGCAATTTGGTTTTAGCGAGAAGCATTCTGAATTATCAACATGATAATATCATGACTGTATATCGAGTCCCCATGACATGACTTCTGAATGTCGAGAAAGCATTCGACATCGTATAGATTGAAGGTCTCATCCACAATCTCCACTTTTTTGGCTTTCCCAAAGCACTTATTAAAACTGTCTATTATTTTCTCTCTTCCAGAAATTTTTTTCTACATGAGGCAGAATACACATCGACGATGACGATCAGAGCTGGAGCTGCCCAAGGCTCGAAACCTGGATGATCCTGTAGCCATCGCTGACAAATGCTAGAACTTTCTTTTCGAAGATGATTTCTTGACCTACTACAAATCGCCAAGCCACCATTGATAGCTATTATAATTAGTACAGGTATCCAGGAGCTTTAATTGGAGAAGACAAAATTTATAATGTAATTGTAACTGCTCATGCTTTTGTTATAAATTTTACTGGCGGCTTATAAAAAAATCGAATTGGAAACTTTGATCAAAGTTGGCACTACGATGATAGCAAAAACGAAAAACGTGCATCTTACAATTCAGTCTAACCGACTAGGCTGATTTTCTTTAAGCTTTGTAGATATAATTTTAAAATTCTTCCCCCACATGTTTTTTTTTAAACCATCAATAACGGTACCTGCCTTACGGTTTTTTTCGAAATTTTATAAATATTTTTTTCTGTTCCACTATTCCACAGAATAAAAAAAATTCAAAAAAGTTTCATTTGGTTAAAGCTAGGTAATGCTTGGAAAAAAAAATTGACGGAAAATGTTTATAAATGGTACTCCCCGTAAATCCATTTTTCGAAAACCCATTCTCAATTTTTTGTTAAATTGAGAATTTTTTTTATAATTAGCGCACACTCTATGGGTTACGAATACCCTTAGAATGATCTAAAAACCACAGCGCGATCAGTTATGAAATGGGTAGGGAGTTTTTCGTTACAATCTACAAGATGTGAGAAAATAAAACAAAAAAATATTTTACCTTAAAATAATAGTACCCACCATAAAAATGGTATTTTTCTCCAAAACTCCATTTAGAATTTTGATAAACATTTTTTTTTCTTTCGAATTATTTGTAAGATCTCTAATTCAATAAGAAAAAATTGAAATTTAGAAATTATTGACTGTAACATGGAACCATTTTTTCGAATTTTGAATTTATCATTATCGGCATAGCGTATTTTAATGAAGTTTTATAAAGAAGCTTCTAAAAAGTTAAAAAAAAAAATATTTTTTTTATTAAAAAAAATTAATTTTTTTTTAAATTCAATATCACAAAAATGGTCAGTATTTTTTTTTTATTTAATTTTTATTCGTACAGGAATAAAGACTTAGGGTTGGCGCCCCAAAATATTTTTTAAAATTGTTTTAAAAATTTTGTATAAACCTAATAGCATATTTTTTCTCAGCAGACCATCATCCAAATGCGGAGACGGACACAGCCACTCACCAGAAAAATTTAAAAATATGTATATCCTTTAAACTCCCTGACGGGTCAACAATTAGCAACCAAACCTAAACAAACTACTAAAATGTATGCAAGAAATGATCTTACCAAAGCCATCTTCTTCACCTACTGATAAGAAAAGTACCGGACTTAGCCGCCAGCACACATAGATTCTGATTTATAAGCAGCTCTTAAGACCAATAAAATAATCGAAAACAGTTGGTTTTTCATCTCTAAAAGAGACTCCCAGAAATTACGCCAGAGGAAATTAGACCAGAATTTATTTTTGGAAAAAATACCAGAAAATATTGTTTGCACAAAATTGTAAAAAAAAGCCAGAAATTATTTTGGAAAATAAGCCAGAAATGTTGGAAATTAATTTATTTTGGTCTAATTATAAATTTTTTTTTTTTTTTTATTTATTCATCTTTTTTTTCAAACTTTTCAGGATGATGCTTTACAATCATAATAATTATTCATTAATGACAAAAAAAACCATGAAAAGAAAGAAAGGTTCATTCTGTGATCTTTTAAAGATCAGTGGCGAATGACCCAATTAAAATATAAATACGCAATATGTGTGGGGTTTTCAATTAAATATTTACAATTTTAGAAGAAAAATTAAATTACTTATCAAAATCTCATATATGCAAACAAAAATGTAAATAAAATTAAATTATCAAATAAAAGAAAGCAAAACTAAACAGTGCTCATAAATAAATTTTTGACTTGAGAAATATCCATCGAAAATAACCATATTTTTACTTTATTTAAAAAAGAATTCTGATTTCGTAGGGTCCTTATTTCGTAAGGTAGTTTGTTAAATAGTGTAGGTGCTGCAACAGTATAAAAGTTAGAAAAATGTGATCTATTTGATACTGGAATATTTACAAGTTGCTGATTGTTAACTCTTAAGCCATAAGCATTTGAGTTTCTTAACATCGTATTATATCCACTGCGAATGAAAAAAACTTTAAGAACCTTATAGACATACAGATGTTTTAAAGGTAGAATTCGAAGATCAAGAAATAATGGCCAGCTACTTGTTAATCTACGTTTTTTACAAATTATTCTGACAATATGCTTTTGTGCTATTAATAATGGTTCCATCACATTATTGTAGGCTCCACCCCAACTTGGCAAACTGTACTGAAGCTTTGAATGTATAATTCCATAGTAAATTACTGTTAGAAGTTTCTTCGAACAATGAGGTTGTAATAAGAACATTTTGCGAGTTGCGCGTCTCATATATGTAAGCTTTTAAATCAGTCGCGTGAGTTTTCCAACTCAGATTTCTGTCTATTGATAGCCCTAGATACTTCAAATATTCAACAGATTCGACTGTAAAACAATTGAATCGGTCATTTCAAAAACCTCATAAGTCATTCAATTAGAATTTTTCAGGAATCAATAAAAACTGTTTCATGCTCAAACAAATGAGTTTTAAGCCACTTTTTTATGCTTAACTAAGTATTTTAGTGGTAAGAAAATTAAAAAGCGAAAAAAATTCACAGTTTATTGATAAAAATAATGAAAAAAACCTAAAAAACTGTTCTTGACTTAAGTTGTTTTAGCAAGGACTGGGGTAAGTGGTATATAATTTAACCAAAAAAATGGTAGTAATTATATGTTGTATTGCTTATTATTGAAAATTACACTTAAGAATAACTTTCTTTCATGTTTTAATATCTTTAAGGTACATAGATTGATTATCTTCAACATTTTCTTATTGATAAGCACTTTTAAAACATAAGTCTTTGCTGATAGAAGTGAAACCGAAGTTGCAACTTTATTTATTACTAATAATAAATGTTTAATCAATCCATCAATATATAGTACCTATGATAGTACCTTTTCTATGTGAAGCATACTTAAAGCTCATTATATGTCGAAGGTGCTTTTTTCTGTTTTTGTGTTTTTTTCTATAAGATTCAGTGTTGACAAACATGTTTTTTTGTACAAATTTGGCCACAATTTAATGAATTCCAAAACATTTTCAGTTTTTAACTCTATGACTATATTTTCTAAATTTCGAATGAGATGGACGTGAATTTGACAGACGTGACGGATCAATATGAAAAGGTAAGATAGACAATGAAGTGCAAATCATCAGATCGTTCAGTTTCAGAGATCATTCATAAAAATGAGAAAGAGAGTCTGAGACTAAACGCAGACCTTGGGGTCCCCAGCATTTATTTTGTGAAGATCCGATTTGAAACCTTCCAAAAAAAAGGTATTGAACAATCCAGTAGAAAATTTCTTATTCAACGAATATAGGCTTCATTGATACCAAACTCAAATTTTCGATATACTCGTAATAGCTTGATGCCAAAATCCATCAAATGCCTTAGAAATATCAAGCTTACTTCGACATATGATTCTACTCTTCTGCAACTTGATATCAACAGTTCCTCGGTTTTTCAAATCTCTTAGATAAATTAGTTTGTCTTGTCTTTCAATTTTATAATTTGTTATAACATTTCATTAAGGTATTACACGTTCTCTTCTTTTTCGGCGCACCATCACTCTCTGTTTCACTTGAAGACATTTTTAAATTACTTTTCGCAGAAAATAGTTGTATGAAAAACGCAAATTTGACATTGATGACGGTTTTTATCAAATTGAAGATTTGAATATTGTTGAACCAATCAGAGCAAAGCAAATTTAAAATATCAAACTACTCCCCGCCATTTTCGTAGTGCATGCAAAAACCTCTTAAGTCACTGACTTATGTTGTTTATGCAATGAACGTCTTTCCTACGGTATTATTTGAAGAGGAAGGAATGTACAGACTTACGTGGTTCTTACCCAGAATACACATCTCCCTTTAAGGAACCATTTTCAGCAAAAAAAGCATTTTGGAAAAAAATGTGACTTAAGAGGTTTTTGAAATGACCGATTCAATTAGAACAACAAGGCACATCTTCACAGAAATTAGCCTTTTCACAGTTATGGGGACACATTGAAAGTCTTTTACACGCAGCTGAATGGAAAACAACATTACTCTCAAGCAAGCTGCAATGTTTTAAGTTGAAGAACATAACCTTAGTTTTTTCACTCACAATAAGTTCATGTTTTGCAAACCATTGTCTTAATCGTTGAACATCGCTTTGTATTTCTACCACTGATTCCAAAAAGTAGTTATCTGTATAAGAAAAAGTTATATCATCAGCAAAAGCTGTTATCTTTCCACTAAAATTTTGTTTGAAAATAGAGTTAACATAAACTAAAAAAAGAATAGGGCCCAAAACTGATCCTTGCGGTACACCAATTTTTAATTCCAACTTATCGCTAAAAACTCCGTTAATTTTAACCCTTTGAAATCTTGCAGATAAATACGACTTAAACCAACTTAAAACAGAATTTCTAAATCCAGCTTTGTAGAGTTTGTCTAAAAGAATTTTGTGGTTAACCATGTCGAAAGCCTTGGTCATGTCTATAAATAAAGCCATAGGGTTCATCTTTTTATTAAGACCATCGCAAATTTCACTACAAAATTTTAAAATGGCATCTTCTGTGGATTTCCCTTCTTGAAAACCATACTGTTGATTACAAAAGTAATCGTTTCTATTAAGAAAAGACATAATTCGTTTTTTCATAATTTTTTCAAAAAGTTTTGAAAAAGTTGGAAGCAATGATATTGGTCTATATTGGGTCACTGATTTTCTACATCCTTTCTTGTAAAGAGGAATTACCTCAGCTATTTTTAATCCGTCCGGAAAAATACCACAGTTGATACTCATATTAAATATGTGACACAATACGTCAACTATAAAAAAAAGCTATTTGTTTTACTAAACAATTTGTTATACCATCGGATGTACAAGATTGTTTATTATTTAGATTCATTATCTCTTTATAAAGTTCCATTGATGAAAAAGCTTGAAAAACAAAACTATTGGTTTGATAATCATCATCTCTTATATCCGGATATAAGTTGCAGTCGCAATCTATTTCCGAAGGTTTGGGCTGTAAATTAGTTGCAATAGTGGCAAAATAATTATTAAATTTATTTACAATTTTTATGGGATCGCTAATCAGAATATTATCAACCTCTATTTCACAAATGCTATCCCTACTGCTTTCATTACATAAAAGGTTATTTATAACTTTCCATTCCTCTTTAACATTTCCTCTACAATTATCAAACTTAACCGAATAAAAATCGTTTTTACTTGAGATTACTTTTAGTTTCACTTCCTGGCTTAGTTTACTGTATATTTTTTTTAGATTTATATTTTGAGGATTCTTTTTACATTTTTTACGAAGAATATTTTTTTTGTTTATGATTTTTAATAAATTTTTTCCTATCCAAGGTTTTAATCGTTTAAGCTTGCCGTTGGTTTGCTGTTGCGCTGTGGTTGAATTTTCTATGTGACCTTTTAATATTTTTAAGAAAGTATCATATGCTGATGAGGGATTACCATCAGAAAATACCTGCTCCCAACACTCAAACTTTAGAGCATCTACTAAGCTGGAGAAATTTATTCTTTTTTTAATCGGAAAAGGAATATATCTATTCGGTTGGTTTTTGTTTCCGCTATATATTTCCAGGCTAATCATACAATGATCTGTAATTTTTAAATCAAGAACTTCACTTAAGACCTCTTTCTTTTTTTGAAATCTAACAAAAATATGATCAATACAAGTTTCTGTGTTGTCTGTTATGCGAGTTGGTTCATTGATCAGTGATTTTAAACCATATGAAGACATCAAAAACAAGTAATTGTCAGAATCATTGTTTTCTCTTAATATATCGATGTTTATGTCACCCAGAACCATTAAATTCTTGGGCCTTATACTCTTTAAAAGTTCATCCATATGTTCCAAAAATACATTCAAACTTAAGCCATTTTCATGCAGTCGATATATACATAAAATTGTAAAACATTCATTGTTAATATTGCAGGTAATTTTAAGAACATCTGCGCTACTTAAATTATATTTTACCACTTCACATATGTGTATCTTTTTAATATAAACGGCTACACCACCTGCACTATACGAATTGTTACAATTACAATAAAAATCATAACCAGGAATATCATAATTGGATATTTCACAGTCGTACAACCAGATCTCAGTCAAGATAATAAAATCAGCTAACAAATTCAAAGAATCAATGTGAGCAACAAAAGAACTATAGTTTTTTCGCAAGCTACGAATGTTTTGATGTATCAATGTAGTAGGGTTTTGAATTTTATTATTCTTTACATTTGAAGAAGAGTTATAATTCATAATAAAATTAATTAAAAAAAAAAAAAAAAATGTATAAATTATTTAAATCCTCCAAACACCTAACTTTAATAGCATCATCCCCTTCCTTCTTACGCAAAAATATAATATTGTTCCTAACCCATATATATTTGTACTTCTTTTTCTCTTTTTCTTTTTTTTGCTGCATTAAAAATCCCTCGTACACGCTGAGACAAACTGTCATTGATATAGATGTTGGTATCAGCGCTGCAGAAACAGGCACTTAAGTGCCAAACTGGCACTTTCAAGGAAGTTTGGCACTTTGGCACCTTTTGGCACTCAAAAATTTTAAATTTGGCACTATTTTTTATCAAACAATAATTTCAATTAAAAATAAATGTTCCTTATAAAAATTACAAGCGAGATAACGCTAGTTTAATGATGGGGAAAAAAGTGGGGTTCAAGCGTTGTTTAAACAAATAAATCCATTTGTTTATGCCCTTGGATGTACGTGTCATTCAATGCACTTCAAAGCGACAAAATGAGTTCAAAGATTTTCAAACTAATTGCGAATTTGCGAATCGAATCTTAGAACACTGGCAACCACTTCAACATTATTTTATACTTTCTAAGTTCGAAAGTAATTCAGACTTAGCCTCAGATATATCAGAAAATTTAATTTAAATGATTGTAATAAGGCATATTTTTATATTATATTTGAAAATTAACCAACAATGTAAATAAGGAATTCCAAAGTGAATCACCTAAGATTTATATGTAAATTACTCCCTACAGTTAAAAGTTTTTTGTTAGTTGTTTTGCATAATTTCATTAAAAGCGAATTTATTGATGAGAACAATTTAAACGAAATTAATTTCAAAAATTTAATTTTTGTACAAGATACGAATATATACATATATTGGGCCAAAAGCTCAAATGGTTTTGAAAAATAACGAAAAAATATATGTTGAAGAAATAAGTAATATAAAACTACACTGCAAAAATTATTATATGGGTGATTCTACAAACGATGGAATTTTCGGTGGCCCAAGAAATATTTTAAAATCCGTTCAATTATTTAATCTGATTTTTTTTTATAAAATTAAATCTTGTTGATATCTACCTGGCCTAACAATATTATTAGGTTGACCTTATTTTATCTTGCTCAAAAAATTCTTCAAAGTATCTGATTCTCAGTCCCCTGACGTGTCCCCAGTGCGTTTTTGCAAAGAAAAATTATTACCGTTCTCTTATTTCAGGGTTCATACTTAGATGAATTGCACCAAAGTTACGGAAAATAACACATCTTTGCTACGAAATAGATAAATATTTTTTGATAATTTATTTTATTACAAAAAAAACTTAATTAAACTTTGTCCCTCGCTTTTTGTATCTGTCCCCTGGCATATTGAAATGGTCGAAAAAATCAATAACTAGGATATCGATCGAATTTCCAGCACTGGCAATTTGAAGTACCAAATCTTCTTACAATAAAATTGTGGTGCAAATCGATTCTGTTTCTTATGTAAGAATTGTGAAAAAGACATTTGTGCAAAAAGTCGTGGATTGTCCCTTTAGATTATCAGTCCTCTGATGAGGTCTTACAAATTTGTATGTAAGAAGGCATATTTGTAAGAAGTATAGTATAGGTTTAATAAAACTGTAATATTATATAATATATTTTTATTTTTTAAAGTAAAACCTTAAATTTTTTTTTGCGCAAAAACCATGAAAAACCTCAGGTTTATAAATCAGCAAATGATATTTTATTCAGAAACCTGAGAAATTTTTAGTTATATTGAACTTCGAACTTCATTGCGAAATATTTTTAAAATTTTTAAAAAGAATATAATTTATTTAAAATTGATTCTTAGAAAAAAAAAATATTTAATTATAATATATTATATTCTTTTAATAAAATGCTAAATAATATTTATTTACCATGAGTTTTTACGTTTATGAAGAATAATTACATTTAATTTCTATATTTCAATGTGTACCCAAGAGAAAATAAGAAAAAAAAATAAAGATTTATTCAATTCCCTTAAAAAAACTCAGTACCCTGAAAATCCTTTTTCAAAAAAATGTCCTTAAAATCGTCATTTTTTATTTTTTTTTTAACTGGCCGCTTTCAACAACGCAAAGGGACGTTCTAATGATCATCTAGAACAACTCTTACGACTTTTGGAATCCAAAAATATCGTGCCGAAATTTGTATCATTTTATTGCATTGTTTGTAGAATCACCCATATTAAGTTATGTAGTGAAATTTTGAAACGGTTTAATTATAAGGATGAGACTTTAATTCAGGTGCAAAAACTAAATCCTAAAAAATTTGGTGATGGTATGGTTCCTCTGTTTCATTTGTTTCCGCAATTATGTGGATGTAAAATTGATGAAATTGAAGATGAATGGCGGTCTGTCCATCAACAATTTATTTCGAATAATGAAGACACCGTAGACTTTTGGGGAAGCATTTTGAAGTTGAAAAATAGTTTGATGTATCCAAACCTAAAACATTTTATCGGTGACCTTCTTAGTCTTCCACACAGCAGTGCAGCGGCGAAAAGAATATTTTCCGATCTTAATAATTTAAAAACAAAAAACTGCAATTGTTTAAAAATCACAACTATTAATGCTTTATTAATAACAAAACAAATGTTAAACGATGAAAGTTTGAGTAGTTGAAACCCATCAAGATCGCTTTTGAAAAATTATAAATTGACTTATTGAAGCCATTTAAATTAAAACATGTGTATTATTTTTGATATAAACAAACAAATTTAATGTATGTATGTATATCTTATTTAAAAAAAAATATGTAAATGAATTTTCTATTGTTTTTTTTTTTTCTTATTTATTTTATAATTTAATTTTGTTAGTGAAAAATAAAGAATATTTATAGTTTTTTGTTTGAATATTGATTTTTTTTCTTTGGCACTCTATGGCACTTTTTGGCACTCCAAAAAGTAATTGGTGGCACTGATATTTTTTTTTCAGCTGCAGCGCTGGTTGGTATTATTAAAACTCTCACCAAAAAATTTCGCAGTGAGCTTAACGTTTTTTTTCGCTCTCATTATGCTTTCCTTTGTCTGCCGGCGAGTTAATTTAATGACAAGAATGTTGGTGGTGTCTTCAGTTGAATTTTTGTTTGCCGGTGCACTGCTTTTATCGCTTGGTAAAGCTTTTTTATTTCGCACTTTTTTGATGTAACAATGATCTATGTCTTTTTCGCACAATTGAACTCCTAGGCCATCACGAACAAAATCCACAGCCACTTGTGTTGAATTCAAAGTGTCTATACACGGTACATTTACTATTTCTAGTACATTGGATAGATTGGATTGTTCCAAGAGATGTAGTTTTTCTTCTAACGCACTGACTTTAGCTCTAAGCTCGGAGTTTTCTGATTGTAGATTGGTTATGCGAGACAAAAAATCTAAGTTTACGTTTTTCAGTTCGAGAATTTCACTGTATATAAGTTTCAAATCAATCGGTTCGTTTTCTTGCACTTTTGTTGTCATATTTTCATCATGATATTCACTGTTGCCTATATGAGTAACAGAGGTAGGGATAGGAGAATTTTGTGCTGTTAGAGAGCCTCTTCGTAATGAAGTGCACTTTGGGCATCTCCAAGTTTTTTTGTTTTTTTTCATAAAATCAAGATCATCGGGTAAAATGTTAACACAGCTCCCATGAAAACGATTTTTACAGTCACAACAATCTATTCTATCACTACTTCTATCCGCTTTTTTCTTGCAAACACAGTACATGATTTTTAATTAATTAATCAATATTTTTTTTTTTTTAATTACTCTCGTTTACGTGTGTACCCCACAACACTTCGCGAGAGAAGTTCAGAAAATGTTTTTTTTTTTTATTTTCAAAGGAGACACTTTAAATGTTATGAAGTAAAAAGAAACAAATAACAGCTACCCAGGGTATCGCTCTACTGCACACAACGGTGCGCCACGGCATGGCACGGCCGGCGCGGGGAGTACGCGGCCTGGAACGTTAGCCCCCCACATTTAAGTGTATTCTTTGAAAATAAAAAAAAAACATTTTCTATTATTAATTTTTTTTTTTTCACTGATAAACGATCCAAAGTAACTAAATTATATTTCTTAAAAATGTGATTACCATGTAAATGAAAGCCTTTAGTTGTTTACTCCAATTAATGTGAAGTACCGTTTTCAGGCTTTTTTCCAAAAGAAATATGAAAAAACGCCAGAAATTTGATTTTTGCTGTTTTTTTTTTCAAATATTATTTTGTGGCATTTTTTCTGTTTCTGAAAATGGAAAAAACGCCAGAATTTTTTTTGGAAAAAAAATGCCTTAAATTCTGACAAAATTGCCAGAAAAGTCTGCGCTGTTTTCCTTTGAAAAAAGACTTGAATTTGTATGAAAAAAAACTGGCGTAATTTCCTCTGGCTTAATTTCCGGGAGTTTCTATTAGAGCCATGTGACAATTCCGAGTTTTTGAGAGGAAGGTATTAAGAATATGCACCGGATTAAGCTTCGGCTGGTAGCACCAAACATACTAAAGGAACAAATTTCTCCGATTCAGGATTGTAAAAGAATGCAATTCGTACAAATTATTCATCAAATTCAATCAAAGATTGCATTCATTGAAATCACTTTTCTGCATTCCTTATATTCATTTGCAGTCTGTACTCTCTTCAAATACCTGTTCGATGATGCTAAGTTCATCTCTTTTATAGTACATATCTTAAAACCAGGGTTGGCCGAATTAACTACACTACATTTTCAACATCATTAACTACTCGTAGTTATTTGAATAAACAACATGCCTAATTTACTACAGTTTGTTACTTCCATTACCAGAAAAACAACCTGCACTGAATGTTTTATCCAAAACATTAATTATGGGAGAAGACATAGCTAGCTTGCATTCTTAAGAAACAAATTTTTCAAATATTATTGTATGTAATGTAATTTTAATTTTTTCACCTGTGGCTTTCTGAATCCTTGAAACTGTGGTATTTTTAAGAAGCGAAGCACACGTGTCTCTCCGTGCGATCTCCTTTAAAACGCTCATTTTCCATTTTAATTGGAGTGAATCCATTTTCACTTCGCTCGTTAAAAATGATTAACTGAACATTTGATATCAAAACTCAAATTTTAAATGTCCAGTTGAAAGTGAAGTAACAGCTGACATGCAGACTGACATATCATTTGACATTTAAAACTATGTCTGCTACAGTTCGTTATAGTTATTAGTAACTACATTTATATTAAATAAAATAAACAAATGTAGTTATTTCTAAAAAGTGACATTTCGGCCAACCCTGCTTAAAACGCATATCATGAAAAGTTCGCTGATTGCCCTTGATGTTCAAGTGATTAAAGGTTTTTTCAATGTAAATAAATGTTAATGAATGAAAAGAATGCAGGAGAGTGCAATACTGGAATTCTCAGAAGAATGCAATCGATTGGCTCCTTTTAAACGAATGGGGAAAAGTGATTGCAATTATTTTAATGTCAAAAGAGCGAATTTGTAGTAGCAGTGTCAAAGTGAATTTTATGAATACAATCTCTCAATCAAAGCCATTATAGATTGCATTCGCTTACAGCTCGACTCTGAAGCTGGAACAATACCTCTGAACAAGTATCTACTTGTCACTTCTGGCTAAGAAGCTAGAAGGAAACTCAGCCTGCCACCCAAATCAGCTACTAAGAAGTATAACAACCCAACAGTGTTCAACGAAGAACTGAAAATTGAGGTTTTTTTCAAAGTCAAAACTTAGAAGCAATTTAAGAAATGTATATAGGATTTGTAAAATAAAAATGTTAAAATTGTTAAAGAACTTCGATACCTTGCAGCTCAAATAGATAAACAAATACCCTGTGAAAAATTGTCCGTTGATGAACTGTTCAAATGAGTTTAATTTGTCATCAAAAATGAAGAGGAAAGGTGTGTAAACATGAATGTAGATACTTATTTACTCATACCCTCGCATTACATCCCTGAGAATCTTTGAAAAATATGAAAATATGCTCAAGCCTTTCTTGATAATTTCCAATGGCTTCCAACTTATTACAAAGCATTTTAAGACAAAACACAGTCGCTAATACCACGCCACTCAAAATTCAAATAACTTAAATAATCTGTGTGCCATCCGACACGACAAATCCCGATTTACAATTAATTCCAGAACAAATAATTCGATAAACTCCATTAGTTTTCATCTTCCAGCTAGGTATTAAATCCTCCATTAGCGAACAGAAGTAGGTTATACCCTACCTAGATCTACGCATTTATTCGAGCAGACTCCTTTTAATGCCAATAAGAAACAAAGACGGTTAGGAATGGAGCTTACTTAATTATAGAAAATCCTTTTTACTCTTTTCAAAAATTTTATGAAAATTTGATTTATCCCTTCACTCGATGACGACATGGCTTGGCTATGGCATCAATTCCTTATACGCATCTCAGACTTTTCACAATATAAAGAAAGGGTTGTTAACGGCTTGACTTGATGTTGTTCGTCATCGAGTGTAGTAGAAGGGGGTGAATGTGAAGTTAGGTTACTTGTTTTTTTTTTTTTTCTTTTGTTGTACATAATTTCTCTTTTGTGATGAAATTATGACTAAGACGATACAAAGACGACAAAGAACGAAGTGGAAATTATAAATTATGATAAAGAAGAAGAAGAAGGCGTTAGATGGATGAGGAAAGTTTATACTTTCATAGATGTAAAAGATGAATGAATTATCGATATAATTGAAGGGTTGTAAGTCTAAAGGGTCTAAGTGCCAAAAAATCAAAAATCAATATTTTTATCAAAATACAATCTAAGGGCCAAGCCTTATAATATCAAAATGGATTCAAGTGCCTATTTCTTTTAAAACTGTACACACACACAAATAAAGTTGTGGTATAGCATAAGTGCCGAAGGGCTTTTGCTTATGTTTTTCTCGTTTATCTCTAAATTATAAAAATGGCACTTAGACCCTTTAGACTTACAACCCTTCAATTGAGTTGGGGAATCCTTTAAGTTGAAGATCAAACGCTTCACAGGAGTCATTTAGTAAGAGTATAGTCGTAGACAAGAACAAAATAGGGAAAAATCGATTAGGTTAACTGTGAAACGGTATTTGAAAATCTTTACATAAAATAAGTTTTAATGATTTACTTTTGGAGTGAATATTAAGATAAAGTGTTGATGGAGACATATATAATATATATTGTAGCTAGAATTACTGCCATTTTTTCAGAAATAGAAATAGTTTTTCTAAAAAATATTTGATAGGACGCGCCTCTCAGGTCGTCTTCCATATTCGGAGAAAATTTTTGAGTTTATTTTTTGAAAATTTCTTGCGAAAGAACTAAATAAATATGTATTACAAAAAAAAAAATACAATGCACGACTGGGTCGCAGAAACTTACTCTTATGTAAC
The DNA here is from genome assembly GCA_911387755.1 of Chrysotoxum bicinctum. Lineage (NCBI taxonomy): Eukaryota > Metazoa > Arthropoda > Insecta > Diptera > Syrphidae > Chrysotoxum > Chrysotoxum bicinctum. Next base: position 226,972,660 of record OU426987.1, read on the forward strand.
AGACTTCGAAATTTAAAAATGAATGTTAGGTACAAATTGTCATAAGTAAAAAATATTTTTTTCAAATCCCAAGACAACTATTTTAGTAGTTGGAGATAAAAACAGAAGGAAATTTACTAAGCATATATAAATATGTACTTTAAAAAAATAGTTTTTTTTTCCTAAAAAAAATAATTGTACCTAATATAAAAAATTTTAAAACATTTTTAAGAAAAAAATGTTGGTAATCGAACTTAAAGTTTTTAATATACAAATAATGTTTATACAACCCCATTTGTGAGATATTGAATTTCGAATGAATGAATGAATGAATTTTATTCTCATTTTCCGCACAGTGAAAACGTTGTTACGAGCGATTTCAATGTACAAAATTCTTCTGGTAGGACAATACCTGAATGAAAAATAGGTTGAGATATCTTCTGACTTCTGAGTTAAAAAACTTGACTCAGCTTGTTCACGAGTGTACTCGAATTCTTAACGTTGCTGGTCAATCCACCACAACTCTAGACTTGTTCCTTACCTCTGATCCTGACAAATACATTATAAGTGTATTATCACCCCTTTGGCACATCAGACCATTTTATGTCATATCTACAAATTTCTCGTTTCAATAAAACCCAGTTAGAGAAATAATTCCTAAGAGAATTTTCCGTTGAATTTTGTTGATTTTTACTTTTTATGAAATCTTAGTCTATAAATCGTCAAGACTAATGTGTTTGAACTTAAGGAAAATTACAGATCATCATTTCTTTCCTTTTTACTTGTGACTTATAGGTAGTCGCAAGTCTGTCTGTTCGACTACAGCCTAAATGGCTCGGCCGAATTTCTTTAAATTTGGTAGATATCATTTTTAATTTTTTCTCAAAAACTGTCCAACAGAATTTTTGAAAAAAAATTTCATTTAGTTAAAACTTGGTAATGGTTAAAAAAAAATTTACAATTTCACTTTTTTTGTTTTTGATTTTCTCAAAAACGCACAACAATTTCAATTTTTTTTTTTGGAAACTCAATATTTCGGAAACCCCATGCTCCATTTTTTTCATACTTGATAAATAAAAGTTTCTTAACATAATCTACAAGATTTGAGAAAAAATGTTTTATCTAAAAATAACGGTACCTTCCATACAAATGTTAAAAAATGCTTTCGAAAATCCTATTTTTCTCGAAAACGGTTCCGAGAATTTTGCTAAATTTTTTTTTCTTTTGATTAATTTGTACGATCTATAATTTAATAAGAAAATATTGAAATCTAGATATTACTGACTGTACCTACCATAGAACCATTTTTTCGAATTTTGAATTTCTCATTATCGGCATAACGGATTTTAATTATTTTTTTTTTATAGAGAAGCTTCTAAAAAGTTTAAAAACATTGTGTTTCAAAACTTAAAAAAAAATATTTTTTGAATTTTGAAAAAAAAACCTATTTTTTTTTTTGGAAAATTCGATATCTCAAAAACGGCTCAATATTTTTTTTTGTAAGTTTAATTTTTATTCGAACAATAATAAAAACTTTAAATTGGCGTACGAAAATTTTTTCTTAAAAATGTTTTAAAAATTTTGTATATAAAAGCTTATTTTTTTAAGAAACCATTACAACGACTTCTAATTTTTGTTCTTGCACAAACTAATACTTGCTTGAATCACATGGCATCCTGTTTTTAGCTCCAACTACGAACGGAGTTGTTTTAGTCATTAAAAAATGAATTGTATGCTTATGAACAGGTTTTCTCTATTAACATTTATTTTTGAAATTCTTAGTCTTTTACATAAGAGCAAGTTCGTGCAACCCAGTCGTGCATTTTGTTAATAAAGGAATTAAAGTCATTATACTTTTGGAACAAATAATAAATTGATTTTGTATCCCCTCACCCACACCAATGGCGACAAAAAAAAAAAAAAAAAAAACTCTCACACATCATGACGCATGCGTCTACAAACGCTTATACTCATATTTGGGTTACACTTCGAAACTTAAAATTTCGTGCTAGTTCTCAAGCTATTCATATTGATTTGACTTTATCAAAATCCAATTGTGGTTTCGTGTTCCCCAAGGTAGCCATTTTCAATTACTTTTGTTTCATATAAAGTGTTTTCAATTGGTGCGGGTAGGTTTTGCCGGCCTTTGACGGCCATGTTGTTTTTATGACATCTGTCAATTCTGTTTTTTACTATTCAGTTCAAATTGCCGTGCCAGGTAAAACGATTCAGCAGCACGTCCAAATTATAAAACTATAGATAATATCAAAATAAATGTTCGTTAGTGCGAACGTTGTCCAAAATTGTATGGTAGACGTGGTGGCTCTTCACAGTCGACTCTTCAATGCTTGGTGACCTCATTTGTTGCGACCGATTCGGTAATTAATCGGCCAAAGTTTGCACGTCAAAGGAAGGTAAGATCACCCGAGAACATAGGTGCGTTCCGTCAAAGTGTTAAGCAGAACACGAGGCAGTCGATTCCTTGCAAAAGAAGTCGGTCTTTTGCAGAATTTAACAACCCCTGCACCACCGACATTCTGTTCAACTTATCTGCTATTACTAAATCCGCATTTCATTCGTACACGGAGAGAATTAAAAATCACCAATTACAAACTTTTCGGGGTCAATTTAAAAACTGCACTTTTTTTGTAAATTACAGCTCTTTTTTATCAAATTTATAACACGAAGTTTTGATTCACAACTAAATCTCCGCAATTTACAAAAAAAATAAATTCGTGAATCTAAAAATCAATTCGCAATCTACGATTTCAGTAATATTAGTAAATTACAAACATTTAGACAGCAAATTTATAACTAATTATATTGATTTAAGTTTCACCGTCGGATTTTTATCATTTTGCAATTCTCCATTTGTAATTTACAAAAAGTATTTGGAGATTCATCACAACAGAGATCAATTCATGGATTGACACTTTCAATTTGTAATTTACAAACAAAGATTGTCGTGATTCATCACACCAGAAAGACCAAATCTATAACTATGGACTTGTAATTCAGGAGTTGATACTTTCAATTTGCAATTTTCAAAAACAGATTTCGTATTTCAACAAACAGAATATCAAATCTATAATTAAGAGTTTTAATTCAGGGGATGACATTTTTAAGTAGTAATTTACAAAAAATATATTTTGTGATTCATAACAACAGAAAGATCAAATCTATAACTTGAGTTTAAATTCTGAAATGAAATTTTCAATTTGTAATTTACAAAAATTATCTGGTGATTTATGATAAAAGAAAGATCAAATCTATAACTACAAAGTTGTAGTTCAGAGGATGATATTTTCAAGTTGCAATTTACAAAAAATATTTTTTTTGTGATTTACAACAACAGTTACATCAATTCTATAAGTTGAGTTGCAATTCTCCGATGAAATAATTCACAAAAAATATTTCGTGATTCACCATAACAGAAAGATCAAATCTAAAACAAAAGAAGTAATTCAGGAGTTATACTTTCAATTTGCAATTTACGAAAACAGATTTGGTAAATCAACACAACTAGAAGACCAAATCTACGAGTATACCTATAGAGTTTTAATGCGGCGGATGACATTTTCAAGTTGTAATTTACAAAAACAAATGTTTTGTGACTTTCAACAACATTTAGATCAATTCTTCAACTTTCGGAAATCCTTATTTACAAATATTACTGCTTAATAATCACTATAGTTGGGCATTGAATCAATACGACAATGTACTGATGCTGGTGGTATTCTATAAGATGTAATCGTTTGTTATAAATAGAACTTAAGCTAAAAAGAGGGATTGACGTCATAAATAAATCTTAAGTTGAAAAAAAGTGTGTATTTAAAATGCCCAATATCACACTAAGTATAAACACATACTTAACTTACCCCTACATGCGAACAAAAAAACAGCTCTTATGAAAGATAAATTAGATTTTACTAAAATGCCTTAATTCAGATTTCAAGTCTATAATGGTTGCATCGAAAACCACATCATTTATTGGTTGCCCACGTCATTTTGCCATGAGCGCTGTTTTTTCTCAGATGGATAAGTTTAACCCAGTAGTATTCCAACTTGTAAATCCTATAAAATGCTAAAACTGACAAAGAAATAATGGCGCAAAATTTTGAACAGCCAATTATTAAAGTGTTAGTATGATTCTACTTAACAATTTGCTAACTTTAAAGTAGTTTACTTACTCACTATTAATTTAACATTTTCTAACTAGTATCGTACTAAGGCAATTTTCTTAACAAATTGCTTCTGAACACACCTAAAACAATGATTGTTCGTGCAAAAAACTAAGTAAACAGACCATTTGTGGCGTTTGTAAACAACAAGATACTAAAAAAAAGGTTGTGTGTACTGACGTACGCGCTGTAGAAGTAAAACTTCTTTTCCAAAGCCTCTGTAAGATTCTGATCTATAAAAATATAGACATTTTGTATTCTAAAAACATGTCGCTGTCTTTGACAGATAACGTTTCGTTTTGTCATGTCACTGACAGCTGCATAGAAAATTATTTACCCCCAACGGCGGAAAAGAAATTTTACTTCAAAAATACGGATTAATAATCTCTGTCTTTTTGTTTCAAGATTGAACGAATATTATTCCGATTTAAAATGATTTTTGAAGTAAAACTTCTTTTCCGGCGTTGGGGGTGAAAAAATTTCTATGCAGCTGTCAGTGACATGTCAAACCGTCACGCCATCCGTCAAAGACAGCGACATGTTTTTAGAATACAAAGTAATTATAACATGAAGTTGGATACGATTTAGAATTTACATATTTCAAATGGCTGCATTCAAAGACAAACATAAAACTATAGGTTCAGACGCGCAATGGCTATGCAACACGAATAATTATTGACAAGCATATTGCAATCCAAATAAATTTTACCAACACCTAACCCTCGCATACAAAGTACTGGCCAAAAAGTTGGGTATATCCACTACCATTTGTATTCTTGCTGTCATAGACGGCATGCCATATGACCATCAGGTTGCCTGAAAGTTTTGAAATTATACTTTTTAATAATATTTATTCGCTTAATCGCACACGCCACCGACATTTGTTTTGGTATTTATAAATTTAAACGTCACCGGACTTATCAATCAAATACTTTAATAATTAATTTTACAAGAGTGCCGCTGTCAGTGTACTTGCTTTCCAAGTTGCCTGGATACTGAATTAATGCCAGGTGACTACTAAGTTGCTCGGGTTTGTACGGGTTAATAAGAAATGCTTGTGTACATTACAAGATTACAACATGCTTGCCAATACTTGCACGTGCAGCCCTAGGGTAATACAAACAAAGCGAGGCAACTTGCTTGTCAAGTGGCATGGGAGTTTTGTACTTTTCTTCTCGATTTCATTTAAGGCTAGGCGCGCACATTCAATTTTTTGAAGTAAAACTTCTTTTCCGGCGTTGGTGGTAAAAAATTCTCTATGCAGCTGTCAGTGATATGTCAAACCGTCACGTTATCCGTCAAAGACAGCGACATGTTTTTAGAATACAAAATGTTTGTTCGTAGGTTATAATCTTAGAGAAGCTTTGCTTGAGGAAAAAGAAGTTTTACTTCAACCGCGCGTACGTCAGTACACACAATCTTTTTTTTCATTACTTGTCGGTTTTAGACATTTGCAAAAGTTTTTCTAAAAAAACTTAAACTACATAATTTGAACAAAAATTCCCATAAAGTATCGTTAAACCACCATGACTACAATATTGAACGCATTGTTATATAATCTTTATCAAAAATTGCAAAAATTCAATCAATTTTAAAGTCATAACAATGTACTTCGTTTAAAGTGAAACACTTTCCCAAGTTTAACCATGCCCTTATACAAATCATTTTAGAAATTCAATGCAATCAATGTGAAGGGTGAAGTTGGGTTGAAGGCGTCGAGATATATTTGTATCTACAGCTTGCTGTGTGCGTGCGAAAGAGGAAATGACATTCACTGCGAGTGCAAAAAACGCGCCAAAATTATCAATTTTTGTTTGCTATATATTTTCTTTGGTATGCACTGTGCGTGCGAAAGACAAAACATCACACACAATTATTTTGGCGCCTTCAACTCCACTCTTCGCACTGTATGACACAGCGTCTACATCTACTTAATTACTATATGGGTGTGCTTACACTTTCAATCTTGAACGAATAACATTGTTATGGATTATAATTTGCCAAATTTTTGAGAGTCATTATTTACGAAAGAAAGAAAAAGCGCATTTAGGAATTTCTTTAAAAAATCACTTTGAATTAAAAAGATTCAAGTCGCGGCTTTTTGCTTACAAACTTATGGTTATTTCTAGAAGTAAATGTTATCTTTAGTGCTTATTTTGTTCGAGTCTATACCAAAGATACAAAAAGCAACAAGGAAACAATAATTAATGTTGCCACAATATTTATTTGGTATATTACTTTGACAAAGAAATAATGGTTTTAATGCATCTAACACTTAAACACTGTTTGCAATCAGTCCTGGCACATTTTTGTATTAAATGTAGATATGGATTTATAATCTAGTCTTTCTATTTCAAGATTGAACGAATAATATTATTACGATTTAAAATGATTTTTCTATTACTTTTCGATTTTAGACATTTAAAAAAGTGTTTTTCCTCAGATAGATAAAACCGTATTCAAGATGATGAACTTAAAAATTTTATGATTTAAATAAAAATTCTCATATAGAGTCACTGAACCACAATGAATGCAAGTGTAAATATAGGATTATTGTAAAATGTTATTATTTTAATATTATATTTAACTAAAAGAATAAGATTTTTGTTTTGTTAAAACAATTTTAAATTTTTTTATTTTCAAATTTTAACAACTTTAGTTTTGATAAAATAAGAACTAAAACTTCTGATAAGCCCGAAGATGGAGTGAACTTCCGAAACGCGTCGCTTTTTCTGTTAATTCAATGAATGTTGGTGAAATTTAAAAATAAAATTTGTTTTAACAGAACAAAAAACTTATTCTTTTGATTAAATTAAATAATAAATATACAACATGAAAATTTTAAAGCGAATATTGAACGCATCATTTTATATGTGTATCAAAAATTGCACAAATTCAATCAATTTAAAAGTCATGACAATGTACTTCGTTTAAAGTGAAACATTTTCCCAAGTTTAACCATGCCCTTATACAAATCATTTTAGAAATTCAATGCAATCAATGTGAAGGGTGAAGTTGAGTTGAAGGCGTCGAGATATATTTTTATATACAGCTTGCTGTGTGCGTGCGAAAGAGGAAATGACATTCACTGCGAGTGCAAAAAACGCGCCAAAATTATCAATTTTTGTTTGCTATATATTTTCTTTGGTATGCACTGTGCGTGCGAAAGACAAAACATCACACACAATTATTTTGGCGCCTTCAACTCCACTCTTCGCACTGTATGACACAGCGTCTACATCTACTTAATTACTATATGGGTGTGCTTACACTTTCAATCTTGAACGAATAACATTGTTATGGATTATAATTTGCCAAATTTTTGAGAGTCATTATTTACGAAAGAAAGAAAAAGCGCATTTAGGAATTTCTTTAAAAAATCACTTTGAATTAAAAAGATTCAAGTCGCGGCTTTTTGCTTACAAGCTTATGGTTATTTCTAGAAGTAAATGTTATCTTTAGTGCTGATTTTGTTCGAGTCTATACCAAAGATACAAAAAGCAACAAGGAAACAATAATTAATGTTGCCACAATATTTATTTGGTATATTACTTTGACAAAGAAATAATGGTTTTAATGCATCTAACACTTAAACACTGTTTGCAATCAGTCCTGGCACATTTTTGTATTAAATGTAGATATGGATTTATAATCTAGTCTTTCTATTTCAAGATTGAACGAATAATATTATTACGATTTAAAATGATTTTTCTATTACTTTTCGATTTTAGACATTTAAAAAAGTGTTTTTCCTCAGATAGATAAAACCGTATTCAAGATGATGAACTTAAAAATTTTATGATTTAAATAAAAATTCTCATATAGAGTCACTGAACCACAATGAATGCAAGTGTAAATATAGGATTATTGTAAAATGTTATTATTTTAATATTATATTTAACTAAAAGAATAAGATTTTTGTTTTGTTAAAACAATTTTAAATTTTTTTATTTTCAAATTTTAACAACTTTAGTTTTGATAAAATAAGAACTAAAACTTCTGATAAGCCCGAAGATGGAGTGAACTTCCGAAACGCGTCGCTTTTTCTGTTAATTCAATGAATGTTGGTGAAATTTAAAAATAAAATTTGTTTTAACAGAACAAAAAACTTATTCTTTTGATTAAATTAAATAATAAATATACAACATGAAAATTTTAAAGCGAATATTGAACGCATCATTTTATATGTGTATCAAAAATTGCACAAATTCAATCAATTTAAAAGTCATGACAATGTACTTCGTTTAAAGTGAAACATTTTCCCAAGTTTAACCATGCCCTTATACAAATCATTTTAGAAATTCAATGCAATCAATGTGAAGGGTGAAGTTGAGTTGAAGGCGTCGAGATATATTTTTATATACAGCTTGCTGTGTGCGTGCGAAAGAGGAAATGACATTCACTGCGAGTGCAAAAAACGCGCCAAAATTATCAATTTTTGTTTGCTATATATTTTCTTTGGTATGCACTGTGCGTGCGAAAGACAAAACATCACACACAATTATTTTGGCGCCTTCAACTCCACTCTTCGCACTGTATGACACAGCGTCTACATCTACTTAATTACTATATGGGTGTGCTTACACTTTCAATCTTGAACGAATAACATTGTTATGGATTATAATTTGCCAAATTTTTGAGAGTCATTATTTACGAAAGAAAGAAAAAGCGCATTTAGGAATTTCTTTAAAAAATCACTTTGAATTAAAAAGATTCAAGTCGCGGCTTTTTGCTTACAAGCTTATGGTTATTTCTAGAAGTAAATGTTATCTTTAGTGCTGATTTTGTTCGAGTCTATACCAAAGATACAAAAAGCAACAAGGAAACAATAATTAATGTTGCCACAATATTTATTTGGTATATTACTTTGACAAAGAAATAATGGTTTTAATGCATCTAACACTTAAACACTGTTTGCAATCAGTCCTGGCACATTTTTGTATTAAATGTAGATATGGATTTATAATCTAGTCTTTCTATTTCAAGATTGAACGAATAATATTATTACGATTTAAAATGATTTTTCTATTACTTTTCGATTTTAGACATTTAAAAAAGTGTTTTTCCTCAGATAGATAAAACCGTATTCAAGATGATGAACTTAAAAATTTTATGATTTAAATAAAAATTCTCATATAGAGTCACTGAACCACAATGAATGCAAGTGTAAATATAGGATTATTGTAAAATGTTATTATTTTAATATTATATTTAACTAAAAGAATAAGATTTTTGTTTTGTTAAAACAATTTTAAATTTTTTTATTTTCAAATTTTAACAACTTTAGTTTTGATAAAATAAGAACTAAAACTTCTGATAAGCCCGAAGATGGAGTGAACTTCCGAAACGCGTCGCTTTTTCTGTTAATTCAATGAATGTTGGTGAAATTTAAAAATAAAATTTGTTTTAACAGAACAAAAAACTTATTCTTTTGATTAAATTAAATAATAAATATACAACATGAAAATTTTAAAGCGAATATTGAACGCATCATTTTATATGTGTATCAAAAATTGCACAAATTCAATCAATTTAAAAGTCATGACAATGTACTTCGTTTAAAGTGAAACATTTTCCCAAGTTTAACCATGCCCTTATACAAATCATTTTAGAAATTCAATGCAATCAATGTGAAGGGTGAAGTTGAGTTGAAGGCGTCGAGATATATTTTTATATACAGCTTGCTGTGTGCGTGCGAAAGAGGAAATGACATTCACTGCGAGTGCAAAAAACGCGCCAAAATTATCAATTTTTGTTTGCTATATATTTTCTTTGGTATGCACTGTGCGTGCGAAAGACAAAACATCACACACAATTATTTTGGCGCCTTCAACTCCACTCTTCGCACTGTATGACACAGCGTCTACATCTACTTAATTACTATATGGGTGTGCTTACACTTTCAATCTTGAACGAATAACATTGTTATGGATTATAATTTGCCAAATTTTTGAGAGTCATTATTTACGAAAGAAAGAAAAAGCGCATTTAGGAATTTCTTTAAAAAATCACTTTGAATTAAAAAGATTCAAGTCGCGGCTTTTTGCTTACAAGCTTATGGTTATTTCTAGAAGTAAATGTTATCTTTAGTGCTGATTTTGTTCGAGTCTATACCAAAGATACAAAAAGCAACAAGGAAACAATAATTAATGTTGCCACAATATTTATTTGGTATATTACTTTGACAAAGAAATAATGGTTTTAATGCATCTAACACTTAAACACTGTTTGCAATCAGTCCTGGCACATTTTTGTATTAAATGTAGATATGGATTTATAATCTAGTCTTTCTATTTCAAGATTGAACGAATAATATTATTACGATTTAAAATGATTTTTCTATTACTTTTCGATTTTAGACATTTAAAAAAGTGTTTTTCCTCAGATAGATAAAACCGTATTCAAGATGATGAACTTAAAAATTTTATGATTTAAATAAAAATTCTCATATAGAGTCACTGAACCACAATGAATGCAAGTGTAAATATAGGATTATTGTAAAATGTTATTATTTTAATATTATATTTAACTAAAAGAATAAGATTTTTGTTTTGTTAAAACAATTTTAAATTTTTTTATTTTCAAATTTTAACAACTTTAGTTTTGATAAAATAAGAACTAAAACTTCTGATAAGCCCGAAGATGGAGTGAACTTCCGAAACGCGTCGCTTTTTCTGTTAATTCAATGAATGTTGGTGAAATTTAAAAATAAAATTTGTTTTAACAGAACAAAAAACTTATTCTTTTGATTAAATTAAATAATAAATATACAACATGAAAATTTTAAAGCGAATATTGAACGCATCATTTTATATGTGTATCAAAAATTGCACAAATTCAATCAATTTAAAAGTCATGACAATGTACTTCGTTTAAAGTGAAACATTTTCCCAAGTTTAACCATGCCCTTATACAAATCATTTTAGAAATTCAATGCAATCAATGTGAAGGGTGAAGTTGAGTTGAAGGCGTCGAGATATATTTTTATATACAGCTTGCTGTGTGCGTGCGAAAGAGGAAATGACATTCACTGCGAGTGCAAAAAACGCGCCAAAATTATCAATTTTTGTTTGCTATATATTTTCTTTGGTATGCACTGTGCGTGCGAAAGACAAAACATCACACACAATTATTTTGGCGCCTTCAACTCCACTCTTCGCACTGTATGACACAGCGTCTACACCTACTTAATTACTATATGGGTGTACTTACACTTTCAATCTTGAACGAATAACATTGTTATGGATTATAATTTGCCAAATTTTTAGTCACTATTTGCGACAGAAAGAAAAAGCGCACCTAGGAAGAGATAGTTTCATACATTTTAATAGGCAGAGTGATGTAGTAACAGTTTTCTTGGGACGCAGAAATTTTGGTGGAACTCCTTAGATCACGAATATGCAATTTTTAATATGTCAACTTTGGGGGGTCTACGAAGCTCCGTTTAGCCGCAAATCGCGTTTAAAGATAAAAATTTGTTTTTCGTTTCATGCGATACGTGGATTGAAAGGTGGTTCTCTCTAGACCACGAATATGCAATTTTTAATCCTCTAAGATGCCTAGTTTAGCCAGAAATCACGTTAGAAGATGTCAACTTTGGGGGGTCTACGAAGCTCCGTTTAGCCGCAAATCGCGTTTAAAGATAAAAATTTGTTTTTCGTTTCATGCGATACGTGGATTGAAAGGTGGCTCTCCCTAGACCACGAATATGCAATTTTTAATCCTCTAAGATGCCTAGTTTAGCCAGAAATCACGTTAGAATATGTCAACTTTGGGGGGTCTACGAAGCTCCGTTTAGCCGCAAATCGCGTTTAAAGATAAAAATTTGTTTTTCGTTTCATGCGATACGTGGATTGAAAGGTGGCTCTCTCTAGACCACGAATATGCAATTTTTAATCCTCTAAGATGCCTAGTTTAGCCAGAAATCACATTAGAATATGTCAACTTTGGGGGGTCTACGAAGCTCCGTTTAGCCGCAAATCGCGTTTAAAGATAAAAATTTGTTTTTCGTTTCATGCGATACGTGGATTGAAAGGTGGCTCTCTCTAGACCACGAATATGCAATTTTTAATCCTCTAAGATGCCTAGTTTAGCCAGAAATCACGTTAGAAGATGTCAACTTTGGGGGGTCTACGAAGCTCCGTTTAGCCGCAAATCGCGTTTAAAGATAAAAATTTGTTTTTCGTTTCATGCGATACGTGGATTGAAAGGTGGCTCTCCCTAGACCACGAATATGCAATTTTTAATCCTCTAAGATGCCTAGTTTAGCCAGAAATCACATTAGAATATGTCAACTTTGGGGGGTCTACGAAGCTCCGTTTAGCCGCAAATCGCGTTTAAAGATAAAAATTTGTTTTTCGTTTCATGCGATACGTGGATTGAAAGGTGGCTCTCTCTAGACCACGAATATGCAATTTTTAATCCTCTAAGATGCCTAGTTTAGCCAGAAATCAAATATATAAAATATATTTTAATTCTTTTTGCTTTTAAAAACAATTTCAATGAACGAGCACAAAATAAAAAAAGTCTGAACAAACCTTAATACAGCGCAATGAATTGGTTCATGAAAAAGAAAAGGACAACACTATATACAAATTATGCTGCCAATTCACGCACACGATTAATTGCGAGAAAATGCCAATCCAGTTGTTAGTCTGGCTTTATAGTGTTCGGTTCGGTTTTTAATTCTTCCATTCGTTCTCGTTGGCAGTTCCGCCATTTTCATTTTTTGTTGTCTGGTGTGTGTTGGGCTGCTGTTTTGCATTTTGCAAATAAATATTTAATTGGAAGGTAATTTTTTATAAACAATAAAATATTATTTTATGAACAATATTATAATTTGTTCTATTATATCAGGTTGGTGCTGCGGAGTTGTCGTTGCTGCTTGGAGTTTTTGTTGGCTGATACATTTTGTTGCTGCTGGTGGTGTTTGCTGCGCAGTTTGGGAAAAATTTATAAAGTTGTACAATCATCAGTAATCTGAAGGATGCATTACTTCCTTGAAACTGCTGGAATTTTATAAACCAAAGTAAGTTAAATTTCCGAACTCGTGGCATTTTCTTTTTTTGTTAGAAAAAAGAACTAGGTAATTGGTTATTCCATCGTTTTTTATCACGTGTACCTAAAAAAAAAAATTCGTGGGTTTTATTTATATTACAGTCGATTTTCTGGATCTATTTTATTTTTTTAAATGTATTAAAAGGGAATTATGAGATATCCATTGTCGAATTACTTTTAACTTTTTTGTGTTGAAAGCAATTTGTTAAAACTTAGTATAGTTAGTAGCAAGTGCCTGCTCGTGTGACACCGGGGTATTTAGCGTTCTTTTTTCTACTTTTATCTTTTCTTCAGTTTTTTTTTCTTAAAACGAATCGAAACTCACTCAACAATGCCATTAATATTTTGTTTATTTAATATTAAATAGCTAAGCAAATATAGATATGTAGGTACTAGTGATTTCTGATTCCGTAACCATTATGAAATAATATGTCTTCTTGGTAAACTAAAAGTCTAGTTTGTATCTTAATTCAGTGAAAAACAAATATTAAATGAAAATTTAAATCTTTTATGAGCTTTCGTTTGTCTGGAACTAAAAGAGTTCTATGCAGATTTTCTTAAAGTAACTTTTTTATTGTATATTTATTAAAAAAAAAATGCTATTCAATTGAAGTACGATTTTCGTACTTTATTTTAGAAAAGAATAGAAATTTGTAGGCCTATTTGAATTTATTAATGAGAAGTCTTATGTTAGTTTTTACAAATGATAAAGTTACCACTGCTTTTTTATGGATATGGGGATTTCACAAAAAATGGAATTAAATGTTACAAATTTCGGCACGATATTTTTGGAACCCAAAGTCGTAAGACTTGTTCTAGTTACTCATTAGAACGTCTCTTTGCGTTTTTGAAAGCGGCCAGTAAAAACAAATTAAAAATTACGATTTTAAAGGCATTTTTTGAAAAAAAAAAAAGGATGTTTAGAGGACTGAGTTTTTTTTTAGTAATTTTTTATAAACAATAAAATATTGTTATTTCATGAACAATATTAATTAATAGATAAAAGTTTTCGGAACTTACCGCGTATTTCTTTCACCCGACGTTTCTAACAAGTTTCTGCATTCGTGGTCACCGGATAAGACTGACGTTTGATAAATGTTATAGTTGTTGCTTATTGGTACTCTTATTATTTCTTAAGAAAGTAAAACGCGGTAAGTTCTGAAAAAAATTATCTATTCAACATGAGCAACATCCGCGAAAAGATGAACCTAAAATCTCATATAATATTAATATACATTTTAGTATTATATCAGGTTGGTGCTGCGGAGTTGTGAGGTGGGGTTCGTTGCTGCTTGTGCTGTGCCGTGCTCCATCTACGGCTGATATATTTTGTTGCTGCTCCTGCTGTTTGCTACGCAGTTTGGGAAAAAATTTATAAAGTTGTGTACAATCATCAGTAATCTGAAGGATCCTTTACCTTCCTTTGAACTGCTGGACTTTTATAAACCAAAGTAAGTTAAATTTCCGAACTCATATCTTGGCATTTTCTTTTTGAAAGCCTTATTAAAAATAATATTTCAAAATAGTTTTTGTTAGAAAAAGACCTAATTCGTTATTCCTTTCCAAATGTATTACAAGGGAATTATGATATATGTTTTGATAGAAAAGGATCATTTACGGCGCTATTTAAAAATTGCATAGGTTCTTTAATACGATTTAAATTTTAAAAAGCTTTCTTAGAAAAAATTGTACTTAAATATGAATACCATTTTCGAATTCCTTTTAAACATTTCAGATACTTCTTTGGTTGAAAGCAATTTGTTAAAACTAAGAATAGTTAGTTGCAAGTGCCTGCTCGTGTGACACCGGGGTATTTCGCGCTCTTTTTTCAACTTTTCTCTTTAATAATTTTTTATAAACAATAAAATATTATTTTATGAACAATATTATAATTTGTTCTATCATATCAGGTTGGTGCTGCGGAGTTGTCGTTGCTGCTTGGTGTTTTTGTTGGCTGATACATTTTGTTGCTGCTGCTGCTCTTTGCTACGCAGTTTGGGAAAAATTTATAAAGTTGTGTACAATCATCAGTAATCTGAAGGATCCTTTACCTTCCTTGGAACTGCTGGACTTTTATAAACCAATTTAAGTTAAATTTCCGAACTCATATCTAGACATTTTCTTTTTTAAAGCCTTATTAAAAATAATATTTCAAAATAGTTTTTGTTATTGGTTTTTCCATTCCAAATGTCTTACAAGGGAATTATGAGATATGTTTTGATAGAAAAGGATCATTTACGGCGCTATTTAAAAATTGCATAGGTTCTTTAATACGATTTAAAATTTAAAAAGCTTTCTTAGAAAAAATTGTACTTAAATATGAATACCATTGTCGAATTCCTTTTAAACATTTCAGATACTTCTTTGGTTGAAAGCAATTTGTTAAAACTAAGAATAGTTAGTTGCAAGTGCCTGCTCGTGTGACACCGGGGTATTTCGCGCTCTTTTTTCAACTTTTCTCTTTAATAATTTTTTATAAACAATAAAATATTGGGGGCTATCGTGAACAAAATTTCCCTCGGAATTCTCCCCATCTTCAAAAATTCGAAACGACAATACTTCTGAACTGTTCATTGTAAACTGGCGACTGGCCTTTTTAAATGAGAGCCAAAGTCACTAGGAAACTTAATTCCCGATATCAATTAATTCCAAGGGAAACTTTCGACATTATTCGAGATGACAATTTTGAAAAATGGGAACAATTCCCAGGGAAATTTTATTCACGATAGGCCCCATTATTTTATGAACAATATTATAATTTGTTCTATCATATCAGGTTGGTGCTGCGGAGTTGTCGTTGCTGCTTGGTGTTTTTGTTGGCTGATACATTTTGTTGCTGCTGCTGCTCTTTGCTACGCAGTTTGGGAAAAATTTATAAAGTTGTGTACAATCATCAGTAATCTGAAGGATCCTTTACCTTCCTTGGAACTGCTGGACTTTTATAAACCAAAGTAAGTTAAATTTCCGAACTCATATCTAGACATTTTCTTTTTTAAAGCCTTATTAAAAATAATATTTCAAAATAGTTTTTGTTATTGGTTTTTCTATTCCAAATGTCTTACAAGGGAATTATGAGATATGTTTTGATAGAAAAGGATCATTTACGGCGCTATTTAAAAATTGCAAAGGTTCTTTAATACGATTTAAATTTTAAAAAGCTTTCTTAGAAAAAATTGTACTTAAATATGAATAAAATTGTCGAATTCCTTTTAAACATTTCAGATACTTCTTTGGTTGAAAGCAATTTGTTAAAACTAAGAATAGTTAGTAGCAAGTGCCTGCTCGTGTGACACCGGGGTATTTAGCGTTCTTTTTTCAACTTTTATCTTTTCTTCAGTTTTTTTTTCTTAAAGAGAATCGAAACTCACTCAACAATGCCATTAATATTTTGTTTATTT
Source organism: Chrysotoxum bicinctum (assembly GCA_911387755.1). Taxonomy (NCBI): domain Eukaryota; kingdom Metazoa; phylum Arthropoda; class Insecta; order Diptera; family Syrphidae; genus Chrysotoxum; species Chrysotoxum bicinctum. The sequence continues at coordinate 226,989,275 of OU426987.1, forward strand.
AATATTAAATATATTATGAAATAATATGTCTTCTTGGTAAACTAAAAGTCTAGTTTGTATCTTAATTCAGTGGAAAACAAATATTAAATGAAAATTTAAATCTTTTATGAGCTTTCTATGCAGATTTTCTTAAAGTAACTTTTTTATTGTATATTTATTAAAAAAAAATGCTATTCAATTGAAGTACGATTTTCGAACTTTAGTTTAGAAAAGAATAGAAATTTGTAGGCCTATTTGAATTCATTAATGAGAAATATTATGTTAGTTTTTACAAATGATAAAGTTACCACTGCTTTTTATTATATCAGGTTGGCGCTGAGGTGCTTCATTACAAAAGTGACAAAAGAAAAGTAAAATCATGAGTAATTTGTACGATGTGTTATATTCCTTGGAACTGCAGGACTTTTATCAACACTTCCAAAGTAAGTTAAATTTTCTGAGCTTATATCTTGACATTTTCTTTGATAAAGCCTTATTAAAAATAATATTTTGATAAAAAAGTACTCATTTACGGCGCTATTTAAAAATTGCATAGGTTCTTTAATACGATTTAGATTTTAACAAGCTTTCTTAGAAAAAATAATAGTTAAATATGAACACCATTGTCGAATTCCTTTTAAACATTTCAGATACTTTTTTGGTTGAAAGCAATTTGTTAAAACTAAGAATAGTTAGTAGCAAGTGCTTGCTCGTGTGACACCGGGGTATTTAGCGTTCTTTTTTCAACTTTTCTCTTTTCTTCAGTTTTTGTTTTTTTCTTAAAACGAATCGAAATTCACTCAACAATGCCATTAATATTTTGTTTATTAAATATTAAATAGCTAAGCAAATATAGATATTTAGGTACTAGTAATTTCTGATTCCAGAACCAGTTGTTTAAAATAATATGACTTCTTGGTAAACTAGAGTCTAGTTTGTTTCTTAATTCAGTGGAAAACAAATATTAAAAGATAATTTAAATCTTGTATGAGCTTTCGCTTGTCTTGAATTAAAAGAGTTCTGTGCAGATTTTCTTAAAGTAACTTTTTAACTTCCCATAGGGAGTTATTGTAATCGGTCCGATTTGTCAAATTGGAATTTTTGACATTTCTCGACGTTTCAAGGTCCCTAGAGGCTATATCAATCATTTTTAGAGAGATGTCTGTGTGTGTGTGTGTACGTACGTTCGTACGTTCGTACGTGCGTACGTTCGTACGTCCGTACGTTCTTGTACCATTTTTCGTCGTCGATATCTCAAGAACGAGTAAAGATATCGACTTCAAATAAATTTTGTTTAATAGATAATAACTTCAAAAGAGGCTGAAAGGGCGTTTATTAAAATTCAGTGAGTAGTTTTTTCACTATAACGGTTTAAAAAAAAAGTAAAAATTTTGGTTAGTTTCAAATATCTCACGAAAAAACAATGCTATTGACGTCAAATAAAATTTAATGTACTCATTTTAAGGTTGTACAGATTTGGTATGAATTTTGAAAAAAATGAACAGACCGTTATTTTTTTAAATTAAAAAAACTGAAAAAAAAAATTTCATAACCCAGATATTCTAAGAACAGAAAACAATTTGAAACTCAAAATAATTTTATTTTACGAAAAATAATGTGTTTGACAACTGGTGAAAATTTCAAAAAAAATCAGTTTACGGTTTTTTTACAAAAAATAAAAAACTATACAAAATTCTATTAAAAATTGGTAAAAATTGTTTTTCGACTCAAATTTCTCGAGAACTAGTAGTGATATTGACTTCTAATTTAGTTTATTTTATACATAGTATAATTTTGTACAATTGGTAAAATGTTGACAAATATTGAATTAATAGTTTTTTTTTAAATAAAAAAAATATTAGAAATTCTAGTGAAAACTAGTTAAAATTGTATTTCAAGTCGAATTCATTGGGAATGAACACCGAAAGCCTTCTTAAGTATGTTGTTTTATGCATCGATACCTTGCCGTAAGAAGGTATACTAAGCGACATTTCTAAAATTGTTCAGGAAATGAAAAAAATGAAGAAAGTTCTAGTTGAATCATAGTGTGCTAAGAGACAATTTTGGTTAAACTAAGTGACATCTAACAAAATTTTTTGTTGCTCACGACAATGAGATCTTTGTTAATGTCGCTTAGCATCATTTTTTTGGCGGATAATACAAATTTCAGGGGCAACATTATTTTAATGAGAAAACATGGCAGTTGGTAAATTTTTTTATTTGTACTCTAGTTTCCTTTTCATGCATAATAGGTTGGCGAAACCCAGGTCAAAACGTGGCCCTTAACATATAGTATATTTCCTCATCAAAAAGTCATTTTTGAAAAGAGTGTCGCTTAGTACATTCTTACGGGAAGGTATCGACATAATACAATTATTAACATATGGTTAAATTTTGACAAGTATCGAATTGACAGTTTTAACAAAAATATAAAAAAAATCTACTAAAAAGTGGTAATATTTGTTTTTCGACTAAGAATATCTTGAGAACGAGCAATGATATTGACTTTGCCATTATTTAATTTTATACATAAAACAATTTCTAACAAATGGTTTATATTTGACATATGTATATCTAGTTTTAGAGCGGATATATTTTGTAAGTACCCTTCCATCAATAACCAAACCATATCTTTTATATTTGAATATTTCGTTTTCAAATTTTTTTTTCAATTAAAATGTTTGGAACCGAAATAATAAAATAATTTCTATATAATACATAATTTTATAATTTTATTATCAACTTAGTTTTTAGAAGAATGTATGTACTGTACATAAGTATATGAATGAGGTTGTTCAGTTGTACCCAAGTCCCACATATTCAAATTCCATTAATAGCTATGGTAAAATTGAAGAAAACGTCACAATATGATTTTATCTTTTTGTCCATGAAAAAGATGTAAAATTCTACTCAAGGTTTTCTTACCACAATGGGAAGTTATCAGTGTGGGTCGCACCCAGCCTCTTTTTTATTGTATATTTATTAAAAAAAAAATGCGATTCAATTGAAGTACGATTTTCGAACTTTATTTAAGAAAAGAATAGAAATATGTAGGCCGATTTGAATTCATTAATGAGAAATTTTATGTTAGTTTTTACAAATGATAAGTTACCACTGCGTGATTCTACAAACAATGGAATAAAATGTTACAAATTTCGGCACCACATTTTTGGAAGCCGAAAGTCGTAAGAGTTGTTCTAGTTGATCATTAGAACGTCTCTTTGCGTTGTTGAAAGCGGCCAGTTAAAAAATAAAAAATGACGATTTTAACGAAATTTTTTGAAAAAAAGGATGTTAGGGGACCCAGTTTTTTTTAAGAAGACTGAATAAATTTTTTTTTTTTTTTCGTCAATATGACTTAGGTATACATTTAAATATAAAAATTAAATTTAAATAGTCTTCATAAACATACAAATTCATGGTTAATAAATATTATTTAGCATTTTATATATTATAATTATATTATCATCTTTGTTAGCAGTATATTATAGGTTTAATAAAACTGTAATATATATATTTTTTAGTTTTTTTAAGTAAAACCTTAATATATTTTTTTGGCAAAAACCATGAAAAACCTGAGTCCCCTGGCTTATAAATAAACAAATGATATTTTATTCAGAAACATGAAAACTCAACTTCGAACTTCATTGCAAAATATTTTTAAAACTTTTAAAAAGATTATACCTAATTTATTTTAAATGGATTCTAAGTAGAAACAAATATTTAATTATAATATATTATATTTTTCAAATAAAATTCTAAGTTATATGTATTAACCATGAATTTTTATGTTCATGAAGACTAAGCAAATTTAATTTCTATATTTCAAATAAGAAAAAAAATAAAGATTTATTCAGCCTACTTAAAAAATTACTCAGATCCATGAACATCCTTTTTCAAAAATGTCCTTAAAATCGTCCTTTTGTAATTTTTTTGACTGGCCGCTTTCAATAATGCAAAAAGACGTTCTGATGATTAACTAGAACAACTTTTACGTCTTTTAGCTTCCAAAAATGTCGTGGCGAAATGTGTAACATTTAAAAAATATATATATATAAAATATATATATAATATGTATTTATATATTGCGAAATAATATAAATTTAAATAATTTATAGCGTTTAATATTGTTGATGTGGATACTTTAAAACTTTTATCCGAAAACGACCTCCTCACAATATTTCCAACAGATGTTGGGAATCGTGCAAAAGTTCGATTGAAAATTGCAAAATGGCGGTATAGTATCGTAAGGTTTTGTTTTTAACTTTATTTTCAACTTGTTAATTATTCTCAACTTTTCATGCAGAGTGCTGATGAAATATATTCTTTAAAAGAAAGTAGCACGCGTTCTCAAAGCCCATCCTCGGCCCCTTCAACACCGTCATCGAGAAATTCCAATGCGCTTCATTCTTTTGTAAGCAAACATTTTTATCTAAAGATCCACATAAAGCTATAATTGTAGTGTATCAGTTATCATTTTGTTGTAGTATGTAAATAGTGCTAGTATTTGCGGTGTGACCCTAAAATCTCGTTTCGCTTTGGAAAAATGTATTGAATGAACTTTTTTTGAGAATAGATTAATATATTTTCTGCTTTTCATCTTGAGGATAGAGGGGCAATTTTCTAAGAAATTACTAGAGTTTTCAAAATTTTAAATTTTCTTAGAGATTAACTCGATTTTTTTTTGATTGATGAAAAAAAAAAGATTTAGGTTTTGATAAAAATATCATTTTCATATTAACTTCCAACTTGTTTGTGTGTTTGTTTGTTTTCATTTTAAGAATTTCTAATATTTTTTTCAATAAACGAACTATTTCTTATGAAGTGAAAATGAAGCTAATAAATTCAACTTAGATACCTACTACGTGGATTTAAAATTCTAGAGAATATGAACAAACAAAAAAAACAAAAAATCGCCCTAAAAAAAATCATTTATACTTTTTTCACACAATAACTTATATATATATATATTTTACTTGTGTCTTTTAAATATTAATAACATCTCCTATCTTCACCGCCTACATTATGCAGTTTTTACTGATTACTAAAACCAATCTACAAACGAACCTTAAATTTTTGTTTCACTGATGCACATCAACGATAGCTATAATCTGGTAATCTTACTTCTTATGTCAGAAATATGTTCATACTATGATATTTTTTTAGGACTTGGTAACTTTTTTAAACCGAAATACCAAATTTATGATAGCCTATAATGCAGGTAACTACATGCCAGAGTACTTAAGAGAGGAGCTCATTCAAGAAGCCGTTAGATTTTATACGGAAAAAAATAATTTAATGAGACATGATGATTTTGTCTGCATAACAAACCAGATATCTGAAATGTTTCCAAAGGAACCCAGGCTTGTTTACTACAACCAAATAACCAGAAAAGGGCGACTTCAATCCGTTTACAAGACAACTTTAGCTCGCTTCCGTCGAAATGGTCTTCCACTTATGACTAAAAGAAGAAAGACTATTAAATCTTCAGAAATCTTACAAAGCTCAGGTTAGTATTTAAGTTGAATTTAGCCAGAGCATTTGCGATGCGATGTAATACCTTTAGTATCGTTCTACAATTTCTTACATTATAAAAACATAATATAACCACTGACGCCTACTTTAAATTGGCACTTTATATAAATTTAAAACCTATTGTAAAGTTAAATACATTTTGTTATTCATTTAAATTAAATTTTGCAACTATACTAGAACCATTACATCGCACCATATTCCTAGTACCCCTACTAACTAATTCTTTTGCTCGTACCAAATTAAAGAATAAATAATTAATTTCCTTAAATATGGAAGTGAAAATATGTGGCATGCTTTTGATATAAATAATATTTAGGTAAAATTTCATGATGATCAGATATAAAAAGGAGAAGGACACTATATTAAATTTTCACTGTTATATATATATTAATATACATTTATGTATATCTAAAGCCATTAATGGTTATAATGTTATTAATCTTAGTGTTTTCATTGATAACTCTAGAGGAAACTCCAGATTCTGAGGATCAGAAGTGGTTGAAGACACACACCACTCCATTTGCAACATTAGAGGCAAAGTGGGTGGTAACCACAGAGATTCGATCAAGAAACATCAAAGAATCAAACACAAAGGACATTACAAATATTCTAGAAGATTGGCCATCATTTTTGCTGCCAGAAGGCCCTAGATTGGTATTTTTGTTTTCTTTTTGAGTAAAGCATTCTCTCGATAATGTAAATGTCCGGTAATAGAAATTTCTCTAAAAATATGAATGGGGAAAGCTTAAAAGCTATGTTAATGTTTTCGACTGTTTTATATGAATTTTATTTTGGTGTTATAATATTTCTCTTGTCTTGATCACACATCGTGCTGCATATTTTTTCAACCACACTCGCTTTCGTTTACTTTTTTGTGCGAATTTTATTATGATCAACTTGTATATCATTCGATTATGCAACGACGTTAAGTCGACTGTGTAAATCTATCAAAAAATTATGAAAAAATAATCAATTTAATAATTTTATTTGCTATAACGTTGTTCCTTTCCACGTGACGTAGCATTGTCATAATATTATATTCATTAATTATGGTATAGACATACATTTGTTTGTTATAAAAAGTAGACAAATCAGTTTAATTTTTATTGAAAAAGAATAACAGATATGTAAATACCTTTAAAATCCTAAATCGTCTATTTTTAATTTGATTACATTATCGAGGAAATGCTGTTTTTTATAAAAAGTTTTGATATTTTTAAAAGAACCTATTAGTAGTTTGAATAAATACACCTTTATCATACACGTTTATATGGCATTTATTAGTATTGGCTGAATTACTCCTTAAAATTGTTTACCTCTGTAAATTTCAAACTTGCTGTATTTCATTTTGAGAATTAAAAAAAGTGAACACAAATTATTGCATGTATTTGTACAACTATGTCGTTAGGTAACGGGGTATTAAATTTTGTTTACTTGTTTTAATGGAAAACATAGATTGAATGGGTAAATTACAACCATTAAACATACATACATATATCGTATGCTAAAGGCTAGTTTGTTCATAGTTAAATTTATGATTATTAAAACTCGTAGTAAATCTTGTGCTTAAAAAAAAGATTTTGTTCTTTAGAGAATCCATAGTCTCAGTTATTAATAATTTATTTGGATAAATAGCTGATTTATGATGATTATAGCGTCATTTAACCAGAATCTCTTATAGTTGAGTCAAAACTTAGACTCATTATGAACAAACTTCCGTAAGAGTGATAACGCTCATTCATGGGGGCAAGGGATACGTTTAAATTGAACAATGCCTACAAGTCATAGTTAAAATGATTCTGATCCTGAAAAAAAAAACTTATATATAGCCCGAATAAACTTGACACGTTTCTAGTATCCAAAATTGTGAAGTTCTTAGATACAAAAATAACTGTCAAATACCTTCACGAAGTAGTACCTTTGTATATAAAACTTATAGTACTATCAAGAACACAAAAGATTGTGGCAACATCTTAAAGCTAGGGACTCTACTTGCTAGATTAGTCTTTGCAAAATTTAATAATAAAATTTTCTCTTTTTTTACTACTTGTTTTGGATGTTATCCTACACTCTTCACTGTAAAAGCGTGCGCTAATTTCTGCGCCTAGCGTTCGCAATAAAAAATCACGCTCCATGATGATACTATAGGTTATATATCGTCATCGTTCTATGAAAACTCCATAAGTCCATTTTTGTGTTTTGAGAAATTTGCATTTAAACTTGGAAATTAATATAAGAAAGTCCTAAATTTATCAGAAAAGCATGATCTTGGGGTTCAATTGTAAAATAGGTTTGGCCATATGTTAGGTAGCCATTGTGCAATACACTTTTTGCACATGGATAATCCGAAATTAATTAAATAAGAATTCAATTACATTTTTTTTAAATGGACTTAGTGAGTTTTCATAGAACGACGACGATATACAAAGGAAGTACTGATGGCTTTTATAATATGCACATTATATTACAGAAACAAATTTTCCTTCTTTAATTTATAAATATTGAAAAAATTTAATTTAAAACACTTGTATGAAAATATTAAAATTTGTTTTTTATTTTCCAATCTAGATTGACCTCGATTTCGAATATCTTCACCCAGGCAAGGATTTAATTTTAATGGAAAAATGGCCACAGTTTATGGCAGAAATGATCCCGATCCTGAGAAGCAAAATAAAAGACAAATATTGTCTGAATAAAGTTCAGAATTTAAAAAACTACACCGGTGAGCAACGAGACATAATATTTTCCTTACTTTTACATGCAGTTTTACCTCCTGGAGGTCATGTTAAAAATAAATTAACAAAAAAGAATTGGAAGTTTAGCATTGCTAACAGCCAGAATTCATTTATATGTAGCGTTAGCAATTCTAATTCATATGAAGAAGAAATTAAACAAAGAAGAATTCTTTATAAAAACCATGAAATGCATATGCAACCATTTATATTTATTGTAGGAAATGAAGACTTTTCACATATAACTAGCATTCATGTTGTATATGACACTATAATGTACAAATTTGATTCCTTTACTAAAGCTCTTTCGTGTGCATTTAAAATACACTATGTTTTTGATTTAAGCTACCAAAAGGAATGTTATGCAATTTGGGAACTTTTACAATGCCGTATTTTTAACATTATAAGCCCAAACGTTTCCACTAATGTTTCTAATATACTTTCTTTGCTAGACTCTTAAATGTGTTATGTTATTATGAATTCTTTAAAAAGTAACGAAATTACTTTTGGTTTTGTATTTCAGTAATTGTTTGAGTCGACATATACGCTTACGTTACACTTTCTCTGGTTAGCAATTTTGATCTTTTATTAAATGATTTTATCATGTGTGTGTCCAATGACCATATTACTTAAAGCATTATCTATTGCATTTATATTTCACAAATTGTTAGTTTCAATCATTTACTCTAACGTTTGCGTTGCAACTCCTGTGCTAAGCACTCCATATTCTATTAATTACTGCGTTATCAAATTTTTCATTCAAGAATTTACATTAACATTAACAGTACACGTCCCATGTGTAGCACTTATTATCCACTTTCATCCTTATTTTTGATTCAAGAATTTACATTAACGCTTGTTATCCACTTTTATCTTTATTTTTGATTCAAGAATTTACATTAACATTAGCGGTACACGTCATATGCGAAGCACTTATTATCCACTTTTATCCTTATTTTTTATTCAAGAATTTACATTAACGCATATTATCCACTTTTATCTTTATTTTTGATTCAAGATTTTAAATAAATATTAGCGGTACACGTCTTATGCGAAGCACTTATTATCCACTTTTATCCTTATTTTTGATTCAAGAATTTACATTAAATCATATTATCCACTTTTATCCTTATTTTTGATTCAAGAATTTACATTAACATTAGCGGTACACGTCATATGCGCAGCACTAATTATCTTGTAAATGCTATTTATGTTTTGTATTGCGTAATCAGCTATCTATAAACTTTTTTCTAACCAGTGAGTACGGTAGGAAAAGCAAAATTGAAGACAGATAGTCTGAACAAAGCTCAAAATTTTAAATATTATAGCGGTGAGCAAACGAGACATTATATTTCCTCTACTTTTACATACAGTTTTACCATCTGAAGGCCATGTTAAAAATAAATTAACAAAAAAGAGTTGAAGTTTAGCATTTCTAACAGCCAGAATTCATTTATATGTAGCGTTAGCAATTCTAATTCATATGAAGAAGAAACTAAGCAAAGGAGAATTGTTTATAAAAACCATGAAATGCATATGCAACCATTTATATTTATTGTAGGAAATGAAGACTTTTCACGTATATAACTAGCATTCATGTTGTATATGAGACTATAGTGTACAAATTTGATTCCTTTACTAAAGCTCTTTCGTGTGCATTTAAAATACACTATGTTTTTTATTTAAGCTACCAAAAGGAATGTTATGCGATTTGGGAACTTTTACAGTGCCGTATTTTTAACATTATTAGCCCAAACGTGTCCACTAATGTTACTTATATACTTTTACTTTTAACTTTAGCGGTACACGTCCTATGCGAAGCACTTATATATAATCCGCTTTTATCCTTATTTTTGATTCAAGAATTTGCATTAACATTAGCGGTACACGTCCTATGCGAAGCACTTATAATCCACTTTTAACCTTATTTTTGATTCAAGAATTTTCACTTACATTAAAGGTACACGTCCTATGCGTAGCACTTATTATCCACTTTTATCCTTATTTTTGATTCAAGAATTTACAATAACACTTTTTATCTACTTTTATCCTTGTTTTTGATTCAAGAATTTATATTAATATTAAAGGTACACGTCCTATGAGTAGCACTTATTATCCACTTTCATCCTTATTTTTGATTCAAGAAGTCACATTAAGATTAACACTTATTATCCACTTTTATCCTGATTTTTGATTCAAGAATTTACATTAAGTTTAACACTTACTATCCACTTCTATCCTCGTTTTTTATTCAAGAATTTACATTAACACTTTTTATCTACTTTTATCCTTGTTTTTGATTCAAGAATTTACATTAATATTAAAGGTACACGTCATATGCGTAGCACTAATTATCCTTTTTATGCTATTTATGTTTTGTATTGCGTAATCAACTATCTAAAAACTTTTTTTTTAACCAGTGAGTAAGGTAGGGAAACAGCTTTTAAAAATGTTTGTTTGTTTTGAATGCAAAGTTTTATTTGAGTCGATAAAATCACTCATTACTCATTTCAAATGCCTTCATCTATTTAAAGCGAATCATAAATACAAATGTGCTCAAAATAATTGCACAGCAGAATTTTCGAACGTTAATAAATTGAAGAGACATTTAGAACAACATTTTAGTATAAATAATTTGGCGTGTTCTGCCGATGGAAATATCTCAAAAAGTCTAGAACATAAATGTCTACCTGAAGAATTTGCAGATATCAATAACTGCAAACCGATTAACACCAATTACAATAGTACATATAATGATGAATTTTTAAATCAAGAAAATAAAGAAAAAGTTCAAAATGTTTGCCTTGATTTTGTACTCAAACTAAATAGTTATAGCCATATGACAACAAAACAAATTGAAGAAATTATAACGGACACCTCAAATTTACTTGCAATTATATTTGAAAAATTAAAGCCCATCCTAAGATACATTGACAATAATGTCAAGCAAAGATTTTCTGATTTTTTTGAGTACTGCACTGATCCATTCAATAGATTTTCAACTGAATTCAAATTAAATTCTTTCTTAAATGATTTGAAATTAATTGAAGAACCTCAACAGTTTGTCATAGATAAAACAGTAAAATTAGTGAATAAAAAGGGTATTTCTAACTTTTCTGACAGCTTAATATCGGGAACTATTCTTCCATTAAGATTTATTTTTAAGAGTTTATTTGAAACTTCCAACAACTTAGAACAATCTTTGTTACACATAAGCAAACTTGAATCTACAAATAATTCAAAAATGTCGGACTTCTTACAAGGTGAGCTATGGAAACAAAAAAGACAAAAGTACCCAAATGATCTGTGCATAAACTATAACTTATATTATGATGATTTTGAAGCTGGAAATCCTTTAGGAAGTCATTCAGGAACTCAAGCTATGGCAGCATTTTACATAAATATTCCTTCACTATCCCGCGAGCTTAGTTCTCGTATAGACTATATTTTTCCTGTCATGTTCGTCAGAACACAAGATTTTAAAAAATTCGGAACCAACAAATGTATTCAAATTCTCGTGGATGAAATGATTCTTCTTGAAACAAAAGGAATAGAATTCAAAAATAAAGATGGAGAAGTCGTTAATGTTCGTTTTATTTTAGGTCTAGTTGTCGGTGATAATTTGGCAGTCAATCTTTTACTAGGGTTTAGTCAATCTTTTAGTCACCATTTTTACTGTAGAATTTGTTTAAGCTCCAAAATTGAAAACCAAACAAAAACAACAGAAAATAGATTGCTTTATAGAACTGTTTCAAACTACGAAGATCAACTAATTAACAAAACGTATTCAGAATCTGGAATCAGATTCGAATCAGTTCTCAATGATATTCCATCATTTCATGTCACAGAAAATTACTTTTCTGACTTGATGCACGACACGTTTGAAGGTGTTATCAAGTACGGACTTATGAACAGTCTCTCAAATTTAATTCGAGAAGGATTTTTTACTCTAGATGAATTAAATAATAAACTAGAGTTTTTTGACTACGGTGAAATCGAAACACGTAACAAGTGTCCTAAAATAAAACCTATTCACTTAAAAGAAAAGAAACTTCAAGCTAGTGCCAGAGAAACTATGTCACTGTTGCATTTTTTTTCGTTAATGCTGGGACATAAAGTTCCAAAATCTAATAAGATTTGGAAATATATACTGCTTTTGGAACAAATTATATTTAAGACTTCGTCATCTACTTTCACTGAGGCAGAAATAAATGAAACTGAACTTTTAATTTCAAAGCACCACGCAATGTATATTGAACTTTTTAATGATTCTTTAAAACCAAAACACCATTTAATGACTCATTATGGCACTTTAATAAGATATTCTGGTCCTTTGAAATTTCTTTGGTGCATGCGTTTTGAATCGAAGAATAGGGAAATGAAATCATATACAAATGCTACCAAATCACGTCGAAACTTACCGTACTCATTGGCAAAAAAATGTTCTCTTAAACACGCATATTTCCTTAACTCAATCAAGATTAAACCTAACAACTGTAGGTTTTTGAAAAAAAAAGACAAAATAGATTATTTTCATGAAATAATAAAAAGTCCCATTTCAGTCGATAACTACGAACAATTACAATTTTACTCCGAAATACAATATCAAGGTACTATTTATAAAACAAATTTCTTTGTTTTTAAAAGCGATATGTTTTTTAAAATATTAGATATAGCTTCTTTCGAAAATAACATATTTTTATTTGTGAAGGAAGTCATAATCAAAAGCATAGATAAACATTTTCAATGTTTTAAAATATCACACACAAACACGGAATATGAAGTATTTTCAATTGATTCATTCCAAATTAAACCTTTTCTTTCATACACGCTAACGGATGGTCAAGAGATCTTTAAGTTACCAAATTTTAATGGCTAATGTAATAAATAATAATATGTAACTCAAAAAGGAATCAATTTTCATATTATTTTACAATATATAAGAACATTATGTATACAAAATTAATTTTAAAAATAAATATAAGATTTAAAGTATTGTAATTTTATTTTTTTCAATTCAATTTTCTATATTCTTCTTAATTTAATTAAAATTTAACAGAAGTATATTTATGTAACTAACAGCAATAAATAAAGTCTTCAAATGCTTTGAAATGAATGTAGAATGTAGATTGGAGATAATTAAATAAGTAAACAGAATAAATGTTTTAAACAAAATTACAAAACTTGTGTTTCTCATTTTTCAATAAAAAGGTTCTTTAATTTCAGCTGTTGGATCTATCCGCTGTTCTATGAAATTATTTAAATAGTTTCATTTAAAAGGTTTTATCTTCTCTTCTAATTAGTTTTTCAGATATCACGTGAGTATTTATTGTTTGCAACAATTTCAGGGTAATTTATAATGAAACATTTCAAATCTACAATGATACAGTTGTAATTTAAAATAATATTATTGTAAATCAAAACTGCAATTATAAGATTACAACATATTCGGAGTGATTTGCAAATAAATATTTGCAATTTACAGTGAAATATTTGAAATCTACAATATAATAGCTTTAATTTACAATAATACTATTGTAAATTAAAAGTGTATTGTTGTAAATTACAACTAATTCTACAAAAACTGCACTGTTTTATTGTAAATTACAACCATATATTTGTAATATACAACTTGTCAGTTATGTTTTACTACCCAAGAGTCTTGATTTGCGGCAATTACGTTCTAAATTGCAATGAAGTTTTTCAGATATCACGTGAGTATTTATTGTTTGCAACAATTTCAGGGTAATTTATAATGAAACATTTCAAATCTACAATGATACAGTTGTAATTTAAAATAATATTATTGTAAATCAAAACTGCAATTATAAGATTACAACATATTCGGAGTGATTTGCAAATAAATATTTGCAATTTACAGTGAAATATTTGAAATCTACAATATAATAGCTTTAATTTACAATAATACTATTGTAAATTAAAAGTGTATTGTTGTAAATTACAACTAATTCTACAAAAACTGCACTATTTTATTGTAAATTACAACCATATATTTGTTATATACAACTTGTCAGTTATGTTTTACTACCCAAGAGTCTTGATTTGCGGCAATTACGTTCTAAATTGCAATGAAGTTTTTCAGATATCACGTGAGTATTTATTGTTTGCAACAATTTCAGGGTAATTTATAATGAAATTTTTCAAATCTACAATGATACAGTTGTAATTTAAAATAATATTATTGTAAATCAAAACTGCAATTATAAGATTACAACATATTCGGAGTGATTTGCAAATAAATATTTGCAATTTACAGTGAAATATTTGAAATCTACAATATAATAGCTTTAATTTACAATAATACTATTGTAAATTAAAAGTGTATTGTTGTAAATTACAACTAATTCTACAAAAACTGCACTATTTTATTGTAAATTACAACCATATATTTGTAATATACAACTTGTCAGTTATGTTTTACTACCCAAGAGTCTTGATTTGCGGCAATTACGTTCTAAATTGCAATGAAGTTTTTCAGATATCACGTGAGTATTTATTGTTTGCAACAATTTCAGGGTAATTTATAATGAAATTTTTCAAATCTACAATGATACAGTTGTAATTTAAAATAATATTATTGTAAATCAAAACTGCAATTATAAGATTACAACATATTCGGAGTGATTTGCAAATAAATATTTGCAATTTACAGTGAAATATTTGAAATCTACAATATAATAGCTTTAATTTACAATAATACTATTGTAAATTAAAAGTGTATTGTTGTAAATTACAACTAATTCTACAAAAACTGCACTATTTTATTGTAAATTACAACCATATATTTGTAATATACAACTTGTCAGTTATGTTTTACTACCCAAGAGTCTTGATTTGCGGCAATTACGTTCTAAATTGCAATGAAGTTTTTCAGATATCACGTGAGTATTTATTGTTTGCAACAATTTCAGGGTAATTTATAATGAAATTTTTCAAATCTACAATGATACAGTTGTAATTTAAAATAATATTATTGTAAATCAAAACTGCAATTATAAGATTACAACATATTCGGAGTGATTTTCAAATAAATATTTGCAATTTACAGTGAAATATTTGAAATCTACAATATAATAGCTTTAATTTACAATAATACTATTGTAAATTAAAAGTGTATTGTTGTAAATTACAACTAATTCTACAAAAACTGCACTGTTTTATTGTAAATTACAACCATATATTTGTAATATACAACTTGTCAGTTATGTTTTACTACCCAAGAGTCTTGATTTGCTGCAGTTATGTTCTAAATTGCAATGAAGTTTTTCAAATATCACGTGAGTATTTATTGTTTGCAACAATTTCAGGGTAATTTATAATGAAATATTTCAAATCTACAATGATACAGTTGTAATTTGCAATAATATTATCGTAAATTAGAACTGCATTACTGTAAATTACAACGAACTTCTTATAATTACAACCAGCTTGGAGTAATTTGCAAATAAATATTTGAAATTTACAATTAAGTATTTGCAATCAATAACATCATAGATGTAAATAAAGAGAATATTATTGTATATTACAACAAATATTTGCAATTTACTATCGAACATTTCCAATTCACTATTAAAAAGTTTTGATTAGCAATTAATAGCTTTCAAACGTAAACACAATTTATTGAGGTTTACAACACTCTGTTGTGATCTGCAACAAAACAACTTTAGTTTAGAAATAAATCTTTGTAGATTATAATCAAACTGCTGCAAATTTAAAGAAACTGTTTCAATTCTACAAAAAATATATTGTAAAATGTTCCAAAGATGTATAAATCTCGAAAATTTATTTCCATTCGAATGAGTAAATTGCGATAAATAGTTGCAAATAATGACAAAGAAAGTAGAGAATTACAATTAATCAGTTGCAACTTATGATAAATAGTTCTAAATACCAAATAATTTACTTCCGACTTTACAAACAAAATAGTCGGAATTCTAAACAAATTGATTGCAATCGTTTTTCGATCGGGTTCTGGATTTAAACTTTTGGTTTGTAATTCAACAGATCTTGACCGTAATCGCAAAATTTTTTGAAGATTTCGCGATTGCAAACACATTGTAGTGATTTACTAAAACTTGTTCGAGGGTACAAAACGGAACTTATTTTTCGTGAATTGCAGCAGTTTTTTCGTGATATGCGCTTGGAATTCTCTCCGTGTACTCCATACAATGTCTATCGTTTTACATTCGCACCAATTTCGAGACGAATCTGAAGTGAATTTTTGATTAAACGAAAAAAATAAAATGCACGACTGGGTCGCACGAACTTGCTCCTATGTAATCGACTGGGAATTTTAAAAACGAATGTTATTAGAGAAAACTGTTCATAAGGATAAAATTAATTTTTAAATTATTTTAGTAGTAACAGAATGCTATGCAAATATGAATTTATGCAAAAACAAAAATTATAAGTCCTTGTAGTGGTTTCTTTTAAAGAAGCTTTTATATATAAACTTTTTAAAAGCTTTTTAAGAAAAAATTTTGGTACGCCAATTTAAAGTTTTGATTATTGTTCGAATAAAAATTAAATTTACGAAAAGAAATATTTTTTTTTTTTTTTTTTTTTTTTTCCCGTGGGTAGGTGTTGAAATCTTCAAAAGATTCTATGAGGACCGAAAAACGCGCGCTCATAGATATGTGGGACTCTCCCGACCAACAACTCTGCCCCCATAAAGCCTTACGGAAGGTAAGACTCTATGCAAGCAGACCGTTAATCAGGCCGATCGCACTAAAACCACCTCCTCCTCCCGATTGCAACTAAGTTCATATGGAACTTATCTAGCAATTTATCTTTCTCGAAGTTAAGTAACGTGTTGTAGGCAACTTTCCGGTGAAAGTTCCTACTGGTTTAATTATAAGCTAGTTGAATAGCTTCTTTCTATTTTAAGCGATGATTTAAATATACATAATACAGTACAATAATTTCACCGTACTAGATCGGAAGGTTTGGTCCTTCTCAAACGTCGTACTAAATTTGTTTCGTCAAGAATTTCTAAGATTGTTCTATTGGTATGTTCAACTAAACGCTTTCTATGCCTTTGCGAAAAAGTTTTTATTTCTTCGCGAACCGTGGGGATTCCAAGATCCCTGTGAAGATCTTCGTTTCTAATATACCACGGCGCATTTACAAAGGACCTTAATAATTTGTTTTCAAAAGTTTGTAGACTATTTAGATTTGTATCGTGGGTACAACCCCAGAGTTGAATACCATATGTCCAGACAGGCTTAAGTACCTGTTTGTAAACTAATAATTTGTTTTCGATACTAAGTTTAGAATGTCGTCCGAGTAACCAGTACATTTCCCTTAGTTTAATATTTAATTGATCACATTTATTTTTAACATGTGACTTCCATTTTAATTTCGCGTCAAGAGTCATCCCGAGATATTTTGCCTCATTTGCAAATGGAACTTGAGTTGTATTAATAAAGACTGGTAATCTATTAATTTTCTTATAAGTAAAGTCCACGTGGACTGACTTAAATTCGTTAAGCGCTATTCGCCATTTGTTTGTCCATTCATTGACATTGTTAAGAGCATTTTGCAATTTACATGTCGATTCGTTAGCCGTTTTGCCTACTGCAAGTATTGCGGTATCGTCTGCAAAAGTAGCTACAATTGTATTGTCTGTTTGGGGTATGTCGCGTGTAAATAAAAGGTATAAAATGGGACCTAGAACACTACCTTGTGGTACCCCAGCCACTATTTCTTTAAAATCTGAATAATCATTTCCGTGCCTAACGCGGAAAATTCTTTTCTCTAGATATTCTCTAAGAATGTTGTATAGTCCTTCAGATAGGACTTGTCTCAATTTGTATTTGAGGCCTTCGTGCCACACTTTGTCAAAAGCTTGAGACACATCTAAAAAGACCGCTGAACAAATTTTATTTTCTTCAAAGGCTTTCTCGATGACATCGGTGATTCTATGCACTTGATCAATCGTCGAGTGCTTACTTCTAAAACCGAACTGGTGTTCAGGTATAAGACCCTTTTCTTCTATTATGGGCTGAAGACGCTGAAGAAATATTCTCTCAAAGACCTTCGACACTACAGGAAGAAGTGAAATGGGCCTGTACGATTTCTTTTCATGTGATGGTTTGCCAGGTTTTAAGACCATTATTACTTCTGCGACTTTCCATTGATTTGGAACATATTCTAACCTTAGAGTGGCGTTCATTATGTAAAGGAGGTTTACTAAACCTTTCCGTGGGAGCATTTTAAGAATTTCCGCAGTAATTAAGTCGTATCCTGGTGCTTTTTTTGACTTCAGTTTCTTAATTTCTTTGCTTAATTCGGCAAGCGTAACATTTCTTGTGATGGAGCTTTCATTTGAATTTATATTCACACTTATATCATCATTCAATGCTTGCCCATTGAACGGCTTAAATGTTTCCTCTAGGTAATCAGCGAAAACGTTTGCTTTCTCTTTATCGCTTCTTGCCCATTCATTTTGGTCTTTCATAATCGGGGGTGCTGGAAGCTTTGGTTTTTTCGTAGCTTTTATCGCTTTCCATAGAGAATAATTAGAGTCTTTACCTGCCGTCAAGTTTTCAAGGTAATTTCCAGCTTCGCGGTTTTTAAAATCTGATATCATCTTTTTAAGCAAATTACTGAGGTGATTTAAATTAGCTTTGTGTTGGGGAGCACGAGTTTGTTGCCATTTTTTGCGCGCTTTTCGCTTGTCTTTAAGTACCTCTTTTATCTCTTGGGGATATTTAGCTTCTCTATAGCCTGACATTTGTCTTTGGTAAGGAGTATTGTTCCATGCGGCTTTTTGAACAATATGCACAAATTTATCTACCGCTTCTTCAAGCTCAAGAGGTGTTTGTAGTGATACCCTTAATTCAACATTATCTTCAATATCTTTCTTAAAACCTTCCCAGTTAGTTTTACCGTTTGTTAACCTAGGTGGTGTTTCAATTTTAACAATACTTTCGCTCATAGTGAGAATAACGGGAGAGTGGTCAGAGAAAAGATCAAAGCATTCCGTTATTTTTATTCGATTTGACGGTATTCCCCTGACTATAAAGAAATCAATCAGGTCAGGTATTTTCGAGGTATCTGTCGGCCATATTTGACCCGTTTCGGAGATATCGAATTTTCAAAAAAAAAAGAAAAAAAATAGATTTTTTTTCCAAAAATTCAAAAAATATTTATTTTAAAGTTTTGAAATGCAATGTGTTTTAGACTTTTTAGAAGCTTCTCTATAAAAATTTTCATTAAGATCCGTTATGTGGATAATGAGAAATTCAAAATTCGAAAAAATGGTTCTATGGTAGGTACAAGCTGTAATATCTTAATTTCAAAATTTTTTTTATTAAATTAAAGATCGTAAAAATTAATTGACAGAAAAAAAATTTTATCAAAATTCTAGGTGCCGTTTTCGAGAAAAATACGATTTTTGAAAACCATTTTTTTTAATTTTTTAGCATTTGTATGGTAGGTACCTTTATTTTTAGGTAAAATAAAAAAAAAAAATTTCACATTTTGTAGATTATATTGAGAAACTTTTATTTATCAAGTTTAAAAAAAATCTAGCATGGGGTTTTCGAAATATTGAGTTTTGAAAACAAATTTTTGTAGTTTTTTTTTTAAATCCAACAAAAATTTTGTCGAAAATTTGAGTACACAAATCTATTTATGTTTTTGAGGAGCTTTAGCAAAAAAAAATGATCAAAATCGGTTGAACCGTTTTTGAGAAAATCTAAAACAAAAAAAATGGTTCCATGGGGGGTACCCTCAATAACCATTTTTTGGAAATGTTTTTTCAACCAATACCTAGATTTAATTAAATGAAATTTTTCTGTATCTTTATTTTTAAAATCTGTTGAACAGTTTTTGAGAAAAAATAATGTTTATAAAATTTCGAAAAAATTCGTATGGGGGGTACCGTTATTTTTGGTCTTAAAAAAAAAAGAAAAAAACGTGTGGGGGGAAAAAATTAAAAATGATATCTACCAAGTTTAGAGAAAATCGGCCGAGTCGTTTAGCCTGTAGTCGAACAGACGTTATGTCAACTTTGATCAAAATCTCGAGTTCGATTTTTTTTACGAATGCATAACTTGCCCTATAGTACCTATAAGTCGCAAGTAAAAAACGAAAATAAACAATGGAAAGCACAAAAATATAAGTCAAAAGCTTATTATACTGAATGTTTAAGTGTTTGTTTAACAAATTTTAATAGAAAACGGACAACTAACAACGCAACCGGAGAGCCAGAAATCTAAAAAAAAAACAGTGCACACGGTTGGTATTGAACCGTCCGTCCAGTCCTCCATCCAAGTACTAACCACTCAAAACGATGCTTGATTTCGTTGATCGATAGCGATACTATTATCAAACCCCATGCCGGTTGACTAAATGTCTGTAGCTCACAGTGTCGATACGAAAGTTCATAAATGATAAGGTAATTTTAGGAATCGATAATGTAGTTCATCCGGCGAATTTCATAATTCAGTCAACGGATCGAATCAACTCACCGGGAGTAAAATTCTACGAATTCTGTAATCGACATGATTATTTTATTTACTTTAAAAAACAATTAGCTTACGAATTGTAAAAAAAATCACAATTTAACTCTTTCAAATAAATTTGCAACGAAAAGCAGATGTCATATGAATTTAGCAAGTTACTAAAAGTTAAAGGAGTCATTTTGCGATTTTAATTTTCATAAAATATTTAGAGATAGTAAGTCGCTCAAAGAGAGCTTTGACCTAGTGACTTACAACTCTCAACCATTTCTGAAAAACTTGCTAGCAGCCGCTGAGAGTCGAACCCAAGACCATCTGTATGACAGTCCAACGCACTAAGCATAATCCCAAGGGTTACATCTCGAATTGATAAATTAAATAAATAAATCTTAAAGTGTTATACAAATATTATCTTTTCTTAAAACTTTATTTAAACGTTTTTGTTTTAAATATGCAAAATAAAATTATTCTCTAAAATTAATCAGAACAAAAATAAATTTGTTTTCAAGCTTTTTTTTATTTCCAAAGAGATTGTAGGCAAATCGAAATCAATATCCTCACCGAAGGACATATTTAAAAAAAACAACAACCATTTCGATATAAAAAGTTGCCAAAGATTCTCATCGCCTTATCAATTCTCGAAGAAATAAAACTTCTTGAAGATTTCCTATAATAACAAGAAAATACTCAAATACTCAAATGTATAGCTATAGCGTATTAACATTTCATATACTCGTACCCACTCAAAGACAGCTACTCAGATATTTATAATTTATCGTTTCTAACAGTAGCGGACAGTTTGTAAATCGAAAAGCCAGATAAAAAACTTCAGTAAGCCGATTTGTATATTTTGCCCCACTTGAATTGGGAAGAGGGTACAACGAGTATGCACGTCGTCGTCGGTTCTCGGCAGTCGCAAAGACATAACTTGACCAGGATGCAAAGGGGATAATATTTTCCCTCGACCACTTTTCTTACACATACACTCGGATATTTGGTACGTACCTACTTCCATTTTTTTTTCTTCCGAACTGTTTACTATATGATAAAAAGGACGATATCGGCTTTAACTAGATTTCATTCTTTTTTTAGCTCAGTATCCTGACTTTCGAACCACTCACGGACATCTAAAGAATTCATGTGTGGAGCTTTGTCTGGCATTATGCAATCGACGTTTTGTGCTTGTGCTTAACTTTAGACGGCGATAAAGTTACTTTGTATGTCCTTAAAATATTTATATTCGCATCAAAGTTGCTTGATTTGAAAGTCCTTACAAAGGAATCAGAAGGACCAACAACAACAGTCACAGCAACACAAAAAGTACATAGATCCTTTTTTGTATGGAGCGAACAAATATCGTCAAATCAAGGATAATAAATCAAGGAATAATATATAATCGAATTTTTATTGATACAAGCTGCTTACAACCATTGCCGGTCATTGGGTTCAAAGAAGAAAAAAAAACTAAGATAGGAAAAGTGACCGGAAGAGAAAATAACCTTTCTTTGAGAAAACTTCTATATGCATGTATCGCATCGAAGACTAAGGACCAACGGCCGAAGGAAAGAGGTAAATCTATATACCTATAGTAAGTACCAACAAACCTGCCAACTTAATACCTATGTATGGTATTTATATCGAGTTGGCGACTTTTGCTTTTTGGTATTATTATTTTTAATACCCAGATTGGTCATCGATCGAGGAAATTGCCTTATGAATATCTTATCAACCTAATTTGGCAATAAAAATGTAAAGCTCTCAAAAAGGATATATTTTTTTTTTCGTTTGTTTGTTATTTGTTTATTAAGTTGAATTTTTATCTGACAATTCAGAACATAGATTGGATGGCATCATGACGATATCAAACTGTCGAAAGGTAAGTTGACGGTAATATTGAAGGGATAGACCTGCATTTGGAAAATAAATAGATTTGAAATAGAGGTAAGCCAGATACGGATATTATTGGTCATGTCAGCTTAGATGGTATAGAGAATCGCACCGAGGTGGAAAGTGAGGGGATGGCAAGGATAGACCTTGTGATTATTCTTTTAAGTTTGGAGGAAAACATGATATAGAATTTGGAATTCAAAAAATGGTAGGTACTGTCAGTAGCCAGTTTTTTAATTAAATTTTAGATCATATAAATTAAGAGAAACAGAAACAATTTTAACAAAGTTCTAGAATCCATTTTCGAGGTGCTTACGTTGGTTTTAGATTTGTTTTTATTTTTAGGCTTTTCCAATAGAAAATTTCCAAACTTTGACAAGTGATTGGGTCCATATCGTTGAAATTACATCTATAAAGGTGGCTTTCGTTTATTAAGTCTGTTTTGCAAAACCAACATGGAGAGTAAGAAATGTGAAAATGATTTAATTGTTTTGTGAAAATGGATCTTCTGTTCGAGCGAACAACTCGCAACGTGGGCGATAAATTCAGTCAACAACACCCATACTTCTACGAATTCCTGGCCTTTCGTAGATGATAACTTGACGAATTTCAAATCATAACTTGTGCCTACACTCGACCGAACTTCAACTGACCTAGGAGCTTTGAGTAAACGAACATATTCGACGACGTGTGATCCCTGGAAGTAGACCCCAATTCAGGTCAAAAATCATTTTTAGCGATCATATTCGTCAACAAGCAAAATTGTCTAGATCCACCTAATTGCAATGCATACAGAGAAACTGAATGTTTGGTGTGGATTTTGAGCTGGGGGCATCATCGGTCCATATTGCTTTGAGCACGACTTTGGCCAGATCATCATCGTCAACGGCAAGCGCTTTACTCGTAGGTTGGTGATAAGGATAACTAATTTCTTTTAGTGCTAATTAGATGGGTGTATAGATTGGTCAACGACAAAACATGCGGTTTCAACAGAGCTACTTCCCGCACAGCCTCTACCACAATGGCGATTTTTCGAACACATTAATCTCACGCGGAGGGATGTTAATTGACCACCGATATCGTGCGATTTAGACTTCTGCTTGTGGGGTTTTCTTAAGTCAAAGGTCTATGATAATTTACCATGAAACCACTACTTCCCTGAAACTCAACATAATCAATGCCATTGGTCGTCAGATTCAGCCTGATTTATACACCAGAGTTATGGAAAATGGAAAAACAGCAAAGTAAATGCAAGGCGGACATTTGAATGATGTTATATTTATTACATAGGTAATGACATATGGGTATTCTAAATAAATAAATTCAATGAAAGAAATTTCACTCATCGTTTGTTTTATTGAAATAAATTTAAAGTAAAGAAATGTTTAATGGAAAACTCTTAAATTAAGAAACTGCCAATTGTTAAGATTCAAAAAATCAGAATATTGAGTTTGAAAAAAAAAATATTTTTCTTAAATAAAAAAAAAAAGTTCAAAAGTTTTAATACACAAAACAAATCAAACTTTTTATAAGCTTAAGCATACACGAATTTACCAAAATCAGTTACTCCGTTTTTGAGAAAATCGAAAACAAAAAGATGATTCTATGTATGAAAGATATAGATACGAGTACCATTAGGAACCACTTTTGTTAACTTTTCTTTAACCATCATTAACAATTTCTTACAAACTGAATTTTTTTGAAATTTACAAAAAATACTTTTTGAATACTTAGTTTAAAAAAAAAAATGTCTAAGATTTCGAAAAAAAAAATTGCGTGGTACGTATAGGTACCGTTACCAAAAAGGTCTTGAGGTAAGACCGAAAAAATAGAACAAAAACAAAAAAAAAATCGAAAACGATATCTACCAAGTTTAAACAAAAATTGGCGGATCCATTTAGGTTATAGTCGAACAGATAGACAGATAGCAAACGTGATCTACTAAAATTTAGTAGCGGTAAATTAAAAATGCGTATCGTGAAATTATGGTTTTCAATGATATCAAAGATTTCATTGAAAAATCCGTCGACTTTCTTGCTTGCTAACTAAAATGGTACTAAAAACCAGAGTGGCTTCAACCCACAAGTTTCTTCTAGCCAGGTCGATATCAGGGTATCTATCTTTAGTAGCATGTTGAGTTACTCGTAGTTAAGATTCTTTTCCACTTTTCTGCACCACTTCACTTGTGGTTTATCTCTACTGCGTCATGGCTCGGGGTTGTATTCAAAGATTTTTCCTCAACTTGACTATATAGTGAATGTATATGCAATGTTAAAGGATCTTCCAAAAATGGTTATAAATACATAAATTAATTTGGGTGATAAGCAGCTCGCTAAGAACCACTGCATTAAGTGAAAATTTAATTACATTTAGCCGACAGGAATGGAGGGGACCTTCTACTTTTTTTTGAAGAACTCGAACGCCCATGGTGACAGGCGAAAAAAATGTTTTTGTCCTAGGCGAAATAGGCTCGAATTAGAACCCCTATTCAATTCAAGTGAATGTTCGAATTAGAGAGTTTCTACTGTAAAGTAGGTTTCAATTTTTATTTTCAATTAATTTAAACTAAAAACAAAGTAGAGATGTTCTTGACGATTTTTAGTCTGATATTATTAAAATAAATGCTGGTATACCTCAGGGTTCCGTTTTGTCTCCGACACTGTCCCTTCTCTGACATTTTAAATCCACTTTATTGTTTGGCAGTCGATAGCACCCTCAGTTTTTCATACCGGCAACCTTGTCCTTCAGCTGGCGAACTGAAACGTCAGCGTATACTGATTAGATTCCGATCAAGAGAAATATACCACCCCTGCCATTATCCACGAATGGCATTTGCATTAAAGAAACTGAAAAGTTTTCCATAATCGGTATTATTGTTAACGACAATCTCTTATGGAATGATCATATATTCAATGTAGCCAAAAACGCAGCGAGATACTTAGGTTTTCTTAAAAGATCTAATAAATGTGCTTCCCCTTCCCCTGGCCAAAATTCGAAAAACGAAGAGATAGGGCCACAAATTGTTAATTTGGGGTCGCTGATTAGTGATTACGAATCTGTTATCAGAATCAGCAAATTAAAAATGACCGATCTAATGTGGCGTCATGTCATACGAAAAGACTCATCAAAAATAAATTAACTTTGATAGTTGGTTAAAAGATTTTGTTTTAAGATTGTTAAGGCATGTACTTGAAAATTTTTTAAAAATGAACAAATTCAAAATGGTGGAATGCAATATGGCAATATGTATTATATAATAAAATTATTTATATATTTTTATTGAAATCGAACAAAAATTTAGAAATACAAAATGCAATACGAGCAAACAATATCTATATAAGTTAATCCGATATTGACATGAAAAAGTTTTCATTGCCCATCTCGTAACAGTCACAATCATCTACATCTGTATTTGTTTAAGAAGCGGAAGAGCTGTCAAAAGATTGTTGTTCATCTTCTGTTTGATTATTTACAGGTGGAGGTGCTAACAAATTGATACACTCTTTAGACAAAGATTTGAGTGGTTTTAGAGGTAATTTCCGACAACTAGATTATAAGTGGATTGGATGCGATTAGGAATATTTTAAAAACATCCTCCATTGTCTTTTGACGATAATGGTTTCTTGGAAATTATCTTGATATAGGTTTTAAAAAAATTATAACAGGCTTCTTGTGCATCTTCCGACATTTGACATTTTCAGGTAACACTGAATATTTTATTATTTCGGGGCCATGAATTAAAAGTTTGTGAACTAACGTAGGCATACAATACCAGGGATATTGTTGTAAATTAATGCACAAAAAAACTCAAGGGGAGCTGAATTTTATTTATTTGGTACACAATAATTTTATTAACTAAGTAATCGTATCTTAAATAGCTTTGAGAGCAAGATCTAGCAAGAAAAAAAAGTTTTCAATCAAACATAATTTTTTTTTAATTAATAAATAGTGTTGACATATCTCTGTCTAATAATGTACTATTCAGGAATTTATATTCAGAAATTCTTTAACTTATGTTACTCACCTGTAGATGTTTAATCCATTTTTTGCCATAGCCTTGCTTGGAAATAAAAACATTTACACATTTTTAATGGAATCGTCCATTAGCCTATCTTAACGACGCGACGCGTGACTACGGTACCTTAGCAACCACATTCAGACTGAGATTAAGGGGGGGATTTGAAGCAAGAGACTCCACTACGAACATTTTGCGTCTCCTAGGGGTCTTCTTTAGCCAAGCTGATGACAAAAAACCCCTAATTAACACTTTTATTTTGGACTTTTGGCCGCATAAAGATGGCTTCGGCCGCACTGCGATCCGCCCCAAACTTTAGTAAAATTCCCATAACTGGGGTGGCGCCGCGCCGGCTATTACTCATTTGAACCTTAGGCTAGGCGCGTACATTCAATTTTTATTTGCACAATTGTTTGATTGCTTATAGAAAACAGATGAACTATTTTGTTGAATGTCCGCGCAGGTGCATATAAATATATGTTACACAAAATAGCGAACTCATTTTAGGTAATCGTTTATTTTGTGCCAACTGCCAAGCAGTTGGGAAACTAAAATTTTAATGTGCGCGCCTAGCCTTAGATTTATCTATTACGGAAACTTTTGTTTCTCTTAAACACAATAGTAACGTTTCTGTCTTTCATTGTCTTATAGCTTTTTCTACAACAATGCTCAAATGAAATGGGCAGTTGCATTCCTTCCATCAAACAATTCCGTAGTAATACTCGTCTAGCTGGGAATGCTCATCAGTTCACGCTTGAGCCTAACTTCGGTCATAGGAACTGTCAAGTATCGAAGTTCTTTCGTTAGTCGCACTATAGAATATGGATTACTTTGATCTTCCCACCTCATTGTGATGTTCAGGCTTTCAAGGCTAAAGTTAAATCCTCCCCACTTTACCCCAACGTTCGCACTGCTTTAAAGCCTAACATTAAAAGGGTAATCATTACCTCTTGAGTGTGTGCAAATTATAAAAAAAAATTTGCCATCTGATTTAAGAAATATTTTGACGAAATGGAACTTGTGCTTCTGTACCTGACGCTGTTGTATCAGGTTAGGATAGGTAAGGTAAATAGGTTATCAGTGAAGATCCATCTGATCATCACATCATTCACTTGATGCCAACCACCATCGATCGCTTGTGGTTGGAGGTACTACTGTGTTTTCTCTCATTGATCTTAAGAAGATAGCTAGTTTGACAACCTGGGAATAATCAGAAGAAATCATGATATCTATAAGTATAGCTAATATCAATTAACGCAACTACAATTTTATTTAAGGGGAGGGCTGATGATATGCCCTTTTGGACGTTTGGGGACCAATATGGCGCTCTCAGTAGACTCGCCCTCGCTGTCCTGCAGATATTTGTGTTTCCTACTTAATCTTGTCTTCGTGCTTCGAGTCTCCTCCGAAATTAGGCTTGTCATACTATGCCTTCAGAAACTTCTTAGCACTGTAAATATCATTGTAGATTGAGCCAGGCGCAAGCTCTCGCGTAATCCCGCTGGATTTCATCCTTAGAGGTATACACTCTTATGTGGAAGAAGGGTCATTTCCACGATCCTACACTTACCTATAGAATTGTGGCTTCGAAGTGATTTTGGGAGGCTTACTCACCTTATTGGAAAAAAGGCCATGTTCGAAACTGGAGAGGTATTCTTTTTCTTAAAATCCAATACTTCTCGCACAGTAAGAAAAAAGTTTTGCGCTCTAAAAAAATCCCGTTCCATTAAGAATACAATGTCACCATAATCACAACTTCCTCGAATACCTACTATCAACCTCACCGTCCACCTCCAATACCCTCTATTGCTGCAAGATAAATAAATAAAACAAACAAATCAAAACCACATCAGTTAGCACATCTATACAGATAGCTATCATACTGGTATATTTGATTAAAAAAGTCAACATCACAATGTCCAACACAGACACACCCACACACACACACACACCAATTAAAAACCAATTGCGTTCTGAAAACTTAGTGGCCTATTGAGGAATGAAGAACAACCTTTTAATCTAATTAACTTTTTCTTTCGGGTTTATCTATCTGCTATACCACACACACTATCTGCGGTGTCATCATATCGAGTTTACTTGCCCACATCAGCACATCACCACATCGCCATCACCATTACCATCAATAGCCGAGCTCAAACAGGACCGCCACTTGAAAACTTTTCAAAACTCTCTTAGATAAAAGCGGCCAAATGCACTTGAGACCCTGCCGCCGACGCCGCACCGCACCGCACCTTGCCCATAGCCACTGCCGCACAGCCCATATAGCCCAGCGCACTTGATTCATCATCGCACTCTGCTATCTATCTATCTTTCTATCTATCGCTCCATAGATAATCACGTTCTAGAACGATGGTCAAACAAATTTGCTTTTCTAATTTGTTTAGGGTAAACAAAAAACACACACCCTTGCCCGTCAACACTCACCCTTAGGAAGAAGATAGGTATGAAGTGAAATCGTCCATCGCGGCATGCCGGGAATTTCGCAACGCTTTTGGACCTCATTCCGCCGCCAAATGAGTTCAAATAGAATTTTGCGCAGTTTCCGACATAATTTTTGGGTGAATCAGGCTTAAGTAGCTCATGGCTTGGGTAACCGCAATGAAAGTGCAGTATTAAAATAATAATTCCCGAAGCCGGGGAGTGGGGTGTTGTGATGTGTTGAGTGTGTGTGATGCCTGCACTGCACTGCAAAGCGAACAAAAACAGGCCACATGAATTGTTTGGCAAACAAATTCAAGTGTCGCTTTAGCAAAACTTAAAAAGGCAAAGTTTTTAGCTCTCTTAATCAATTTAATATTTACTTTTATATATATTTTTTTTTTTTTTTTGAGTATGCATTAGTAATTTTTATTTCGATGAAATTCGCTTAACGCGCGGTGACATTGGAAAATTTTGCTGTGCGACATTCCAACGAAAATGACACTTGGGAATGGAAAATATTTCAAAACGATTTACGTAAAAGTGCCTTTGAACAATATTAACTTTGACGTGAATCTTTTGGCTTATCGTGGGTTTTGCTGACGTGTCCATAGGTAGGTTTGTATATGCATCTGAGTGAATACTGTCGTTTTTTGTGATAGTAGTTTTCATTTGCGCAACTATAAGACATTTTTTGAGCATGACATGGAGAGTGGAAAACTTTTTCCAGTATTTTTATGAGCATTATAGGCATGATTTAGGGAGGTCATACTTTAACTTTCATATATGCTTCTGACCTGTATTTGCAATCGAACCGAAAATATATTATGATTTTTGCATTTATTCTGGGTATTTATGGGCTCCGGGATCTCAGCACCCCATCTGCGGAGTTAAAAAAAAACATTTTGTGGTAAAATAATAGGAGGCCATAACAGCTCGAAAAGAGCTTAAGCCTGGTGACTTACAACTCTCAACTATTCCTGTATGATGTTACCAGGAATGGAGGGTACCTACAATTTTCTGCCGATTCTGCACTTTGCATTACAAGAGAGATAGAGAATTTGTCAATTCCTCAAAAGAGGCAGTACACCCCTTCATCGGCTGAGAATCTAATCCAAGACCTTCTGCATTACAATTCAGTCTTGTGGTTGTAGGCTAAAATATGGCCAACCATTTAATGCATAAGGTTTGCACAATGCACAGGGTGCGGCAGCAAAATTTCCATTTTCAAAACGCAATAGAACCCATATTTTATGAATTAGATTTTTTACTTGCGACTTATAGGTACTATAAGGCAAGTTATGCATTCGTAAAAAAAATCGAACTCGAGATTTCGATCAAAGTTGACATTACGATGATAGCGAAGACTAAAAATGGTTCTCGCAATTCTGTCTGTCTGTCTGTTCGACTACAGGCTAAACGGCTCGGCCGATTTTCTTTAAAATTGGTAGATATCATTTTTTATTTTTCCCCCCCACACGTTTTTTTCTTTTTTTTTAAGACCAAAAATAACGGTATCTGCCATACGAATTTTTTTCAAAATTTTATAATCATTTTTTTTTTCAAAAACTGTTCGACAGATTTTAAAAATAAAAATACAGAAAAATTTCATTTAATTAAAGCTAGGTTAATAATGAATGAAAAAATTTTTCCGAAAAATGGTTATTGAGGGTACCCCCATGGAACCATTTTTTTTGTTTTTGATTTTATCAAAAACGGTTCAACCGATTTTGATCTTTTGTTTTTGCTAAAGCTCCCCAAAAATGTAAATAGAATTGTGTACTCAAATTTTCAAAAAAATTTTTTTGGATTTTAAAAAAAAAACTTCAATATTTTCTTTTCAAAACTCAATATTTCGAAAACCCCTTGCTAGATTTTTTTTAAACTTGATAAATAAAAGTTTCTTAATATAATCTACAAGATGTGAGAAAAAAAATTTCATTTTATCTTAAAATAAAGGTACCCACCATACGAATGTTAAAAAATTTAAGAAAATGGTTTTCAAAAATCGTATTTTTCTCGAAAACGGCACCTAGAATTTTGATAAAATTTTTTTTCTTTCAATTAATTTTTACGATATTTAATTTAATAAAAAAAAATTTGAAATTAAGATATTACAGCTTGTACCTAACCATAGAACCATTTTTCCGAATTTTGAATTTCTCATTATCCACATAACGGATCTAAATGAAAATTTTTATAGAGAAGCTTCTAAAAAGTCTAAAACACATTGCATTTCAAAACTTCAAAATAAATATTTTTTGAATTTTTGAAAAAAAAAAATCTATTTTTTTCTTTTTTTTGAAAATTCGATATCTCCGAAACGCGTCAATATTTCTTTTCGTAAATTTAATTTTTATTCGAACAATAATAAAAACTTTAAATTGGCGTACCGACATTTTTTCTTTTTGTTTTGTTTTTGTTTTTTTTGTTTTAAAAAGTTTGTATATAAAAGCTTCTTTTAAAGAAACCACTACAAGGACTTATAATTTTTGTTCTTGCATAAATTCATATTTGCATAGCATTCTGTTACTACTAAAAGAATTTAAAAAATAATTTTATCCTTATGAACAGTTTTCTCTAATAACGTTCGTTTTTAAAATTCCTAGTCGATTACATAGGAGCAAGATCGTGCGACCCAGTCGTGCATTTTATTTATTTTTGTTCATAATGTAATAATCTAAAGTACATACAGTTCTGTGTAGGTGGGATCCACTATAGCAACCCTTACAAACAAAACGGAAGGTATGTGATTGACAATTTCTCCCCTGATGTAGCCCTTCAGGTCTTGTAGGTTCCTTGGACGGTTGGCAATAACGCGAGATTTAAAGAAATCCAACAAAAAAAAGGTGCAAAAAGTGTGAGCTCCTACTTAATTCTACTAAAAAAAGTTCCTACGAAAAAATTGTTCAAGTGCCTAGAAAACCGTATCGCTATGTGAAATGCAATATTGAAGCCGTCATTGCCTCAGGGGCCGAGGGACTCCAGTTTTTTGTCACACTCGCATTTTCTAACACAAGACCCAACGGGGCTACAAATAAACGAATTTCGGATGGCACGTTGAGTTGCGATTGCAGAACATCCATCTGAATGCAGATCTCGAAACCAAACGGATGCTCCTAAGCATGATGGTGACTGACCTGAAAGAAAAGAAAATTTTAAAACCGGTGTAATGCGACTCATATATTATGTATTCGGAATGACCCGATAAATAAACAAACTGAACGCATAGACGCGTAAGCGCACAAACGCACAGACCCACATTCAAACCGAAAAAATGAAAATCTAAGATGAGTTAACTAATACGTACTGGTATTTGGGTCAGGTGTTATAGATTTTAAACTATGTGAGCGAGCATTCACGATAGTTTACAGCAGGAATAAATTCGCCAACATTAGCTTTGTGCTAAAGCTGCTATAGAGGAAAAGAGATGATTATGACACCCATGACATTATATATATGTCGTACTAGCTTGTGGGCAAAATATAATGTAAAGGGTTTTTTTAACAGGGACGCTACAAAAGTAGAGCGTGAGGGACAGCAAACGACGCCATATTTCTTGCCGCTCTTTTGACATTTATCTTCAGTAAGGTTTGCCATTTCATGATCGAAAGATATACGAGCCAACAACGTCGTTTTTTTTTTTTTTTTTTAATTCATTTTTATTTTCATCAATCTTAAGACTATCTTAAAGCTAGACAAAAATTCATAAAAAAAAACTAGCCTACTTATCCAAGCAATAACTTAAAACTAACTTACTGGCCCTATGCGGGCGCTCTAAGCTAAACTATATCTTAAATCTAATACCTTTCGGCGTAAAAAACTATTTTCAATTCAAACTATGTGTATATATTTTTTATTTTTTTTTTGTCTCGAGAAAATTAAGAAAAACTCGGATTCTGTAACTTTTTTTGAAATTTTTTATATAAAACTTACAAACTAAAGTAAAACTAATTAAAACTACCTACCTACAACTACTTAAAATAAACTAAAACTAAACTAAAACTACTTAAAAACTATGAACAGCCACAGCAGCAGTTTTTTTTTTTTTTTTTTTTTTTTTTGTACGTATACATCAAAACATGTATCTATACTATTTTTTTTTTTTTTTTTTTTTTTTTTTTTGCCACCCTGACTGTCCCTACCTAACGACCTACACTTAAATCTATGTAAGTCGGCCAAGACATATGTATATAAGTCCTCGTCAACTTTCTCTATCATCCAACAACCACCAGAACTGGTTCCCCTGTCTCACCCTGTCCCTCCGGTTACTATCGGACACAGTCCTACTGAACCGAAGACGCTCTGCTCCATCTTGTGCGAGGACGTCTCGACTATAAAGGAGCCGCCTGTCAACAGTCTTACGGCTAACGTGGTAGATTAGCGGAATCGCCATTCTATCTTGGCAATCAACGTCGTTCTCAAAGAAGTATGGACAGTCCAAAATCCACACCAAACAGTCACTTTCTCTGAGTACTTTGGATTTTAATTCAACAATTTTGCTTATTCACAAATATGGCCGCTGAATATGATATTTCGACCGAAATTGGGTTAAACATCAATCTGCCGGAAAATTGGAACTGTTAGCAATTACATTTCTTTGTCTATGGTCGTTTAATCTGAGCTTTTGGGACAGTTGAAGTTTGTACGGGTAGGCTCAAGTTCGCGAAGTTGTGGTCTGAGAAGCGCCGAGTTCCTGCATGCGGGGCGGGATTCACTGCCTCGGATTCTCCTGTATACTCCCACAAATGAATGAATTTGGTATTGGGGGGTTATTGCACTGCGATCTGGAGATATATTGTGCTCTTGTACGGGTATAATTTTGTGAAAAATAATACTCTTGGTTATAGCGACCGAAAAATTTGCGATTATCTCAAAATATTTTTTCAACAGAAGATTCTCTTTCATAAAAAAAAACATTATCAGTTGCATATGCTGTTCAACGCCATAGCTCTTATTGATTTGACAAGACAAATTCAAAAATGACAGGCATGACAGATATAGCTTCAACAATATTTGCCGTTTGCACCCATTGCTGAAAAGAAGATCAGGTCTTAGCCAACCGACAAAGATATTAATCTACAAGCAGATCCTGCGACCAGTGATCAGCTATTTCTTCCGGTTTTCAATTTCGAAGACAGGTATGAAGGAACTTCAACTACTCGAAAGAAAGATACTGAGGATCTGCACTAGACTCTTCTTCTACCGTCAACGAAAGAAACACTATAAGGACGAGCATCTCTACACAGAAGCGAATTTAATCCCATTGAACAAATATTTAGTTCATTTCAACGAAGAAACTAATGCGGAACATCATCGACCACACGAATTGGAACATGGAAAACCCTTTAAATTGTGAAGAAAAATTATTCTAACTGCCTTATCTCCTGGCCGTCACCTGGAGCCCCTTCAAATACGAGCAGTACACTTGCTAGAGACCTAAGGAATTTGACTTAGAATGCGGTAAAGAAAGTACGAAATTTCGTTTTAGGTACATTTCATCGCGTAAAAAAATAAATCAAGTCTTTGATTTTCGGTTCGTAAAGTTCGTTAAAAAATGCATTTCCAACAAGTGAATTTGTTTTCATATAATGGCCAGAGAAAGGCATTTAGAACATTTGTATAGGATTCGATCCCCAGCCTCTGTCACCTAAAACCAATTTTTTTTTTCAAGGCTATTGCCTCTTGTGGTAAAGTGAAAAATTCAAAAGTAGCTTCCTGTAATGAAAACTGATAGGTTCGGACTGGTCAGAAAATAGTGTGTCGTGTGTCCTCTCCATTTCTTTACAAAGGAATGGTTGAGAGTTGGAAGTAACTTGGTTCAAGTTGTCTAAAAGCCGTTGTGTCTTTTAATTTTTTTGTATTTACAGAGGAAACTAATGACTTCTTCGAAAACTAAAACGAAATACGAGATTTCGCCTGAAAACTTTTGATATTTTAAATGGAACAGGATTTCCTAAAGATTTGTCGAAAACTTTCTTTGAAAGAAAGCTCTGGATTTTAACGAAATCTTGGTACACTCAATTTTAAATCTTAATCTTAACATTTTTCAGCTGAAATCTCAGACATAGAATCTAGATTTATTTGACTTCGAGTTAACTCATGATTTGAATGCAATCAAATAATCGAATAATCTCTCACTGAAAACGATTGTCCTAAACCTTACTAATTTCCTTACAAGTCTTAAGAAGAAAATATTAAATTTCAGCATTTTTTGCCTTTGAAGACAAGTTTGAAACTTATCTACTTTTTACTTTATCACTCTCTCTGTTTGTCGAGAATTTCTCAAACCAAAAAATATTTATTCCCAATATTCAAGTATTAATGATTGAAAAATAAACAAAAAAAATCTAACCGACGACACGGTAGGTACTATTAAGAAATTTTCACTACCCGTCTTTGAACTCAAACCGATTCCTTATTTTCGAATCCAAGTCAACAGGATTACCGTCGTCGTTTGCTGCTAATTGTCCTGTTTCCTTTATTTTTGACAAAAGAACATTCTCAATCAATAGAAACGTAAACGGATTACCGATGGATAAGGATTGACTTCTTGGTCGTTTAATGTTTGTGTTATTTTTTCGGAACCTGTTTCATCCAAAGAAAACTAAAAAAGGATATCTATGAGAGGAAGTCAATCCTTATAATGTTCAGGTATAATTTTGTAATGGCGACAACCAGAGCGGCGTTATAAAGAAATATATTATAATTTTTTACCTGCTAAATAATGTGTTGAAGGTTATACAACGCATTACAGTAAGGAGGCAATTGTGACGGAAAATATGTGTTATTGTTCACAATAGAGACACCTTTTGACTTCTTGAAGTCTAAGCATAAAATTAATCTTTTGTTGACAAGTTGCATTTGAGGATAGCCAAAATCTACCTGCGTTAGTAAGTATTTTGAAATGATGCTAGCAGATAAATGTTATTCAGCAAAAAGGGTTCTTTGTTACGTAACACAGAATTGTGTTTTGGTTTGAAATTTTTTCAGAACTTGATAAAACGATTGGCGAACTTAAGTAGAATAGGCGTCAAATCTATTTTGAAATACAAGTTGAATCTTTTTTTAATTGTTGTTTCAATTATTTTCCAATGGATGGGTTATGTCGAAAGTTCAAAAATGCTACATCTAAAGAACATGAAAATATTTACAATAAAAAAACGTTAACGTAGATCGACATTCATAGAAATTTATCAGTTTAGTTGATAGGTTCAAAACTTCAGAAGTTGTATTTTCGTAACGTTCTCTGGAAAATGATTATAATTTGCATTTACATCTGATTTTTCTGCAAAATCTACTTCTGAAATCTAAAAACTTTAAAACAGTCCGTGCATGATATACTTAACTGCCTTCTCATCTATGAAGGGTCAGTGCGTGAGACACAATGGTTTTCTATCCTCCGAGGATTCCAAGCAAGCTGTTTCCAATCATCTCGACAGATAAGCCAGTCGCGTTGTATAAGAAATAATCCTAAAACTGCCAAGTATCCACAACTTGTTTGTGGTTGTGGAGGATGTGGTTTCCGTTGAGTTAAATAAATAATTTTTTTCAAAAACAAAAAACAAAAAATAAAATAATTGAAAATTTAAACCATAGAAACTAAACAAACTTCTTAGGAGAGTATAGCCATACAAAGTTGATTAAAATCAATTTAATCGTTTTTGAGAAAATCGAAAGCAAAAATAAATGATTCCATGGGTGGTTCCATTAAAAAAATTTTGTTCGTAATTTTTTGCAAATTAAAGTTAACTTTTGCTAAACGAATTTTTTTAAGCAAATCGAGTTTAAAAAATTTAAGACAAGTTTCGCAATATTTATTTTTGCCTAAAATATACAGCGTGGGTTTTATGTTCCAGGTCGATGTTTCTTTTTTTTTGCAGTAACTTTTAAATGATATGAAAGCGGTCACCAGTAGCTGTTACAGTACTGCCTATGGCATCCTCAAAGAAATATGAAGTTACCGGCTGGCCCAAATGGTGCCCCATATAGTTACTCTAAAAGGGTATAGTGGTCTCTGGTGTATCAATCAATAGTTGATAAATTAATGCATACGCAAATTATTCAATATTTTACTATATGAATAGTCTCCTCTATCAAAACAGTCTGGATTTTGATCTCAACACAAAGCTTAATAATAAAAGATGTTTATATTATTAAAACTTACTTCTGATTTAAGCCAAGTAATAAGTACTAAATCGAGGGTTCTCAGCGCCCCAATAGTGGCTATTTGTATTAACAAAGCCAGCCAAGTCGAAATATCCTTCGTAGGTAATAATGATTTTTTGCTAAAAATGGCGGTCGTCTATAGCGAAATATAATACTTATCGACCAATCTCTACAATTCTAAAATGTCTACTGACAAATTTTATTCGCAAAATAGGCTATCAAATAAAATCATCTTGTAACATACAAAGCACCCTGTAACTTAGAGTTGTGCAAATAATTAACTAAACATAAGGATTTTTTCATTAAGCATTTCCTATTTTTACTTGCGACTTATAGGTACTATAAGGCAAGTTATGCATTCGTACAAAAAATCGAACTCGAGGTTTTGATCAAAGTTGACATTACGATGATAGCGAAGACCAAAAAAGTGGGTCTCGTAATTTTGTCTGTCTGTCTCTCTTTTCGACAGTCTACAGCCTAAACGCCTCGGCGGATTTTTTTTAAACTTGGCAGATAGTAGTTTTTTTTTTTTTTTTTAAGGACCAAAAATAACAATATCTGCCATACGATTTTTTTTCCGAAATTTTATAAATATTTTTTTTCTCAAAGATTATTCATCAGATTAAAAAAAAAGATACAAAAAATTTCATTTAGTTAAATCTAGAAAATGGTTGAAAAAAATGTCCGAAAAGTGATTATTATTGGTACCCTCCTCTCAAAAACGATACAACCGATTTCGATCATATTTTGTATGCTAAAGTTCCCCAAGAATTTAAAAACAACTATGCATTCAAATTTTCAAAAAGTTTTTTTTTTTGATTTTTAAAAAAAGTTTCAATTTTTTTTAAACTTAATATTTCGAAAACCCCATGATAGATTTTTTTAATCTTGTTAAATAAAAGTTTTTCAATATAATCTACAATTTGTGAGAAAAAAACAAATATTTTACCTAAAAATAATGGTACCCGCCATACAAATGTTTTTACATTTAGTTTGGCGCCTCGAATTTTGATCAATTTTTTTTTCATTCGATTAATGTTTACGATTTATAATTCTCTACAAAAAAAATTTAAATTAAGATGTTACTGACTTAACCTGCCATAAAATTTTCACTATCGACTCGACATAATGGATTTAAATGAATTTTTTTTATAGAGAAGCTTCTAGAAAGTTAAAAAAAAAACATTGCAATTCAAGACTTAAAAATTTTTTTTTTTTAATTTAAAAAAAATCTTTTATTTTTTGGAAAATTTGTTATCTCAAAACCGGCTCAATATTTTTTTTGATAATTTAATTTTTATTGGTACAATAAAAAAACTTTAAGTTGGCGTACCAAATTTTTTTCTTAAAAATGTTTTGAAAATTTTGTATACAAAAACTTATTTAAAAAAACCACTACAAGGACTTAAAATTTTTGTTCTTACATAAACTCACATTTGCATAGCATTCTGTTTTTATTTCTTACTACTTAAAGAGTTAAAAATTAAATTTTTTATCCTTATGAACAGTTTTCTCTAATAACATTCGTTTTTCAAATTCCTATAGTCTATTACATAGGAGC
This sequence comes from Chrysotoxum bicinctum, assembly GCA_911387755.1. NCBI lineage: Eukaryota > Metazoa > Arthropoda > Insecta > Diptera > Syrphidae > Chrysotoxum > Chrysotoxum bicinctum. The sequence continues at coordinate 227,028,080 of OU426987.1, forward strand.
AAGGTGTGAAGCCCATTGCATTTTATTTGATTTAAATCTTAGAAATTGTAAGTGTGATTTAATAATTTTTTTTATTTATTTAAAAGTTCCGTGTATGCAATTATATATAAAATATAACATTATTAAAGTTCTTACCACCTCTTTGCTGGGTTGCGCGTATCCCAAACGTTAAATTTTCCATAACTCTGGTGCAAAAAACAGACTGACTTTTACCAATGGCATTGATTGTGTTGGCTTCCAGTATTTTCGGTACTTTCACAAAGCGAAAATTTTGCATTTTGAAATTTATTTTCAACAACAGTGGACTTTATGAATTTTTCATAATTGATCTTGGATGACATGCTCGACAGGCTGTTTCAGAATATTCTGCTGAAATACAAATTTCTTGCTATAGAAAAAACACAAAATATTAAAACTCAAGCATTACAAACCACACAAGGTGCCTTATAGCTAATCCGTCAGGCTTAAATTTTTGATTGGCATGCTCTGCACAGAGCTGTCAATTAATGCTTTTATGTTCTTACTTCTTACTTGATGACCTCGACACTACTTTTCGCAGTTGACATTGTTTTCTCGCAACTAATGATTATTCGGCTTTTCCATAACTGCAAATTATTATTAGTAATGAATTCCAAAAAATCAAAAACTGTTCAAACAAAAAATGGTAGGTACTATAATGGTGAGATTATCGAAATTGTTAGGAAATTTGAATATACATAATTTGAGTATAAGGAATTAAAGAATGGAAAAGCAAACAGTGCATCTTGGAATCGATGCATTTGAAATAAAAATATTAGTCATAGTAGGAAATTTAGGGTTTTCAAAGCTGTATCGGAATATATTTTGTTTTATGCAGCACACATCTGGGGACCTTAAGAATTATATTATATTAAAATTGGAGATAATCCGTTACTGTATATGTAACGATTTTTTCTTAGAACATACCCGAGAACCATGCCCTTAAATATTATGCACGAATAAATGTACACCCTGTATAAATCGAATTTTCCGACTGCCACTTCACATGCCAAATTATATGGTTATGTTAGAAACTAGATTATCACCTCTCTCTATTCGAGCACTCAAAATGAAAATTATGTTCTAAAGATCTCCAAGTCATTCGGGTGAAATCTAGGTGGTATGCTGAATGGATTAGTCTAGCGATGGACCTGAGGCTAGATAGTTTCGACTACGTTCTTTGGAAAAAGTTTCTATTTTTACAGACGATGTTCGGATAATGTTCCTCTCGAAGTGGCCTTTCTGAGGACTGTATATTCCGAATTAATTAAGATTTGCAGTCAATCGCCAATTGGACATTAACTAATGAACTTATTCTTAATCCATGTCTTCAAAATACCTCAAAGAGCCTCCGAATTTATCTAAATTCTCAACTGTCTGGTGCTGGTATGGTGGTTTAGATTTAAGACAACTTAAAGTCTCGGCTAATTTTACACATCAAGCCAGTAGGATGAGACTTACCAAAACCTTTGTGATACCAATAATCTATTATAGTGCTGCGTTCTATAGTTGTCTTGATTCTGTTTCCTTGAGGTGATTGCAAGAACCTTATAACACGATTGTGCGTGTTCGGTTTGCGACTTTTTGTCAACGTATTCATCTTTAGTAAGCAAATTACTGGACTGTCGCTTAAAGAGTTTTTAAACTATTTAAGCTGGTTTTTACTTAACAATGCAAAAAGGAATAAAGAACCGGGGTAGATACCTTTACGAAAAGATCAACTTTGCTGCATCTAGCAGAACAAGGAATATCATCTTACTAGAAGTTTATTGTAAGACCCAACAAAGTTTCAAAAAATCATTGTTTGAATAGATACATATATGTTATATAACATACATTAATAATCGCTTATTTTCTTGGGAAATTTTTAGATAAAGTATTTCTATCTTTCTAATAGGCATTTCTTTACTGTCTTTCTTTTTTACTTGCGATATATGTATGTAGGTACTAAAGGGCAAGTTCTGCTTTTGGAAAAAAAATCGAACTCGAGATTTTGATCAAAGTTGACATTACGATGATAGCGAAGACGTACCTCGATTTGGAGCCTAAGCCAATAGAGCTATTTTTTTCAAAGTCAGTACTTAAGAGTCTTCGGTGATTCCCTAGAGGGGAAATTAAAATTTTATTTTCAGCTCCAAAACTAACGGTACCCACCATACACCCATAATACAAAGTCTTATATTTATATCAAAAACGGCTCTAACGATTTTAATAAAAAAAAATCAGGTTTGATATTATGAACACGGACTACATTTCGGTTAAAACAAATTTGGGGCAAAATGTTATTAATAGTACCTGTCATAGAACGGTTTTTTTTTATTTTCGAATTTCTCTTCACTGGCTCCAAAGATTTGAACCAAAACTTTTATGCAGAAGCTCCTTTGCATTTAATAAAATCTAATTTAAAATGTTTTTTTTTTTTCGAAAAAAAATAGTTTTAGGATTTAAAAAAAAATAAAATGCACGACTGGGTCGCACGAACTTGCTCCTATGTAAACGACTAAGAATTTAAAAAATGAATGTTATTAGAGAAAAACTGTTCATAAGCATAAAAATTATATTTTTAAACGACTAAAACCACTTCTTTAGTAAATAGTTGGAGGTAAAAATAGAATGCCATGTGATTCAAGCAAATATAGGTTCATGCAAGAACAAAAATTATAAGTCTTTGTAGTGGTTTCTTAAAAAATAAGCTTTTATATACAAAATTTTTAAATATTGGTACGCCAATTTAAATTTTTTATTAGTTTTTGAATAAAAATTAAAATTAAAAATTAAAAATTAAAATTAATTTTTTTTTCAAAATTCAAAAAAATATTTTTCTTAAAGTCTTGAAATGCAATGTGCTTTAAACTATTTATAAGCTTCTCTCTAAAAAATTTCATTAAAATCCGTTATGCCGATAATGAGAAATTTAAAATTTTTAAAAATCACTCTACGGTAGGTACAGTCAGTAGATAATATCTTGTTTTCAAAATTTTTTTCTTAAATTATAGATCTTAAAAACTAATTGAAAGAAAAAAAATTTAAGTAAAATTCTCGGAACCGTTTTCCAGAAAAATACGATTTTCGAAAACCATTTTTTAACATTTGTATGGAGGGTACCGTTATTTTTAGGTAAAACAAATTTTGTTTCTTAAATCTTATAATTTATATTAAAAAACTTTTCTTTATCAAGTTTTGAAAAAATCGAGCATGGGGTTTTCGAAATATTGAGTTTTCGAAAAAAATTTTTGATTTTTTTTTTAAAATGCAAAAAATTTTTTTTGAAAATTTGCATAAGTACTTACACAATAATATTGAAACTGCTGAGGAGCCTTAACATAAAAAAATGATCAAAATCGGTGGTACCGTTTTAGAGAAAATCAAAAACAAAAAAAAATAGTTCCAAGGGGGGTACCAAAAATAACCATTTTTTGTAAAATTTTTAACTAAAAGAAATTTTATGAATTTTTTTTTTTAAAATCTGTGGGACAGTTTTTGAGAAAAAAAAATATTTATAAAATTTCGAAAAAAATCGTATGGCAGGTACCGTTATTTTTGGTCTTAAAAAATCAAATCAAAAAACATCCGGGGAGGAAAAATTAAAACCCCTATCTACCAAGTTTGAAGAAAATCGGCCGAGCCGTTTAGCTGCAATCGAACGGACAGACAGGCAGACAGACAGGCAGATAGACAGACAGACAGAATTGCGAGACCCACTTTTTTGGTCTGCGCTATCATCGTAATGTCAACTTTGATCAAAATCACGAGCTCGGTAGTTGAGGGTCTTCGGTGATTCCCTAGAGGGAAAATTGAAATTTTTGTCTTAGGTCAAAAACTAACGGTACCCCCTAGTACAATACAAAATCTTATTTATGCCTAATACAAAATCTTATTTATCTCGAAAACGGCTCTAAATAAAAAAAATTAAGTGTGATATAATGGACATGGACTACAGTTTTGTAAAAAAAACAAATGGGGAAAAATGTAATTAATGGCACCTGTCATAGAACCGTTTTTTTGATTTTCGACTTTCTCATTAACGGCTCAATCATAATAAGTAGTAAATCAAATTAAATAAATTAAAAATTATTAATTTTGATGAATGCTAACCTAATAGGTACAATCTTATCTCACATGATCTAAAAAATCTAATCTCTTCTTAATTTCTATATCCTTAAGAATAAAATTGAGATTTTGGTACAAATTCTTCCTTAAAATAAATAAATTATTGCCTTTAAAATAAAAAAAATAAAGCTTTAATCAACCATCAACGACGAAATTATATGGCATCCAAATGAAGCTCATTCCTTTTCCTACAGGTATACCTACTTATCTGACAGAAAATTATTACATTTTCTTTTCAGCTAAGAACACCTTATTCCTAATAACCCACCGGATGTTAAACTTGACGAGACCATCATCAACATCCGAGTAGGGTTGTTATTACCGCCAGCGCAATGGCAGTGCAAAAGTATGAAATAGAGACTTCCTATGCCAGAGTGGCCATACGCGTCTTATCTCGCTGCGAGCTAAATGCAAAACACACCGTTAACAATGAAAAAGGTGTCAAATTCAATTAACCACTTCGCTCTCTATAATGTCCTACTGGATGTAGGTAGGTAATTTTTTTTGTCCTACGCTCACGCAATATTTTTGCTCATCCTTGGTCGTCCTTATTTCTAAAGTTATAAGGATCATTTTTCTTTCCTGCAGTGATGTCGGTGTGGTGTGCTTAAAGTTTATATATTGCAAAATAAAGGGGCGTTTATCGCGCAGATAACGACACTCCTTCTATAGGAGTTTGAGCAAAAAAAAATAACACGCTTACAAGAAAAACGTTATACAGATGAGTATTCATTTCCCTGCTCATCTCTAAGCTGTGATCCTTGAAATGGAGAAAAATTTACTTTAGCAAGGTACCCAAGAAAAATCAACAAAAAAAAGATATACCTACCTAAACAAATCTCTATGTTTTTTCGTTTGTGGAAAAGATTGGGGTAGGGGTCGGACTGTAGGGAGAATTTAGGAGAACGCAAGCGCTGTTTTCAGTTTCGGTATATCCCTGGTGTGTATGTACTTGCACTGCACATAACAGCAAGGATTTTCTTATGTACATTTTACCAAGGACGTTGTACTCCCCAAAGCCATTTGGGGCTAAGGAGAAAAATTATCTTTTTAATGACGAAGGACGAAAAGAGAGTCCTACCTATACCTACAGTTATATATAATCTACATAAAAATCCTGGCCAAGCAAGAGAGTGAGAAAGTTAAATGAACTTCATGAGGATATCGCATGGATTTTTGTTTGAGTGTGAGAGATTCGTTTTTTAATTGGATTTTCTATTTTAATAGCAATGTTTCTCAGTGAGATTCTATCCGCTCCGCTCCGCCTTTCCTGACCTTAGAGTGCACTTGAAGCGAGGGTTTTGTAAACGATTAGATACTTAATACATATTTGAACCAATGTATGTTTTCCGTAATGGAATAAGGTATCTGAATGGCAATATAGCAAGCAGTGGATTGGCCAAGGATATGGAGCTTTGCTTTCCGGCTTCTAATTTGTGTATATTACATGTTATGTACCTACTAAGATATCTAACGTTTCTTGGGCAGTATGAAGGATTTAGACTACGTACATATATCTACCAATTGTATCCTGTACCGAACTTGTTTCTTAAATGGAAATAGATAAGAAATGGAAATATTTAGATACATTGAATGTAAACCTGTAGGGAAACATACTTTGAGTCAACGCTCAAGTCCTGTTTATTGATGGCTCTGAAGCTGAAGAACTTATTCAGCGTGGAATAGCATTACCTATTTCACAGATAGGACAGACTGATACTACCTATAAAGATTGCAATCCCTATAGGTGAAACAAAATTGAGACTTGCTTGGCGACAAAACGGATCTGGCGAACGCTATATTGCACATTTACTCCGTAATAAGCGGACGCTGTCTAGTTAATAGTCACGCTTTGCGACTAGGCGTCTACTAAAACGATGAGAAGGAAATAACTCCTCATTTTCTATTAAAAAGGGTTTTTCAATTTCAATTGGCGTGGTTAGAAAATCAAAATGGCAGCCTGTTAAGGCCATGTTTTCTTGGTGACATCTGTCATTTGTCTATTATTCCGTTATCCTAGATTACCGTGCCAAGTTACACGATTGAACATTACGTCCAAATGATAAAACTTTATTATTGTAACGAAGCGTTCCATGCTTCCACCAAAATCAACAATAAATCATTGATCAACCATGATTACGCAGCCGCCGCCGCAGCAACGGCCGACGACACCATATCACGCACCAGCTACCAAACGACCGACGACACCATACGACGCTGCAGCTAACAACAACACCAGTCACCTCACCAAGATAAGGGATTTTATACCTTGCCTTAATATAGTATACAGTCACTATAAGATCATGACCTCACAGTCAGTTGAACACATTGGGTGATTTGCATTCGACCAGTATATAGTTCACACACAGTTTCTACAAAAAATATAACAAGAAGACCTCCTATTGGGAAGGAAAGTCGCTTGTTTGCTACGGTTAAAGCTGATGAGCTTGATTTTAGTTTACAAGTCAACTGAAATTATCCAGCTATTTCGTTCCATCAGTTTGGTTCGAAGAATAAACGTCCTAATTGCCACCAGGGGCTTTGGTACCTGTTGATCTGTCGGTGTTTATACATTGGCTGTGCCTACCAGAGTCCTAAAACCTGTTGATCTAGTGCCTACCAGAGGCCTTAAACCTGTTGTTCACTTGTAAGCGCCAAGAGTGTAGTCCATATTTATAAAAGAGTAACTCGATACCGAATGCCAGTTAATGAAGAAACCAGAGGCCAGAATAGAGCTTTCTAAAGGAAACCAGCAGGACCACAATACAAGGAGAATAACCGATGTTTACCAGATACACCAGGCATTAGGGTGTAATTAATTGAAGTCAAGAATATTTAGTTGTTATATGAATTTAAGATTTGTTTTCAATAAAGATTTTGTATAAGGTTTTAAAGACCTTCCTACTGAAGTTTCGAGTTTTTCTTCAGAGCAGCAGCCATGCCGCCCGGGCTGTAGCCCTGGAGTAAATACGCCCCTGGACCCAGGAGGTCAAAGCTCTTGACCACAGACAATGCCGGCCGTTTGACTGACTGGGCTTCGGAGCGTTTGGAAGAGGAACCCAAATTAGGCCAAATAGGTATCATCTTCAGTGACGAGGCGCATTTTTTGATGAATGGCTGCGGTATAACAAGCATTTATATGAGATTGTACTAACCAACAAGAGGTTCACCAGGTACAAATCCATTTTCAAAAAGTTGCCGTTCGGTGTGGATTTTGAGCCGGCGCGCGGCGGCGGCGTCATTGATCCGAATATTCAAAAACGACGTTGGTGAGGCGGTCACCGTCACCGTTGACTAGGTACATACATATATGAACATTATATAGGACGTCGCCGCCATCGATCAAATTCTGCCGGATCGTTGCGAAAGAATAATTGAAAATTGGACGACTCTATTCCGTGCCACCGTACAAGGCAAAGGGCGGTATTTGAACGATGTTATTTTTCATAAATAACGGCATACGTGAGTCTTTCAAATAAAAAGAGGACATTTGTTAATACCTTTTTCACAGTTTATTGGAAAACCCTTTACATGTCCTGCTGTATCCCAAAGACTTAAACTCCAAGGCTTCAACTATACAATCTACAACTACAATAAGACGCTTTTAACGTAGTTAAGTATGGTTAAACGAGACTAGTAGGGAAATACTTTCCTAGATCCATGTGGTAACACAACGGAAGAACATTTGGGGCAAGTCTTTCGATTTTTCCCCGGTCGGCAGCCACTAACCTTGGCAGATATAAGATTAGTCCAAGTTTAAAATATTCTAATCGTGTAGAACACTCTTTAAAAAAAATTATTTCATCTTAGAACAATTATGTACATATGTATGTCTTGTCTTGTAATCTAATTCAAAGCCTACGTTTTGTTATTGAGCTTAATTTTTACTTGCGACTTATAGGTACTATAAGGCAAGTTATGCATTCGTAAAAAAAATCGAACTCGAGATTTTGATCAAAGTTGACATTACGATGATAGCGAAGACCAAAAAAGTGGGTCTCGCAATTCTGTCTGTCTGTCTGTATGTCGGTTCAACTACAGCCTAAACGGCTCCGCCGATTTTCTTCAAACTTGGTAGATATGGGTTTTAATTTTTTCCCCCCACACGTTTTTTTCTGTTTTTTTTTAAGACCAAAAATAACGGTACCTGCCATACGATTTTTTTTCGAAATTTTATAAATACATACATATTTTTTTTTTTCTCAAAAACTGTCCCACAGAATTTAAAAAAAAAAAATTTAAAAATTTCATTTGGTTAAAACTAGCTAATGGTGGAAAAAAAATTACAAAAAATTGTTATTTTTGGTAGCCCCCCTGGGTCCATTTTTTTGTTTTTGATTTTCTCGAAAACGGTACAGCCGATTTAAATAATTTTTTTTATGCCAAAGCTCCTCCAAAGTTTGAATATTGTTAAATATTCAAATTTTCAATTTTTAATTTTTTGGATTTAAAAAAAAAAATTCAAAATTTGTTTTGGAAACTCAATATTTCGAAAACCTCATGCTCGATTTTTTTCAAACTTGGCAAATAAAAGTTTCTTAACATAGTCTACAAAATTTGAGAAAAAAATTGTGTTTTATCTAAAACTAACGGTACCTTACATACAAATTTTAAAAAATGGTTTTCGAAAATCGTATTTTGCTCGAAAACGGTTCCGAGAATTTTGCTAATTTTTTTTTCTTTCGATTAATCTTTACGATCTATAATTTAATAAAAATATTTTAAATCTAGATATTACTGACCGTAACTACCATAGAACGATTTTTTTCGAATTTTGAATTTCTCATTATCGACATAACGGATTTTATTGAATTTTTTTATAAAGAAGCTCCTAAAAAGTTTAAAAAACATTCCATTTAAAAACTTAAGAAAAAATATTTTTTCAATTTTTAGAAAAAAAAGTCATTTTTTTTTTGAAAAATTCGATATCTCAAGAACGGCATAGTATTTTTTTGGAAATTAGACTTTTATTCGTACAATAATAAAAACTTAAGGTTGGCGTACCAAAATTTTTTCTTAAAAATGTTTTAAAAATTTTGTACATAAAAGCTTATTTTTTTAAGGAACCACTACAACGACTTATAATTTTTGTTCCTGCATAAATTCATATTTGCATAGCATTCTGTTTTTATCTCTTACTACTAAAAGAATTAAAAAAATTCATTTTATCCTTATGAACAGTTTTCTCTAATACCATTCGTTTTTAGAATTCCTAGTCTATTACATAGGAGCAAGTTCGTGCGACCCAGTCGTGCATTTTATTTTAGGTTGATTCCAAAATGGTGGCATTAAATTTGAATCAAAGCTTGGATTCTTTAACTAAATTACTTATATTTATTTGGAAAATGTTATTTCTTCTGTCATTTATAGGTATATAATGTATGCTATGATTAGATACGAGTATTTCGATGTAGATGTGTTTCCAACTTACTTGGCAGATAAAGTGCTTACGTAAATTAAAGTCTATCTGTGTGCAATACGACTGGGTCGCACGAACTTCGCCTTATGTAAAAGACTAGGAACTTCAAAAATGAATGTTATTAGAGAAAAACTGTCCATAAGCATAAAATCAATTTTTTTAATTCACTTAAAAAAATTTGATTTCCAACAAAAAAATACTGACCCGTCTTTGAGATATCGGATTCTCGAGAAAAAAAATGATTTATTATTTTTTTTTTTTTCAATTCAAAAAATATTTTTTTTTTAAGTTTTGAAATGCAATGATTTTCAAACTTTTTGGAAGTTTCTCAGTAAGAAATTTCATTAAAATCCGTTATGCCGGTAATGTGAAATTCAAAATTTGAAAAAATTATTTTATGAAAAGTATGTAATACATATGTATGTATACATATCTACAGTCAGTAATATCTTAATTTCAAAATGTCTTTAATAAATTATTATAGATCGTAAAAAGTATTTGAAAGAAAAAAAATTTTATCAAAATTCTGAGTGCCGTTTTCGAGAAAAATACGATTTGGAAAACCATTTTTTAACATCTGTATATGGGGGGTACTTTTATTTAATGTCAACTTTGATCAAAATCTTGAGTTCGGTTATTTTTAACAAAAGCATAACTTGCCTTAGTACCTGTACGAGTATAAGTCGCCAGTAAAAAGAATTTAGCTCTTTACAAGGGATTTTTGGGTAGTGGTATCTTTGTTTATAACCTATAGTATTATCATGGAGCGTGATTTTGTATTGCGAACTCTAGTATTGTGGTGGCGCTGAAATTAGCTTTGAGGAGCTTAGATGGGTTTTCTGTGTTTTAAAGGTTGATGCAATCTGCATGTCGGAAACTTCGTTTCATTTTCAGATCTACCTATTGGCGGTGTTCCAATATTTATATAAATAAAGTTGTATTTGTAAGGAAGATTTATTTCACTTGTAGGATATCCAATTGAATACATTTTCATAGATATTGTTTTCAGTTTTTGTCTTATGCGTCCACAGTTAGCGCATGTGCAAGTATTTTGCATATGACTAGAAATACTCTTGGAGGAATTGTCATATCTTTTCAAGATGCAGTTGCATAGCTACTGCTTGGTTCAAGAAGAAATTTAAACCGTAAAACCGCGATATTCAAAACTGTACAATCTATAATAAACCCCAAAAATAAAAACCAAAATTAGCTGACCCCACAAAATCCAAACTTGAAAGCTATTGTATACCCCAAAAACGTTAAACCCATATAGCCCAACTTACAATTAATCGCATAAACTTTAAACCCACATAGCTCAACTCGCTAGTATCTCCAAAAAGTCAAACCCACATAGCCTATTAACCCAAAACTGTAAAGTCAAAAAATATTAAATCCATGCAGCCTAATTCAGCAAAGAGTTGCCAGATTGAAAAACAAATTGAATTCTATACCTCGTATCTTTTTTTGCGAAGTGTGGAAATATGCTGGACTAATTATCGAGTACCTTATATTTATTTTTGATTAAGAGAGATGTGCGAATTGAGCGTTTTGAGTTTAACAGTTGAGTTTATTCTAAAAGTTTCGAATAATCAAAAAGAAAGGGTCTGACGGTTTTGAGTTCATAGTTTTTGGATTAATTACGAATTGGGTTATGTTGGTTTAACGCTTTTGGGTTTACGATTTTTTATTTGCTATTGCGAAATGAACACTTTTAATTTATCAAAAACGTTACAAAGAGGAGCCCCAGATAAAAATTAGCCCCCGGGTATCAAAAATTCTTAATCTTATGGGGGGTTGGAGCACTTGGGGGATAGCTTCTTGGATTTTCGATGCGTCAACTCCTCGACGCATCGCTTCTGAGAGCGTGGACTCCTTAGCGCCCCGGGTTATTGGGGGTTGGCTCGCTTGGGATCTAGGACGCTCTGGGTTTTATGGGGTTGGCTTGCTTGGGTTTTATATCTTTTAAGCGGGCCTCAAATTTGATAAAGCCCCGGACGCACATTTTCTTTAATCCGGGCCTGGCCTGGTTAAGCTTGGTAGATTATATCAAAACCGGCTACAGGTATGTATGTTACGTTTTTGGTATTTTTGGATATTTTTCCAAATCATTCGCAACGTAACTTATATCGTCAAAATAAAGCAAGAGCAAACCAGCAATAACTACTGAGAATAAGTCTTTTGATCCGACGTGTTCCTCAAGGATCTATACTAGGACCTTCGATTCTATAGTATACTTCATTCGCATAAACGCTTCTATGAAGACGATTTTCAAATCCATTACAGATGTTAACTTCTCTCATAGAAAATAATTATTCTTGAAGTTTATGAAGATTTAAAATAAATTTTGAACTGAACTGTCAAAAACGAACTATGCGAATGTTAAGTTATTCAAAAAAATACTCTCCACCAATATTAGTTAACAGTTCTGCTATCAACTTTGTTGACTCTGCAAGAAATTTTGGCTATAGGTAAAAACACTTTTGAATAAATAAATCGAATTGTAGTGTCATAAAGCATACGGAATTCTTCCAACATTGTGGTCTGGTCAAAAATTCACACAAATAAATCTAATTTTCTTAATATACGTCAGATTTTCAAGTGCATGTTCTAAGAAATCTTCATCATCATCATCGGCTCGACAACCGGGTTCCGGTCCTGGCCTCTTTCAACAAGTCTCTCCACCTATCCCGACGCCATCCAGTTGCGCACCCCAAGGCTTCGGGCGTCGTGGTCTACGCCATCTCTCCAGCGTGCAGCGCAAGCATGGTCTACCACGCTGTCGTCACCATAGAATGTACCACAAAGAACTTTCCGAGCAGGTTCCTCTTCGCTCATGCGAGCTAGGTGCCCTGCCACCGGAGTCTACCGAGCTTAATTTTTGTCACGATATCTGCTTCAAGGTAGATTGCGTACAGTTCATGATTATACCGTCTCCGGAATCGTCCTTCCTCACATACGGGGCCAACAATTCTCCTTAAGACTTTTTTCTCGAACGCAGCTAAGAGGTCGGAGTGCCTTTTGCTAAGCACCCAAGTCTCGGATCCATATGTGAGTACTGGCAGGACCATGGTCCTGTACAGCAGCAGTTTTGAAGTTATGGTGAGATTTCTGGATTTGAAGAGCTTTGACAGACTGTAGTAGGCTCTGTTGGATTTGAGAAGCCGCCCGCGTATTTCTTCTTCTATATTGTTGTCGGCTGCTACTATTGACGCAAGGTATTTAAAGGATTGCACCACTTCAAATTCGTGCTTCGCTACCTTGATTATTTGACCAACTGTTCCTCTCGCATTCGACGCCACCATGTACTTATTTTTACCTTCACTAATGTGCATCCCCAGATTTTGTGCCGCCTGCTCGATCTGGATGAAGGAATCGTGTACAGCTTGTTCGGTTCTTCCGATGATGTCGATGTCGTCTGCGTAAGCCAGTAACTGGCTGGACCTGTTGACGATGGTCCCTCTTGTTGCCGTGCCAGAGTCACGGATTGCTTTCTCCAACGCCAGGTTGAAGAGGAGGCAGGCCAAACCGTCCCCTTGTCGGAGTCCATTAAAGATGTTGATTGGCCTGGATAGCAATCCGGCTATTTTTACTTGGCTTGTTACGTTGGTCATGGTCAACCTACATAGTCGTGTCAATTTATTTGGGATGCCGAATTCTCTCATGGCTTTGTAAAGTTCTACCCTGGCTATGCTATCATAGGCGGCCTTAAAGTCTATAAACAGATGGTATGTTGGGATGTTAAATTCTAGACATTTTTCCATCGCCTGCCTAAGGGTAAATATCTGATCAGTTGTTGATTTGCCTGGAATGAAACCACACTGATATTGTCCGATAACGGTTTTAGCGTATGTGGTTATCCGGTCTTGTAGGATAGAGGAGAGTATCTTATAGGCGGTACTCAACAACGTGATACCTCTATAATTGCTGCACGTTGTGACATCTCCCTTCTTATGTATGGGGCATATTAAACCTTTTCGCCAGTCTTCTGGCATTTCTTCCTGCTCCCATACGTGTACTATAATATCATGAATTGCTTGACGTAAGGCTGGCCCGCCGTGATGGAATAATTCGGCTGGTATGCCATCGGCTCCCGGGGCTTTGTTCTGTTTAAGCCGGCCTATAGCCTTCTCAACCTCTTCTATGCTTGGTGGCGGCAACATAGAGTATTCTTCTTGAAGTAGTGGAGCCTCCACTTCTGCAGTGAGCTGACCATTTAGCAATTCATTAAAGTACACTTCCCATCGCTCCAGTATGCTTTCAGGATCGGTGATCAGATTTCCCTCTCCGTCCTTGCAGTATGTGCAGCGTGGTGTGTACTGCGTCATGTTTCGGACGGATTGGTAGAACTTCCGCGCCTGGTGCGGACCTCGCTCTCGGCTATTTTCTATTTCACAGATTAGGTTCTTCTCCCAGGCTGATTTCTTTTGTCTGTGAAGCCGTTTTTCTGTTCTTCTGAGCTCTTTATATTCCTCTTCGCGTGCCCGCGTTCTATGAGATTGTTGCATTGCTCGGTACGCAACATTCTTACTTTCAGTCGCTAGCTTGCATTCATCATCAAACCAGTCGTTCCGATTTTTACGACTGCTGCCTAAGATGGAGTTGGCAGTACTAATGACAGTATTTTTAAGACGTGTCCACTTTTCATTTACGTCCAGCATACTGGCTCCAGGACTTACTCTCCCTAAGTCAGGTGTTTCTAGGGCGAGTCCTAACGCATTACCAAAGGTGTTACTGGTGTTTTCATTGCGCAGGGCAGCCGTGTTGATTCGAACCTGATCGGCGGATGCAATGCGTCTTCGCAAGGCAATCCGCCCTCGGAAAACCATACCAACAAGATAGTGATCCGAGTCGATATTGGCACCTCGGTACGTTCGTACCGTCATCAAGTTCGAGTAGTGGCGACGGTCTATCAACACGTGGTCTATTTGGTTACGAGTGACTCCATCAGGTGATACCCAGGTGGCTTTGTAGATATCTTTACGCGGGAACCTGGTACTCGCAACGACCATGTTTTTCGATGCTGCCAATTCTAAGACTCGAAGTCCATTGTCATTAGTGTTCTCATGCAAACTATGGGTGCCTGCGTAATGCCTGAATACCGGCTCCCGACCTATTTTTGCGTTCAAATCCCCAAGGATGATTTTAACATCATACCTTGGACAGGCATTGAGGGCCCTCTCGACTTGTTCGTAGTAAGTCTCTTTTTCTTCGTCTGAGGACTCCTCCGTAGGTCCGTGAACGTTAATGAGGCTGATGTTCGTAAATTTGCCTCGCACGCGAAGGGTGCATAGCCTTTCGCTTATAGCGTTAAAGCCGATGATGGTAGACTTCATTTTTTCGCTGACTAGGAAGCCTACCCCGAGCACATGGTGTTTTGTATGACAGCTATAGTATATGTCATATTCTTTCTTCTGTAGAACACCATTCCCTGTCTATCTGATTTCTTGAAGAGCTGTTATGTCAGCTTTACATTTTGACAGGGCATCGGCTAGCTGCTGAGCAGCTCGAGCTCTATAGAGCGATCGTACGTTCCATAAGAAAATTCGTAAATCGTTTTTCAGTTTTCGTTGCGTTGGTTGTCGTCGTGTGATCAGTCCGTTTCCGAGGCTTGTTGTCGGTCTCGTAATTCAAAAGTTTTACGGGACAGGGAATTAACCTGTCGCCAACCTGAGAAACCAGCCTGATCATATTAGCCAAATCTTTTTAAAGGCTTGTTTTTAGCGGCCGCCACGGAGAGGCTATGATCAGACTTCCACCAGTCCCGAATAGTTACGGCACGTGCATGTTTTCGTATGCTACATGTTATTCCCCCTATTCGTCTGATGGCTGACCGCCTAAGAAATCTTAAAATGCCTAAATGACATTATGAGATAAAATACTAATTTATTAAATGCGGGAGTTCAAATTTTTGCTTTGTTTAATGATTACTGACTAAAATTTGATGGGTTCACTGGTCAAGTTCTTAAAACCTTTCGAATTAGGCATAAAAAAAAACTTACCAAGTAAGTCCATCAAATTTTAGTCAGTAATCATTAGGTAATATAATTTCTCTATTAGATATATTGTAGCTGTTTCAATGTTCTTAGAAAAGTCATGAATTTTCAAGATGCATGTATAGTTTCAAAATGATAAAAAACCACTTCGAATGAAAAATCTTAAATTTTCTATTTTTTTGCTTTGAATGTACATTAAGCTATACCGTTCTACCAAATTTCATTGTTCTACTGCAATCGGAAGTGTGCCATATAATTTACATCATCGTTTTACAGCAGTCGGAAGTGCTCCATTCAACCAAGACCAATTTGGAGAAAGTGGGCAAACACCACACCCCCTGGATGGAAAACCCCAAATTTTTGTTTGCTGGCATGACTACGATGTCGGGAATCGCTCCATAATTTAGATGATCTGTCAGTCAGTCAGTCAGTCAGTCAGTCAGTGAGTCAGTCAGTTACGGTTTTTGTGATTTTTCAGGCCTTATATCTCAGGAACCACTTTTGCTAGAAAGCTGAAATTCGGTAAGGCGCCTATGTCTGACTAGCTTAGCAAATATTCGGAATTTTAAGTTTCTGACTTCATTGGTACTGAAGATAGGGAGGGGTCAAAAATCGCTTGAGTTTGTTCCTGTTTGATCCAAGCCTAAGCAAAATCTTACTCAGTGGTTTTGTAAACAAAATTTAGCATTCCAAAAATGTATCACATAACTTTTCCCCAAAATAAATACTTACCTAAAAATTTCCTTGACAAAACTTCTGGAAATTCAATTGTATGTATAAGTCTACATTTCAACTTTCACTTTAGAATTTAAAAGTTTAGACGTATGTTGGTATTATTTACTGAAATATATTTTCAAGATCAACTTTATGCAGGACCTAAAAATAATGTTATCTAAGCAAATAATCCTAACATTTTACTCTCTCAATAAAAACATATTTGAAATGATTCAATAGAAAAGATAAATGGACCGAAAAAACAATATTAAATACATTTGCAAATCGACGTTTCATCAGTTCTAACAACCATCAGTTCTCAGAACCATCGCTTCATTCATTTATTCACATACCTTTCTCCCAGATAAAGGCTTCGACTATCAAACAAAATTCCATTCCATAAAGCACCATTCACGGATACCTAGACTTACCAGCATCGCCGACATCACCCCCGACCTCATTCTGCCATCATCCATACCAAAGAAATGAGGCAATTACCTGCTAACCAAAGAAAGTATTCACTTATTTGGAGGAAAATCTCACCGCAATAAAGTGGAAGAAAATATTTACCCCTCAGAGCGCTAGCTGTCTTGTTGTGAAGTGTTTGTGTACTATCAGACAACATCCCCAAACTCTACTCTCGCCATAAGGACACTGCTCCCGTTATTCGCAGTACAATGCATTCAATATGGATAAAAGGTGGCCGTATATCGGCGCTATGCTTCTCTGTGCACCCCACAATGGAGGGGGGTAGCTGAAAATATGAAAGGAAAATATGCGAGAGTTTTTGGAATTTCTTTGAAGGTTTTTCTTTTCAACTTGTTCGTTATTTTTTGTGTGTGTGTTTTCGAGTTTTCCGGGGATTTTGTCAGGTGGTATATTGATTTTTCTTCTTGCTAATGTGTAGAGAAAAACTTATGATAGGTAAGAACGATGGAGATAAATACTGAAAATGTAAACAAAAAATATCAACTCAAGGTAGTGAAACCATCTGGAAACGGAAGTAATACTTTGAAGCCCTTTAAATAAATATTTTTATTTATTTTTTTTTTAATTTTATTTGCTCTCATTAATGACTGATCTCATTTGAATAGAATCCTTTTTCTAATTGAGAACACTAAAAATATGTTATCTTGTTCAATAAAATAATATCCTTAATTTATGATTATTATCCTCTACAAGTGCCAAAAAGAGAGGACAACTTTGAGGGAAGGTTCAAGTTTTGTATAACCTCATATACCATTCTAGAATATTTCATAAAATGTAGAACGGTTAAGACACTTAGGGGCCAGTTATAGCTATCATTGAAATACATCATTGGAACAAATCAGTGGAATGCTGACTTCATTTTTTTGACAAGCCAGTTATAGCAATCATTGAAAAATTGTTTTCAGTAAAAGATCCTGTCGGTGGGTGATTACAACCAATTCTATATATTTGAGGTTAGGCGCCAGTTATAGCTATCATTGAAAACCATCATTGAACATTTTGTTTTCAATTTTTAGGGTAGTTAAACTATGAATATTGAGAATGTTTGGTATACAAATGAAGCTAATCAATTATGTATATATTTTACTTTTGCAAATAAAAATTAACAAATATGTTAAATATTTCTCAAAAAACTAGTTTTAATTTTTCAATGATGAAAATCGTTTTCAATGAACAGCTGATTTTCGTTCCAACAAAGTGGAACACAATCCTTCCAATGATTTGTGTTCGATTCTCTTTCTATTCTCATGTCAGTTTTTTTTTTTAATGATCAACTCTAACCTCAAAAAATTATTCAGGCTGTCTTTGTAATTTATAGTGATGGGTAGGATACGAATTTAAAATAAGTTTGTATGGAGGTATTAATTTTTCGAAATGAGGTGGTATTTTGTCTCACCTCAAATGTCCAATAGGATATACCTATTTTAATGGGCATTTTCAACAAAAAAAAATCAATTTTTCAATGACGTCTCTGCAATTCTAATTATCATGAAATTTGAATAAAACATACAAATTTATATATGTATGTATGTAGTACCTAGATACGTAGGTATACAAAAACATTTTTATTTTTCTCTTTTCATATTCTTCTTCTCAGGCGAGATGCGAGACACGACAAACGAGAGGCGACTGAAATTTGAGAACCGCCCATTACGAAATAGTTAAACACTAGCACAAAAGACACTTAGGCTAGGCGCGCACATTCAATTTTTAGTTGCACAACGGTTTGATTGCTTATAGAAAACAGATGAACTATTTAGTTGAATGTCCGCGGAGGTGCATATAATTATGTGTTACACAAAATAGCGAACTCATTTTAGGCAATCGTTTAGTTTGTGTCAGAACACAAGCTTTTTAGTTGCTCGAACCAAGCAGTTTCGAAACTAAAAGTTGAATGTGCGCGCATAGCCTTATAGAGTAATTCTGTGAGAGTCGGTTTATGGAAAGCAAAGCAGCGAGTAGGAAACTATAAACTAAACTGGACTAAACACTAATCATGCACCCGAATCCCAAAGAAATGATTTTTTTTCTTATAGCTCATATCTCTAACAAAAACAAAACAAGAAAATGATTGCAGTTAGCAAAAAAACAAAACAATAACATAACATGCGAAGTTTTGTATTGCCTCATGAATGAGGTACCCATCACTAGTAATTTAGCAAGCATCCAAGCGACAGATATTTTCAATGACAGATCTTTTCAATGATAGCGAAATTATTGATTGCTATAACCGACTTGTCAAAAAATATTCCACCGTTCCACTGGTTTGTGTTTCAATGATGGTTTTCAATAATAGCTATAACTGGCGCCTTATAGTTGATCATTGAAAGGAAAACTGACATTCGAGAATAGAAAGAGAATCGAACACATTCAGTGGAATGATTGTGTTCCATATTAAAGAAATGAAAATCAGCTGTTCATTGAAATTGATTTCTATCAGTCAGTGAAATAATAAATGTGGATTTAAAAGAAAGTTTAAATCAGAATTTTGTATTTTGAGTAAAAAAATTCTACTACCCATTAGCTTCATTTTGGTACCAATTATAGCAATTGCAGTTTGTTTAATCATTTTAAAAATACTAACTTTACTTTTACTTTAGATGGCGGTCACAGTCCAGGGTGGACTACGGCCTCAACCAACAAGCCCCTCCAGCTAGCTCAGTTCCTAGCTAGCTGCCTCCAGTTACGCACTCCAAATTGGTTGAGGTGGCTCTCTACTTGTGCGCGCTACCTGAGGTGGGGTCTTCCTCTGCTGCGCAGATCATCAGGGGTGGATTTGAAGATTCGACGGGCTGGTGCGTCGGTGTCCATACGCTCCACGTGTCCCAGCCATCTCAGCCGTTGTTTTTTCAGCTTCTTTACTAGGTCAACGTCGCTGTAAAGCCCGTACAGCTCGTTGTTGAACCTTCTCCTCCATACTCCATCGATACACACTGGACCCACTATTAAACGAAGAACTTTTCTTTCAAAGCAGTCAAGCAGATTTTCATCCGTTTTAGACAGTGTCCATCCTTCTGCCCCATACAGCAGGACCGGGATGATGAGGGTCTTATACAAGGTCTCCTTGGTTCTTTGAGATAGGGCTTTATTACTCAAATGCCTTCTTAGCCCGAAAGAAACAGCGGTTGGCAAGAGTAGTTCTTCGCTTGATCTCTGCACTGATGTCGTTTTGCGATGTTATAGTGGAGCTCAGGTAGACAAAGTCTTTGACGACTTCGAAGTTACTCGTATACCTATGACGTTTTGCCCGAGTCGACGATGTTGAGATTCTTTTCTCGATGATAGCATATACTTCGTCTTGTCCTCATTAACAGCCAAACCCATTTTCGCCGCCTCCAGTTCAATACTTGTAAACGCACCGGTAACAGCTCGCTTCGTCCTCCCAATGATATCAATATCATCCGTATAAGCAAGCAGTTGAACTGACTTTTGAAAAATTGTACCTCTTTTGTTGAGTTTGAGTTTCGTACAATTGCTTCTAGAGCGATGTTAAATAGGTTGCATGATAGCGCGTCGCCTTGCCTCAGACCTTTCTCGACATCAAAGGGTTCGGTGGTGTTCTTACCGTCCTTGAAGGAGCAGCGAGATTTCTCCATTGTCATTCTGCACAAGCGGACGAGCTTGGCAGGGATTCCGAGATGAGACATGGCTCTATATACATAGTTGTTCTCTGTCCACGCTATCATACGCGACTTTGAAATCGATAGAAAGGTGGTGTGTATCGATTTGGAATTCCTGGGTTTTTTCCAAAATCTGTCGAAGTGTGAACATCTGATCCAGGGTAGATTTGCCGGGCCTAAAACCACACTTATAGGGGCGATCAGCTCGTTGACAAACGGTTTTAGGCGCTCTCAAACCCTAGTTCAAATTTGAAGTCCAAGGTGTCAGGGAAAGCCTCTATAGCCCTAGCCAGAAAAGCTTAATTTTTGTTTTCATTTTTTTTTTCTTTTTTTTTAGTGGAGAAGGTGGATAAGTCTGACGTGGTCTATCAAATCAATTGCTCGGGAGGGAATGGCTTGGACTCTCCATCTGTGTATATAGGGACTTCCAAACAAAAGCTCTACAATCACCTCTCAGGCCACCGGTTAGTGCGTCGACTAGTGGACAAAAATAAAAAAATAAAAATACGAATTCTATGTTTATGCTCTAAACCTGTTGTAGAATATCTTGAACTACTTACTCAAATTTGATTTTGTTTTGTTTTTGTTTTTTTTCTTCTTCCTGGATTATCGGGACTTTTGTGAGCAATTGAGATACTTTAAGCTGCAATGTAATTGAAAGGTGCAATTTTGTGCGAATTAGTTTAGCTCGCGTAAGAAAAATATTTTGGCTCTATACATAACTTTGTTTAAATATTAATATTGGATACTTTGACCGCAGGTCTGAGTTGTTGTTTTGAATTTATCTTATAAACTTGAATTTTTGTGTTGTCCAGTTACAACTAAGAACGATTTGTTGAAAAAGTAAGATTTCTTTTTAAAAATCTTGAAGGCTTTTACACGAAACGGCTCTCAGCTTGCGAGACGCCACGGAGTCTGGTTGAAAACTTCTTTTATTCTTTCAAATAGCATTCTTAATTATCTGGAAAATGGTTCATCTTGTGATTAAATTGTTCAAAAGTAAATTGGGTCTCATTGTTGAGAAGCCCAAGCTAGGATTTGGGTCAACCGCAGAAATTATAAAACTTGATAAACAACTCATACATTGAATTAAGAATCTTAGCTTCAGGATTTTCTATTGATCGAACTGCTGGCTGAAGTTAAAGAAAAATATCTTGAGCTCTACAGTTGGTACTAATTTTAAGTATCCATAAGCTTGTGATACATAGTCCAGATATAATTCCATCTTTTCAAATACCTATAAGACAGCTCTATGAAGAAGCACTAGAGGCAAGCCATAGAGAATTCCGGAAAAATTGCCTCTCTCACACATTTTTATTTTTCAGCTTTTTCTTTTGTTATTATTTTTTTATGAATAATTATTTTTGTCAACAATAAAAACATTATATTTTGCAAAAGCTTTTATGCCGATATATTCTGTGGTTTTTGTACTCTGAGAAAATGTGTACCTTCCTACTAACCTTTAAAATATTACAACTTTTGTAAAACGTAAAAATCAAAAATTTATTGAAATGTTTGGCTTCTAACTAATAATAATACAATTGTGGGCGTGGAAGTGGGTGGATTTTTTGTTCAAGTAAATTTTTTTATCACACTCATCATTTCTGAACACAAATAAAATAATGTGAATTATAAGCGACATAGAAATAAGACACTCCGCTTTAGCTCAGCCGCCATCCCTGGAGATAAAAATATCTGAGACAACCACCAACAGGCTCAAAATATCGTTCCACACATCTTTCCTATCCTTCTTTCTCTTCATTAACTTCACACCCGCGCTGTGTTGAAACATTTAAAGGGTAATCATAATCCCCTGAGCGCGGGTAGATTATAAAAAAAAGGCGTGGTAGTGGGCGGACTTCAAGCTTTGTTTAGTTTATAATTTCTGAACTGACCATAATATTAATTATTTAGGTCACTATCGCAGTAGAGGGTTTTGTGAAACCAATTTCTTATCAGCAGTGGGCGTTGAGGGGGCGTGAAAATTCCTCAAATTGAGTAAAATCCTTTACTTTTCACATTTACCAACCAATTTTTGTGCACAGTTACTTTAATTTTGAAACATAGATTTTTGTCCACTACTCCCATACAATCGATGCACTGTGCCAGTGGTAGGATATGTCGATGTTTTTGAGCTCTGGCCACAGAAATTTGGTTACCACCGTTCTATACTCAAGACTTTCGAAGCTTACGGTGTCTCCTTGCTCATTTACAAGGAAATCTTTGTGGATGAATTGGCCAAAAACCTGTAGATTTCTTTTTGACACAGCCATTAAGCCAAATATGGGTGTCACGCGAAGTGTTTTTTTTTTTTTTGGCAAAAATATAGATATCCGACTAACATTCTCAACACCAAGTTAGCAAACTGAAGGCGTTGTATAAGGTCATCCGAATGAAATCAAATAATACTCAATATTATGACAGCTGCATATCATTGGTAACTGACAGTTGCTGAAACATAACAATTGGAAAAACTATCATTGCTATCTGGTCACCCCAAATTAATTTGGGTTTTTAAAAGCAGATTTAGTAGACTTTTTAAAAATACCACTTCACAAATTAACTTAAAAATTAAATGTCCAAGTAGTTAGTTAGAATATATGTAATTGTTTCTTAGTAATAAATAATAATTCTTCTTTGAGAACCAAAAAACTAGTTTTAAATGTCAATGTACCTTAAGCCATCTTTAATATTAAAATAGTACGTATACGCCACAGTGTATTCGTGCATATATTAATTTTTTCCATTCTCGAATAAGAAAAATATATTTAGGGTAATAAGTTAAACATTTTCCATTTTAAATAAAACACCAACTGCACTAATACATGCAACTACATAGGTGACAGGGACCAACCGGATCATCTTACGCCCTTTTTGTAAGGGCTATACCTATCATTGAAAATCTAATAAAAATTTAACCAAATTTAGACTTTTGATTTCACATTTTAATACCAACTTTTTTCCATTTATGTTGTAGTATATTAAATATTAATGTTTTGTTCAAGTAAATAGGCGTTGATTGATATATTTTCTGAGGGTTATTCGTAACAAAAACAAACTAAGATCTCAACAGCTAGACATTTCACGCACTGGCCTGAGAAGAATTCTGCACAAAGATCTCGGATTATTCGCTTACAAGGTCCAATTGATATAATTAATTAATGGGAATATTTGCTTTTAAGTAATAAAACCATAATACATGGAAACAAAATTTAATTTTGTTAATTTTATTGCATTTACAAAAAGAAACTTGTAACTTTTTTCTCTTTCACTTAAAACTTAATTATTTCATCATTTCAATTAAAAAATGATTTTTTTTAAAGAAATTTGATTTATGAAACTTTGTATAGTAAATAATATTTATAATTGACTCATGATTTTTTAGAGAATTTTAATTTAGATAATTAAAGTTTAATGCGAATTAACATTTGTTTATTTGATATCCTGAGGACATTTAAATCCGCTTAGCGCTTGGTAAATCGGAAGTTATTACCCGTATGGTAAAATTCTAAATTTGCGTCTTCCTTTTTGATTCACTTGCAAGAAAGGAGAAGGTTGAACAAAATTAGAAGAGACATTTTGGTAAGTTTATATACATACATAATGTACATATGTGTATATCTGGTTGAAGCCGTTGACAAATGGATTTTTTAAAACTAAACCGCATTATAACAAAATAATCCCCTAGTTTTTATTTTGTAGAGTGAATTAAAATGACTAGGGCGGTCAAAATTAGGACTGACCGAGGCGGCCCTAACCCACGCTACTCCACTGCTTTTTCACTCGATATTTGTTTTGAGCGATTTCAGTTCAACTAATTTTTTACTCCATATTGCGTTCAATGAACGATTTCAGTATAGTTTTTTTGTTCAATTACTTTTCTAATCCAAGAGTAAGACTGAACGCATTAATGCCTTATATAATTTAATATTTAACCTGATTATTTTAATTATTTTCCTTCATTTTATCCTTGTTCGTTGATGTTGTGAGTTTTGTTTGCTTATGGATCTATAATCTGTTCATGTGTTGGAAATACAAAATTTGGAATAATATTGTTTCGTGAGGTTTGGGTAAGACTTTTTTTATTAAAAATTCGCCTGTTTTGATGACTTCTTAAATTTTTGCATCTGACAGTGGCTTAGCCAATAAAAGCCGAATGGTACCCGTAAGCCATAAAACTGCTATTTCCAATCTAAATTGTTCGCATTATTTTGGAGTTTTTGTTTTTATTTTTTTATGTTTATATTTTTTATTTTTTGATGTGCATATTAAAAAAATTCAAAAAACTGCCCAGGTTCTGCATCTACTACTAAAATGTGAGAGGTCTTCGAAGTAAAACTTCTAAGACTTTCAAAAATTCCCTAGTTTTGCCATACGATCTTTGTGCCCTTACAGAAACTTGGCTTAACGCAACAATATTATACACGGAACTTTTTGATAATGAGTTCTTAGTTTTCCGAAAGGACCGTCACGTTGACGTTACAAATTCAGTTGGCGGGGGAGTACTTATTGCTGTTAGAAGTAATTTTTGCTCAACACAAATAGTCTTCCCATTCAATCTGACAATTGATCTGTTATGCGTCAAAATAACTAAGGAATCTTTAGTCTTATTTGTTTTAAATGTTTACATTCCACCTAAAAGCCCTGGTTCCGTATATACTGAACTTTCTTTAGCACTCGATTTTATTTTCAGTTTAGCTAGCCTTGACAGTAAAATTCTTTTATTAGGGGATTTTAATCCTCCCCTTATCGAATGGGTTCCCTCTGATGACGAATCCTATTTTGAAGCTTCCACAAGTTCACCCCAACAAGAGCTCCAAATGTTGGATAATATTATCTCTACAGATTTACAGCAAATTAGCTGTATACGAAATAATATGAATAGACAACTTGACCTTGTATTCTCATCTGACGCCGTTAGTACAGTTGTGGTAGAATCTACCTATGCTTTATCTAACATAACATAGATCAATATCACCCGCCTCTTGACATTTTTCTTGACTTGAGTGGTCATTTACTAGAAAATAGTTATCCCCACGACTGTTCTTATACTTTTGACTTTCGGAGAGGTGATTTTCAACAGCTTTTAGATAGTTTAATTATTTCCGGTATAGAACGTTTACCGATTTCTAATGATCTTGACAAAACTGTCTCAAGCTTCTATTTTATTTTGATGATATGCATAAATGAAACTGTCCCTAAAAAAATATCTATTCCCTCTAATTTTTCTTGTCATCTTTGGTTCACAAAAGAACTCAAATGCCTTCGAAATAAAAGAAATAAGGCTTTGAAAAAATATATAAGGTTCATGACAGTAGAGAATCAAGTAGTTTACATTTCCCTTTTAGAAGAATTCAAAAAACTCTCTTATGGATGTTATAATGATTATCTTCAAACCATGGGGATTTCCCTGAAATTAGACCCGAAAAACTTCTGGAAATTTATAAATTCCAAAAAGAAAAGCGACGGCTATCCTGTTAATCTCGTTTATAATGACGTAATCTTGAGTACTACTACAGAAATCTGTGAGGGATTTGAAAATAATTTTAGCCAATCCTTTATTGATTCCCCTGTTGTCGTTGACGAAAACTATTTTCAATTCTTACGAAATTGTCCTCAGAAATCATTTAATAATATTACAATAGATCATGACAAAATTTTGGACTTTCTGTCACATTTAAAAGACGACTATTCTATTGGACCCGATGGAATACCACCCGCTTTATTGAAGAAATATAAATCTGTTTTAGCTCTTCCTCTGCGTAATATTTTTTTTCTATCCTTGAAATTATGTAGATTCCCTGCAGTTTGGAAGAAAGCATTTTTAACGCCAGTATTTAAAAAGGGAGATAAGGCCAATATTACCAACTATAGACCAATTTCCAAACTTTCTTGCATTCCGAAGTTGTTCGAACAAGTTGTATGTGACAGTTTGACATTTATATGTAAAACTATTATCTGCAACCAACAACATGGTTTTATGCAAAAACGTTCTACTGTTACTAATCTTGTTGTCTTTTTGAATAAATGTTTAAACTCGCTAGAAAGTTGTCAAGAAGTTGATTGTGTATACACTGACTTCTCGAAAGCTTTTGATCAACTGTCTCATGAGATTATCAAGTTTAAACTTCACTCATACGGATTTCCACCACTTTTCATCAAGTGGATATCTTCATATCTTGAAGATAGGTTATATCAAGTCAAATTCAGAAATTCATACTCAAGAGAATTTATTGCCAAATCAGGTGTTCCGCAGGGAAGCCACCTGGGACCACTACTCTTTACATTGGCTATTAATGATGCTCCTCTGTGTGTTCGCAATAGCGAAATTCTAATCTTTGCAGATGATATGAAGATTTATAAAAATATAGTATCTTCAAATGATCGGGCTCTACTGCAAGATGATATTAACCATTTTGCCTTGTGGTGTGAAAAGAACAGTCTGAACCTCAACCCGACAAAATGTCAAACTATGACTTTTTCTAAAAAACGTTCTCCTTACTCTCATGAATATGTTATCTCACGGCACATTTTAACTCGTGTTATGACTGTAAGGGACCTTGGAGTTCTTTTTACACCCAATTTAGATTTTTCTGCTCATATTAATAAAATCGTGATTAAGGCCAATTCAATGTTAGGGTGTATTAAGCGCTGGTCTAAAGAATTTGTTGATCCCAATGTCACCCGGGCTTTATACAACTCCTTGATGCGTCCCCATCTTGAGTATGCATCGCAGGTTTGGACTCCTCTTTATGATATTCATATTGAGAGATTAGAATCTGTGCAAAGAAACTTTACTCGTTTTGCCTTGAAAGGACTTCAATGGAGTGATCCTTCGTATGTCCTCTCTTATGACCAACGATTATCTATTCTTCAGATGCAAACTTTGGAACAAAGAAGAACAAACAATGATTTGGTATTTTTTTTGCCACCAATTAATAACAGGCGTCACAGATGCACCAGATCTTTTATGTTCGGTTTATTTTAATTATCGGGGAGGAGGTTATAATCTTCGAGGCCTCGATATGATTAAGGTCCCAACACATAGGACCAACTATGGTATGCATGAGCCCTTGACATGTATGGGTAGACTTGTAAATTGAAATTCAAATATTTTGGATTTTAATATAAATAAAAGTAAATTAAAAAACCTACTCAAAACCAGTGGTCCACGGCTCCACGCTCCTAAGTGTTCTTTGTTTCATGTTATGTTATTGTTTTGTTCGTACGTAATATTATTTGTTTATTTTTCATATTTTCTTGTGTCAGTGTTAATTGTAATAGAGTTTGCCTACTAACAACTAACACTGCACTAAATGATGAGCCGGTAGTATAACACAGTTCTCTGTGTTGGCAAACCATTGGTCGAAAGACGGAGCTTGCTATAAGCTTTCGTCGACCAATTCTGATAGTGAAAAAAAAAATAATAAGGAGAATTTTATTCTTAATCACATCCGAAACCCTTAAAATAAAATTATCATTTTTTCGTAAATTTTGGAGAATAAATTTTATTTTGACGTACTTACATGCCATATTTCGTTTTAAATGTCACATCTATGCCATAAAATTTCACTTTTCCGGAGCATAAGCAAAATATTAATTTCTATAAAATTTTTGGAGCTTTGAAGCTTTTTTAGTTCATCAAAAATTTGTGTCCTATTTTGACTAGCTTTATGAGTCTTATTAAAATATAAATTTTTAATGAATAATTGAATTCGAGCGATTATTCAAATCTATTAGTAACTAACAATCGATAGTTCAATTTGCTCGATAGTCACATCACTAGTTGTTAACCAATGAACTTGGCAGAAATCCACTGAAATTTGAATAAAAATTGAAAATTCTTACAAAAAAGTCTATAAAATGTGTAGGATAAAGATAATAATCCAGTGCTTATGTATAATTTGTGGAAATTAAATAAATATTTGAATGTTAAATAAATATTTAAATGCACCAAATACTAGGCAACAGGGTTGATGCAATTTTCTTTAAAAATATTTTTAAAATGGAAAACAAATTATTTAAAATAATAATTTATAGACTTTTCAAAACTAGACATACTACTTAATACTACTACTTACTTAATAATTTGATAACCTTAATCACCACTTTATTATTTTTTTTTTATTTTTTTTAAACATTTTTTTAATTACATTGGCGGAAAATTTTAAACAGTCTAATATTAAGGTATAAGTACGATACTAACTTTGTTTATACAAATTATATATGTAGCACTATCAAGAAGACGAAAGATTGTGGCGACATCTTAAGTAAGTATTGGAATAGTAGTTGCAAGATTTGTCCCTGCTAAATTTATTAATAAAATATTCTCTTTTTTACTACTACTTGTTTCGTATCTTACTCTCCACTGTTAAATCTAGCGCTAACTTCAGCGCCACCACCAGGCTAGAGTGCGCAATACAAAATCACGCTCCATTATAATATGTCATAGGTATATGTTATAGGTATAACGTATAAGTATATACAAAGATAGGTACTAGATACTTAACAATTCGCTAACTTTAAAGTTAATTACTAACCCTTTCTTAATATTAAACATTTTCTAACTAGTATCTTACTAAAGCTATGTTTTTTTAATAAAAAGCTTGTGAACACACCCAAAGTAATGACAGTTCATGCAGAAAACTAAGTAAACAGACCAGTTTGACGTTTGTAGATGTCAAAAAGCCATATGAAGTTAGAACACGACAATAAAAAAAAATAGGTAAGTAAGTATTCTTTAATACTTTAAGACTTTAATATACCTACATATTAATAAAAGGGAGGGAAAGTATGATGACTCGAATCAAATTTACAAAACTGTCGTTTTATCCTAGTTCCAAAATAAAACAGCTTTAACATCGTACTAATTCAATTAAAATTCTGCAGATACACCTTATCTAATTGTAGATGGCCCTTTGTACATATTAATCTTTTTAGATACGTAGATACCAGCTTAATTATTAATTTTTGAAAGCTTGTTTTCGGTAAGTGTGGGTACCCACATATCTCAGACTATAGGAAACTTCTTATAGGTAACCGTTATTCCCGCAAGAGAATCCACAGCTTAAAAAGGTAGATAAAGTAGGTACCTACTTTCCTCTGTTTGCAATTCATTAGGTAGGTACCTACCTACCCGGATTCTATCTATACATGTGTTTCTTCCATCAAGCTGTAGTTATGTTGGTATATAAATCCCAACCAAAAAGAAAACGCTAAACAGATTTTAATGGGTAACACGACGAGGACGAACGCCAGAACATAACGAAACCCAAAAGGATAACAGAAGTGCATGCCAAAAAAATAAGCAAAATATAAAATAAATCCCTACAAAAAGCTTTAAAAATAAAAAAGATACCCTACCAAGACACTCAAGTGGGTCTCCACTCGTCGTATCGGTCGGTTGTCGGTACCTATTCAGAATTTTCAAATGTTCGCCGGCTCCAATTCAA
The DNA here is from genome assembly GCA_911387755.1 of Chrysotoxum bicinctum. Classification (NCBI taxonomy): domain Eukaryota; kingdom Metazoa; phylum Arthropoda; class Insecta; order Diptera; family Syrphidae; genus Chrysotoxum; species Chrysotoxum bicinctum. Next base: position 227,057,895 of record OU426987.1, read on the forward strand.
AACGCTGGCTTAAACGCTGTTATACCCAAACGAAATCACTTCGGCCGCCCAATGAACGCCCAGCAGAGGTGTGGCCACAGCCGCATTATCTTTCTCTCCGTCTCACACGCTCTACCAGAAAACCCAGCACAAGCAAAAATAAAAAAAAAAAAAACGAATAAAGAAAATCGAAATAATGTCTAATTGATAATCGCTCACTTACACTCTCCCCTAAATGCTCCCAGATAACAGTAAAAGAAAAAAAAAGAAACAGCAAAGCTCCACCAACCAACACTACTATGCTCTGGTTGATGGTAGAAAACGAAAGAGAGCTAAATACATCTGCCGAAGGTTCGAAGAAAAATAAAATTAACCCAAATCAACGTGTCGTGTCCATGTCCATACTTCACACCCACCCTTCCCTAAATTACTCGTGGTTAGGTGTATTTGTATCCACTACACGAAATCCTCTCAGATTGGCTAACGGGATTGGCGTGAATACGCGCGAGATCAAGGATTACCGAGTATATACTTGTCTCATCCCTGTTTTCCTTGAGAACGGGATATCTACTCTCACCATTCACCAACTTCAGTTCTGCTCCATCATCATTCCGCCCGCAATGGAGCAATGTGTGCGCAAGAGAGAAAAAAACGACAATCCCGTTTTTCATGCCGAAGAACTAAGAGAGAAGGAGAGCTAATGAGTATATAAGACATGAGATATTCCTGATTCGGCGGGGGGCTCGGCTAATCGCATGTAATGCGCGCGCATTATCCGGGCGGCACACTGCCTTATCTCCGCTCAGGCTTATATATTCCAAGCGTATATAAGGTAAAGCGGTGCTCCAATCGTGGGGGTTGGTGGAGTGGGATGGTTCTTATTTGCTTAACATAGGGTTTTATCTCCCTCTAACCTGCTGGGTGTAAGCGTGTTGTATTTGTATTTCATGGATAATGTATCTTCTTAAATCGAAATATTAACCGTATATGTATATACACTCGTTTAAGCCCCATGGAATAACTGAGAGGTATTTTTTTGGACATAGAAGTTCTATTCTGGATGTCTCATTCGAGGAACAAGTGTTATTTAAACAGGGAAAAGATTCGGCAAACGGTTTATTTGACAAACTCTTCAACAGGCGACAGGTTTGTTTGTTTGCTGCACGTGTGAAATGACATACAAATACAAATACAATTCGGCGTTGGTTGTGTTGGTTTTGTTTTGGTTCAATACACAGACATTTTCGCACACACTCACAGTTAATTGAGAGAACGAAATACATGTGCGGTGTTTTTAGTATTAAAGTTAGTACTTTTATTTAGGAGTGAAAATGAAGGTAGGTAGATACTCTTTCTTGAATTGTATCTTTTAGACAGCGGATAAATTATACGCTACCGGATGAGATGGAAGCCATAGACAAAATATGATTGGCAGAGTTTTTTTTTTATTTAGCTAGGTATACTTAAAAATTGTATTGTTAAGAAATAGTTTTCAACCGAATTCGCTTAATCAGGGATTTTTAATTGAGTAATTTTTAAACGATTTTAGGGTCTTACAAGTAGAATATTAGCCATTTTAAATGATATACCTATAATTTTCTATTATCGTTCTGCAATAATGAGTGTAGACTTTCAGAGGTCTTTGTTGCCGGAAACGTCCCATACAAGTTCTGAAAATAAACGCGAAAAATATCTCTACATTTTGGGTTCGATTCAAAGCCTCTGCCTTACAGATTTATTTTTGTTTTTCAGAAAAAACAAAACAAATTTTCTTGAGGGTGAAAAACGCTAGCTATCAAGTTTAACGAAAATCAGCAAACTCCCTCAGACAGTAGGCGAACGGGCAGACAGACAAAACTGCGAGATTTACTTTTTTCTTCTTCGATATCATTTAAATGTCAAATTTGATTAAGATCTCGAATTCGATTTTATTAGAGAATGCATGATCTGCCTTCTTAGAACCTCTTTATAATGTACCTACTCCTTATACCTATATTTACCTCAAAAAAATCAATTAGGATATAGTGAGAGAAATTGACTAAGTATTAAGTAGTTGTGATATTTTAAAATGTTTGCTTAGGTCTTTGTTGCTTTAAGAATTTGATAGAGGTGGATGTTTCCACTTTTCTTTTTAACTTCTTATCATGAATCTCCTATACAGACTTGTCCCCCACAAATTTCTTTTCTCATGATTTTCATAGAGCGAAATTTTCTCAAAATAATGAATAGATCACCGGAGTTTCCTTAAGTTTTGACAACTTAACTGTATATGATGCAATAGACATACATTATAGCGAAATATTTATTTCTATTTCTCTTCATGCACCCTTTTCTCGACGTAAGCCTTCGTCTTCTTTCCCACCTTGGTATGATCACAAACTAAGATCGTTGCGATACAAGAGGATTATTTTTTGGACGATTTTCCTTCGTTATCGATCTTGTCTTGTATTAATCTTCTCTTTAACTAACTTTTTAACTCAATCTACACTCAATCCATGTTATGTAATCCCAGTCCAATGTATTTTATTTAATACATTTAATCCTTTTTATAGTTTCTTAATTTAAACAAAAATTAGATAGTTAACACCCCCCCCCCTCTCTCTCTCTTGAAATGCACCACAAGCAATCGTTAACTTTTTTGCAGGTTTATTTAAACAATCCTTAACCGACAACTCCCTTACCTATACCTGATTGTAATTATTTCATTTATTTACCGAATTTATACTTCGGCCCATCTCCGCCTTACATCCACCATTATTTACCCATTTTCCCTCACTTATATAGAAGACCACTTTCATTATCTCGAATACATAAAAAAGGCCCAAAGTATGAAGTTAGAAGCTATCGTCCAATTGCTAAATTTGCACATGTTCTCTTTGAAGGCGTTTTTTACAAAATTTCAAGCTTTCGTTGTAGGTCTCTCATTTCCCGTAGCCTCTAAGGCTTAGAGAACGGAAAAGAAGTAGCCATTGTCTCAAAAAATTTCAGTAAAGCCCTTGGCTTGAAACTAGCATCTTAAGATGGATTTCTTCTTACCTGAAAAACCGATTTCTTATCTCCCTCCGGATCCCACAAGGCAGACACTTAAGACCTCTTCTTTTTATTCTCATTATCAACGATATTGAAATGGTCGTTAAATATTCCCGTACCTCCCTCCACGCAAAAGATACTGTGGCGATATAAGTTCTTAAAATATTTGTATGTATATTCAGTATTTACTTAGTTTTAAGATCACTCCGTTTATTTATTTATTATTTATTTTATCCATAATTCATTGACTAACTTATTTCATAATTATCTGTACATATCTATGGAGTTTTTTAATTGAATATATGTAATTCAATTCTGATTGGGATTTGGGACCTCAACTGAATAACATAATTTGTTAAAATTTGAAATTCATTTAAGTATTCTACAATATCAAGTTATTCAAGACCGTTCCTTCCACTTATGATTCTATTATTCTTCAACTTGATCTTGATAGTTTCTCTGTCTTGTGCCTGAAAAATAACTTCTTGCCTTCCCAGGTTCATTTTTCGTCTCTAGAGTATCTACTGGTTCCATTTCGGGAGACCATATAGATAATTAGAAATATTTTCAAATGCCATTCAATAACTTTTTCGCGAAAATGCATCCAATCTCCTGCCGTGTCCAACTTCTCCATTATAGACCTATATCCAGCGCTGAATCAATTCGCGACCTTCGTATTTTATATAATGGAGAGCTCAAATTTTTCGCGCATATTGACAAAATAATTCTGAAAGCAAAATCAGCACTAGGCTTTGTGCAACGATGATCTAAGAAATTCTCTGAACCCCACATTACCCGATCCCTTAAAGGTAACCTTTGTTCTTCTTCCCGATTATTAACAGATGCATATATCCAGAATCGAGAGCATTCAACATCGGTTCCAACGTTTTACCTTCGTAGTCTGTCTTCGAATAAACTTTTGATTCTACCTCCGTATCGAGATGGACTTCTTATAATTAACTTGAAAACGCTGGAAGAACGTAGATCAATAAATGAATTACATATATTTAAGTTAGATTAAGACTTATGTAGCTTGTATTAAGTTAATTAAATTTAATTGTTAATTGCTTCATAATTGATTTAATCAGTCTTTAAATAGTTATGAAATTTTTTGGTTTTATTACATTGTTATTGTACCTCAAAATTTTTAAATTAAATCGTAATGTCACAAAGTTAATAAAACAATGAAAGTATATAAATTTAATTTCATCATTTCAGATATTTAAATTATATTAGAAAATTACTAAAATTAAGAGAGAAAAAAGAAAAAAAAGTGTTTTAATTATTAAAATTAAGTCATAATACTGTCATCTTATATTACTCACGAAAAACTAACGAGATAAAGAGTTGAAGGTGGGTTGTACAAGCACCAACAAGGATGAACACGAATAAAATAATGTGAATTATAAGCGACATAGAAATAAGACACGGCATTCTCCGCTTTAGTTCAGCCGCCATCCCTGGAGATAAAATATCTGAGACAACAACCTTCAGTCTCAGAACATCGTGCCACACATCTTTCCTATCCTTCGTTCTCTTCCGTAACTTCACGCCCGCGCTGTGTTGAAACATTTAAAGGGTAATCATAATCCCTTGAGCGCGGGTAGATTATAAAAAAAAAAAAAAAACTTAAGAACGTGAACATATAAAAAGATTTTTTCATAAAGGTATGTTGGTTACAACTATCCTCTGTTAAAACTGTAAACTACAAAATTTAATAAACGTTTCTAAATTATAATAGAGAATGTAACGCTTAAAGCCTAGTTCGCAGATCATGCTAAATTTTATCTCCACATATTTCTCCAAAATTCAGCTATAAAATCCAAGCTTAATTTTGACATAAGAACCTTGTGAAGAATATGTCACAGAAAATAACTGTTCTCTTAATGAATTTTTGTCAAAGATTTAAAAGAATTTGTTTTAAAGTGTGATTTTCTAAGAATTATTGTAAGTAACCAAATATTTTCGAAAATAAATGTATCAGACAATTATTTCGTGCGCTAAATTTTGACACATAAGTTATGTACAGTTCGAAGAAAAATTTTGATTTTTAAGCTGGAGCAGCGAACTTCTCGATACTTGACATTAATTTTAGCTTGGCTAAATTTTGGAGAGAGAATCGTGTATGGGATATAAAATTAAAGTTATAAACATATCGTCAAATGTTATTAAAGCCCATATTAAGTTTTCTTCTTGTGTGATATAAAATGGTGAATATTCTTGAGACAATGACAAGCACTTTGAATACCCGTATAACTTTCCAATAACGCCTCTGACATGGTCGACCAATCTGAGTAATGAATTTAATAAGATTCCGAGATTTTTAGTTTTTGAAATATTCGATTGGATTGAACCCAAGAGAAATAGCTGGAAATTATTGTTATGTATTATAGTACAGACATGTAAACACATACTGTATGTATCAATCTTCTCTCATTATATAAACTTGTATTCATATGTATTACAATTATGTTTAATATATTATCAAGTCACTTTCTGAATAAACCTCCTATACTAACAAGTCATAAAGCGTTTCTTTGAGGTCTCTCACAAGAATAAAACAATTATCTTAAACCCAGTTTATTTCTTTAGAAAACTAAAACACTTTTATTTTTGAAGATACATACCAATATGTATTAGCTTCACTCATGCATTGGGGTAAATCATTAATAAAAACTATAAGAAGTAGGCCTAAAATGATTCCTTGTGGAACTTCACTCAATATATCAAGAAACTGTGATCTTCAATGCTCGCTCAAATGCATTTTTATGTTATTTTTTTTCTTTGTTAACTTGATATCAAGTTAAACAAAAATTAACAAAAAAATTTAAATTTGTATTAGTTTCGGATCGAGCAGTGTTGCTTTTGCTTACAAGACATTCAAAGAAATGATTAGATTTTGAAATGGTATAATGAAACAGGCTGTGTATTTGACATAAACAATTTTTTTTAAAGTGCCCATTAAGTCTCTATATATGGAATATAACATCGTTCAAATTTTCCTGGTGGCACGAATTCGAGAGGTCTTATTAACATAGACCTGCGATTTCTTAATAGTCCAAAACGAAAAGATCTAACGGAGTCAAATCGCATGGTCCTGTTGGCAAATCTGCGGCACCTCAAAAAGAAATAATCTTTTCCTCAAATAGTTCATGCAGAATGTCAATCGTGATGCCCGCTGCAGAGCATGTAGCGCTATCCTGCTGGAACCATAATATTCCATATTATTCCATATGGTTCAATTTGGGTCGCAAGAAATTGGTTTTGATCATCCTATAGCGTTCGCCAATTACGGTGACGTCTTTTTCGAAAAAGTACGGCCCAATGACACACACCGCCGCCGGACCAAAATGCACATCAAGCAATAACTTTTTGGGATGGATTGTTACCTACCTAGTGAACCTCATGTTGGTTGGTTTCATTCCATAAAGGCTTGTTAACGCAGCCATTAATCCAAAAATGCGGCTCGTCTCTAAAGATGATTTTTCAGTCAAAATTGAGGTCATCTTCCAAACGCTCCAAAGCTCAGTCCGCAAACAAATGGCGTTGAGTATGATCATGAACTTTGAGCTTCTGCGTTAGTTGGATCTTGTACAGGTGTAGGCTCAAGTACCGATGAAAACTTTGCCAAGTTGATCAGAAAGGCCGAGTTCTGGTAAACGGGTGGGGTTCTGCTGTACACTTTCTCGGACCGCGGCGATATTCCCGGCCAACCTTGTATTCCTTTGACGTCCTAATGTTAACGGATGTCGTTTCTTTAAGACCGGAGGTATGGAATTTTTGAACCCAATACCCCATAAAACCCGGAGACCAATCTATTCCCAAAGCTATTAATCCCACAAGCCCGGGGCGCAGCAGGGCCAAGCTCCGTTTGTGGGGTTAACAGCTTCGGGGAGAGCTGCTTGGATTTCTTACGGCATCGTCTCCGAGAGCTTGGCCTCGCTGCACCCCGGGTTTGTGGGGTTAACAGCTTTGGGGAGAGGTAGTTGAGTTTTTTTTTTGTTCATATTCTTAAGTCTGGAACTCCATACCTGTTAAGGGTGCAGATATGGAACTGTTCAGACCTTCCATAGTGAATACGACACCCCTGCTAAAGTTGGCTGATTGACCAGATAACCGGTTGTCTTAAAATTTGCCACCAAAAGTTGAAAAGTCAACAGTTTAGGTAGACCACGTCTATAGTTAAACTGGTGCAACGTTTGCTTTTTTTTTTTTTGTTTTTTTTTTTTTTTATAATTTACGCGTACTAAAGGGATTATGACTACCCTTAAAATGTTTTACCACAGTGCGAGCGTTTTAGGAAATTGGGAGAGGATTTAAGAGGAGATACCGATGCACATTGGTTTTGAATGTCTGAATATTACAATGGGAGGGAAACATAGAGTCGGGTAAAGCATTCCACATTTGTGTGGTGCGGCTGAAGAAAGAATCTCTGAATTTAACTGTACGTCCGAAATTGGGCTCAAGGGTAAACTGATGAGCATTCCTTGAAGTGCGTGTATTACGGTTAAATAGTTTAAGGGGAGGAATGCAGCTGGCTATTTCACTAGAACAGTGTTTATAAAAATACCGGTAAAATAGTGAAAGACAAGAAACATTGCGACGGTGCTCGAGAGTTTCAAATGTTTCTGTTATATTTGTATCACCTATCATTTTTAAAGCTCTTTTTTGAATTCTATCCAAGAGACTCAAGTGAGTTATTGGAGCACCTGCCCAAATATGGGAATTATACTCGAGCTTTGGACGAATATAGGCCTTATAGATGACAGCCAGATCAGAAGGGGTAAAAAAATTCTTGCAACGTCGCGTCGAAGGAAACCTAGGCACTTAGCAGCGTTTTTGGCTCTACGAATACTCGGTTTGACAATTAGGTTTTATCATTTGGACGTGCTGTTCAATCGGGATAGGTACTTCCCACGGTGATTTAGTATCAGCAAGACAGCAACTGAATAAAAAACGAGAGATTTGACAGATGTCACCAAAACAACATGACCGCCACAACCCACAATCTACCAGCGGCAATTGAAATTGAAAAACCCTTTTTAATTAGGTTAAGGTGTAACACTATTAGTAGATATAGACAATTAAAAAAAATGTATATGTCTGCCGACACCCTATGTATTTATTTATCTCTTTGAGATTATATACCTACCTTTGCAGTTGGCAGGTAAATACACAAATTACAGTTTTGCCTAATGTATCTAGAGAACTTCTCATAAATCGACCTTGTTAACTAGATTTAGTTAAATTTGCCACTCTTTTCTAATTTTATGCACAAATTCTGAAGTTACCTACCAACCTACATATCTACAAAAACTTGTTAACAATTCAATCCGAGCCAAACACATTTATACAAAAAAAAAACATTTGTAAAGCTTTTTATATTCATTTCTTCAGTTTATTCAATTCCATCTTTAATTAATTAACCACTTGATTAAGAATCAACGAAAAAACATACACGCATAAAATTAACATCCCTTCTCCTGATGCCACTCTGTCACCCTCCGTCAGTTAAAGTGTGCACCTACCTCCTTCATTCTCTACAGCAACATATACCTACTCGTAGCCAGCTAAATGTAGATGTACCTACCTTCCTAATTATTATTCCAACTTGACAAGTCGTCGGTAAACAAGATACAAATTCTTTTTCTCCTCGTCTCGTCTCGTCATCATCGGTCGTCATCATCGCCGAACAGAATTCACCTCCTCCAGTCAGAAACTCGAAAACCTGCTGCTGCTACAGTGTAAGTGCATGCAATTCGGATATCAAACAGAGCGCGCATAAACATCCACCAGATACACGCGAATTATCTTCACCATTTATTGTTTACTTGTATCTTGTATTCTCAAATATAAAAACAAAAAAAATTATTTAAATTGCTTACAAGAAAAAAAAAAAACATAATAATAACAAAAACGGGGATGTATTTCTGGAACTGCGCTCTTTTTTTCTACAGACAAATCCTTCATGGTATTGGATAAAGAGGAGGGTACTTAATCCTCAAACAACGGCAACTCAGTTCGTATGCGTCTTTGCATGTGTTGGTGTGTATCTGAAGCCATCGTTCGTATACCGTCAACACTAGGGTGCAAAATATAGCTTCTCAATTCTCAGTTGTGCGACAACTATCGGTGTGGCTAGACGTACACCGGTTTTTCGATTAAAAAAAAAAAAGTTTCGTTATTTTTGTCACTCAAATAAAAACGATAAAACTCACCCCCTCTCAATCGCAATTAAACTACCAGGGTTGTTTTGTTACGAAATCTACCTAACCTCTCTACACGACAACAACTACAGTGTGTTCCATGCAAGTGAAGTGTATTAGTGTTTCGAGATATTTTGGCGCGCGAGGATAATACAATCTACAAAGGGTTTCCCACTCAGAACTGTTATTCGGACCACACTGCTCAAGTGACAGCTAGTAGGCGGCCATAGCTGCTGCACCTGTCTCTTTGATTCGATCGAATCCTGCTGTCAAACACGACACCTACGTTTTATTTTTTTAAGTTCTTACTCAATTCGTATCGTAATTATATGTACTTCAAAGATATCGACGAATCTTATCGGTAAACATTTACCATCATCATCATCGATGTTGTGCACTAAATTTTATCTAAAAGTTCTGCCGTCATAGATAAGACGAATTCTAGATATCAATAACTATGTCGGCATAAGACACACCAGTGGCAGTTAACTACTAAAGCTGCACAAATAGCGTTAGACTCAGATTTAGACTCGGCTTCAGTTACGCTCGCTTTCCAGGTACACGTCCTATTGCCTGCTATCCGCGATTTAAGTCCAAATTAGATACGCTAATCTGCGGAAGACGTTATATCGAGACTTTTTAAGATTCTTTGCGACAAACGATGTCGCAGTTCGTGCTACCGGGATTGTTTTAAAAAAATTTGTCACGCCAAAAGTTCTTTTTACGGTTTTGTTTTTGTTATTTTTGAAATTTGGTACGGTCGAGTGATTAGTGTTGGTAATTTATTGGATTTAATTAACCTCTGCGTTCGAAATAGAAAAAAAATAAATATTTCAAACTGCTAAGCTATACCTATAACGAATATTTTGGCCTCTCGAGTAATGAGGTTTGTGATTAGTGATGTTGGTTTTTAGAATTTAACGATTTTTTTTTTGACGAATTTACTCTGCTGAAAACTGTATACTAATACCTGCCTGCCGAGATACGTTGAAGAAAACTTGTAACTTGTGATAAGGGTTATAAGTTTTCTTGTTTAACTTTTGGTCCTGGTTATGGATTTTCAAAGTGCAATGGAAACTTTTGCCGAGGCATGGGTGGCTGCAAATGCTGGACAACAGGTGAGTTTCTGTTTTGTGAATTATTTTTTTTTTCTATTTGAAAATTAAGTGAAATTAAGTGAGTCCTATGAAATTTTTTTTAATGGATTGAGCTAAACACTTTTCAATCTACAAAATTTGGGAAATTTTTATAAAATTTCTTATACTTACATATGGAGCGGAAATGGCCCCCGAAAAGGGAGTTGAAATCCACCCTCAGTAATATTAAGTTCAAAAACTATTGATATAGGCGTCTACCTGAACACTTTCGGTGCTGTGAGTCTGTTAGTGAGGTTAAAACTGAAGAAGCTAAACTTTTTTTTGTATGATTTAACGGTGTTTCGTCAATTTAACATTATAAATCCGTAATAAGGAGACCACTAGCTAACTATAAATACTAAATCGTGCTACCTGAAAGGAAAGTCGCCCCTCAAATCAAATAAGTTGTAAGCTGAGACTGATAATACAAACGTGGTGTAGGTAGTTGACTATTTTTAGAGCATATTTTTGATCCCAAATCGATCTTAAAGCAATTAAAGATGGTTAGGTCACATTTTTGGAAAGTTAAGGTATATTAAAGAATTTATAAGACTAGTATAGCTCAGTGATAGTAGGTCTAATTGTGAGTCTGTTGGACTATCACGCTAAAGCTCGGGGATTACTTGCCCCTAAGCCCATATTGAGGAAGTGATAAGTTATCTAAGACTATATCTTTTGTCAATAAAAACTAGGCGCAAAATTGTGAATGCACCTCCCACCCTCCATTTCTACTGACAACACGCAAACAGGAATAGTTGATAGTTCTGAGACATCACTTGACCCTGATTCTCCACGAGTTGTCAGTTGTCACGCTATTAAATTTTATTTATTTTTCAAGTGCATATTGCTCAGTACCCCTTGACAGATGGTCTTGAGTTCGACTCTCAGCCGCTGCAAAAAAGTTTTTCGGAGTTGTACTGCCCCTTACGAGGAATTGACAAATCCTCTCAGAGTTATAGGTACCTCTTGTCATGAAAAGTGCTGCTCATTAGCCGTTCCAAATCGGCAGAAGATTGTAGGTCCCCCCCCATTCCATTCCTGGTAACACTCACGCAGGTTGAGAGTTGTAAGTCACTAGGTTCTGGTGCTCTTCGAGCTGTTGCACTACCAAATTTATTTATTTTTACATAATACATAGTTCGATCAGTGGAAGAATTTTTTCCCGTGGATTTTTTTCGTGGCAAAAACATTTTCTTGTAACCTACTTTCTTTATTTTTTTTATTTATTATTTATTTATTTCATCTACAAGCTTAGCTTAACGGATTATAGTATTCAATTAAAAGATTTATAACATAAACAATTTGAATATTTTATTAAGGTTGTGATTTATGAATTAATAATAAAAATTTAATTAATATAAAGAATTAAATAAAATGTTTTTGAAGGAAACCCTTGAGATGTGTAAGTCCAAATTTCGACATACTTCATTGAAAGACTTTATAGATCTAGAAATTGATTCGCTTAGACCGTAATTCGTTCTGTGCAAGGGTTGGAAAAGAAATTGTCGTTCCCTGAGTGGTCTAACAGGAGCGTTAATAGGAACTTAAGAAAAGATAGGGACTCTTAATGTGATTGCATATCAGATCTCTTATGAACATAGTTCCATGTACGTATCTTCTAGATTTCAGTGAATGTATCCTACCGAGAAGCCGGCATCTTTCTTCGTAAGATGGTGAAAAGTTCCAATTTATTTTTCCAAAAATATATTTTGTAAAACCCCTTTGAACTTTTTCAATTCGATCGAAATGTACTTCATAAGACGGGCACCAAATAATATCAGAAAACTCTAGAATGGACCTTACTAAAAAAGTATATAACATTAGAAGGATAGGGGATACCTAAGTAAAATCTTTTGAATTTCGTTTAATAAAACCAACCATGAAGTTGGCCTTTGCTACAATATAATCAAAGTGATAATTTATTATAAGTAATTGATGTTCAACTGTACTTTCATGCAGTCATAAACATTTTGTATTTTTAAAAATATCTTTAAATCATCTGCAAAGATTAATAAATCACAAAATTTCAAAGCAGAAACAATATCATCTACAAATGAGATAAATAGCAGAGGGCCTAAGTGACTACCCTGTGGGACACCTGACGGACAATTTATAAGCCTTGAAAAGTTCTTACCAATCAGTGCTCTTTGGGTTCTACCAACTAAAAATGAAGAGATCCAATTAAGCATTGAAGAATGGAAACCAAAAATTTCTAATTTTTCAATGAGAACTCTATGATTGACTGAGTCAAAAGCCTTGCTGAAATTAATACAAATTGCATCTATCTGAAACCCTTTCTCAATTGCGTTTATAACATCAGATGGAAAATGTGCAAATCATCGAGAAAAATTCCAGATAGCAAGGATTGGTTAAAAGTAAGGAAGAGTGGATAAGATAGAGATTGGAAACATTCTTTTAAAATGATTGCAGGTATCCCATCGGTTCCTGGTTTGAAATTCGGTTTAAGATCTTGTAGTGCTTTTTCAACTTCGTATAATTCTTAATGAAGACAACCATTATCTATCGACCTTAAAGAATATGAATTATGTTCAATAGGAAATAAAGAAATCTACAGTTTGTTTAATATCATTAGATTCTGCGTTATTAAGAAACATTGATTTTGGCAATCCACTTTATATTTTTTTCTTGTTCATAAAAGACCAGAAGCATCGTAAGTCTTTTTTAATCTTACTTTCAATATCTAAGACATAATTTTTGTGTATAAATTTGCTTAGAATTTGAAAGTTCTTCCGGTATTTAGACTGCGCTTTATTTTTCAAATTTTTTAAGTGCAAGAGCTGCCTGTTATACCATTGGGGCTTAGACAAATTCCTTCTCACTGAAAAGAGATACACAAATAAAACCCATTTTTCAGTACATCAATAAATTTTACATAGGTACATCTCTCGAATATTAAGACCATTAAATTGACGATTCCAGTCAAACAAATCAATGTAATTATTATGACCAGTAAAATTTGTATTTACAAAATTGAAAGACTTTTCACCTGGCTTAAGTGAAACATTTAAATATAAAGACCAAATCAACGAAGAGTCATGTTTGTTTCTTTTCTAAAAAAAAAATGGTAATGTGTTACGTTTTAGGTGGGTTAAAAAGTAACGGACGGAAATCATGATCACATATTAAAATACTGACGTCTTATGCTGCATTTACACGACTTACATAATGCCAAAATTTCTACCAAATTTAATACCTACATTAATTGTAACAATCGGTTTTCATGACAAGAATTAGTAACAAAAAAAGGGCATTTTGTAACTCGTGTAAATGCAGCATTAGATAGATTTTGACGTATGTGTGTACCTATATGTAAATGTTAAAATTTGGAAATAAATAAAATGCACGACTGGGTCGCACGAACTTGCTCCTATGTAATAGACTAGGAATTTTAAAAACGAATGTTATTAGAGAGAAAACTGTTCTATGAATTTATGCAAGAACAGAAATTATAAGATCTTGTAGTGGTTTCTTAAAAAAAAGCTTTTATATACAAAATGTTGGTTTTTAATACTGTACGAATGAAAATTAAATTTCCAAAAAAAAAATATTGCACCGTTTTTGAAATATCGAATTTTCCAAAAAAAAAATTATTTTTTTTTCATAAATTCAAAAAATCTTTGTTTTTTAAGTTTTGAAATGCAATGGATTTTAGACTTTTTAGAAGCATCTCTACAAAAAATTTCATTAAAATCCGTCATGTCGATAATGAGTAATTCAAAATTTAAAAAAATAGTTCTATGGTAGGTACAAGGTGTAGTATCTTAATTTCAATTTTTTTTTATTAAATTAAAGATCATTAAAATTAATGGAAACAAAAAAAATTTTATCAAAATTCTAAGCTCCCTTTTCGAGAAAAATACGATTTTTGAAAGTCATTTTTTGACATTTGTATGGTGGGTACCTTTATTTCTAGGTAAAATAAACATTTTTTTAATACTTCTTGTACATTATGTTGATAAACTTTTATTTATCAAGTTTGAAAAAAATCTAATATAAAGTTTTCGAAATATTGAGTTTTGAAAAAAAAATTTTAAAATTTTTTTCAAAAATCCAAAACAAATTTTTTTGAAAATTTGAATACATAATTCTATTTAAATTTTTGGGGAGCTTAAGTACAAAAAGAATGATCAAAATCCGTTGTACCGTTTTTGAGAAAATCAAAAACTAAAAAAATAGTTCCTTGGGGGGTACCCTCAATATCCATTTTTCGGAAAATTTTTTCATTCAGTACCTAGCATTAACTAAATAAAATTTTTTTGTATCTTTTTTTTCAAATCTGTCGTGCAGTTTTTGAGAAAAAAAAATATTTACAAATTTTCGTAAAAAATTCGTATGACAAGTACCGTTATTTTTGGTCTTAAAAAAAAAAAAAGAAAAAAACGTGTGGGGGGAAAAATTAAAAATGATATCTTCCAAGTTTGAAGAAAATCGGCCGAGCCGTTTAGGCTGTAGTCGAACCGACAGACAGACAGACAAACAGACAGACAGAATTGCGAGTCCCACTTTTTTAGTCTTCGCTATCATCGTACTGTCAACTTTGATCAAAATCTCGAGTTCGATTTTTTTACGAATGCATAACTTGCCTTATAGTAGGTACCTATAAGTCGCAAGTAAAAAAGGATTGAATTACTTTTGCACTCGCAAATTCACACGGCTATTGCATGCTTTTCACGCGTAAAAATCAAACATAGTTTCATACGTAACATTGTTTTATCACAAACCGTATCAATATCTAACTTAAATTCTGCACAATTTTTCATAATATTGTTTCTCTTTTAAACTGAGACTGAAGATTAAATAAATATTAGATAAATATTTGAAAGATAAAGTCGAATTCGGACCCTATTCCTTCTAAGAAACACACAGGAATGGTTGACAGTTGTTAGTCACTAGGTTTAGCCTCTCTAAACAAGCCGTAATGACCTTTAATTTATTTATTTAATAGATCTAACCCTTCAAAAAAAAACTTTTCATGGGATCCCAAAATTCTGCCTGGAATGTAATTAACAGTATTCCAGTAACAAAGTACCTGAAACATTTAACGAGCTTAAGTCTGTGTTCCTTTCATCTTGATGCTGTCTGTGTACCTTCTCATAAATTTTTAATCTCCCAAACATTTTGTTAATGACAAACTCCGATAACACTAGTTTAAAATTTTTGATTCATTGTAGGTATCTAAAAAAAATATATTTTCTTAATTAATTTTGTTTCGCTGAAAACGAAAATTCCACTCAACTTTTTTTTCAAAGAAGCGTTTTCGAGATATATTTGCGCAAAAAACAAGTTTTTGGTTCTTTTTTCACATAATCGCATAATTTATTTAGTTAACATTTGTATTTTTTGAAAGATATGATTTCCTCTTTCCAAAAACATATTAGGTGTATTTTATTGATTGCTGCATAGCCAGCGCAGCATTCAAGTGCGAATAAAACGATCAAACTGCAAACTCACTCCATATGTCAATTTTAATTTATATTTCAATGTTGGCCATTATTATAGAAAATATCAAAATCTGATGTCAAAACATGTTTGTACATACATACCTATGTTTAATTCTAAAACTTAATGCATAGCGCCATTTTCATTTCAATAATTTAAAGTTCAGCACAACTGCCATTTTTTTACTGGCTTCTTTTTGCCAGCAATAAAATTGTTGTTTGTCGAGGGAAATTTTGCTGCGCTAGCTATGCAGCAGTGAATAATACACACCTATTGTTTTTGTTAGTCGGACTAAAATTTATTAAGCTACATTTAAAAAATCGAGTTTTTAAAAAAAAATACTGCTTTTAAGTTGCTCTATGAGGATAACAAATAAATCATTCAAAATGTTTTGAAGATTTCAGATTTGAAGATAGTTTCCTATAACCAACAAATTAAGCGCAAATATACTTAAATCGTACAATAAATGTAGAAGCTATAAAGTAACAACTGAAGGAAGTGCATATACATACAACTAAGACTTATTTGTTCGGTTTTCACATTTTTGGTCAAGACACAAATTACGGAAATTTTTAAACAAGTGTAATGTACAAATGCGTTCCAGAAAAAAAAAGTCGGAAAATAAAGGCCACCCTAATGTACCACACACATTTTTAGTACCTATTCTAAATTCTCCAGCCCTTTGTTTTAAATTTTAGCATTACCCAAAAATATTTACTCACTTTTCGGAAAACTCAGGACCAAATTACCGCATCAGTTTTCGAGTAATACGTGACTGAATTATGTGAGTTTGGCACTACCACTTACGTCATCGAGCAATCGATTACTCTAATTTGACATTTTCATTCGATCACTGATGGGACTCAGTCACTCGGTCACTGAAGCGGTAATTTGGGCTAGGGATGGTGGTTATTTCCAATTAACCGGTTTTCGGTTTTTCGGGTTATTTTCCCTCTCGATTTAACCTGACGGTTTTAACCGGACAAAATAACCGGTTTTTTAATAACCGGTTTTTGGTTTTCTTCCGGTGAAAACCGGGATAATTGAAACAAAATAACCAGTTTCGGTTTTGACCGGCCGGTCTTTCCCATCCCTGATTTGGGCCCCTAAATAGTGAAATTCGAAACCTTTAAAACTGTTTTGTTTTAAACTTCACACCTATTAAGCTCTACAAAGTTATTTTTTGTTGAATCGTTAGAAAAAGTCTCGTTCCTTGAATTGAATCAGATTAAAAATGTCAGTTGTTCTTTGTTGATCTGGACTATGTAAGCTGTCCACTAATGTCCAGTAACAAATAAGATGAACACTTTTGGGCTTCAAACGAAAGCGAGATAATCGGAACGACAGCGAAATTTTTGCTGCTCAAAGCGTTTTTATTGTCTGCGTCGGTCTCAACACTTTTGACTTCGTTGTGTCGTTTCAATTTGATCGCCAATATTCACAGCAAACATTTTTTGTTATGTGCGAATGTTTCGCATTGGTTCGGTAAAGGCTTTAGGTTACATTTAAGCTGGATTTTCATTTTTCCTGCAATCCGTGTACCTTCTGCTAATATTCATGTCTATTACAGAATTCGCAGAATTTTACTCCCGGTAAGTTGACTCGATCCGTTGACCTTCCGCATCCGCTGTAAAACTGAATTATGAAATTCGCCGGATGAAGTACATTGTCGATTCCTAAAATTACCTTATCATTTATGAACTTTCGTATCGACACATTCAGCAACAGATATTTTATCGTAGTTAACGGCCTAGGCTTTGATAATAGCATCTCTGTCGATCAACAAAATCAAGCATCGTTGTGCGTGATTAGTACGAGTACTTGGATGGGGGACCGTTCAATACCAACCGTGTGCTTTCTTTTTTTTTTTTTTAGATTTCTGGCTCTTTTATTAAAATTTTTTAAACAAACACTTACACATTCAGTATGATAACTTTTTGACTTACATTTTTGTGCTTTCCATTTTTTATTTTTGTTTTATTTTTCGTTTAATCGAAAATTCACTTCAGATTCGTCTCGAAATTGGTGCGAATATAAAATGATAGAAATTGTATGGAGTGCGAATAGATTGCGAATTCAGTAATACCATATAAGTTGAAGAAAATGTCGGTGATGCAGGGATTGTTACCGACATTCGTTCAACTTTCATTCGTCGGATTCAGTAATAGCAAAAGTTTAGAAATTATTTGAAACTGTCACTTTAGCTCATTCGCCGAATTCTGTAATAGGGGTGATTGTTGACCCTAAACTCAAAACCACTTTGAATTTGTTCGTTATTCGTGTTGGTTTTTATCAATTTAGGGGCTTCCACTTGAGCTGCGAACAAATGAATGCGAATAAGTCAATTTCTAGAGCAAATATTAATCTGTTCGATAAAGTGATCTTGTATTGGAATTTACTAAGAATACTGAGTAAAATTAATGAGTGACTACAACTTTGAATTTTCAATATTTTCTACGCAATTAAAGATTGTCCATGTCCAACATAATGTAAGTTCGCAATCCACAATACGACGAATGAAAAATTTGGTGAAAATTAACCTAATTGAATCATTTCAAATGTTCAGGTTAGAGACCAATATTCGCACCAATTGGTGATCGAAGAAATGACTCATGTCAATAAAATGTCAAAATTGGCGATTTTGCAATTTACTGGTTTCATGTCCGAAGCAATTTAGACGTTTGTTGTTCCACGTTCGGGCAACAACGTACACATAAGATCTGTAAATATGAAAGTCTAAATGTCGATCCCGACCATTCGAGTTTTTAAATGGTCTTAATTGTTAATTTTTGGAAAAAAGTAGATATACTTTTATATAATTCTCAAAGAAATATCACCGAGTATCGAAATCCGACACTTAAAATTCTCCTCAAACCCACCATGCGCGAGTTAATTTTGATAAAATATAATTTAACCAAGTAAAATTTATCTTTCCCCGTAATAGGTGCCTATATATACACGTTTGCAGGTTTATCTGAGTGGTTATTAGCAAGATATCTATTTTCAGCTATTTTTCTAATCGGCTTCAAACTTGACTATCGTTTAAACATACCACGTACTTAATTCGTAAGGGATTTGTGATTTTTTTACTTATCGCAATTGGATGACATATCGGTCTTAAGAGTTTATCTGAAATATTGTAGGTGAAATTTCTTTTGATGTTTATTCGCACCTTCTAATTAATCATTGATTAATTTTTGAAACCCATGTTCTAGATATATGTAGGTAGATATATCTGTATAGTTAAGACCAATACCTAGAGACATACATAAAACATTATATGACCAGTTAGATTTTAAGCTCTTACCTTGGGGTTAGATTAAATTATGTCAGTCGAATGACTGTGCAGTGAGTGGTTTTAAATTGAAATAAAAAGTATAAAGTTCGTAGATTTTGAACTGTAGAATAATCGGTATAGACAAAAATTATTTTTGAATAGTAAAAAAAAAATTGTGAAATAAATATCTCTTAAGACTTTTATGCTGGATATCTGGGTTCGATATACACATCTGCTGCTGCTTGAATAAAAAATATTTTTTTAGGGGTACTGACTCTTGTAAGAAAGTAATAAAATCCGCCCAGAGTGCCTCCTAAAATGAAAATTTGCTTGTGATATGAGACCTTAGGAAGAACATTGCAGTTCACCTCCCCAATCCTGCTTACACAGAGTTATGTATAAATCACTATTTTCAGGTTGTCTACGAGCCTTTGAAACCTTTAATTTTTTCGTAAAGGGTTTTCCAATAAGAGGTGTTATTTTGATATTCAAAGAAAAATGGCATTTTTGGAGATAAATGATCGGATGTTTATTTCATTATAAAGAGGAAGGTATGCCGTTAATAATGAAACACAACATCAGCCAAATGGCCGTGTGTGTGTCTTTGCTGATTGGGTCCTTGAAATGCATGAAAATTATCCGGAATTTCATCGAAAAATCATGTTGACTGATGAGGCCCATTTCCACCTCGGAGGCTACGTCAACAAGCAAAACTGTCGCATCTGGGGCTCGGAAAACCCAAGAGTTATTGTTGAAAAGCCTCTCCATCCTCAACGCGTGACTGTTTGGTGCGGTTTATGGTCCCGCGGGGTCATTGGACCTTACTTTTTCGAAAATGAGGCTGGAGCAACAGTTACGGTCAATGGATTGCGCTATCGAGAGATGATTAATGATTTTTTATGGCCTGAATTGGATGGTATTGATCTGGACAACGTTTACTTTCAACAAGACGGCGCTACGTGCCACACAAGCAATGAAACCATCGATCTTTTACGGGAAAAGTTTCCGGACCGTGTTATCTCTCGAAGAGGTGATCACAATTGGCCACCGAGATCTTGTGATTTAACACCTTGCGACTTCTTCCTTTGGGGCCACGTGAAAGATAAGGTCTACGCCAACAGCCCAGCGTCGATTCAAGACCTCAAAGATGAAATTCGTGAGGCTATCGAGGACATAGGGCAGCCACTTTGCGATTTGGTTATGGAAAATTTCATGAAAAGGATATGGTCCTGTAAGCGTGGTCTTGGCGGCCATTTGGCTGATGTTGTAATCCATTATAAACGGCATACCTTCCTCTTTATAATGAAATAAACATCCGATCATTTATCTCCAAAAATGCCATTTTTCTTTGAATATCAAAATAACACCTCTTATTGGAAAACCCTTTATCTCGAAAAGACTGTTAATCGTAAAAAAAAACCCGTTGGTTTAAATGATTCTTGGAATTTTTCTTTTAAGAACTTTTTGTTGAGACTATCCTTTCAGTTTTAGACATCAGTAGAAACCAGTTATATTCTTAAAAATTGTTTCGTTTCCTAGATTTTGTAAGGCTTTAAAATGAATCTCTAGAAAAGAAATTCAATATCTTAGCTCGAATATAACAATACTTGCTAAACAACTATTAAAGAAAAGTTTTAATATCTCGCAAGTGATTTTTGTGATTTTAATGAAAAAAATAGTTATTAACCCTATTTGTTATAGAATGGTTTTATTTCTTACTCTCGTTACCGGTTTAAACTTTTTTTCTTAGGATTTATATAGGGATAGTCTTTCAACTTTTTTCGTATCATACTTAATGTGGCAAAATGATTCAGTGGGACACAGTGAAATCCCCGGCTTCCACAATGCAACTCAGTGGGTCAAAACTGAGTATAATACATTTTGGAAGGTAACTTAAAGTAAGTAAGAGCTCGAGGGCTCCAATCCATAGCACCAACTCAGACGATATTTTATTTTATCAAATATTAATAGCATAACAACATTTTCAAATATGTACATTTTTTTTTAAGAATAAATATTTTTTTTTTGAAAAATTCAATATTCCAAAAACAAGTAGATGAATTTTTAATATTTTCTACTCGAAATGAAAAAAGTGGGTCTCGTAATACTGTCTGTCTATATCTGTCTTTTCGACTATGTAGATATCATTTTTAATTTTTTCCCCCCACACGTTTTTTTCTTTTTTTTTTAAGACCCAAAACAACGGTACCTGCCGTACGAATTTTTTCGAAATTTTATAAATATTTTTTTTTCTCAAAAAATATTCCACAGAATTTAAAAAAAATCATAAAAATTCATTTAGCTGTAAAGCTAGGAAATTGTTGAAAAAATTTTTCCAAAAAAATTGTTATTTTTGGTAGCCCCCCTGAAACCATTTTTTTGGTTTTGATTTTCTCAAAAACGGTACAACCGATTTAAATAGTTTTAAAAATTTTTTTTTGGAAACTCAATATTTCGAAAACCCCATGCTCGATTCTTTTCAAACTTGATAAATGAAAGCTTCTTAATATAATCTACAATATATGAGAAAAAAATGTATTTTACCTAAAAATAACGTAACCCCCCGCCTCCCCATAAAATGGTTTTCGAAAATCGTATTTTTCTCGAAAACAATTTCGAGATTTTTGCAAATTTTTTTCTCTTTCGTTTAATTCTTACGATCTATAATTTAATAAAAAAAATTTGAAATATATAACTGACTGTACCTACCATAGAACCATTTTTTCTCTACCATGCTCGGACTCTGTTCGGAGCTCTATACTGAAATAAAAATGAAAAACGCCTAATGCTGCTAGATATGTTTAAATTTCTCTCCACCACATCATGGGGGGTAAAATCTCATTTTGAATTTATCATTATGGACAGAACGGATTTTAATGAAATTTCTCATAGAGAAGCTTTTAAAAAGTTAAAAAAAAAGACATTGCATTTCAAAACTTAAAAAAAAAAATATTTTTTGAATTTTTGAAAGAAAAAATCTATTTTTTTTTTGAAAATTCGATATCTTAAAAATGACTCAATATTTTGTTTTTGTAGATATATTCAATTTTTATTCAAACAATAGGTACCTAATAAAAACTTTAAATTGGCGTACCAAAATTTTTTCTTAAAATTGTTTTAAAAATTTTGCAAATTAAAAGCTTATTTTTTTAAGAAACCACTACAACGACTTATAATTTTTGTTCTTGTATAACTTAATATTTGCTCGAATCACATGCCATCCTGTTTCTAGGTCCAAAAACTAAAGGAGTTGTTTAAGTCATTTAAAAAACTAATTGTATGCTTATGAACAGTTTTTGTCTGATAACATTTGTTTTTGAAATTCGTAGTCTTTTACATAGGAGCAAGTACGTGCGACCCAGTTGTGCATTTTATTTTTGTTTGCTAAATAAACAAATTTTCAATTTTTGTAAGAAAATATAAAATGGGGCTTTCAAATTCTACCAAAAAAAAAATAACTTAAAAATGTCAATTAGGTCAAATTTTAACGATTAAGAACTTACGTTTTAGTAAAAAAAAAGGTTTGAAATAGGTTACAGTATTTCAAAGATAAAGCCAGCTAAAAGTGACAAAAGCCAGCGAAGTGACAAAAATTATTTTTTTTACTTTTTCGACTAAAATTTAATCCAAAAACTCATGGCATTTGTCTGCGATGGAACATCCTGTTTAGGAACTTAATAGCAAACCATGTATTCAAATAAAAAAAAAAACATTTCCAGATTTTGATCAGACTTAATATTATACACTTCAGAGTGCGTTGCATGTTCCAGGTCAATTATATTTGCCCGACAATTTTGTGTGAACGAAATTTGTCAATTGGCATTTTTTGACAAACGTAAAGTGTGGTCAGTAACAATTTATTAAGGAGAAATGTCAGCTAGATTAGAGTGCTCGAGTTATAAAGCTCGTGACCGGCATTTTTGGCACACAAAATCGTTATAATGCTGTAACAGCCACTTGTGCCCGCTATTAACAGCCCGCTATTGTTGGTTCCAACAAGACAGTGCCACATCACACACTGTTCGTGCTACGAGGCGAATCTTACGAGATATTTTTCGAAGAAGGATATTGTCAAAATGTCGGTGATATCGACAAGCTTCCACGATCTTTTTTTTTGACATCTGTCGATTTCTACTTATGATGGTACTTGAAAGAAAAGGTGTACATCAGCGAATTTTAATTGCATTAAAAATCACATACTATTTATACTTTTGAACACTGACACCAAGCTGCTGTTTAAGACTAGACATATATAAAAGACTTTATGAAAAATGTTTGCTTATAGAACAGAAATTAAAGAAATAACCGCTTTCTGAAAATGGCTCAAAGAATTATATTAAAAGTTTGCTATGATTATGTTGATTTGATGTTACCAAAAACGCAGCGTAATGTTTAATTTTTCTTAAAATATGCAAAACATTTTTGTCCAATTCTGATCTGGCATACAAGGCGTACATCATTCAGTCATAATTTCAGTATAACTCTCATATCCGGTCCGGACAGGTGCTCCTTTTACTTATTTTTGAATGTGTTGGATAGAATCCAGACGAGAGAGAGCTCTGAGGTTTACATATAGGAGATACTGGGGCAAAATTTTAAACAACCAATTATTAAGGGCTTAGTAATTTACTAGTTAGCAAATTTTTAAAATTTTAGTAATTTACTAACTCTTCGAAAATTTTAAACCTTTACTTTCGTTTTACTAACTAGTAAATTACTAAGTGCCTTTTATTAAAAATGATGCATCTGAACACGTCCAAACAATGACAGTTCGTGAAAAATACAAAGCAAACAAAACTAAATGTCAGAAGTCAAAGTGACAACCACAATTTATTTCTCCCAAAGAAGTGTAATGTAACTAGTACTTATAATTCTGGTGAAATTGGAATCCCACGGCATGTAATTCGGTCTTGGATTTTCAGGTTTTCAACCAAGAACCGAACTTGTCAGACCTATAACTGGAGTAAGATTCTCCATCGATCGTCCAGCTCTTCAAAAGGTTTTGCTCGGGACTTAAAACATCGCACTTTTCTGCACAAAGCTGAGTCTTCAAACATATCGAAATCTTCGTCTTGCGAAAACATTTTATATTATTTTATTTACTTTTAAAAACAATTAGCTCACGAATCATAAAAAAAAAACACAATTTAACTATTTCAAATAAAATTGCCAAGAAATTTTTTTCGAGGGAAATGACAGAAGTCGTATGGATTTAGCAAATTCCTAAAAGTTAAAGTAGCCAATTTGTGAAGAGTTAACTTCAGTAAAATGTTAAGAGATAGTAATACGAGTATGTTAAAATCGTTTAAAATTAGCAAAATTCATAGTAATTTACTAAAATGGATTT
Source organism: Chrysotoxum bicinctum (assembly GCA_911387755.1). Classification (NCBI taxonomy): domain Eukaryota; kingdom Metazoa; phylum Arthropoda; class Insecta; order Diptera; family Syrphidae; genus Chrysotoxum; species Chrysotoxum bicinctum. The sequence continues at coordinate 227,082,330 of OU426987.1, forward strand.
AACGGGGGCTATCGTGAACAAAATTTCCCTCGGAATTTTCCCCATCTTCGAAAATTGGAAAGGTCAATAATTCTGCATTGTTAATTGTAAGCTGGCGACTGACCTTTTTAAATGAGAGCCAATGTCACTATGAAACTTAATTCCCAATATCAATAAATTCCAAGGGAAACTTTCGACATTATTCGAGATGACAATTTTGAAAGTTGGGAACAATTCCCAGGGAAATTTTATTCGCGATAGGCCCCAACATTTTACTAAACCATTTAAAATTATGCGCCACTTTCTTCAAATTTTTTATGGCTCTTTCTACTCTCAAAAGATTCCGCCATAAGACTTATTTATTTAATGCTGATCAATTGACCCTTGAGTCTAACTTTAGACGTACCGTCCAAGATAGATTTTCTGTTTGGATTTGGAATATTGCTTTTATCGATTCCTCTCTCAATGTGATGCACAAGCTTTTCCAAACCAAAACGCTCGCTCTTGTTACGATACTTTATTATAACATTATATTAAGGGTTATAATTACGTTACCAACCATACACAAAGTTAACCAACATTTTTATTTTTCTCAACCTTTTCTTAAATGATTTACAAAATTTTTTAAGATTTAAAAAAAAAATACTTAAGAAGACACGTCTAAAAATGGTTCTGTATATCTATTTACCTTTTTTCCAGAAAGTATTATTTAATGCGGTTGTGGTTTAAACATAAGAAAAAGTATAGTCTTATAACACACCGAACTTTTGACTGTGAAAATTTTACCAAAATCCTCAGATAAATCCAGTACAGATTAATATGCAACTGATATCCCGAAATTTTGTCGCCTTTTTAATTATTAAGACGAAAGAAAATAAGTTCATTGAAGGGGTTTTTGTATGGTTACATACATGCAGTGTACCTGCGAAGCTTCATATATTTATGAATTTTTGAATATTACAACAACAACTTGAATGAACTACCACCAAGTGGGTTCTTATTTGGCTGGAGTTATAGCTATTTCACGGTTGCCAAGTGAAATAGCTATAAGTTCAATATAAACAAAATGTTGAAGTTTTAAAAAAATGGATTTTTCTTAGAACCCGTATATACATACATGTGTATATACGAAACGAATGAGTGGTTGATCTGAAAAGAATTGAATCACGTGATTAGAACAAGTGACCGATTCAAGGAACTAAACACTTTCGACGAAAATTCAGAATTTGCCAGAATTGTCTTCGTTTCACATTGAGAAATTATTGAACTCCCATAAATCATAAAATCAAAGCAACCACAAAGTAAAAATTTTCAAACGATAAAAACTTCTAAATACTCGTATATGTTATGCCTTACCTGTGGTTTGGTACTTCAGCGATAGTACTGGGTTATACAAATTATAATGTAGCAAAAATGTAATCCATACCTAAGTGAGAGTTATACGAGTAGATTAAGAAAAGTATACAAATTTTATTATTTCATTTTATGATTAAGTATCAATAAAATTGATAAGGTTAATTTTTATTAATTTTAATTGTTTTAGTGGTAATGTTTTGTATTTGGTTGTAAGTATGTATGTATTTGGATTTGGTTTTTGATTTTTAGACATATTTTTGGTTTGCATTGTTTTTGATATTTTCCGATATTTTTTTTAATCCAATCAGGACACAATAACCGTGCTGTGGAAACATAATTTCATTTAACAAAAAATACATACCAATCCGCTGTTACTTCATATTAGGGTTTTGTTTACAAAATGAAGAAAAAACTTAATTATTTTTTAAACGAGCCATGCATACATGACATTATTTTTTTTATTTTATTTTTTAAGATTAAGATTTTGAAGTATTTTTTTTGTTTATACATAGCTTATTGATTACTTATTTAAATTCTGTTGATGAGTGATATGTGAAAATCTATTCAAGAGAACATCCGCGTGTGTTTATTAAAACTAAAACTTAAAAAAAAATAACTTAACCCAGCTTGTTCTAGCGCGAGGCCCTGTCATGTGACCATATCACAGCTTCAAGCTTAGTTCTGTCAGTCAATTTTTGGATGAGAGATTACATATCAGGGCCTTGTTTTATTAACCCTAAGATTCGGCCTAAGCGTAGTTAAGCCAACAATATTTTGATTGATTCAATTGAGCTCTTTCAGGTATGCGTATCTCAGGTTAATACTCTCGTCCCACGATTCAAAAGCCACGTAAAGAATTCTTTAATCCATTGCTCGTCTTGCAGTATAGTAGTATATTATAGACACGCTCATTGAGTCTGATAGATAATCATTTGCATCAAGATACAGAAATTTCTCCGATGCGTGGTATGTATATCCACTCTCTAAAACATTTCGAAAATACCCAGGATTTAGGTAGAATAGTCTGTTATGAAATCGTTTTTCCTCCCGTGATTCTTCCCAATGTTCAGTTGTCAATTCTGGACACTCTCCGGAAGCATTCAATAGTCTTTTGCTTGGGACATAGTGACGAAAGTTAGAATGTGCATGCAGGCTCTTAAGTACTTCCTTTCAAATACTCGGAGCTTTTCCATATACGAAGGGAATATGTTCCACCATAGTGGACTCGCATAAATCAGAATTGAATTAAATAAATTTAAAAAGAAGAAGCCATCTATAGGTATATATTTATACTTCTCAGCAGTTTTCGACTCGATATGCAGACCATTTAAACTCCCAATTGCGTCTCAATTCCGAATTTACCGTGTATTACTGGGATGGGGAACAGTATGGTTTCACATCTCCTAAAGTTGATTTGAAGCTTTCAGTCCGAAGACTATGTTTCAAAGGGATTAAATTTGGTTTGGAGTTGTATTTGGATACCTTTAATTTTGGAGCCGCTGGCATACAGTCAGAGGCGTATTTAAGGAATTGGCGCCCCGGGCTGATAAATTTTGCCGCCCTTTAGAACAATGAAAATAAAGTAATAAGAAATAATAATAAAAAAAACAAAAAATGCATAATATTTGATGTTTTCAATTTTTTTTTGTGTGTGTATAAGTATTCATTACAAAATTCATTAACAATAGATTCGTTAACTAAATTTCTTGTCAGTTCAGAATCTATATTTAATAAAGCTAACCTATTAAGGCGCTAGTGCGAGACATTAAATACGTTTTTATTCGTTTCAATCCGGAAAACGATCTTCCTGCACTACAATTCGTCACTGCAGTAGAGCTGTGTCAATCAGTATCTATTCGATTTTTTCGATGCGATCATCGAAAAGTATTGATGATCGAAATCACAAATTTTTATTTTAATCGATCCCAATCTCAATCATTTAGATGATTCTCGTTTCTCGATTTTCTATTTCAATCTCAATCATTTCAATGAGTCTCGATCTTTAATATCAGTTAACTCGATTAACCATGATTTAATCGATTCGATTTGGTGTTATTTGAGGTATCAGGGGTGGAATCGCGTAAGGTGATAGTTGATTGTCAATTTTTGATTGTCATTTTGAATATAGCTTTCTCTATCATATCAAAAAAGAAATATAGAGAGAGCGATTGTCAAAACGACAATCAATTAATTTAGTGATCACTTTACTCTTACGCAATACGGGCCCAGGATCTGGTATGTTTACTGTGGGAATTGAACTAGTAATGAAACTTATCGAATAAAAACTTTCGACTTACATATGCGATAGTATCTAAAAGTTAATTAATTCGATAGTACCAAGTCATTCAGTAACTATTAGTCCTAAAATTGATCTTTTAAGGAGCAACATATGAAATTTCTTTATCTTGAATTTTTTGACGCTTTTTAATCAATGGACATAGTAGCCATCATTCGATGTCATTTGGCAATTTATGGCTTACAATATAGAGTATTTTGTGAAAGCCTCAACTCAATCTTATCATCGAAATCGAAATGAAAATCGAATCGGAACAGTATTGAACAATTTGAGTGAAATGAAAATGATCGATCGATTCAAATGATCGAATCATTTTCGTTATCGATTGTTCAACGATTCGATCATTTGAAATGAATGATTTACACAGCTCTACACTGCAGTGCACAAGTATATTCTTAAAGCAACCTCAACATATAAAAATGCTTCCTCCAATTCTTTTTCTCTTATATGAAGGTTAAGCTGCCTTAAACTCATATTTTGAGAGTTGTTTTGCTCCGAAAAATGTGTGTCTTACACACTCTTCTTGAAAATCTTCTCCAAGATCAACGGGGTATAATTTCTGAAGAGAGTAATAAAACCATTTGTTTTTGCTTCATAGCATGAATTTCTTCTCTTCAGCGCACTCAATAATTGGTCGCAAATAGGAATGAAAGTATTTATTTTGAAATTTTCACGACCACAAAAAAGAACCTCCCTACGCGACACTCATCATCTCGTTTTTTCCTCTTGACGATTCTTTTTTTGGTTCATTTTGTAATTTTAAAAAGTTTTGCTTTTTCTCATCTTTTCAAAAACATCAAAGCATTCTCGTTTTTCTCTCACAAACGATATGAGGGCCTCGTAGAGCCTGGACACAGTTTGTATCAACACCTTGAATTTTTTTGATACAATATTGAATTGCTTGAGTATAGAACCCCAAAATTAAGACAATATTTCTGTCTCAAGAGACTTCAATTGGGACAAGTGAGCACGATACTAAAAAGATAAAATAGGTATTTGACGATTTTAACTTTAGTAAAATGTTAGAGATAGCATTATGCTATTAAATGATTAAAATATACTAAAATAGTTTTAACATCGTACTAATTCGACTAAAATTTTGCGCCAATAGTTTTTAAAATAATACCTATCCTTTTATTTATCCATCATTATAAACTATTGTACAAAAAACAATCATTATATTGTTTCTTAAGTCGTTCAAAACTATTGACGAAGGGAAGGGCATTTGTATATAGCGACACGAGTCAGCCAAAACTAAAACAAAAATGAGGCATGATTTGCTAGGTATACATATAAAGATTAAAAATTTGTGCGTGAAAAAGGGACTTTTTGTAGATGGCTTAGAAACAAAAAACTAAGATCCGTTCTAGCCCATTTTTGTAGAGCTACATAGCAAGAAGTGTTTTTTTTTTAGATAATGTTTTCGTTTCATTGGAATTTGTTCTAAAGAGTAGGTACATATGTACATGTTTGCAAATATTTTTATTATGGATTTTCATTATAAAAAATCGTTTATAAAAAATAAGAATAGTAAATGGTGAAAAAAGTGAGCGACATGTAACAGTGAACTCTCTCACAGCCGGACACTCACGGCACTGAAAAAATTGTCATGCTTGAAAAATTAAAAGAATTGCATTTTTTTAAATCTTTGTATATTTTTTGTTTATCCTTCAAAAATCTTGTAAATTAGACAATTGTTATGGGCGGCATGCGCCCTTTTGCTTGTATGTTTTGAAAGTTCAATCGCTTCAAAAAAATATTATAAATTGGCCAATCGCTAGGGGCGGCTTGCGCCCTTCTGCTTGAATGTTTTGAAAGTTCAATCGCTTCAAAAAAATATTACAAATTGGCCAATTGCTAGGGGCGGCTTGCGCCCTTTTGCTTGTATGTTTTGAAAGTTCAATCGCTTCAAAAAAATATTATAAATTGGCCAAGCGCAAGCCGCCCCTAGCAGCCTTGCCGCCCCGGGCTGTAGCCCTTTTAGCCCTTGGGTAAATACGCCCCTGCATACAGTGCAGCATCATCGGCAAACGCTTTAACGAATTATCGAGCTCCCTGAGTATATCAAAAATGTTGAAGGAATGGTGAAAAGGGTTGGCGCAGTCACTGTGCCTTGCAGAAGACCATTCGTAATACTTCAAACTTCAGTTGGTTTCTTTTTTTTTCACAAACGAATAGAATAGATTACTAATTACTACTTCAAAAATCTTTACGATATTAGACAGGAGACTTATAGGCTTATAATTAGAACGATCAGAAGGTGCCTTCCTCTTTTCAAATTTTGGAACTAGCTTCGAAGTTTTCCAAGTGCTCGGAAAGTAGTAGTTATATGGCAGATTGTTAAAGACAAAACGGTATTGGGATATGATATCGATCGGAACATGGATTAGTGCTATGTTTGGTATGTTATCCAAACCTATATGAAAGTTTTTATAATACAGAATCTATGTAGTAGTAGTCAGTGGCTAAGCGTACCATCTCGGCGCCCGGGGCGGGAGACCCATTTTGCCGTCCCCCTTCAATACTAAATTAAAATTAAATTTCGAGACATCATTTCACAGGCAATGAAGTATCTTTTATTGAAAGTAAAATAGAATTAGCGGTTTCATAAAAGGATTTTACGAGCCTTACGAATGAGGCTCGTGAGACAAAGCTGCATCTGCGGATTCATCTCCATGCATGCGTTTTTTCTTGCGAATTGTACTCGTTTTGAGATCGATTCCGAGTTTTTTCCAAAAAGTCTTAGAAAAGTCGATTGCGGCTTGGACGAAACGGTCTCTGCTCTCCACCAGGAGAGCTTTTAAAACGCAGAGTTTCTGAGCACATTTATCCACACTCAGTCCACATTGCTGCATATAAATCTGTGCGTCATCTTCTTCAGGTAGCTCTGCAGCTCAAAAGCTAAGAAAAGTGAGGAAGTTGAATGACTGCATGACTGTCAGAAGAAGACTGGCTACCGATCCGTCAATTCTTCCAGTACCTCAAGAACTTCCACAAACTTATTTTTAAGCGTCTTTACAGCTTCACGAGGTTCACTTTTTCTGCAGGCTTGCGACTAGATCCTTGAGATACTTCTGGTGAGTCGACTTCGTCTTGACCCTGCTCTGTGGTGGGATCAGAACGACTTCCAACTTCGACGGCAGGCACGTCTTCTTCTTCTGCCCGTAAAATAAGTTATGCATTCCCATGAATATTGGCCGGAGGACAATTCTAGGCCACTCACGATTGTAGATGGAGGAATCTTACTTACATTGGAATCACTTCCGCTGCTGCTGGATGCCGCCGAAGACGTTAACGTAGCTTTTGAACCAGAACTAGAACTGAAATATTTCGCGTCTTCGCGTCTGCTTCTTTCTTAGCCTTTTTCTTGCGGTATTCCGCGCCGCTTCCTTTAACTCTTTTCATTTTCAAAAACTAGTTCAAAGGTTGAGTGAAGTACTAAGTGCTTAGTTTTAGAAGATTCAACAGTATTTAAACTATAAACAACACAATCGAAATAACTTTCTGTGATGCGGGAGGGAGCAAAAACATTGAGCTGGCTGAGACTAGAATAACATTTCCGTCGAATCCTAGTTATCTTATCATATCTCGCATATGCATATCATATGTTTCGGAACACTCCCTTTCAGTTTCGCGAGAGTTTCGGAACGTTTTGTTTTAGTTTCGCGATCAGCGCGACAGTACGGAATGCGCTCTTACGGCCCTACTCACCGTCTACGAATTCACGAAAGCGGTCAACGACGAACCACAGATAGGGTGGCAAATTTCAAATTTACATCATTGTTGTTTGTTGACTTGTCAAACGATCTGTCATGAAACATATGATTTCTACTCTACCCGCATCACCGGCGACATTTTGCCGCCCCCTAGGCCTGCCGCCCGGGGCGGACCGCACCCCCCGCCCCCCCTACGCTACTCCACTGGTAGTAGTACCTACTACTGAAATAAATGAGGCAAGAAGAAGACTTAGCACTATTTTTGAACTTGTTTAATTATTGATTCAAAATAGCTTTTTTTTTTATTTTAGTCTACAAAAATTGACGTTTCGGCCCGGCGATCTCACATGTTATCCAAACCACTTGACCTTTTAGTATTTAGTTTCCTAAATATTTAAGTCAATGCATCCATAGTCGTAAAGTAATTTTGTTAGTTCGTTCATCTGTTAATTCGTCAGTGAAAACTCAACAATCTGTCATTCAAGTCGTCAGTCTTACAGCTAGGGAACTTTCTGGCATGTACCGTCTCAAAATGGTAACCGATAAAACTTAGTTTTTCTGCCCTATCAATCATTGATAGTGGGACAGACTTGGATATTGATCCCTGCCTCAGATAGGAACATCGACAAGATGCTATTCTCAGTTTCAAGATTTTGACAACGTTACGGGGTATATAAAATTGCTAGGTATGTATATCTTCGGAAACTAGGTCTGTGTCAATGAGGAACGATTCGATTTTTTTGATCCGATCGTCGAAAAGTATTGATGATTAAAATCACAAATTTTCATTTCAATCGATCCCAATCTCAATCATTTCTATGATTCTCGATTTTCGATATCAGCTAACTTAATTAACCATGATTTACTCGATTCCGTTTGATTCGATTCAATCAATGTCGTGTACAAACGCCAAACGTACGTTGGACTGGAAATTCTGGGTTGAACTCGACATTTAAGAACATGCTTGATTGTGTTGGTTGTTGATGTTGTGAGCAGCAAAAGCAATTGTTGCCTGTTGGATTGAACTGGTGTTATTTGAGGTATCAGGTTCAGGTACATATGTTTATTAGGGGAGTTAAGCCCGCTATGTACCTAGCTTGTTCAATATTCACTCCAACGTGTTGAGACCTCAATTGTCGTTGAAGGTAATATGTTGCTCCTCCGCTAAAATTAAATATTTTTTTGGCATTTTACCTTTATTTGCCATCTTACAAACAAAAATTAAAAATTAATTAAATTAAGACATTCTGAAAAATTACTGTTAATTAATTAACAATGCAATTGTTTTTTTTTTAAATTACTTTTCTTTTCTATTAAATTATTAATATTTTTCGACGGAGAAAATGATCGGTTTCTTGTTTCTTATTCGTATTTTTGTCACTCAAAGAATTTTTGTTTCATTTCGCTTTCATTTTACAACGAAAGGAAATGAAATTTTTTAAATTTAGATCAAATTGGTACAAATTCGGGGATTAAATTTCATCAAAATCGAAATGAAAATCAAATCGAAATAGAATTGAATCAATTGAATGAAATGAAAATGATCGAATGATCGATTGATTGAAATGATCATTTTGGTAGTCAATTGTTGAACGATTCGATCATTTGAAATGAACGATTTACACAGTGCTATTAGAAACATCATTTGCAGGACCATTACTTTTAGAAAAAGTGTTACTTTTAGCCCCGCTCTCTTCTACTGCTTCCTGTGAGAAAGTAGCAATTCTTTCAAAATTCCATATTTCTGAAAGTATCATGAAAGAAGAATATCTCACATCTTAAATATTTAGATTCAGCACAACAGTTTTGGTAGCATACTTACAACATATTCCTACATAAAAGGATGGTTGTAAGTCACTAGACCATGGTTCTCCAAAACCTATAGCACTCATTAGTTAATTTTATTTTATTTGTGTTTTTTTCAGAACTGTAAACTAAACTCAAGAATTTCTAGACTTGGGGGCGGATTTCTTACGAAATGACACATGTTTGCCAAGTCAAAATCACTTTATTTGGAATTTGTTAATAAATTTATTTAATAGGAAATATGATTAAATTGACATAAATAAATTGTTGATATATTAAAAATTATCAAATGAGATAACAATAATCTCTTTCCCAAATCGTGCTATATGATCCTATAACCATCTCTACACTAAACTCATAAGCTTTATAGAATGTGCCTGCATATTTATGTAGGTATATATAGAATTTTTCAACATATCTATATCTACTATATATTTATATATTTGTGTTATTTATTTGTTTGCACTCACAAAAATACACATAAAATAATTAACTCAATGACCTATCCCCGAAAAACAAAAACCCCAAACTCGCGTTTGACGTCAAATTTAACTACACCCATCCACACAAAAATTGAATATAATCTTTATAATCCCTTAGTTTTATCCAAAAAATAAATAAACACCAACCTAATTGCGACACGTTCTCGTGTATCATGTACTCGTGTATCGTGTATCTCACTTATCACTCAAACAAAACAAAAAATAATAAAAAATAAAAAAAAAAAAATACTAACCACAGTAATGAAGCCGAAAGTTCTGTAGTTTTGGTTCATTTGGTATCCATAAAAAACCACAAAATCCTCTAAACGACACCACCCCTCTGCGACGCTCGTAAAACCACCATCATCGCCCTATATCCTCAAAAGCTCTATGCAAGCAACAAGGCACATTTCACATGTTGACATAGCCGTACTCATTTTATTAAGATACACGCATAGATACGAAAAAAAAAAAAAAACAGACCAAAGAGGCACTCCAGACGGGTGTGGATGAGGCACCTTACCTATACACGGGGAATCGGCTGCGAGGGCAGAGATTAAGATAATCCTTATCATCGCCAGAGTTTGCCGATTTCGAGTTTCTCCACTTCTTGTTCGGGGTCGGCTCGCGAGCTCAAAGAAGTCCAATATCTATGCGATAAGATAATCCTCTAGATACTGCCGCAAGCTAAATTTTATCTAAAATTATAATCCAATATGATAATGGTATCTAATAATAATAATAATTACGATGTAAATATTTTTTTTTTTCATGGTGTACGAGTATTTGTCTGGCTGTGTATGAATTCCATTGAACTGAACAGATACATTTTTTTTATTTGATCGCGGCCACGCAGAAACGTGAGATTTAAAATTAATCCCAATGGAGATTATAATGGGCTCTGGCGATGATGAGTGACACACACATGCATGTCTGTTGCGCGGATTCCGTATTAAAACATAAAAAAGGGGATTTTCTGCAACTCACCATACACACATACGAGTAGATACAAATATTTAATCAGTCGAATTAGTGGTGTGTTGTGTGTGTTTGTGGCTTAGTTTGTGCCATGTTTCGGTAATAAATAAATTTTGGTAATAAATCGTTTGATGTTTTTTTTTTTTTTTGATTTAATATTATAACACGCAGACACAATTGGCCTTTAAAACTGTCATGGGGTTGTTACTATCTAATAGATAAATATCTTAGGATAAACGAGGCTACGCAGCGGAAGATTGAACGACGCGACGGCAACTTGTGATTGCTATTCTATATGAAAAGTTCCTATCGGGCTGACTTAAGGTGTGAATATTGCTCCGTATCCATATCTAGAAGCTATAGATCGGGGGAACTTTCGGTCTTCGAACAGGTTCAATGTATCTAGAGGGTTGCGTGGGCTGTTAAAAATATGCCCGATGTCATTCGCATTAATGAGTCACTTGAGGATTAGATTAATTTATTTATTAAACATTTCGGTTTAAAATAGATTAAAAATGAGAAATTCTTCGAACTTTGTTCATCACAAACAGACCATTGAGTGGTTTCAGGAAATTTCTTAAAATTCATTCATATAAGTACTCGTAGCCGTAGGTATATAGATATTTGGTTGTTCTTCGTTACTTGAATTATCTTGAGACTCTATTGTTTAATAGGAAGTGACTTTGCTAGATTTAAAAAAATATAGAACCCATCAGATAGCCAGAAAGTTGAAGATCAGTAGTAAGATTTTTGAAGCTGAGTTTTCTAGCTGTATGTATCATTTTGAAAATGCATTAACCAATATCTCCAAGATAGAATAATATAAGCACCTGTCTTATGACAAAATAGATCTGGGATAATGCTGGATTTGACGCGATGTAAGTGTTTGATATCCTTAAGCAGATAGCTCATCAGGACATGGTCTTCTAGAGATGCACGCACAGTGGCTTGGCGTTTATTCAAACGATTTTTGCAGACGTGCGCTGTGTGGATGCGGAACGGCTAGAATCAATTACTGATCTTGCATCTAGTGGTTTCTTTTTAAATCATAGGTTATTTTGACACTGGCAGCTATTTCCCGGTCGAAATCGAAATGATTCGCTTAACGTTTGAACAACGTTGGGAAATATTGAAAACTTGTTTCCAAAGTAAGTTCTGCGTACCTCAAACAGTAGATACGTTTTTTTTAAAAGAAGTTGCAGTCGAAATGAAGCACTCACCGCGCTTGAAAAAAGTTTGTGAGACTATTATGCTGGTGGACAACGACACTCATGGTCCTCGTCCTTTCGGTGCGCACAGAAGAGAATGTGACTGGTGTAGCCGAGAGTGTAAGGCTCAATTCACGAAAATCAACTCGCCATTGATCTCAACAGCTCAACATTTCACGCAATAACCTGAAGCGAATTCTGCACAAAGATCTCGGATTATTCATTGACCAAATGACTCAGCAATTGAAGGCGCACTACCATCCGCTTCGTTATGCCTCTGCAGTTTGGGCCTTGGAGCAGCTTAAATTGGACAACGATTTTGGGCGAAAAATTTCATTCATCTCAGCTGCTGAGTTAAGAAACAAAATTGCCTCATCTGGGGCTCGGAAAACCCGCACGTTTTTCTTCAGAAGCCAATGCATCAACAGAGAATGACAGTTTGATGCGGATGGTGAAGTGGTGGCATCATTGAACCATTTTTCTTCTAAAATGAGGCTGGAAGCAACGTTTCGGTTAACGATGGGTGTTACGGAGCCATTTTACCCGACTTTTTTTTTTTTACTGAAATTGAAGGCATTAATTTGGACGACCCCTGGTTCATACAGGGTGGTGGGCCATGCCACACAGCCCATGCCACAACGAATCTTTTGCGCACCAAATTCCCAAATCGTGTTATCGGCCGTCTTGGTTATTTTAATTGCCCGCCTCGGAGCTGCGATATGACCCCTTTGGACTTTTTTTTTGTGGGGAACCGTGAAGGACTGATGGTATGCCGACAATGTGGAAACGATCCAAGCACTTAAGGCCAATATCATCCAACCAATCCGCGAGCTACAGCCCGAAACTATCAACAAGGTCTTGGAAAATTAGAGTGACAGAACTCGGTATTGGAAAGCCAGCCGAGAAGGCCGCTTGAACGACTTTCTCAATTTCTTATTATGAATGTACTTGAAGGTGTACATCAACAAACCAACCACAAGCTCGATGCAATATTAAGCCATAAGGTACCTAAACAGGGTATTTCACAGTCACCATCGAAGAAAAATTCCCCAAGTTCTTGAGTTAAATTTAAGCTGAAAAACTTATAAGTTAATTTTCTAGTTTTGAATTCGTTATCGAGTCTTAAAGCAGTATCTATGATTTTAGGCCTTGTATCTTTAAGCTGGCTTTATCTTTGAAAGACTGCAACTGTTTCGTAAAACGTAAGTTCTTAATCGTTCAAATCTGATCTACATGAAATTTTTAAGATGTTTTTTTTTGTTTGTAGAATTTGGAAGCCCCATTTTAAATTTTTTTGCAAAAATGGAAAATTAGTTTATTTAGCAAAAAAAAAAATAAAATGCACGACTGGGTCGCACGAACTTGCTCCTATGTAATAGACTAGGAATTTTTAAAACGAATGTTATTAGAAAAAACTGTTCATAAGGATAAAATTATCATCATTTTTTAAATTCTTTTCGTAGTAAGAGACAAAAACAGAATGCTATGCAAATATGAATTAATGCAAGGACAAAAATTATAAGACGTTGTAGTGGTTTCTTAATAAAATAAGGTTTTATATATTAAATTTTTAAAATATTTTAAAAAAAAACTTAGTACATCAACTTTAGGTTTTATTATTGTACGAATGAAAATTAAATTACCAAAAAAAATATTGACCCAATTTTGAGATATCGAATTTTCCAAAAAAAAAATAATTTTTTTCTTTCAAAAATTCAAAAAATATTTTTTTTTAAAGTTTTGAAATGCAATATTTTTTTTAAGTTTTTAGAAGCATCTCTATAAAAAATTTCATTAAAATCCGTTATGTCGATAATGAGAAATTCAAAATTTTAAAAAATCGTTCTATGGTAGGTACAGTCAGTAATATCTTGTTTTCAATTTTTTTGTATTAAATCTTAAGATCTTAAAAATTAATCGAAAGACTTAAAATTTAAGCAAAATTCTCGGAACCGTTTTCGAGAAAAAATACGATTTTCGAAAACCGAAAACCATTTTTTAATATTTGTATGGAGGGTACCGTTATTTTTAGGTAAAATATTTTTTTTCTCATATCTTGAGTTTTCAAAAAAAAAAAATTTGAAAATACAGTACGCACTCGATTTACGCAACCCTCGATTCGTGCAACTCCTCGATTTTCGCAACTCTAAATTTGTAGCACGTCTTGACTCCATAAGTGCAACTTTTCAAAAATGCTACCTCGATTTGTACAACTTCTTATATGTATTCAACTGTTTTTTATTTGCATGCTCTCCTTTTGATTCTGTATTCCTGCCGTTAATTTACAGCTAGTTTGTCTGAACGATATTCCATGTAAAAATAATAAGTACACAAACACATTAAATGCATCTTATTTATTTGAATGGGTTGCAATTTCATTAGTGTCTACGGAAAATTTGTGCAGGACGGGTGTAACAAGAAAATTTACAAAATTGTCTATTAAAAAAAGAAATGATATTTTATCAGAACTAGAAAAGGGTTCCAATAGAAGAGATTTTATTGCTACAAAAAATAAAAGAGAGGGCAGTTTTAAAAGACATAAATTTGCAAAAAACTCAATCTAAAATATCTAACTTCTTTTTTAAAAAAAAGTTAATATATATTCTGTATTCATTCATCATTTATTAATTTTTGCGTAAATTTTAGTATTTAATAAAAATATTTTCAAAAATAATTGTTTATTTTGGTTTCACTGAAGTTTTTTCATAACTTGAAAACAAGCTATTTCAACTATAATTTGTATCGCAAAAATACAACCCAGTAAGTGCAACAACCTCGGTTATTGCAGCTGCCCCAATTTCTATTAGTTGCGTAAATCGAGTTTGTACTGTATTTTTAAAAATCCAAAAAATTTTTTTTTGAAAATTTGAATACACAATAATATTGAAACTGCTGGGGAGCCTTAACATAAAAAAATGATCAAAATCGGTTGTACCGTTTTTGAGAAAATCAAAAACAAAAAAAAAAAATGGTTCCAACGGGGGTAGCAAAAATAATAATTTTTTGGAAATTTTTTTTCATTCATTACCTAGGTTTAACTAAATGAAATTTGGTGATTTTTTGAGAAAAAAAAAATATTTATAAAATTTCGAAAAAAAAAAATGTATCGCAGGTACCGTTGTTTTTGGTCTTAAAAAATCAAATAAAAAAACATCCGGGGAGAAAAAAATAAAACCCATATCTACCAAGTTTAAAGAAAATCGGCCGAGCCGTTTAGCTGTAGTCGAACAGGCAGACAGTCTTGGTCTTCGCTATTATCGTAATGGCAACTTTGATCAAAATCTCGAGTTCGATTTTTTTTACGAATGCATAACTTGCCTTATAGTATCTACCTATAAGTCGCAAGTAAAAAGTGGAATTCAAGAAAATATGAATTCCTGGATAAAAAATTAATAAACTACAAAAATCTAAGATGTTGTATGTTAGAAAAAGGTTAACACATGATACATGAAACCGATTTAAAATTTATGTGAATAAACAA
This sequence comes from Chrysotoxum bicinctum, assembly GCA_911387755.1. Lineage (NCBI taxonomy): Eukaryota > Metazoa > Arthropoda > Insecta > Diptera > Syrphidae > Chrysotoxum > Chrysotoxum bicinctum. Next base: position 227,097,632 of record OU426987.1, read on the forward strand.
ACTTCATTCGCATGTTATTATTCGTATTTTTAACTTCCCATAGGGAGTTGTTGTAATCGGTCTGATTTGTCAAATTGGAATTTTTGACATTTTTCGACGTTTTAAGGTCCTTAGAGGCTATATCAATCATTTTTAGAGAGATGTCTGTGTGTGTGTGTGTGTGTACGTAAGTTGGTACGCTCTAGTACCATTTTTCGTCGTCGATATCTCAAGAACGAGTAAAGATATCGACTTCAAATAAATTTTGTTTAATAGATAATAACTTCGAAAGAGGCTAAAGGGCGTTTATTAAAATTCAGTGAGTATTTTTTTACTACAACGGGGTAAAAAAAAAGTAAAAATTTTGGTTAGTTTCAAATATCTCACGAAAAAATAATGCTATTGATTTCAAATAAAATTTAATGTAACTCATAAGGTCATACAGATTTGGTATGAATTTGGAAAAAAATGAACATGCCGTTATTTTTTTTAAATAAAAAGAACTGAAACAAAAATTTCATAACCCAGATATTCTAAGAACGGAAAACAATTTGAAACTCAAAATAATTTTATTTTACGAAAAATAATGTATTTGACAACTGGTAAAAAATTCAAAAAAATCAGTTTACAGTTTTTACTTGCGATATAGGTACTATAGGGCAAGTTCTGCATTTGGAAAAAAAATCGAACTCGAGATTTTGATCAAAGTTGACATTACGATGATAGCGAAGACGAAAAAAGTGGGTCCGACAATTCCGTCTGTCTGTCTGTATGTCTGTATGTCTGTATGTCTGTATGTCTGTATGTCTGTATGTCTGTATGTCTGTATGTCTGTATGTCTGTATGTCTGTATGTCTGTATGTCTGTATGTCTGTACCTCGAACTACAGCCTAAACTACCGGAGGTATTTTTGTAGTTAAGAGTCTTCGGTGATTCCCTAGAGGAAAAATTGAAATTTTTTTTTTAGCTCCAAAACTAAGGGTACCCCCCATACACCCGTAATGCAAAATCTTATTTATCTCGAAAACGGCTCTAACGATTTTGATAAAAAAAATTAAGTGTGATATTATGGACATGGACTATATTTTGGTGAAAAAAAAATTTTGGGGGGAAATGTTATTAGGGGTACCTGTCATATAACGGTTTTTTTTGATTTTCGAATTTCTCACCAACGGCTCTAACGATTTTAACCAAAATTTTTATGCAGGAGCTGTTTTGCATTTGAAAAAATATAAACTAAAAATTTTTTCGAAAAAAAATAGTTTTTGGATTTTTAAAAAAATAATACAAATTTTTTTTTGAAAATTCAATATCTTGAAAACCGATACAAGATTAAATTTTTAAATTACGTTTAAAAATGTATTTTAATAAATACTAACAATTTGCATATCAATTTTTTTATAAAAATTTTAAGGAAAATTTAGTACACAAAAAACATGTTTCAGTGTGTCTGTATGTCTGTACCTCTCACTACAGCCTAAACCCCTGGACCTATTTCTTTCAATCTCGGTAGTTAAGGGTCTTCGGTGATTCCCTAGAGGAGAAATTGAAATTTTTTTTTTAGCTCCAAAACTAAGGGTACCCCAAATACACCCGTAATGCAAAATCTTATTTATCTCGAAAACGGCTCTAACGATTTTGATAAAAAAAAAAATAAGTGTGATATTATGGACATGGACTACATTTTGGTCAAAAAAAATTTTGGGGCAAAATGTTATTAGCGGTACCTGCCATAGACCCGTTTTTTTGATTTTCGACTTTCTCATTAACGGCTCTAAGGATTTTAACCCAAAATTTTTAGCAGAAGTCCCCTTAAGTTTAAAATAATATTGTATATGAAAATATTTGAAAAAATATTTATTGGGTTTTAAAAAAAAAAAAAAAAAATTTAAATCAATATCTTCAAAACCTATGAACGATTATTTTTTGAAATAATTTCCTAAAACCAATATTATTAAATACTTAAAATTCGGATCCCACATTTTTTTCTTGAAAAATTTTAGATAAATTTCTTATATACAAAATTTATTTAATAATAAAACGATTTTTTAATGTTTATTTGCATAAATTCATACTTTTCCGGAAACCAGACGGCAATTTTATGCATTTGAACATTATTATCTCATTAAATCCATGTTTTATATTTATAAAATGTATCCTAAATTCCAAAGTACTTTTACATAAGAGCAAGTTCGTGCGATCCAGTCGTGCATTTTATTTTATTTTCTTTCTATTGGTTTTTTTTTATTGATATTTTTAAATATGTCACTTTAAAAAAAAAAAAAAATTGTGGAATGCTAGAGAAATTGAGTACGACGTTGTCAATTTAAAACATACCTACTTTTATCAACAAAAATCTAAAGCAAAGGTGTTTCATTTTCATTCCAGTATTATGCCCCTAACATAGTTATACTCACACAAGTTATGGATACAAAAAATAATAAAAAAAACCTTCCAATCTGAAATAAGTGTTAAATCATAACATCCATCCGCCATTGAGCGGATTAGCCACGTTCACCGCGTGTTTATGTATATGTGATTCTCATTTGAGTATATTTTTTTTTTTTTTTTTTTAAATATAGCCGGCTTAAGTTTCCCCCTTATACTTTATGGATTTATTCATAATTCCTTCACTGAATTCATCCACCACTTCTGCAAATGAGTTGTTGTTCTGCTTTGTTGTTATATTCCTCGTTTTACCTTAAGTTAACAATTTTTCATTCTTTATGCCACACATATGTATGTATGTATAGGTACGACATAATATACACTATAACTTAAAGAAGAATTTTTTTCGCGCTCATCATTTCCTTATACGATTAGTCGCCTTAAGCCATGGTTTTTTTTTTTTTGGTAAGATTCAAAAAATCAGGGCGGAAGGACAAAGTTAATTCCTTTTGTTAAAATGTTTCTCTGGCGATTCGTGTTCTCATTTTTCATTCTTAATGATTTCTTCTTTTTATTCTTAATTCCCAATCGAAATCGTTTTCAAAATCCAGGAAGCACATAAATGAACATATACCTACTCCAGATTAGGGGAGGATTTGCCCCTTTCTCTGACTTCCTTTCCAAACGCACAAGCACTCACTTCCTTAATCGATCAATGATCGTTATACAGGCAATCTATGATCGCATAGATGTCTAAAGAGAATTCGAAACAAATTAATCGGGTGCCTTTGGTATCATAAAATCCTCCACTTCGTGTATGTGCCTGTGTGTGTGTGTGTAATATATGGATTAAAAATACCAAAGTCTGATTTATGATAAAACGTCGTGTTGCTTGTGTCGCAATGTCATCGTCTCTCTGAATTCGAACGATTAGTGTATCGTTTCTTTTATCTTTATGATTCGTTTCTTTTTTACAATTTAATTTTTTTTTTTTCATTCACACAACCATCATCCGCTTTATTCGTTTTTGATAGTCTCGTAATAATATCTAAAAGTCTGATTGGGCTTGTGTTTGTGTGTGCCGACGACGAGTATCTATGACCAAGCGCAACCTAATCTTTATCTTAGCATATTCTTTTTTTTTTTTGTTCATTTGTCATCTACTTATTACTAATATTCATTATGCGATTAAAAATTTCACACTACACACCACCAGCGATAGACCATAAACTTCACAGATACAAAATAAATCCTATTTGGTTTTGGTTGTTGGATAGCCTCAATCTTCCAACGGACCATCTCTCTACTGACTGGGCATCATTGATATGCGGGGTCTTCTCCCCGTCTCTGGGTTTCGAGGAACGATTTTTCCCCAAATTTGTTTCGGTTTTTGTTTCTTTACTTCACTTGACCACTTTCGTTGATAAAACACCCACTCAGATACTCTGGTCTCGAAATTCCTCTACTTTGAGATACAAAAAAAAAAAACACACCGAAAATGGTGTTTGACTTAGGAATAAGTATTTTGTAAGCTAAACACAGGTAGCTGGTCGTTTAAGATTTGTTTTGATTCAATAAAATGGGTGAAGTCTTAAGCTTGCAATCATTGTTCGCTGGCAGGTGGGGAAAAAGGTAGGAGGGCATGTGTATGTCCATATGGAGAAACTTGACTGTTACCACGGTGACCATCCGTGCTTTTTTAAAAGGGCCATTTGTTTTTTTAAAGATATTAAATCATATTTATCAATTTTCATTCAATCGGTACTTACTCTCTTACTAATTTACATATGACCTCGGATCTATTACGTCCGGTGAGGTTCATTTTGCGGAGCATAGAGACTTCACTATTCCTACTCGCCAAAGTATGCGGTTTCTGGAGATGTATCACAGTTCTCTCAAACTCTTCCTCAGTTGTGCTGATTTCCATTGGGCCGTTCTTTGGCAAGCACTTCTCAGTCGGTCCACTCGTCTGCCTGTCTGTGTCAGCGAGTTCCATTATACACTTGTTACCTTTGCGAAGTGTATGGCTATAATTGGCGCGGTTAGATTGTGACGACCATGTTGTTTTGGTGACATCTGTAAAATCTGTTGTATTCAGTTACTGATGCCAAATCACCATAGCAATTTACACGAATGAACAGCAAGACTCAAAATGAGTATTCCTTATTGAAAACGTTGCGCGTATTGCGTCTATTTTACGGTAGAATTAAAGGCTTTTTGCAGTCAACTCTTCAAAGATTGGTTGCCAAATTTGAGACGACCGATGATCAAAGGAACGCATGATCCGTCGAGAATGTCATCGCAGTCAGTTAAAGTCTACAGCTGAAACAAGTCGATTCCTCGCCATGCACATAAGAAATCGGCCTTTCGCAGACTTTAACTTGGCGAATTTTGCGTCGGGACTTGGGCCTATCCAACAGATCCAGGAGCTCAAAGTTCATGACCATAGACAACGCCATTTGTTCACTAACTGAGCTTCGGAATATTTAGAAAAGGACCTCAATTTTTTTCTGAAAAATAATCTTTAGTGACGAGTCACATTTTTAGATGAATGTGGTTCCAGCAGGACGGTGCCACACAGTAGACGTCACGATTGGAATTCTGCATGAACAATTTGAGTGTAAGGTTATCACTCCTATAGACGACGTGAATTGACCATTAAGGTCATGCGATTCGACCCCACTAGACTTTTTTCTTGTGAGGTTTCCTGAATTCGCAGGTCTATGTGTATAAACCACAATCGACTGATGTCCTATAGGTGCACATGGCAAAGATCATCGCTCAAATCCAGCCTATCCAGATCTATGCGGAAGAGTCATTGATTATTGTACTACACGGGTCCGTGCAACCGTTAGAAGTTGAAGTGATCATTTGAACGATGTCATATTTCCGACAAAATGGCATATATAAGGCCCATATAAAAAAAAGAATTACATATATTAATACCTCACACACAGCTTGTTTTATTTCATTTCAACATCTACCCCTTTGTAATGGAGCTTTATGAAGAAATACATTTGAAATACGGTTCGGCCAGAAAATCCTCAAGATATTTTGAAGACGTCTATTCGATGATGTGACTTACCAAAGGTCTCATCCATATTGAAGCACGGATTCAACAGTTGAGCGAAACAGTTGCAGCTTGGTCTTTAAGTTTTTCCGGAGGTATTTTTCCATATTTTGAACAGAATTTCAAACGCAGTTTTTGCTTTTCCGATTCGACTGCATACATCTAGTTCGGTACTATCTTCAGTTTTCAGTACAGACAATATTCCCAAGATATTCAAAATTTTCCACAATCACTACCAGTTGTCTCGAAATATCCACTTGGATAGATGAGGAAGAAGTTCCAAGACTGATGCTATATGATTTTGCCGTATTGATCTTTAGCCCCAAGATTTCAGCTTCGCTCTCCATCTATGTTGTCATTCGACAGAGATCCATGATCCTATGAGAGGATAAGCATACAGCGTATCTGCTTCGTGCCCGATCGGGAAACTATTGACTGCTCAGAAATTGGTCTGGGCCTGCAGACCAACAATCCCGATGAAGTGCTTATTTTAACTCATCGTGGTAATCTCTAGTAGTGGGCAACTATATGCGTAGCGTAACCCCTTATAAGTTGAAAGAGTAAAATTACTAGTTCGAAAGGTCTTCTAAGTTAGGTTACGGAGGTTAGAATTCTTCGTAACTGAAATCTTTCTGTTGACGAAACTGACAATACGCCTCCGATAAGGATTGATAACTCTTTGACGACTTTTATCTATTGTTACCGGACAAAGCTTGGTATCCCGATTAAAACAGTAAAAAAATTTGTTTAATATTAAATGTTTATAGTTTTGGTATGGAGGGAATCATAAGCTTAATAAATGTTTGGAGTTTGAAAAAGTCGTGAGTTCTCTTTTTTGTATGTTGCTTTCAGGAAAATATGGTCACCCTTATATGAAATACCTTTTCATAAATCGCTTAAGAATTTTTTTGTATTTAAAATTTTGAATGATTTAATATTAATTCGGTTTGAGTTTAGGATGATAAAAAAATACAATATATAGAGGCAATTATCAATACCGGTAGCAGAAGGTTCATAAAGGTACAAATTTCAACAAAAAAAGAAAAATATATATTTCAAAGCGGTTAATGACTTTTGATTAATTTTGATTTTGATGGCTTTAAATTAAGTTTAAAACTAATAAAAAAAAGACTTATTATGGCGAAAACGAAAACTGATTAAATAAAAATACAATTAGTTTTATTTATGAATAGAAATTATAGAAAAAAAGGTAAACAGAATGATGTACCTATAAGAAGTTTATCAAAGATAAGAGAACATGCGGAAGAAAGTCAATTCTGAGGGCCGGAAATTGCTTGCGGTATGAGTAATCGGGATTTAAGAGATTGCTACGATTAAGGTAAAGTTTAAAACAAATAGTGTGTTTACTCAAGTTGTGTACATTGTGAATCACAATCCTGAAAAGTCTTAATTATAAGATCGAATCTAATGTGCACTCTATTCATGTGTATAGCTCTCATTTCTTGTTCGGTGGCATAATAGACGATCAGGTCCATCCATAAACCAGCCCATAGTAAATAATTACAATATATATGCTTGTAAATTCAAAAAAAAATGGAGTCTACTATCATCGGCTTTAACGCTATAAGCGAAAGGCTATGCATCCTTCGCGTACGAGGCAAATTTACGAACACCAGCCTCATTAACATTCACGGACCTACGGAGGAGTCCTCAGACGAAGAAAAAAAGACTTACTACGAACAAGTCGAGAGGGCCCTCAATGCCTGTCCAAGGTATGATGTTAAAATCATCCTTGGGGATTTGAACGCAAAAATAGGTCGGGAGCCGGTATTCAGACATTACGCAGGCACCCATAGTTTGCATGAGAACACTAATGACAATGGACTTCGAGTCTTAGAATTGGCAGCATCGAAAAACATGGTCGTTGCGAGTACCAGGTTCCCGCGTAAAGATATCTACAAAGCCACCTGGGTATCACCTGATGGAGTCACTCGTAACCAAATAGACCACGTGTTGATAGACCGTCGCCACTACTCGAACTTGATGACGGTACGAACGTACCGAGGTGCCAATATCGACTCGGATCACTATCTTGTTGGTATGGTTTTCCGAGGGCGGATTGCCTTGCGAAGACGCATTGCATCCGCCGATCAGGTTCGAATCAACACGGCTGCCCTGCGCAATGAAAACACCAGTAACACCTTTGGTAATGCGTTAGGACTCGCCCTAGAAACACCTGACTTAAGGAGAGTAAGTCCTGGAGCCAGTATGCTGGACGTAAATGAAAAGTGGACACGTCTTAGAAATACTGTCATTAGTACTGCCAACTCCATCTTAGGCAGCAGTCGTAAAAATCGGAACGACTGGTTTGATGATGAATGCAATCTAGCGACTGAACGTAAGAATGTTGCGTACCGAGCAATGCAACAATCTCATAGAACGCGGGCACGCGAAGAGGAATATAAAGAGCTCAGAAGAATAGAAAAACGGCTACACAGACAAAAAAAATCAGCCTGGGAGAAGAACCTAATCTGTGAAATTGAAAATAGCCCAGAGCGAGGTCCGCACCAGGCGCGGAAGTTCTACCAATCCGTCCGAAACATGACGCAGTACACACCACGCTGCACATACTGCAAGGACGGAGAGGGAAATCTGATCACCGATCCTGAAAGCATACTGGAGCGATGGGAAGTGTACTTTAATGAATTGCTAAATGGTCAGCTCACTGCAGAAGTGGAGGCTCCAAGAAGAATACCCTATGTTGCCGCCACCAAGCATAGAAGAGGTTGAGAAGGCTATATGCCGGCTTAAACAGAACAAATCCCCGGGAGCCGATGGCATACCAGCCGAATTATTTCATCACGGCGGGCCAGCCTTACGTCAAGTAATTCATGATATTATAGTGCAAGTATGGGAGCAAGAAGAAATGCCAGAAGACTGGCGAAAAGGCATAATATGCCCCATGCATAAGAAGGGAGATGTCACAACGTGCAGCAATTATAGAGGTATCACGTTGTTGAGTACCGCCTATAAGATACTCTCCTCTATCCTACAAGAGCGGATAACCCCATACGCTAAAACCGTTATCGGACAATATCAGTGTGGTTTCATTCCAGGCAAATCAACAACTGATCAGATCTTTACCCTTAGGCAGGCGATGGAAAAATGTCTAGAATTTAACATCCCAACATACGATCTGTTTATAGACTTTAAGGCCGCCTATGATAGCATAGCCAGGGTAGAACTTTACAAAGCCATGAGAGAATTCGGCATCCCAAATAAATTGACACGACTATGTAGGTTGACCATGACCAACGTAACAAGCCAAGTAAAAATAGCCGGATTGCTATCCAGACCAATCAAAATCTTTAATGGACTCCGACAAGGGGACGGTTTGGCCTGCCTCCTCTTCAACCTGGCGTTGGAGAAAGCAATCCGTGACTCTGGCACGGCAACAAGAGGGACCATCGTCAACAGGTCCAGCCAGTTACTGGCTTACGCAGACGACATTGACATCATCGGAAGAACCGAACAAGCTGTACAAGATTCCTTCATCCAGATCGAGCAGGCGGCACAAAATCTGGGGCTGCACATTAGTGAAGGTAAAACAAAGTACATGGTGGCGTCGAATGCGAGAGGAACAGTTGGTCAAACAATCAAGGTAGCGGAGCACGGATTTGAAGTGGTGCAATCCTTTAAATACCTTGGGTCAATAGTAGCAGCCGATAACAATACAAAAGAAGAAATACGCGGGCGGCTTCTCAAATCCAACAGAGCCTACTATAGTCTGTCAAAGCTTTTCAAATCCAGAAATCTCACCATAACTTCAAAACTGCTGCTGTACAGGACCATGGTCCTGCCAGTACTCACATATGGATCCGAGACTTGGGTGCTTAGCAAAAGGCACTCCGACCTCTTAGCTGCGTTCGAGAGAAAAGTCTTAAGGAGAATTGTTGGCCCCATATGTGAGGAAGGACGATTCCGGAGACGGTACAATCATGAATTGTACGTAATCTACCTAGAAGCAGATATCGTGACAAAAATTAAGCTCGGTAGACTCCGGTGGGCAGGGCACCTAGCTCGCATGAGCGAAGAGGAACCTGCTCGGAAAGTTCTTTGTGGTACATTCTATGGTAGACGACAGCGTGGTAGACCATGCTTGCGCTGGAGAGATGGCGTAGACCAGGACGCCCGAAGCCTTGGGGTGCGCAACTGGATGGCGTCGGCATAGGTGGAGAGACTTGTTGAAAGAGGCCAGGACCGGAACACGGTTGTCGAGCCGATGATGATGATGATGAAATTCAAAAAAAAGTGCCTTCAATTTTTGATCTCAGGTTTATTCTAGCTATTTTTTTTTCTCTCATTGCTTCTTTCTTAAAACTATATTTCACAATTACAGATATTTTTCTACTTTATTTCCGAAAAAAAAGTTTGGTATAATGATAAATCGAAGGAAGCGCCTACCTCAAATTTTCAGAAACATATTTCCAATATTGGAGAGAAAGGGGAGCTAGGAAAGAAAGAAAAGTGCTAATCTAAAATAATATGATTAACAATTAAATAAAAAATAAAGATATCGTTCTAAAGCAATTACATAATTTTAACAAATAAATATCTAAATAAATAAGTTATTAAATGAACACATAACAAATAAAGTGTGTTGTCTATAAGCGAATAAATAAATAAATATGTTAATTAAGAATATATAAATAACAAAGAACAATAAAGAATAAATAAATTAGTAACAAATAAATTCGATGTTGACCAATACTTGGACATCTTCCGTTGAATAGTGCCATGGTGCATTCAGCATTATTTTGAGTACTTTATTTTTCGGTTCTTTGTAACCCCAAACAAGTGGAAAATAAGTTTTGAATTTTATAAGCTAATTTTCTGTATTGAGGTTTGATTTTCGATTTAGAATTTGTATAGCCAAGTTGATCTTTTTAATTGCTTCTTCTATATGAATTCCAAAAGTAAGTGTTTGGTGTAAGTGAACTCCTAAATACTTAGCTCTAGATTTCCACTCAGTTAGAATGCCATTAATTTGAAGCATGTTGCTGTGTAAGAAACAAGCTTTTCTTTTTCTTGTGAAAGAGACACCTTGAATCTTCCCAGCATTTATTTTAGTTTTCCATTTGTTAAAATACGTTTCCAAATTATTCAGTGTGCAAGAGTTGATTTCAATGTTAAAACTTTGAATCTTATGAGTACACACATGTATCATCTCCAAAATTAGCTGACATTCAATTTTCCAATCTACAGAAATCATATGTGATTATATTAAAAAAAAAGGGCCAAGAACTGACTCTTTTGGTATAGACGAGCAAGGATTTCAGATTAGAGAAGCAATTATTGACAGAGACTTAAAAAATCCTTTCAGGCAAAAGTATTAACTAATTTTTACATTATAAAGGGGAAAATTTAGAATTAAAAGTTTATGTATCAGGACGCTATGCGACACCGTGCTAAATACATTCTCGACATCTAATAGGGCCAAAACAGTGTTTTTCTCTAAAGCAAGATCATTTTGTATCCGATGTACTTGATGTACTGTACTATGACAATTTCTGAACCCAAATTGTGCAGCTGGAAGGATGTCATGCGTGTTTAAATGCATAATAATACCATCAAATCCTGGCCTCATCGAATTTTTAAGACAACTTTGTAAATCTTTAACATCCTGCACGCTGCACTGTAACTATATCATCATCAAACAATCAATTTGTTGAGATCTAATAAATGCAATTGATTGCTCTAAAGTAGTTTCAATATGACCACTCCTCGTAATTCTGTTACCTACTTCGCATAGGTATGTCAATAGTATTTTTGTTTATGAAACTTATAGTACACTCATGAAAACGAACAATTGGGGCGACATCTTAAGCATAGCGATAGTTCTTGTTAGATTTGTCTCTGCTAAATTTAATAATAAAATATTCTCTTTTTACTTGCGACTTATAGGTACTATAAGGCAAGTTATGCATTCGTAAAAAAATCGAACTCGAGATTTTGATCAAAGTTGACATTACGATGATAGCGAAGACCAAAAAAGTGGGTCTCGCAATTCGGTCTGTCTGTTGGTTCGACTACAGCCGAAACGGCTTGGCTGATTTTTTTCAAACTTGGTATGTAGATATAGGATTTGATTTTTTCCCCCACACGTTTTTTCTTTTTTTTTTAAGACCAAACATAACGGTACCTGTCATACGAACTTTTTTTCGAAATTTAATAAATATTTTTTTTCTCAAAAACTGTCCCACAGGTTTAAAAAAAAATTTTTTTTTAAATTTCTCATTTTGGAACCTTTTTTTTGTTTTTGATTTTCTCAAAAACGGTACCACCAATTTTGATCATTTTTTTTTTAAGGCTCCCTACCAGTTTTAATATTATTGTGTATTCAAATTTTCAAAAACAAATTTTTTGGATTTTTAAAAAAATTTTCAAAATTTTTTTTTGAAAACTCAATATTTCGAAAACCCCTTGCTTGATTTTTTTAAAAACTTGATAAATAAAATTATAATATGTAAAAAAACAAAAATTATTTTACCTAAAAATAACGGTACCCTCCATATAAATGTTAAAAAATGGTTTTCGAAAATCGTATTTTTCTCGAAAACGGTTCCGAGAATTTTGCTTGAATTTTTTTCTTTTGATTAATTTTTAATAAAAACAATTTTGAAAACAAGATATTTCTGACTGTACTTACCATAGAACGATTTTTTAAAATTTTGAATTTCTCATTATCGGCATAACGGATTTTAATAAATTTTTTTAGAGAGGAGCTTCTAAAAAGTTAAAAAAAAACGTTGCATTTCAAAACTTTACGAAAAATATTTTTTTTTGAATTTCGAAAAAAAAAATCTATTTTTTTTATGGAAAATTCAATATTTCGAAAACGGCTCAATATTTTTTTTTGTAAATTTAATTTTTATTCGAACAATAAAAATAAAATGCACGACTGGGTCGCACGAACTTGCTCATATGTAATAGACTAGGAATTTCAAAAACGGATGTTATTGAAGAAACTGTTCATAAGGGTAAAATTCATTTTTTAAATTTTTTTAGTAGTAAGAGATTAAAACAGAATGATATGCAAATATTAATTTATGCAAGAACAAAACTATAAGTCGTTGTAGTGGTTCCTTAAAAAAATACGCTTTTATGTATAAAATTTTTAAAACATTTTTAAGAAAAAAATTTGGTACGCCAACCTTAATTTTTTATTCTAATTTATAATAAAGTCTAATTTCCAAAAAAAACACTAAGTTGTTCTTGAGATATCGAATTTTTCCAAAAAAAATGACTTTTTTTTCTAAAAATTGAAAAAAATATTTTTTCTTAAGTTTTTAAATGCAATGTTTTTTAAACTTTTTTTGAGCTTTTTTATAAAAAATTTCATTAAAATCCGTTATGTCGCTAATGAGAAATTCAAAATTCGAAAAAATCGTTCTATGGTAGGTACAGTCAGTAATATCTAGATTTAAAAATTTTTTTTATTAAATTATAAATCGTAAAGATTAATCAAAAGAAAAAAACTTTTAGCAAAATTCTCGGAACCGTTTTCGAGAAAAATGCGATTTTCGAAAACCATTTTTTAAAATTTGTGTGGAAGGTATCGTTAGTTTTAGATAAAACAAAATTTTTTTTCTCAAATCTTGTAGACTATGTTAAGAACTTTTATTAATCGAGCATGGGGTTTTCGAAATATTGAGTTTCCAAAAAAAAATTTTGAATTTTTTTTTTTAAATCCAAGAAATTAAAAATTGAAAATTTGAATATGTAATAATATTCAAAGTTTAGAGGAGCTCTGGCATAAAGAAAATTACTTACATCGGCTGTACCGTTTTCGAGAAAAGCAAAAACAAAAAAAATGGAGCCAGGGGGGGCTACCAAAAATAACAATTTTTTGTAAAAATTTTTTCAACCATTAGCTAGTTTTAACCAAATGACATTTTTCATATTTTTTTTTAAAAAATTCTGTTGGACAGTTTTTGAGAAAAAAAAATATTTATAAAATTTCGAAAAAAATCGTATGGCAGGTACCGTTATTTTTGGTCTTAAAAAAAAAACAGAAAAAAAAGTCCGGGAAAAAAAATTAAAACCCATATCTACCAAGTTTGAAGAAAATCGGCCGAGCCGTTTAGGCTGTAGTCGAACCGACAGACAGACAGACAGACAGAATTGCGAGACCCACTTTTTTGGTCTTCGCTATCATCGTAATGTCAACTTTGATCAAAATCTCGAGTTCGATTTTTTTTACGAATGTATAACTTGCCTTATAGTACCTAGAAGTCGCAAGTAAAAACTTTAAATTGGCGTACCAAATTTTTTTCTTAAAACTGGTTTAAAAAATTTTTATATACACTACAAAGAATTATAATTTTTATTCCTGCATAAATCTATATTTGCTTGAATCACATGGCATCCTTTTTTTTACTTCCGAAGTTGTTTTAATCATTTAAAAAATTAATTTTATGCTTATGAACAGTTTTTCTCTAATAACTTTCATTTTTGAAATTCTTAGTCTATTACATAGGAGAAAGTTCGTGCGACCCTGTCGTTCATTTTATTTACTACTTGTTTTGTATCTAATGCTACTCTCCACTGTAGGATTGTGCGCTAATTTCAGCGCCACCATCAGGATAGCCTTGGTACCACGAAATTACACTCCATGATAATACTTTAGGATACTACATAATTTCCAGATTTTAACCCCGGAATTTGATTGTCCCTTTTCTTTACTACTAGTATTTTCACTAGGTTCCAAAATTACTTACCACCTTTATCCAAGGTTTGAAGTTTTGAATTTCACGTTTTATTTTTTTGTTCTTGGTTAAAGATTTTAACCTACATCTATTCCCCTTTTTATAAATCGGGCAATGTTGACTGGATATGAATTTGTGTTTTTATTAAAACAACGCAACGCTTTCGAATGCAACAGATTTGAAACTTTCAACGGCTTCATTAATTTGATCGCGGTTAACTGCATTAGGATCCATTATTGGTCAATTTTCTAATTATTATCTTCTTTTTGAACCTGCTCCACTTAGCATTTTTAAAATTAAAAACCATATTTTGACATAAACGGAAGATGGTTAGAACTGAAATCCATTATGCCAGACTAAAAAGTTCTGGCATATTTTTTTAAAAATAAATCAATTGTTGAAGGATTCATTCGATCGTTAGAAGGTATGTAAGTGGAATGAGGAGGGTACAAAATATTACCTCAGGCGTTTGTTATCATACATCTTATATTTTCTGTGCCCACAGTTAAGATCTCCACCAACCAAAAAAGTTTGATTTGAAGAAACTAGCTTACGTAAGTCATTTCATAAATTATATCTCAGGTATTAGCCCCCGGAAGCTATACAGCATCTCTATACTGGACAATACGTCCAAAATTGAGTTCAAAAACAAACTGATAGTAACTGATGTAATTATATATCCCAATCATCTATTCTTGTCATTGTCGTGCCGATCCGATCGGCCGGATTTTGGTCATACGGAGTGTAATACTAAAAAAAATTAAAAACAAATTCACTTTGCTCTATAGATCTTCTGTCAAAAAATATGACCTACTACTCGTACCAATATGAACGAAATTTTATAAAAAGCAATCCTAGCGCAACGGGTGTCTCGGCTGAACTGATTTAGTGGAGGAATGCAACTGGCTACTTCCACCGAATGAGCATTGCGATAAGTCAAGGAAAGACATGAAACATTCTCACGGTGTTCTAGAAATAGTAATGATTCCATGACAGTTCGGTTTCCTATCAGTTTTGACGCTCTATTTTGGATTCTATCCAATAAATGGAGAGAAGTTATTAGTAATACTCGAGTTTTCGGCGCATAAACGTCTTTTAAATTGTAGCCAGATCAGAAGGAGTGAAGGAGGAGTGCATTTTTGGTGATCTTGAGGTCATTCCAACGAAAATCGTAGTTGAGCTTTTTAGCTTCTTCGATGCAGAAGCCGTTCATGGACAATGGCATAAGACTACATTTTTCCTCAACGAAAATAGACAGCATTTAGTTTTCGAAGCATTAAAATCCACACGATTTTTTGTAGCTCGTTTAACAGTGCTGTAAAGATCGGAGTTTAATGTTCTTATCATTTCTTAGTTAGAGTAATATCGAAAGAACTCCAAATTATGATGGAAAATATTGATAATATTTATTACTGACTCAAATTTGGAGGGTTTATTGGCAAATTGTCTTCTTTCACTCACAATTATTTAAAACGTTATCAAATAATGCCCTCATTGCTTAGCCAACAGTTCCATCAGACTTTTATACAAGTTTCATTCAAAGATCGTTGATCTTACAGGCATAGTAAACAAAAAAGGAACTCTGATTTAAATAAAATGAACATTTTTAGAATTTCTATATCCTCCCATATCCAAACTATTCTAATCAAAGCTTGGGTTATAAACTTTAATATGAAAGCTATAAAAAAAAAATAATAACACCTCATTCAGCATCATCGCAGCTTACGATATGCCAAAATTCTTATCTATATGTTATTAATTTAATGTTTAATATAAATTTACTAAAGTTCTATGTGTATATGTGTTTTCTTTCAAAACAAACATTATAGCAATAAAAATTAAGAAAAAAATAATTTTATCTTAACCTCAATTGAGCTTGTTTTGTTAATTCTTGCAACGTTCTTTAGGGCGGATTATTATACCTAAAAGCGCGTGCTTGTCGAAATTAAGTATGTTTTTTTTTTTTATTATTTTCGGTCTTATCTTTAGTCTTACAAAAAAAAAAGCACGCAACGACAATAAGACAAGGAAGGCAAACAGAAAAAATAAATTGAAGCTGAGTTAAGGGCATGTTGTCGACTCTGTGGTTATCTCTTAATCCAGTTCCGTATTTTGTTGGTTTGTTTTTTCTCTTAATCTAGGGTCTTAAATTATGAAATGAGTTTGTTTAAATTTTACCATCTTGAGTGCATTATTCCTTTGATATGCGATTAAGCGACTTGTAGTGTCAACATACATTAAGTATACGCTAGAGTGGCTATGCATTTCTTTTATCAGAATTTTTAGTGCCTCGCTGGTCTATATATTTTTTCTTCATTCTTTATCAATATGGATTGTAAGTTCTTGGATAGATTAATGTTTCGAAACGAGATGAAGTCAGTTATTTTATCTTCGAAAATTCACTGGAATTCTTTATTGCAGATTAAAAAAAAAACGAACAAAAAAAAAAGAATCGGAACTAAGGTTCGGTTCCCTTAAAGCTATAGAGATAATGGCGTTTATAAGGCCTTATTTTAATGCTCTGAGTGGTGTTGTTAATGCAAGCACTTGTTACATTATTTATTTTTTACCTTTAGATACTGGGAAATGCCAAATTATCACAGTCACATTTCGCACGGGTTTAAGTAGTTGTAAGTAAGCAAAAATGTGAAATGACAACTTGTGCTTAGGTGTAAGCTTCCAATAACTCATGTCGAAAACCTCATAGTTTCTATTCGCTTCATGCTTCATACGAGTCAGTGGCTCATCGAGACCATTATTAGTAGAATTGTAGTTAAGGTGGAAGACATCAGAGTTCTGAGAATTTTGTCTTCCCATAGTGAAACGAATTTCGCCTAACGGAACCGAAGAATCAATTATTGAACCAACCAGGAGATGGGTTGAAGACATAACATTGCTTACTTATTGGCGTTTTTCCAGAGAAGTCATGTTCAGAAGAAGGAGACGACCGCTATATGAAGGTTGGTGATGTGGTTCATTCCAGTTTAGGTGACTTGATGCAAAACGTACTGTGGCGGCCATACAGTGCTCGAATACTCTAGGTGAAGACGAACAAAAGAGTTGAACTGCACATACAATGAAGATGTTACCATGATAACAAATCCATACTCCATACTCCAACGCTTAATAAATCCAAGCATTTGCCTAGAATTATTTAAATTTTTCTAATATGCAGCTTAAAGTCAAGATACAGATTGTTTTTTTTTTCTTCTATAATTGTACACCGATTGAAATTGCGACAAATTCAAAAAGAAATTATTTTATTAACGATAATCGGAGAAAATATTAAAATCATTTTGTAGAAATAACTACAATATTAATCTGGTCTCTGATTTTTTTAATAATTAAATATCATGAGCCTAAATAAGTACCCTACTAAATTCATGTAGGGTACTTATTTACAACATAAACAACATCATTAAAAAGTAGTGGACCAAGGTGACCACCTTGAGGTATATCAGAGTCTGCTCATATCGAATCAGAAGTGATTCCTTTAAAAAAGAATTTGGCAAGGCCTTCCCATTGAATGAAACTTGATTGGAAACCCAAGAGATGAAAGCTTGAATAAAAAGTAGGACTAAGAGACAGCTTTTCGACGGCCTGATTGAAATTAGACATGAATGAATGACACGAATTTTGCATGAAAATAATGAATAATTTTTTCCAGATATTAAAAACAAGCTTTTTTAAGTGATTCCTGTAGTAAAAATGCTTTGGAGCCGCCAGATTACTACAATTCTTTTTAACATAAGCAGGAATCCCATCAAGATCACTAATACAAGTGTCATTGTCGTAATCTTCAAGGTGTTCCTTAGCGTCCTCTTCTGTCAGGACTTGAGACGTAATGTAATTTTTTTAACGTCTTGAAATTTGTAACATTTTTTTTTTTCACAATTTTAACCATACCCGACATAAAAGCTTTGAAAATGTATGGTAGGCACGAGTATCAACTTGATCTTTTCTTTTTCCAGATTAATTTTAATTAATAAGGGATGGTTGGTAGAGACGGCAGTGGCTCCAGTATATTTATACCAAAATATTCTCTAAGGAGATCTAGCTAAATATTAAAAAGTAAAATGCACGACTGGGTCGCACGTACTTGCTCTTATGCAAAAGGCTAAGAATTTTAAAAACCAATGTTATTAGAGAAAAACTGTTCCAAAACATACAATTAGTTTTTTAAAGGACTAAAACAACTTCTTTTAGTTTTTGGAGCTAGAAACAGGATGCCATGTGATTCAAGCTAATATTAATTTATGCAAGAACAAAAATTAAAAGTCGTTGTATCGGTTTCTTAAAAAAATAAGCATTTATGTACAATATTTTTAAAACATTTTTAAGAAAAAATTATGATTATGGCACTCCAACTTAAAGTTTTTATTATTGCACGAATAATAATTAAATTTCCAAACAAAATATTTGGCCGTTTTTGAGTTTCTTATTTAAAAAAAAAATGGTTTTTTTTTTTTCAAAATGCAAAAGCAAATTTTTCAGTGTTGAAATGCAATATTTTTAAAATTTTTAAGAAGCTCTCTTTAAAAAAATTCTTTAAAATCCGTTAAACCGCTAAAATGATGTCTAAAATTTGAAAAAAAAAGGATTCTATAATATGGTACAGTAATATCTTAATTTCCAATTTTTTTATTAAATTATACATATTATGTAGATCGTAATAATTAACCGAAAGAAAAACAATCTTATCAAAATTCTACGATACAATTTCGGAAAACCATTTTTTTAACATTTGTATGGTGGGTACAGCTATTTTTAGGTAAAATAATTTTTTTTCTTACATCTTCTAGATAATATTAAGATACTTTTATATATCAAGTTTAAAAAAATCGACCATGGGATTTTCGAAATATTGAGTTTTGAAAAAAAAAAATAATTTTTTTTTAAAATGCAAAAAATGGGTTATGAAAATTCGAATATACAATAATATTTAAACTTTTTTGGAACTTTAAAATAAAAAAAAAAATATTCAAATTGCTTTAAAAAATCAAAAACAAAACAAAAATGGCTCCAAGGAGTGTTCCATTAATAATCATTTTTCAGAAAAAAAATTTCAACTATTACCTAGCTAACTTCATAAAATTTGTTAATTAAAAAAAAATCTGTGGAACACTATTTGAAAAAAAAAGTTTTTATGAAATTTCGAAAAAAAACTGAAAAAACGTGTGGGGGATAAAATTAAAAAATACTATCTGCCAAGTTTAATAAAAGCTACATATAAAACGAGGAAAGACATGAAACGTTCCGACGGTGTTGAAGATATGGAATTAATAGTTCTGTTTCTTATCAGTTTTAAAGCTCTGTTCTGGATTCTATCCAATAAATGGATAGAAATTGTAGCTCATAAATTGTAGCCAGATCAAAGGTGGTGAAAAATTTCTTACACCAATAGAGAGAAACTAACCGTTAATCAGTGTTTCTTGCAGTCTCGAGATTGTAAACGTTCCAATGAAGATCGGTCGTTGACAGGTATTACGAATACTGAGAGCTCTCCGGCTTTTCGATGCAAGTGCCATTCAAGGACAATATAAAAGCGGTTACATTTTTTGCTTGATGGACAAAAGATAGTATTGAGTTTTCGAAGCATCAAACCTCCACACGATTTTGTATACCCCATTTAAGAATTCTGTAATGATCGTAGTTAAATGTGCTTATCATACGATCCCGTTGCAATTCAACTTTCGAAGGAGAATAAATTTGAGAATTAGAATGAAAAGCTGAAGGTAAGGTACTCGTAGTACCGTCGGCTTAGAAGTTTCAGACAAGTTTGATAAGAATGAGAAAGAGAGAGAGAGACAAAACGGTGCCCTGGGGTATACCACCATTTATTTTCGGAAGATTAGACTTGAAACCATATAATGCAACATATTTTGAAGGATCTACATAGCAATTTTGAATCCAAATAATAAGGGTTTTATTGAAACCAAACGCACGCATTTTCGATAAGAGAGCTCATGCAAGACTCTATCAACTAATGTAAAAATAATGCATTGTCTCCGGTGAGACTGACTAGAAAATATTCTTAATGACTTAAATGTTTACTTTGGGAGTATCCACGGTATTGAAGCCTGGTAAGTTCTGCATTTTGTTAAAATCTCAACAGACACACAAACTACAGATATTCTACAAATTGGCTTGACTATTCTGAATTGGGTTGGATTGCTAAATCTTGAATTCAAATTTTACTCAATTATCAATTATTGATAATGAACAATCGAATCGGACGTGTTAGAGAGCGAAAATGACAACCTTGTTTTTGAAACTGAACGATAAAAACGCGGACTCCCTTTCTCTATCTTAAACAACAACACACACCTTGTTTAACGTTTTAAAAATTCAAAATCCTACCAAATGTTTCAAACAACTAGATTGCAACTTAAATTATGTGTTTTTGTTAGTCATTTTCCATTTCTGCTGTAATAGTTTCGTGTGGAAAAGGCTCAACACCGTTATGCACAAAGTTGTACAAATACTCTTAAATCCTAAAGACAAACTTCGATTTAATATTTCCTTGCAATGGATTAAAATATAAATTCCAGCTCACATCATCAGAAACAAAAACAAAATATAACCATCGCATCGGGGGAAATAACCTCACAGTGCGACTTAACGATTATTTAATTTTTTTTTGTATTATTTTTTATCTGAAAAGTGTAACCTCGATTTAAACGGATTAACTCCATTACTCATAATAATAAGCCAATTTCTACAAACACATTCGCGCATGATCTTTAACGCTTTTTACCTGCCCACCACAAAAGTATAGCGCTTCGGTATTTAAAACTATGCAGGTATTTGTATGGATATTAATGAGAAGGCAATCTGAATGAGTATAGGTATAGCTGCCAAGACCGAAATATTATACACTCTCGCACCAAAAGTATCTGGAGAAAACGAAAAAAAAAAAAGAATCTTTGAAATAATCAAGCGAATAATGTAAAATCACTGAGAACCTTCCAACGCGACGCTGATCTGCTTAACTAAATCCGGCTTATGTCTTAGCATCCGCAGCATCAGCAACAACATCTCTCAGTTTCGGTTTGAGTTGAGAGCAACAACAGCAGTTGGTCAACTCTCTATAGAAACTATATCCCTTATAACATTTTATACACACAAACAAACAGTCACATGATCAGATTAACCTTTTAACAAAAAGGGTGGGCCCGGTTTTTTTTTTTCATTGTTGGATCTTCTTATGGGACAAGGGGGATTCTATCTCCCCATCACTACTGATACTCGGATACAGATACTGATACTGTTTTTTTTTTTTAAAGTATCTCTGATCCTGTCTGTGGGGAGAGATCACTTCCATCCGGTGCCGTGGTTGTAACGTTGCGCCGATTGCCGACGGCCGGCAGCACCATCGCCGCCGCCGCCGGTTGGACTTTTACTAAACCTGGATTAAAAACACACATACCCTTACCCGTATTCAGAAATGGTGGTTCCAACAAATAGCACAAAGTTAATGTGCGAACTTTTCCACAATTTTAATCCTTTCTCCAACACAGACTGGCACGATCGATTGCGTCGCCAGCATATTCGTCCGTCAATGGATCCGCGATCAAATTCTGCTATAAATAAAAACCGAGAGAGTTCATGGGTGGCTTTGGATATAGAGTAACAATTTGTATTTTAACACTTCCGGTCGGTCGGTGATCGTGTGTTCAGATGACGAAATCTGAGTTGGATGTAGATGAATGTGAATGGAAAACGATCATTAATTGTTATAACTTTGTTCAGTTTTAATCCGATCACCTTTTTATCTATACATGCGGCTGAAACTTAATGACGAAATTGTGGGTAATTCTATACAATGCAACCAAATAACTCAAGTCCCCATTGGGTTTTCTTGAGATCTTTTTTTTTACGAATGTTTCGACCAGTTGAATTAACTTCTAATCCAGTTACCAATATCATTTTGGAGAGTTTTTGATTTTTCCCTGGTATTTTTTTTAATGGTATTAGTTGATTGGTAAAGGTTATTGTGCCCTCGAAAGAACGATGGATTAAGTGAGAAATAACTAACTTTAGAGTAACTGGTTCCTATGCAAGGTGGGAAACTTATTTCCAAATAGTTTGAGTTGATTTATGGTCATTTAAGTGATCTTCTCACTCAAGACCAAGAAAGAAATCAAATGAAAAAAGTCAATAGTACAGGAAATACAAATTTCATCGTGCTGGAATGAAGAAATTGATTCTAAGCCAATAGACAGCTATTGGAAAAGCATTAGTCAAAGTTTTCGGGACGCCATTTTGAAAAAACTTGATTTTGCTTATGTCTACAAAACTACATATTGGGTTTCAAAGGGAAAGTTTGTTAGGAACAAAGTTGAAGGCAAACAAAAATAATATTCTATCTGTATTAAAATTTATAGATTTTGCTTTTGAGATAGAGTCAAGGGGAAGTATGGATACGGAAAAATTCGAACTCAAGATTTCAATAAAACTTCGCTATTACAATGTTAGAAAATAAGGATAGTTCAGTTCCTTCTGTAGGTTTCTCGATTTCCAGCAGCATAACAGCTGAAGTGATTTCCTTCAATCTTTGTTATTAAGGAATTTAGGTTTTTTTTTTAAAGAACCAGGCCTAGGGACTTCCAACCATTTTTTGAAACATGTTGTCAACAGAAATGTATGGTACGTACAATTATCTGCCGAGTTCGAACGGCTAAGATAGTAAGATGGGTTTTGAGATTAATAATCAGCACTTTAGGGCTTTTATTGGAGACAAATTGTATAAGAAAAAATGCTAATATCTGAAGTAGATATCGTGGTTTATTCAAGCGAAGAAAAGACTTCTTTTTACGCGAAAATGTCTCCGAAGAATGAACAACAATAACTAGAAAGACGAAAAGAGATACTTATCTAAGTACACGTCTTCATTGATTTCTATCTGTCGGTGTCGAAATTAATTGATTTTTCTTGCAAGAATGTCTCGATCTGGAAGAGATGCTTAGCTTGAAATAGTATACAGTATAGTATAGTAAAATGTAACTTGAAAGAGATCCACATGCAATACCTGACTCAATATTTCCCTCATAATATGGTATTCAGACATTCAAAACTCATGTGCATCGGTATCTTCTTTTAAATCCTCTCCAACTTTCCTAAAACACTCGCACTATGCTCAAACATTTTAAGGGTAGTCATAATCCCTTTAGTACGCTCAAAATTATAAAGAAAATAGTAACGTAATAGACAATCTCAGTATTGATCCAGTCTGAACAAGCTTTTAGACAAATGGCTTAGTTCGTAGACATTCTGACTACACCGTTTGGTGTCAGATGGAACAAAAGGAAGAAAGGAAGAAAAGACAAGACAAGTTGTACATTTACTTGTTTTGTCTAGATCAATTGATCAGACTACCACAACGTCTGCTAGAATCGGTCTAATTACCGAAGCATTTATATCCAAGGATTAATGCGGGGTTGAAGACCTCTTTTTTTTTTTTGGCGGTCAGCCATCAGACGAATAGGGGGAATAACGTGTAGCATACGAAAACATGCACGTGCCGTAACTATTCGGGACTGGTGGAAGTTTGATCATAGCCTCTCCGTGGCGGCCGCTAGAAACAAGCCTTTAAAAAGGTTTGACTAATATGATCAGGCTGGTTCCTCAGATTGGCGACAGGTTAATTCCCTGTCCCGTAAAACTTTTGAATTACGAGACCGACAACAAGCCTCGGAAACGGACTGATCACACGACGACAACCAACGCAACGAAATCTGAAAAACGATTTACGAATTTTCTTATGGAACGTACGATCGCTCTATAGAGCTCGAGCTGCTCAGCAGCTAGCCGATGCCCTGTCAAAATATAAAGCTGACATAACAGCTCTTCAAGAAATCAGATGGACAGGGAATGGTGTTTTACAGAAGAAAGAATATGACATATACTACAGCTGTCATACAAAACACCATGTGCTCGGGGTAGGCTTCCTAGTCAGCAAAAAAATGAAGTCTACCATCATCGGCTTTAACGCTATAAGCGAAAGGCTATGCACCCTTCGCGTGCGAGGCAAATTTACGAACATCAGCCTCATTAACGTTCACGGACCTACGGAGGAGTCCTCAGACGAAAAAAAAGAGACTTACTACGAACAAGTCGAGAGGGCCCTCAATGCCTGTCCAAGGTATGATGTTAAAATCATCCTTGGGGATTTGAACGCAAAAATAGGTCGGGAGCCGGTATTCACGCATTACGCAGGCACCCATAGTTTGCATGAGAACACTAATGACAATGGACTTCGAGTCTTAGAATTGGCAGCATCGAAAAACATGGTCGTTGCGAGTACCAGGTTCCCGCGTAAAGATATCTACAAAGCCACCTGGGTATCACCTGATGGAGTCACTCGTAACCAAATAGACCACGTGTTGATAGACCGTCGCCACTACTCGAACTTGATGACGGTACGAACGTACCGAGGTGCCAATATCGACTCGGATCACTATCTTGTTGGTATGGTTTTCCGAGGGCGGATTGCCTTGCGAAGACGCATTGCATCCGCCGATCAGGTTCGAATCAACACGGCTGCCCTGCGCAATGAAAACACCAGTAACACCTTTGGTAATGCGTTAGGACTCGCCCTAGAAACACCTGACTTAGAGAGAGTAAGTCCTGGAGCCAGTATGCTGGGCGTAAATGAAAAGTGGACACGTCTTAAAAATACTGTCATTAGTACTGCCAACTCCATCTTAGGCAGCAGTCGTAAAAATCGGAACGACTGGTTTGATGATGAATGCAAGCTAGCGACTGAAGGTAAGAATGTTGCGTACCGAGCAATGCAACAATCTCATAGAACGCGGGCACGCGAAGAGGAATATAAAGAGCTCAGAAGAATAGAAAAACGGCTACACAGACAGAAAAAATCAGCCTGGGAGAAGAACCTAATCTGTGAAATAGAAAATAGCCGAGAGCGAGGTCCGCACCAGGCGCGGAAGTTCTACCAATCCGTCCGAAAAATGACGCAGTACACACCACGCTGCACATACTGCAAGGACGGAGAGGGAAATCTGATCACCGATCCTGAAAGCATACTGGAGCGATGGGAAGTGTACTTTAATGAATTGCTAAATGGTCAGCTCACTGCAGAAGTGGAGGCTCCACTACTTCAAGAAGAATACTCTATGCTGCCGCCACCAAGCATAGAAGAGGTTGAGAAGGCTATAGGCCGGCTTAAACAGAACAAAGCCCCGGGAGTCGATGGCATACGAGCCGAATTATTCCATCACGGCGGGCCAGCCTTACGTCAAGCAATTCATGATATTATAGTACACGTATGGGAGCCAGGAAGAAATGCCAGAAGACTGGCGAAAAGGTTTAATATGCCCCATACATAAGAAGGGAGATGTCACAACGTGCAGCAATTATAGAGGTATCACGTTGTGGAGTACCGCCTATAAGATACTCTCCTCTATCCTACAGACCGGATAACCCCATACGCTAAAACCGTCATCGGACAATATCAGTGTGGTTTCATTCCAGGCAAATCAACAACTGATCAGATCTTTACCCTTAGGCAGGCGATGAAAAAATGTCTAGAATTTAACATCCCAACATACCATCTGTTTATAGACTTTAAGGCCGCCTATGATAGCATAGCCAGGGTAGAACTTTACAAAGCCATGAGAGAATTCGGCATCCCAAATAAATTGACACGACTATGTAGGTTGACCATGACCAACGTAACAAGCCAAGTAAAAATAGCCGGATTGCTATCCAGACCAATCAACATCTTTAATGGACTCCGACAAGGGGACGGTTTGGCCTGCCTCCTCTTCAACCTGGCGTTGGAGAAAGCAATCCGTGACTCTGGCACGGCAACAAGAGGGACCATCGTCAACAGGTCCAGCCAGTTACTGGCTTACGCAGACGACATTGACATCATCGGAAGAACCGAACAAGCTGTACACGATTCCTTCATCCAGATCGAGCAGGCGGCACAAAATCTGGGGCTGCACATTAGTGAAGGTAAAACACACGCAGAGCACGAATTTGAAGTGGTGCAATCCTTTAAATACTTTGGGTCAATAGTAGCAGCCGATAACAATATAGAAGAAGAAATACGCGGGCGGCTTCTCAAATCCCACATAGCCTACTATAGTCTGTCAAAGCTCTTCAAATCCAGAAATCTCACCATAACTTCAAAACTGCTGCTGTACAGGACCATGGTCCTGCCAGTACTCACATATGGATCCGAGACTTGGGTGCTTAGCAAAAGGCACTCCGACCTCTTAGCTGCGTTCGAGAGAAAAGTCTTAAGGAGAATTGTTGGCCCCGTATGTGAGGAAGGACGATTCCGGAGACGGTACAATCATGAACTGTACGCAATCTACCTTGGGCAGGGCACCTAGCTCGCATGAGCGAAGAGGAACCCGCTCGGAAAGTTCTTTGTGGTACATTCTGTGGTAGACGACAGCGTAGTAGACCATGCTTGCGCTGGAGAGATGGCGTAGACCAGGACGCCCGAAGCCTTGGGTTGCACAACTGGATGGCGTCGGCTAGAGACCGGGATAGGTGGAGAGACTTGTTGAAAGAGGCCAGGACCGGAACCCGGTTGTCGAGCCGATGATGATGATGAT
Organism: Chrysotoxum bicinctum; assembly: GCA_911387755.1. NCBI lineage: Eukaryota > Metazoa > Arthropoda > Insecta > Diptera > Syrphidae > Chrysotoxum > Chrysotoxum bicinctum. Next base: position 227,124,391 of record OU426987.1, read on the forward strand.
AAAGACCTTTTTATTTCCAAAGGCTTTTTGGCACGAGAAGAGTGCCAAAGTGACTTTTTGTCGCCTTCTCATTTATTAATATCTGAAATAGGCCCCAAATATTTCGCTTCATCCAAGAATGCTAGTGGTATTCCTTCAATAGAATGGAAAGAGAATTTCATATTTCCTGGAGAACAAATTAGTATACTTTTGTCCTGATTCAATAGCAACGTCGTCGACTATATAAGTAAATACTCTCTAGCTCTATATTTCCATTTATTTCTTAATTCAAAAGAAGGGGATATAGAATACCGCCTTGTGGCGTACCTTTACTGGTAGTTCTTCTAGCTGAGTTGAGTGTTTGGTAGTTGAATTGAAAGTCCTGCTTGTGATTATTTAAAAATCATCTACTTCTAGAAATGAAAGTGGAGATACGATTGCAGATCCGTGAATTCCATGGATGTCAACAGCTCATTTCCTACTTAATTGAAAAGAAGGGAAGATAGATCACTACATTGTAGCGTACTAGTTGTTATACTTGCAAAACAGCCATTGACTATGGTATTTAAATTGGTAATCGTGCTTGGCAGTATTTGATGAATCATCTACTTCTAGAAATGACAGTGCAAATAGGATTGAAGGTATGTCAAAATTTTCCAAAGCGCCCTCTATATCTCGGAAAGCTATACCATATGAACAATGGTGATAATCTAATAAATACATCACTGATCTTTCGAGTATTATGTTCCTTAATTTTTAGTGTTTTTTGATGTACGATAAAATAATTAATAAGAACAGTTCTTATGATTTTTGTAGGTATAATCGCATATTGTTTCAAAAACTCAGACGGAATTCTATATTTATTTTATCACTTTTGCGATATTATTTTAGAAAATGCTTTTGTGATTAAAATAATGGGACATTTTTGACTAATAACGTTCATTTGTGTTTGTTACTACAGCTTTTGAAATGTTGCGTGTGCCCTTTTATTTTTAATGCCCGATTAATATTTCCGAGGGTTAAGAAGTTTTGATTTGGATTTTGCTCACCTCTTGTCATGTTTCTCAGTGCCCCAGAAAATTTTTCAAATTTGCAGTTGATGCGATATCACAGTCCAAAGTATCAGCACTCAGATTATATCAAAATCTATTGTAAGATCTACCAATCGTGTACAAGCAATTTTCTCAAAAACCTTCAAGTCTCTCTATATGTATTTTTTGTACGAGAATCTGAAACTCACTTTTATTGCAATTGATTTTATACAGGTTACGAAGTTTAATCAAAATCTTTTGAGTCATTTTCGGGAAAATCAATTCTAGATGAGAACAAATGAATTTGCTAATTTCTTATCTATGGATTTTTCAAGCACATGCGCTGTAAGTCTTATCTTCATAGGTGTTAGTCCAAATTGCTTTTATTATACAAAATCATTATTAACAAATGACGAAGCAAAAAGGAAGTACCCAACTTCGCTCTATTTTGCTCAAATGACAAATAGTAAAAACTTCAATGCGACTATAAGCAATTATACCTGCTAAGCTGTGATGTCAAGTCTTATTTTTCAGCCCGGCAGTAACTATAAATGAAAGTGAAACCATACAAAAATCTTAAATCTTACTCATTTTGTTTTTTAAACCTCAAAAGAAAAGGTAGGTTATGTGAGTGAGTAAATGAAGATTTAATGCACGCATAAATTGTTTGCTTGCGCGTTTTCTTAAGAAAAAGGCTATAGGCTATACATATACCTATCTACATGTTCGCAGAGCTAAAAAAAAAATTACAAAAAAGAATTTTCTTTAGCTTCTTAAAGTTACAAAATACTTTAACTACGAACACGAGTAGTGCTTGGAAATTGTGTAGGTACCTAACCTAACCTACACTACACAAACTATACACTCTCCCTTTTCTTCCACAATTTATCCGAAGTCATGCTCAATGAGTGTGTCAAAATAATTAAATTATGTTTTTTTTAAAGATAGGCGTTTAACAAACTAAAAAACACATCTACAAGATTAAGGGTAAATGGTATAAAAGGCAAGCAAGTGGATAAATTATGTTGATTAGAACAAAAAATTGCTTTAAGAGTTCTTATCCCCTCTGTTTAGACTTGTAGGTTATTTTTCTTAAGAAAAAAAAAGGATGATAAAAAACCGACAAAAATAGCAAGCAAGATTACCTAACAAATGTTGAAATGAGAGTTCTAAGTCCGAGGATTGAAAAATCTCCATTTGAATTCGGCCATTCTTTTTCTAAAAAGAAAAAAATGTTTCCGGAATTCCAAGAGTTTTTGTCTTATATTTTAGATTTTATTTTTAAATCTTAAAAGGCAAACAAACTTCAAAATCAAAACAAAACTAGAATTAGACCAATTGTTAAAATTTGCCCTTCAAAAGAAATTAGCAAAGCAAACGACAAAATCAAAAATAATCATCTTAAACATTCTGTAAAATAAAAGATCAGCCAATATATTGGGTTTATTAACGCAATCACAGATCAATTGTAAAAAAGAAAAACAACAAACAAAATAAATGTAAAGAAACAGTTCCGGGCAAATAACATTTCCTTGTGGATATCCATAATGTTAGGGTTTTCCATTAAGAACTTCCTATCCTTAAACATAAATTAAACAAACTGTAAGTAAGGTAGTATTGAATTTTGTCATTTATTAAGAAAATCAAAGTATGCCATTACGCAATATTGAAACGTTCGCGGCTATGTCTTCGCTAGGTCAGAGCTCAGGCTCAATTTCTGACTCAAAATTCGCCAAGTTATGGTCTGCGAAAGGCCGAGTTGTTGGGCGCGGTAAAGAGCATACTGCCTCTCATTCTTCTACACACTTTCACGGACAGCGGCGATATTTTTGGTAGATATTGTGTTTCTGATGGATTGTTGACTGAACTTGTAGGCTCGAATGTATTCACCACGTTGCGAATAGTGCTCTAGAAAACACGATTATAGCGAACCTAAAAGAGGCGAAATCATCGAAAACTTGCACGAAAAGAGACCCACTTTCATAAAACAATTTAATCATTTGTAAATGTTGTTAAACGCTGTAACTCTCTATGTTGGTTTGGAAAGATAGATATAATTCAATGACAGCCGATTTGACAGATGTTGCTGCAACAATATGGCCGCATTCACCTGTCAGCGTTCGGGAATGTCTTTTCGAAAACTCTTTCGTAGTAAGTTCATGTCCCTTTCTGTTTCGAAAAGTCACTTCAAAATGTATGATTCAAACCATGGTGTCAGAGCTTTTTGATGACTCCCAATTTATTCTCTAAACTTTTTTCCATAGTAGTTTTGGATATTTTCCGGTAGATGTTCTTATTCAATTTCCTATCTCGATTCCTAAATGTCTGTGGCCTATTTCCAAAACATTTTCGCACAGAATTCAAGAGCCATATATAATTTTTCTTTATCTAAAAACCACAATATCATGAACTACTTTCAAAAATTCAACTCATCTAAAACCGCACACAACTAGAGATCACCTTCTTAGGGTTAATACACGTTTAATATTTTCAGTCTGTCAAATCCAACAAATTATCTTATAAAAATAAAACACGTGCACGTCCTCAAAAATACCAAACAAATAATTAAAATTCTGCAATAAACAGTCATACGTATCTCATAACACCATGATAATAAAATTTATTCAAAAATGTACGCTCATAGGCGATACACGCTTGCCTGGCTGCGTGTGCCTCTACCTATATGGCTCGCACAAGCTGCTCACTCACGATTGCATTGAGATTTTTTTTCTATATACTCGTATAATTATTTGCCCGATCTCCTCATTGGAATCTGTAATAGAAAAATATTGTCCGCACTTTACGCACTGGGGCTTACGATGCGCGCTACTGTGACTGCAAACGCATATTGCCGCTGCATGCATTATGCTTGTGTGTGGCATCCACATGGCGTTTAATAGCCCCGTCAACATTTCATGTTTTACTGCGGGAGTTCCTCAGTTTTGTAAGTATTATCTTGTTTTGTGTTACACTTGTGCACCGAAACTTTGTTTTGAGAGACGGATTGGCATTGATGTGGGCCTTGACCTAGCTTAATTAATAGACAACGGATAATAAATTGAGGAAAATTCAAATATTTTTGAATGTAGATCAATTTTCTGGAATCCCTAGAATTTCAGTAAACAAAATTCTATTTCACAATTCATTAACCTATAAATTATGGGAGTTAGACCAATTTATACCAAACGGCGAGTTTTTGAAGAAATACTTATGAAATACAATTTACTAGACCCCGGCGGCGCTGCAACATGTAAAAAGAACGTAACAATTAGGTTAAAAAAATATTTATTAGTTTTTTTATATTTGCGGCTTTGGAGGCCAGTTTTTGTTTATACCAGTAAGACATTCAAAATTTTTAAGTAACAAGAATAAGGAAATATCTTGAAAAGATAATTTGTACGTGTGTACCTATAGTATTTAGTAGAAGGAACCCGAAAGCATTAGACCTTTTATATGGTATAAAAGATAATTTGTTTGCTTTCCGAACTATGATAACTTAAAAATAGCACTGGAAAACATTATTCTTATTTGTATTTACTTATATTCCCGGTGATTGATTTAAACTGGTCTAAAAATTTATTTATTCATTTTTCTTACATAATTGGCTGAAAACCTAAAAATATAAATTTAAAACTGAATTTCACAATTTAAAATCTATCAGTAGGATCAATTTATACCAATCTATAAATAATAAATCAAAAATTTGGAAAATGTTTTCGTCTACAATAATCCACTAGATTGTCATTTGAGAATAATTATGTTCAAATAATTCAATTCAAAATCAGTTGTTATTATTATACCAATTAGGTGCACAGAAATCCTAAGCAAAAAGAGCGAGAAAGTATCTAAAGCGAAAAATGTCACGCCAAATAATCAAGGCATTACACTTATTTGAATATATAACTGGTATAAACTGGTTAAATATCAAATTATCTTAAATGGCCAAAGTATGGTATCTCAAAACATAAATAGAAGCCGAAAACATGTAAATGTGTTACTTATCTCATGAGTAGTATACAGACTCATCTAATCAAAGAGAATGTCCTTAAAGAAGACTAGAAAGAAAAATTATACTTATGTATGAATTCACAAATTGGTCTATGCAATTGGTCTAATAGAAAATTTGTTATTATTTATTCAATGATTGACATCAACTGGTCTAATGACTATCGAATAATTTTGAATTGTCAAACTATGATAAGTAATTATAGAAGAAGACGAAAACATTAAACTCACATAAATGAATGCAACCGGTGAGTGGTCTAAACTGATCTACTAAAGAAGAATTCCCAAAAAAACCACATTTAAATCTATGTTTTTGTCTGCTGACGGATATTAATTGGTCTAATAGCCAACAGTGAACCATTTTTGACCGTCAAACTCTACAAATAAACAATAGAAGTATACTAAAATATTCACCTTGAATCTATTTAATTTTACTGACTGGTATAAATTCAAGTAATTTTTTTTTTCTCAAAGAATTCTTCTATTTAAACGTATTCCGTACAAATCTGTTGGTTTTGTCAACTCCCTTTAGAAACTGCCTTTTAGAAACTGCCTTTTTTTAAGGAAAGCAAATCCACTCCTGTCAAAACTATTTGGTGTGTCATTAAGTGACATAATGCCGCGTGCCATCATCATCGGCTAGTTGTACTCTATAGTGACAAATATCAGATTCTTAGACGACAGCAAAACGATCGTAAAATGTCAATTCGAATAGATGAAGTCACCATAGCAAAGTACAAACAAAAAAAGAAGAAGAAAATGAAGATGAAGAAAAACGAAGTTAAGGTGATAGAAAGAGGATGTACAAAGAAATCACGGGATGTTAGCGAAATAGATTTCCTGTCTACTTGCAGTCACCATTAACAAAGTGTGATATAGGTTGTGGGCTCGAATGGGATGGGACTTTCGATTACCCACTCAACAGATACAAATTGTTGAAATGTAAGTAGATTCTGTATCTGCAATTATTTTTATTATTGTTATTGCAGTTTAGTTGCAATATTTGGACTCACTTTTCTGTGTATTTGTGTGACATGCGTGTGGGAAACGGAAAGCCATTCTCTTGTGTATCTTTTTCTTACAAATATTTTTTTTTTTGTTTTGTAAAAGATACGTTTATCTGTTTTTTTTTTTAAGGTAAGGTGCATGCTAGATGTTATGTGCTTGCCCAGTGAATTCACATCTTTTTTATCATAATTATCATCACAGAACAGCGGGTTGTCATCATCACGATCAATGTGTAATGTAATAATTATGACAAAAATGTGTATGGGCTTTTCCGGTTCGTAAAAGAAATGAAAACTGGACGGGATAGGCGCGATGAAAATAAAAAAAAATATAAAAAGTGAAAATGTGCAATCGGTAGCTGGACTACATTAAGGGGGATAGTCAAAATGTGTGACATAATTTATATTAATGATTCTACTGCTGCTGGTGTTTTTTGTTTATTTTTTTTTATACTTCGGATCTTACTTTTGATATAGAAAAGAAGAAGAGTAGGTACTTTAAGGGCTTCTTATGGATTCGTTAAAAAATAATTGAAATAGGAATTTAATTTAAGTGTAAATGTTCTATGGAGGAAAACATATCCCAGGATCAATTAAATTAGGTTTTGATTTTTTCCTTTAAATAAAGGGGACTCTATAAAAAAAGTTTTAATACTTAATAAATGCTTAAGGTTAATTTTAAAACTTAAATTTATGATAGATAATACAGAATTTTTTAATCCACTCACAAAATTTTGGCAAAACCAGAGTCTTAAATTTATGTTACCTAACACCTTAGAGTCATCTAGTTAGGTTATACATATGTAACTTCTTTCTGCGTGAATCTAAAATTTTACTCTATTCCATGTTTGTCGCCGTCACGGTCAGGAACAGTGAGAAGCGTTGTTTGAGGCCTACTCAGGGGCGTATTTAAGGATTTGGCGCCCCGGGCTGATAAATTTTGCCGCCCTTTAGAACAATGAAAATAAAGTAATAAAAAATAATAATAAAAAAAACACAAAATGCATAATATTTGATGTTTTCATTCTTTTTCTGTGTGTATATTCATTACAAAATTAATTAACAATAGATTCGTTATCTAAATTTGTTGTCAGTTCAGCTCCTATATTTAATAAAGCTAAACTATTAAGGCGCTAATGCGAGACCTTAAATAGGTTTTTATTTTTGAATACGGAAAGCGATCTTTCTGTAGTACAATTCGTCACTGCAGTAGATCTTTGTCAATCAGGATTTTTTAGATTAGATTAGATTTTTATTCATGTTTTTCAAGGATACAATTCATACAAAGTACAATATTCAAAATAGTATAAAAAAGAATGTATTGCAATAGATTTAAGTGTATATAAAATAGCTACAAAGTTTAATCATATAATCATATAAACTACCTGTGGATATTCAGTTATGCACCAAGAAAAGACAGGAATACACTTTGTGGCATGAAGTGCCAGTAGCAAGTGGTAAAAAAAAAGGATCGATTTTATTTTCTCGGTCCGGTCATCGAAAAGTATTGATGATCGAAAACACAAATTTTCATTTTAGTCGATCCCAATCTCAATCATTTAGGTGATTCTCGTTTCTCGATTTTCTATTTCAATCTCAATCATTTCAATGGGTCTCGATCGTTAATATCAGTTAACTCAATTAATCATGATTTACTCGATTCGATTAGGTGTTATTTGAGGTGAACTTTCTCACAGCCGGACACTATCGGCACTGAAAAAATTGTCATGCTTGAAAAACTCAAAAAGTCGCATTTTTTTAAATCTTTGTATTTTTTGTTTTTCCTTCAAAAATATTGTAAATTAGACAATAGTTTGGGACGGCTTGCGTCCTTCTGCTTGAATGTTTTGAAAGTTCAATAGCTTCAAAAAAATCTTATAAATTGGCCAAGCGCAAGCCGCCCCGGGCAGCCTTGCCGCCCCGGGCTGTAGCCCTTTTAGCCCTAGGGTAAATACGCCCCTGGGCCTACTTTGAAAAACGTCAACGTTTTGAAAATATGAAGTTATATTACCGCATCATGTACTATTTTTGTTAGTTAGTTTTTTGTGTATTTCAGTCAAGTTCATAGACTGCACTTCAATTTTTAGTATTTTTTTAAAGTTATATGTGTTTCATAATATGTATATCTTTTTATTAAGAGCAAGTACATACAACTCATTTGTACACATTTATGTTGTTTTTTTTTTGTATTAAAAGAAAAACGATCTACCTGTGTTGGAGTCATGTCGCTCCTTAAACTGAATGTCCTTTTCTTCTAAATGATTTTCGGTGAAAAGGTAGTAAAAGGTGATGATTAATAAAGCGGCAAAGTATCTATACCTACATTATATATCCAATTAGGTGTGCAGCTGGATGAAGGTTTCCGAGATGTTGTGCATAATAAAGTCTGTATTGTTAAGGCTTAATCCAAATTTATGACTTTTTCGATAACAACTGGAAGTCGGGATAATCCTCGGAATAGTGACTTCCGCAGATAATGTTAATGAAATGAACAAATGATTTAGCCACTTGGATAGAAAAAAAAATATATTATGTCGGTTCAGTTAACAACAACAAAAAACAAATACTGAATTGAATACAAATGAATATTTTATATAAAACGTTTTTAAAATGGAAAATAATATCTTCAATTCCAGTTTTTTTTTTTTAATAATAAAAACATAGCAGGCAAATATCTACTCTCCCTACTTACTATTTTCTATTGCATTCCCCCCACGCTTTGAATTTTAAATCCTTTGCAATAAAGAACAATTATTTTAATTTGTGAAATTTTGCAACATCTTGATGAGATTATGACCCATTTTTAAAATTGAAAGTCTCAATGAAAAGTAAGTTTAAGATCTATTACAAAATTAAGAGCTTAAGAGTGAACAGACAGACAGCAGAAAATAAGTCAATACACAGACATTTGAATAAAATTGAGATAATTTAGGTCAGTAACCAGAACTGGAGAAAATTACTGAGGTGTTTTCATTAATATTTCTTATAAGCAAATATCTTCCTTATTTTTACTTGCGATATATGTAGGTACTATAGGGCAAGTTCTGCATTTGGAAAAAAAATCGAACTCGAGATTTTGATCAAAGTTGACATTACGATGATAGCGAAGACGAAAAAAGTGGGTCCGGCAATTCCGTCTGTCTGTCTGTCTGTCTGTCTGTATGTCTGTATGTCTGTACCTCGGTCTAGAGCCTAAGCCACTAGACCTATTTTCTTCAAACTCGGTAGTTATGGGTCTTCGGTGATTCCCTAGAGGGGAAATTGAAATTTTTTTTTAGCTCTAAAACTAACGGTACCCCCCATACACCCGTAATACAAAATGTTATTTATCTCGAAAACGGCTCTAACGATTTTGATAAAAAAAATTAGGTGTGATATTATGGACATGGACTACGTTTTGGTAAAAAAAATTTGGGGCAAAATGATATTAACGGTACCTGTCATAGAACCGTTTTTTTTATTTTCGACTTTCTCATTAACGGCTCTAACGATTTTAACCAAAAATTTTCAGCAGGAGTCCCCCTAAGTTTAAAACAATATTGTATATAAAAATATTCGAAAAATTATTTGTTGGGTTTTTTTGAAAATTTTTTTTTTTTGAAAAATCAATATCTTCAAAACCTATGAACGATTATTTTTTGAAATTATTTCCTAAAATCAATATTATTAAATACTTAAAATTCGAATCCCACATTTTTTTCTTGAAAAATTTTAAAGAAATTTCTTATATACAAAATTTATTTATTTAATAATAAAACGATTTTTTGAAGTTTGTTTGCATAAATTCATACTTTTCTAGAAATCCGACGGCAATTTCATTTTAAATTCATGTTTTATATTTATAAAATGTATCTTAAATTCCAAAGTACTTTTACATAAGAGCAAGTTCGTGCGATCCAGTCGTGCATTTTATTTATTTATATTTTTAGAACAATTTTCCTGAATTTAAAAATTCTATAAAACAAAAAATAAATCAGAATTTAGACAGTGAAAAAATGGCACCATATTTTTTCGAAAACAATTTACCAAATATCGAATTTTTAACGATAGAATATTTCAAAATTTTCAAAAAAGTGTTTTAAATTTTTCTTTTTCACATATCGGGTGATATGCATAAAAGATAGTAAATGCTTTTATTTGAGAATTTCTAAGTAATTACTTTTTTTGATATGCATAAAAATGCAGTAAATGCTGAAAATAAAGTATTTACTTGAGGCCACAGTACTTACTTTTTTCGGATGAACTTTTTCAGTAAATACTTTATTCCGTATGCATAAAAAGTAGCAAGTACTTTTTTTCTGTAGGAATTACTTCTTTTTTTCAAAGTCAAAGGATAGCAACATGAAAATTGTAGGAAAACCCCCATAATCAAAAAAAAAAAATAGTAAGTAGTGTCAGAATATCTTTTACGTCTTCTCAAACCTGCTATATATAACATCTTAAACTTTTAGTAGGATGCGTTAAAAATGCGCAATCATTATGTTGTCGGCCTAAGATCAGGAATTCGAACAAAAAAAAATAGAAACAATCAAATTCAACTCGATTTGTTCTTCACCCCAGCTGATCCAATTTCGAAACTTGCATCGCTGCGGATATGCGAAAATACTTATTCGGCCTCGTGGTTCGTCGATAAAGTTCTTTCTGGAATCGGTCACCGAAGTGTAAAGTTTTCTCGAAATATTTTATCCCGCACAACCGCCCTGAACCATACAAGAAAACCCTATTTTACTCGACGATTTAAAATCTTAATTAAGCTTACACGGCAAAAAGACGTGAGTACCAAAAAAAAAAAAAAAAAAATTATAAATTCATTTATAATGAATTTAGATTTTTTTCCAGTTTTGGTACAGCGGGGCGTAAACGTGACCAATCCAGTAAATACGAAGGTACTTTTCGGCTGTATAGACTGATTTTCGCTTTCACACGCAAAGTAGGATACGAGTATACAAAAAAAAATAATTTAAATCGACAAGTGGCCATAGGTGAGTTTTCCTTGACTATTTTTTTTTGTATAAGTGTAGAACGAGCCTATAATATTATCAATCTCTAGGACAGTTCACCGGATTCATACGAGTAAAAAGATAGAGCCTTCTAAAGATAACTAATTTATTAGTGTCGCATCGGTGAGTTAATAGCATCTTTTTTTTTTGCAAAGAACTAGAGATTGAATTCTTGAATTCCCCTTAAAGCGGTACCTCGAGTCCACGTGGCTGAAGAAAAGAGCCGCAAAATCCAAAGAGAGCAAGCTGAGAATTTTACAGCCGAAAGTGAACAAAGTTCATAAATAACATAATTTTCGGAGATTTATGGAGATATTTTTTGGCTGCTGATCTTTATTCAGCAAAACAGGAGTTTCCCGTTTTGGGGGTTTGGTGATCGCTAACCTCCTCCAGCTTCGACAGATCTAATATCGTAGAAATTCGGTGAACGGTATCACTTAAATCAACTGGAGAAATCAACTAATATCCAGTTAGTTTTTTTTTGAGCGGTTCGGAGTTGAACGTCATCAAGCGGCATACGGATGCTCGTAAGAAAAATAGTCGATTATAAAGCGCGTGAAAGAATAATATATAAAAATCAGCAAATAATATAGTTCAATTGTCTAAGTAAATAGAATTATCTAGTACTAAAATTGTAAAAAAAAGAAAATTAATTTCAAAGGCCTAATAGAAAAGTCAAGTTAAAAAAAAAAAGGAAAGAAATAGTTAGTATATGAAAAAACGAGAAAGTTTAATATTTAAAAGCAAACAAAATAGATAGAGAAAGATATCCGTTTCAAATAGAAGAGTAAAGAAGAGTAAATTAAGAATACAAAAAAAAAAAAAAACCTTTGATCTCGGTCTTACATTTTTTTTAGGTAAATATTTTTTTTTTGTATATAAATTTAATTCTGTTCTATTCTTTTTTTTTGCGCGCGAATCGTGACCTCTGTATGGTGTGATCCTAAATCAAATTCAAGATAAAAACATAAAATCTTTTACGAAATCTAACTTAAATCAAATTCAGTGTCGAGATGTTCAATTTTCTTGTTCCATGTATTTAATGACTACAGCTTTAAGCGATCCTGCAGTTTCAACCGACCGAGAGCTGTGCACAATTCATCGGAAAATCGGTAAGTCTATTGTTTATGATTGTCATTTACATATGTACATAAAATTGAACATATCTTTTGACTTATGGTTTAAACGAATTAATTTGACTAAATATATTAATCGGGGAAAAGAGACGGATATATATCGAAGGCGGGATATTTTGGGCTAAAAGTTCATTGACCTATTTTTTTGTACAACAGCTTTCAGTTATTTTTCATTTGAATCAGCTGTTTGATTTTTTTTTATTTTCCATATTTAGATTCCTTTTTTTTATGAATAGAAATAATCCACTCACAGAGTTGAACCTTACCTTTTTTGTTAAACGAAGCAAAGGTAACCTATCTTTTACGGTAGAAATCCAATTTTTTTATTGAATTACATAGAACCATATTTATATTTTTATAATTCGTTTGTTTTGTAAATAAATTTTAATATTTATGACATGAAATATTGAGTTCGGAGTTAATTTTGAAGACGATATTTATAGGTTAATTTATTCTAAGAGAATAAGCAGCATTATGAGGCAATGCTAAGGAAGTAGAAAAAGGGATGTGGACTTAAGGGGAGCAAAGGATACTACATGGCTATTTAAAACTTTTTTTTTGCATCTTTTGATTAGGGATCATTACTTAAAAACGAGTAACCGTAGTGGTCAAGGAATGTGTACAGAGGGTTTTTTTTTCCCTCTTAAGCATTACGGGGCGGGTAATTTACTCTGAGGGCTCCAACATCTAAGCTCTCCAACAGACGTGACACTACCAAAAACAACCAACCATTAGGGTCCTCCACCAACGATAAAAGTTCGAATTAACATCTCCGACTATAGGTCTGATTTACAGTAACACTGTCCTCTTTCTGTTGTCAAGAACTCACCCCACCGACGAGCTGGAAAGTGCGGAACAAGCAGACCTAGACAGACTTCAAGAAAGTGGACACCCCCCTTTTTGCCCGCTCTTCTAAGGACCGAGTGGGTCTGTAACTACAAATCCTTAAAGTGGATAAAGGCGATTAGGGTTAAGGCGAGAGGAGTTAGAGAAGCCATAGGGAAAGTTTTTACCATTTTTGAAACAGTATTAGACTGTAGTTTTTCCAATTGGGGTATTTTTGACTCGACTTCCAGAGTTGGGTTAAATTCTGTTTAGTACCCCATAGTCCTCTTCCTCTTCTTGAATGAGGAGATATTAATTTTCTTTGGGAGAACCAACCAGTCTTAGAGTCAAGGCTGTGTTAAGGACCGTAAGTTCCATGGTCACGTCCCCTTTAATATCTTTCCAAAGTTACATATGAATTGTGATAGGACACCTTCACATATTCGCACTAGGGAATATAAGAAACAATTATTAACGTTACAGATGGCGCCCAACGTGTGGGGCCCGAATGTGTTGGTATGTTTTAAGGTATTTTGGTCAGAAGAATTACGAGCGAAATTTTTTTTTTGAAATGTTAAATGAAAGACATCTTATTGAAATACAAACCCCACCTAAGCCATGTGAGACCCACGCTCGTCAACCGGTAGGTTAGAGAATTTTCGGACTTGCGACTGTGGTGACGAATAAGGTCCATGCTTTGAAGTACTTAGGTTATAATACGTAAACTTGGCGTCCGAACGGAGGAGGTGTAAATCCTAGTTGTCTGACGCGCCGATCATACTCGTAAAGCCTAAGAAACAACTCGATCGATCTGCAAGTCAAGTGACTCTTGTCCAGTTTGTCAATTAGAATTTTCTCGGCAAATGTTAGCTGCAAGAGCTTTGGGAATCAGATCGAGGTCGAAATCTTTCAGCTTAACATTTATTATTCAAAAATAAATTCGTTTTTCCGATAAGGTTACACAGAGAGATGATGAAAGGGTTTTGAAATTCAAGACTAACCGGTAGGTCAGAGATAAGTTGCCTAACCTACGTCAGCCGTAGTTTTTTTTCACTATCATTTCCTCATTTCTATGTTAAACCTGCTAATTAGTGTCATATTGAATTGCCATTGAATATTAATTTTTTTTTAAGGAGGACTTTATAATTTCTTTTAAGATCCTCAAGTTTTTTAAGTTTCCAGTAGTATCCCGAAGAACCTTAAGTACCATCCCAAATTTGTATGATAGAAAAATATATATACATAATATATACTGTTGTTAAACCAGAAGTTTTAGTTTTAAATATATACTACGAAATATTATCAAACCACTTTGTTTAGGTAAAAGTTTTGGTAAAAGTTTATCTAAAATATTTTTTTTGTAATTTTTTGAAAAAAATATTTAAGACATTTTTTTTTACGAAGTTGTTCATTGAAAAATTTAGAGTATCAAGATTTTAATTTTTAAGTTTGTTTTTGCCACTAAAATATTTTGATGGGAGGTCGAGGTCGAAGAAAGAACCCTCTTAACAGTAAGGGAAATAGTAATCGTAACTCAAGTCGGAATAGTATGAGTCAGGACAATGTAGATGGAAGGTCTAGTCCGAGTGATGTTGAAAATTTAGCTAGGCCTTCAGGATCAGGTAATATCCCTGGGAATAGAGGTAGACCAGGAAAAAACAGTAATATGGAAGCTTCTATACTGCAAGATGCTAATACGACGCAAGAAAGAGAACAGTTTGCAGCTTATGTACAAGAGGTGGTTTCAGCTACGTTGGGGTTACAAAAGACCGAGGATCAGCGTTTTCTAAGGGAGGAATTAGCACGTAATCAGAAAAATATATTGGAACAGGTAGGAATCATGATGAGAGAAGCGCTCTCAAAAATAACTCCAGCTGTCGCCGCTCCTACAGAGGCTACTAACTTGAGGGAAAGACATCTGGAAACTACACCTCAAAATAGAACGAACCGTGTCGAGGTGAATCGCCCATCTGATCCTCTATCTTTTCAGAACCCAACTGGCCTAAATGAACCAACGGTACATCCGGTAGATATGACCCAAGGTTCAAACGTCGAAAATTTTTTGGCTCAAATTAGTCAACTGAATCTAAACGATTTTCACCCGACATCTAACCCTACACCCCAAGCTCCATCTCTTACTAATTCTTCATCGAGGTATGCACACGACCACAAATGGGGAATTCGATTTGATAGCAAAAACATGACCGTAGACGACTTCTTGTTCCGATTAGAGCGATTAAAGAACAGCTATAATGTGACGTGGGAAGACATAGTCCTTAATTTCCATCACTTTGTTAGTGGGCAAGCGGAGAATTGGCTGTGGATGTTCCTCAAGAACAATCCTTGTTCATCATGGAGTATCCTTCGCTCGGCGCTTATTGAACAATATAGAAGCTTAGAGTCAGACACAGAATTGTCTAGAAAGATGATTGATCGCAAACAATTGCAAAATGAATCTTTTAATAGTTTTTATGATGATTTATTGCAAATCAACTCTAGAATGCGAATACCAAAGCCACCTAAGGAACTCATTGAACTAATAAAGCAAAACGTGCGGAGAAGGATGGGAGAACTCTTAGTCACCTTCAACACTAATAGTGTGCCAGAGATGGTATATGTTTGCCGGACTATTGAGAAGTTTCTCAACGGACAGGAGCAAACACGACTTAGAGCTCCTCCCACTTTTCCAAATCCGCCAGCACGACGAGTCGTGAATGAACTAGATATTTCCATAGATGACACAACGCTTGCATGTCCAGCTTCAGTAGAGGCATTTCAGAGAAATATCGAGCCTTCCAAATGTTGGAATTGTAAAGGTGTTGGACACTCATTTCGAGAATGTATGGATGAGCAAAGGCGCCTATTTTGTTACAAATGTGGACAAGAAAATGTTGTAACTCCTAAGTGCCGCCGATGTTCGGGAAACAGATCGGGGAACAATCTTTCGACCGGGGAAAATTGTTCGACACGTCCCAACCCGGAACAATAATGGAAGCCACACCAAAATCTAAGACAATAAGCATACTAGAACGTCCTGCCATACCCCCTGAACTAACGATAACACATAAAAACGAACACGAAGTGAATCCAACACATCCAACTAAGACTTTACATGAACGATTAAAAGCATACCAAGAAGCCCGAAAAAGAATTGTTACTTTTCGAAATCCATCAAAGAAAATTTTGCAATTAAGACAAAAAATCAGTCAGAAAAAGAAGTATATCAAAGAAGTAGAAGCTGCTACTTTGAATGGCCAAACCGATGATCCGCGACCTTATGTTAGGGTAGAAATTTGCGGTGAACTTTTACTAGGTTTACTGGACTCTGGAGCTAGTATTAGTTGTCTAGGGTCGGGGTCATTAGAATTTCTTCAGGCTAAAGGAATAAAATCAAAAAAATTCCTATCTTCTATTTCTACTGCGGATGGAGAGCGACAGAAGGTCTTAGGCATGATAACAGTTCCAGTGTTGTATAAGGGTGAAGTCAAAAACCTTAACCTTTGTATAGTTCCTTCCTTATCACAAACATTATACTTAGGTATCGATTTTTGGAGATTATTCCAAATTGCTCCACATATCATCTCGGAGATAGATTTAGCACCGAATGTTGATAGAAAAGAAGTCATGCCATGTCAGTGTGAGTTGACAGCCTCAGAGTCTAAAATTTTACAAGAAGTCATAAAAACCTTTCCCTCGTCCACTTTAAAAGGACTAGGGAAGACAAAGTTGATCGAACATGTGATTGACACTGGCAATGCGATCCCAATAAAGCAGAGGCACTATCCCGTATCTCCAGCGGTACAAGCCCTAATGTACGCGGAGTTGGATCGCATGCTTTCTTTGGATATCATTGAGGAAAGTTCCAGCGCATGGAGCTCGCCAGTGGTACTAGTACGTAAACCTGGTAAGAACCGTTTGTGTCTGGACTTTCGCAAGGTCAACCTTGTGACCAAGAAGAATGCGAATCCAATTGCGCATATTGAGGGATTGTTAGCACGCCTTTCAGAGACAAACTTCATTTCGAGTGTGGATCTGAAAGACGCGTACTGGCAGATACCGCTGGAGGTGGGATCAAGAGAAAAAACCGCCTTTACCGTACCAGGGCGCCCGCTTTACCAATTCAAGGTGATGCCATTCGGTTTATGCAACGCTGCGCAAAGTCTCACATATTTGATGAACTTAGTAATCCCTCATGAGTTGAGAGATCAGGTATTCGTTTACTTGGACGACCTCTTAGTTGTTTCTAGCTCATTTGAAGAGCACATTCGAATTTTGACTACCATAAGTAAGAGATTGGGTGATGCAGGGCTAACTATAAATATCGACAAATCGAAGTTCTGTTTTAAGGAGTTGCAATACTTAGGATACAAGGTAGGGCAAGGTTGTCTTAAAGCAGATCCCGAGAAAGTGGCAGCTATCCTTGATTTTCCAGTACCAAAAACTCCACGTCAGGTAAGGAGATTT
Source organism: Chrysotoxum bicinctum (assembly GCA_911387755.1). Classification (NCBI taxonomy): domain Eukaryota; kingdom Metazoa; phylum Arthropoda; class Insecta; order Diptera; family Syrphidae; genus Chrysotoxum; species Chrysotoxum bicinctum. The sequence continues at coordinate 227,141,838 of OU426987.1, forward strand.
TTAGGTATGGCCGGGTGGTACCGGAGATTCTTGAGAGACTTCTCTACCATTGCAGCCCCTTTGACAGATACTTTGAAAAAAGGCAAGAAGTTCATGTTCGGCGAAGAAGCGGAAAAAGCATTTAATTCTATTAAGGATTCCCTGACGTCAGCTCCAGTTCTTATAAATCCCGATTTCTCTAAAGAATTCGTAATTTTGTGTGACGCCTCTGCATCCGGTATCGGATGTGTTCTCTGTCAGTGCGATGAAAACGGAGCTGAACGCCCCATATATTACTTCTCTCAGAAACTTAATGCCGCACAGAGAAACTATTCCGTTACCGAACGCGAGTGCTTTGCAGCCTTTAGAGGAATCCAAAAGTTTCGTCCTTATGTTGAAGGTTATCGTTTTAGAGTTATCACGGACCACTCAAGCTTAAAGTGGCTGATGAGCTTGAAGGATCCCACAGGAAGATTAGCTAGATGGAGCATGAAACTCCAAGGTTTCGACTTTGTGGTTGAACATCGGAAAGGTACGTTAAACGTAGTTCCTGATGCTCTATCTAGAGCCTACGAGGTGGACGCTTTAGTTCAAGATGAAATTTCAACCAGTTTAACGCAAGCCAATCCCTCAGAGGTATTTTACATTAATTTAAATGATCCACATTTTCAATCGGAGGAATACCTACAGCTCATAAGTCACATTAAGGAAAATCAAGAGAGACTACCAGATCTACAAATTTCGGATGGGTATATCTACAAAAAAGTTAAACATTCGGTGGGAAACCCACTGGACGATGACTTGACTTGGAAATTATGGGTACCGTCTGCAATGACAGAGTCCTTAATATCCTTAGCCCATAACCCACCAAGAGCATCACACGGTGGAATTGTAAAAACGCTTTATCGCCTCCGCAAACAGTGCTATTGGCCTAACATGTTTGCTCAGGTCAGAAATTTCGTCACTAGTTGTGAAATATGTAAGACTAGCAAAGCTCCAAACATGATTTTAAGAGCGAAAATGGGTAAAGTATTCAGCGCAGAGAGGCCCTTTCAACATCTCTACGTTGATTTTTTAGGTCCCTATCCGCGATCAAAAAGTGGAAATTCGTATATAATTATCGTATTAGACCAGCTAACTAAGTTTGTGTTGATAAAGCCAATGAAAAAAGCAAGCGCCTTATCAGCAGTTAAATTCTTACAGGAAGAAGTGTTCTTAGTATATGGAGTACCAGAGAGTATTCTCTCGGATAATGGCACTCAATTCGTGGGTAAAGAATTTGCAAAAATGATTGAAATATATGGCGTAAAACATTATCGTACGGCAATCTACTCACCACAAGCAAACGCTAGTGAGAGAGTTAACCGGTCCATATTGGCAGCCATAAGGTGTTACATAGATCCACAGCAAAGAAATTGGGATATTTACCTATCATCGATCGGTAGTGCTCTAAGGACCACAGTACATTCTACCTTATCAATGTCACCCTCACCCTACGAAGCTCTATTCGGACAAGTGATGATCGAGCACGGGGCTGACTATAAGCTATTGAAAGATCTGGGAGGCCTCAATCAGTCCGAAATAGAATGGTTACCTAAAGTTGCTAAGATGAATATTCTACATTCATATTTGAAAACTGCATTAGAAAAAGCTCATGAAAGTACCGAAAAAGTTTATAATCTGAGGAGCAGGAATGTGTCATTTAAGGTAGGCGAAACACTGTTTAAAAGGAATATTGTTTTAAGCGATGCCAAAAAACACTTCAATGCCAAGTTAAGTCCGAAATTTACGAAAGTAACAGTATGTAAGGTGATAGGACACAATTTATATGAAGTAGTTGATTCAAAAGGGTATAAGACGGTGTCACATACGAAAGATCTTAAAAAGTAAGAACCATCTAACAAAGTATATAGAAATTAAACGTCTTAAAGCCCGGCCAACTCAACTGTGCATGAGACAGCTAGGTTACGGTTTCCTTTCTTATATCTTTTTATTCGGGAGCCTACAAAAAAGATATAAGCTTTGTAGGAAAACCCCCATAATCAAAAAAAAAAATAGTAAGTAGTGTCAGAATATCTTTTACGTCTTCTCAAACCTGCTATATATAACATCTTAAACTTTTAGTAGGATGCGTTAAAAATGCGCAATCATTATGTTGTCGGCCTAAGATCAGGAATTCGAACAAAAAAAAATAGAAACAATCAAATTCAACTCGATTTGTTCTTCACCCCAGCTGATCCAATTTCGAAACTTGCATCGCTGCGGATATGCGAAAATACTTATTCGGCCTCGTGGTTCGTCGATAAAGTTCTTTCTGGAATCGGTCACCGAAGTGTAAAGTTTTCTCGAAATATTTTATCCCGCACAACCGCCCTGAACCATACAAGAAAACCCTATTTTACTCGACGATTTAAAATCTTAATTAAGCTTACACGGCAAAAAGACGTGAGTACCAAAAAAAAAAAAAAAAAAATTATAAATTCATTTATAATGAATTTAGATTTTTTTCCAGTTTTGGTACAGCGGGGCGTAAACGTGACCAATCCAGTAAATACGAAGGTACTTTTCGGCTGTATAGACTGATTTTCGCTTTCACACGCAAAGTAGGATACGAGTATACAAAAAAAAATAATTTAAATCGACAAGTGGCCATAGGTGAGTTTTCCTTGACTATTTTTTTTTGTATAAGTGTAGAACGAGCCTATAATATTATCAATCTCTAGGACAGTTCACCGGATTCATACGAGTAAAAAGATAGAGCCTTCTAAAGATAACTAATTTATTAGTGTCGCATCGGTGAGTTAATAGCATCTTTTTTTTTTGCAAAGAACTAGAGATTGAATTCTTGAATTCCCCTTAAAGCGGTACCTCGAGTCCACGTGGCTGAAGAAAAGAGCCGCAAAATCCAAAGAGAGCAAGCTGAGAATTTTACAGCCGAAAGTGAACAAAGTTCATAAATAACATAATTTTCGGAGATTTATGGAGATATTTTTTGGCTGCTGATCTTTATTCAGCAAAACAGGAGTTTCCCGTTTTGGGGGTTTGGTGATCGCTAACCTCCTCCAGCTTCGACAGATCTAATATCGTAGAAATTCGGTGAACGGTATCACTTAAATCAACTGGAGAAATCAACTAATATCCAGTTAGTTTTTTTTTGAGCGGTTCGGAGTTGAACGTCATCAAGCGGCATACGGATGCTCGTAAGAAAAATAGTCGATTATAAAGCGCGTGAAAGAATAATATATAAAAATCAGCAAATAATATAGTTCAATTGTCTAAGTAAATAGAATTATCTAGTACTAAAATTGTAAAAAAAAGAAAATTAATTTCAAAGGCCTAATAGAAAAGTCAAGTTAAAAAAAAAAAGGAAAGAAATAGTTAGTATATGAAAAAACGAGAAAGTTTAATATTTAAAAGCAAACAAAATAGATAGAGAAAGATATCCGTTTCAAATAGAAGAGTAAAGAAGAGTAAATTAAGAATACAAAAAAAAAAAAAAACCTTTGATCTCGGTCTTACATTTTTTTTAGGTAAATATTTTTTTTTTGTATATAAATTTAATTCTGTTCTATTCTTTTTTTTTGCGCGCGAATCGTGACCTCTGTATGGTGTGATCCTAAATCAAATTCAAGATAAAAACATAAAATCTTTTACGAAATCTAACTTAAATCAAATTCAGTGTCGAGATGTTCAATTTTCTTGTTCCATGTATTTAATGACTACAGCTTTAAGCGATCCTGCAGTTTCAACCGACCGAGAGCTGTGCACAATTCATCGGAAAATCGGTAAGTCTATTGTTTATGATTGTCATTTACATATGTACATAAAATTGAACATATCTTTTGACTTATGGTTTAAACGAATTAATTTGACTAAATATATTAATCGGGGAAAAGAGACGGATATATATCGAAGGCGGGATATTTTGGGCTAAAAGTTCATTGACCTATTTTTTTGTACAACAGCTTTCAGTTATTTTTCATTTGAATCAGCTGTTTGATTTTTTTTTATTTTCCATATTTAGATTCCTTTTTTTTATGAATAGAAATAATCCACTCACAGAGTTGAACCTTACCTTTTTTGTTAAACGAAGCAAAGGTAACCTATCTTTTACGGTAGAAATCCAATTTTTTTATTGAATTACATAGAACCATATTTATATTTTTATAATTCGTTTGTTTTGTAAATAAATTTTAATATTTATGACATGAAATATTGAGTTCGGAGTTAATTTTGAAGACGATATTTATAGGTTAATTTATTCTAAGAGAATAAGCAGCATTATGAGGCAATGCTAAGGAAGTAGAAAAAGGGATGTGGACTTAAGGGGAGCAAAGGATACTACATGGCTATTTAAAACTTTTTTTTTGCATCTTTTGATTAGGGATCATTACTTAAAAACGAGTAACCGTAGTGGTCAAGGAATGTGTACAGAGGGTTTTTTTTTCCCTCTTAAGCATTACGGGGCGGGTAATTTACTCTGAGGGCTCCAACATCTAAGCTCTCCAACAGACGTGACACTACCAAAAACAACCAACCATTAGGGTCCTCCACCAACGATAAAAGTTCGAATTAACATCTCCGACTATAGGTCTGATTTACAGTAACACTGTCCTCTTTCTGTTGTCAAGAACTCACCCCACCGACGAGCTGGAAAGTGCGGAACAAGCAGACCTAGACAGACTTCAAGAAAGTGGACACCCCCCTTTTTGCCCGCTCTTCTAAGGACCGAGTGGGTCTGTAACTACAAATCCTTAAAGTGGATAAAGGCGATTAGGGTTAAGGCGAGAGGAGTTAGAGAAGCCATAGGGAAAGTTTTTACCATTTTTGAAACAGTATTAGACTGTAGTTTTTCCAATTGGGGTATTTTTGACTCGACTTCCAGAGTTGGGTTAAATTCTGTTTAGTACCCCATAGTCCTCTTCCTCTTCTTGAATGAGGAGATATTAATTTTCTTTGGGAGAACCAACCAGTCTTAGAGTCAAGGCTGTGTTAAGGACCGTAAGTTCCATGGTCACGTCCCCTTTAATATCTTTCCAAAGTTACATATGAATTGTGATAGGACACCTTCACATATTCGCACTAGGGAATATAAGAAACAATTATTAACGTTACAAAATTTAAAAGTACATACTTTTTTTGATTTAAACACATAACTATGTAGCTTCGAAACCATAAAAACTTACAGTCTTAACTCTATTCTCAAAGGATTCACGTCGCTGATATAAATTAAAATTAAGTTACTGTACTGTACTGAAATGGCGGAATTTGTACGCGTTAGTTCACAAGATATAAAAGTCGAAGATCGGGTTCAGAATCAAATTTTAAACAACTCTATCGTTTTGAGAGGGAAAACGTAGATTGGTTGAGTAAATACTTCATTGGTAAGTCATTGCAAAATCGTAATTTGTAGTTTTAAAATTTGACACACCCTTACTATTTGGAGCCTTTTGTTAGTTCGCGGAAATGGTGTAAAACTTTCTATTTTCTTATACGCCTGTTAACTTAAAAATATAATTTATAATTTTACAAGAAGCAAACACTTATGAAAACTGTTATATATGTATATTGCGATACTATACCAATAGGCTTCCGTTAGTTAAAGGAGTTAGTGGTTTTTAGTTACTGGCGAAGTTTCAAAACTTGCCCTTAGTCGCCAAGTTTATTTAGAGTCTTATGTTGCACAAATGGTTCATATATGTATATAGGGGAGAGGGGGCACATTTGAACACTTTTGGCTTTCCAGACTGATAAAACCTTAAATATTCGAGCAATTGGCCTGATATTTTACTCACATGGAACAGTGGTATTGACGTTCAATTTAGAAAAATATTTGGTTTATTTAACGAAATATATTTATATTGAATTTTTATCTCCAATCAATACAGGTTCTTATGTTCAAAAGTGCCCCATGTATGGGGCAGTTTTGAACTTGGAAGGGGCACTTTTGAACAGTGATATAACTTTTTTTACTGAATAAAAGAACTTTTTAATTTTATTTGTATATTCTTTTTTTAATAAGAACTTATCAACAAAACTCAAAATTAATACTTTTGTTATATCATATTCATGTATTTGTAAACAAAAAAAAAACAAAAATCCACAAAGATTAATAAGAAAAAAAAACTAAATCTAAAACTTGGATTTTTAAGTAAAAGCTGGATTTTTAGTGAATAAAAATAAGATTAAGCTAGGTAGTTAAAGATGTTTTCTAGTAATAGCTATTTTAAAACAGAGAACGTATAGACGCATACGCATAGACTGATGGTCAATATGACAAAAGCATTTTTTACCTGAAACCAATACTTGTCCTATAGAACAGATAAAAAATCGCTTGATTAATTGCTTGAAGCTGATTAAATTTTCTCCTAAATGTCTTAAATATTTTAAAAAAAACTAATCATGGCAGTTTTGAACATGTTCAAAAGTAAAAGTGCCCCAACACACTTTTTCAAATCTTGTACCCCAACTGTTCCAGTGACATAAAATTTATTATAAATATTTAACTAAAATATATGCAGTAAAAAACTTACCGCAATTAGGTTTAAAATTTATTTTTCCTCCAAAAAAATGTGTTCCTGTTTTAAAATCGCGCAGTAATTTTTGTTTAAACTCTTACAACTAAAAAACGAAAACAAAACAATTCCACTAGCAAAAGTACACTTCACCTCTAAGTCCGAGAGACAACTGAGATATTCAAGGAAAGTCAATGACTTTTATGGATATGGCATTGACAGGTTAAAATTTTAAATTACTTTTAAAAAATAGTAATAAAGTAAAATTTTATAAGCATTGTTCAAATGTGCCCCACTCTCCCCTAATACTTTTTAAGGAGCTCAAACTGAAACAAGAGGAGGGGCAATCACTCATCAAGAAATGATGCGAATTTTTTTACGATACGTTGGAGATCCTGGATTTCAAGTTGGCGTTGGTGAAGATATAGGCGTTCATCAGAGTACTGTATCCAGAACAGTTAATTTTGTTGCAAAATTAATAAAAGACAAAGCTTCTCATTGGATAAAATAGCTACGAGTATGAAGAACAGCTGGGAGCAAAAAATGATTGGCTAGGCAAATACAGGTTCCCATTATGCATAGGAGCCTTGGTAGTATTTATTAGTATTTACTATCAATTTCCGATGAATTCTAGTATTTACTTGGATGAATTTAGTATATACTGAAAGTATTTGCCAGTTAGTAAGTACTAAAATTTATGCATATGGAATGAAGTAAATACTTTAAATTTAACCATTTGCTTTAAGTTATAGTATTTACTATTATCTTTTACCTTTAGTAAATACTTCCGTTTTATGCATATCACCCATCGTTTCGTTTTTGAATTTAGTTTTATATTAACTTGTTATATATTTTATTTTTTTTCTTCTTCGTCTTTCTTTTTTTTACATTTTAATTTTGGACAAAATGTAATTTAGGAGCACATTTATTAATTTGTAAAATATTTAACTTTTTAATGTTAGCTTTGCTTCATAACTTTCAGAATTTCGATTTTGATGAATAAAACACCCAAAAACAAGATTTAAGTATATGTCAATTAATTAGCAAGAAATTTTTCACTGACCAAAGAGTGATGAGGTGGATAAATTAGCCATTAGTCCTTAATAAGTTGGGACTATTTCAAATTTCGTTCATTGTTTACTAAGTATTATCAACCTTTCCTAATTTGATGTATTTCATTGTTGATTATTTTATAATATTCCAGTGATTAGTGCTGACAATTCAAATTGTATCGAAAAATTTTTTTTAACGATGAATGAAATTTCCTTAAAAATCGAGTCCCTAGATTATTACAAAAAATCGATAAGAAATGTTAGCAAAAACTACTTTCTGGTCCTATAGGACCATCCCGTTGGTTTTCAATTTTCCTAAAACTTATTTTATTTAAATTTTACTTGCGAAATCGAGATTCGAGACCAGACTTGACTTTACGATGATAGGGAGCATTAAGACAGTGGTTCTCCCAAATCTGTTTGCCTGTCTGTTCGACTAAAGCCTAAACAGCTCGTCAATTTTCCTTAAACTTGGTTGATAGCATTTTTAAATCTCCCCCCCAAAGCCATGTTTTTTTAAAGTCCAAATGCAAATACAGAACAGAGTACCTACCTGCCTAACAAAATTTTTTCCGCAAAAACTGTTTTGTAATAAGTTTAAATACAAAATTTATTTTAAAGATTTAAGTTCTAAAAAAATGGTTTTATTCTTTTAAGAATTAAAGTTGTTCTTCTGAATAGGGCATCCTTTCTAGATTTATTATTTATTTGCAACATTAAAAATATATATTTATCTTTGTATTTAAAATAAATAATATATATTTTATACACGTTTTCAAAACATTGAAAATAATTTTATTTCAAATAAAATTTCAAGTCAGAACTCATACAATGTGATAGGTTATTAAAAAAAAATCTAGGGTCTATATTTTGCACTGGGAGGACTGGGAGAAGAAGAAAACCTACATATTTCCTCTCGTTCAGGAAGAAGGGACAATTTTCTGGAATCTGAATTAAAATTCATAATAATTCAAAACAACGGCAAATGCGTAAAATTGCCGTCTGGTTTCCGGAAAAGTATGAATTTATGCAAATAAGCTTTAAAAAATCGTTTCATTATTAAATAATTTTTTTATATAAGAAATTTCTCTAAAATTTTTCAAGAAAAAAATGTGGGATGCAAATTTTAAGTATAAAATAATATTGATTTTAGGAAATAATTTCAAAAAATAATCGTTCATAGTCTTTGAAGATATTGATTTAAAAAAAAAATTTTTCAAAAAATCCCAACAAATATTTTTTCGAATATTTTTATATGCAATACTATTTTAAACTTAAGGGAACTCCTGCTGAAAATTTTGTTTTAAAATCCTTAGTGCCGTTAATGAGAAAGTCGAAAATAAAAAAAAACGGGTCTATGGCAGGTACCCCTAATAACATTTTGCACCAAAATTTTTTTTGACCAAAATGTAGCCTATATGTTCATAATATCACACCTAATTTTTTTTATCAAAATCGTTAGAGCCGTTTTCGAGATAAATAAGATTTTGCATTATGGGTGTATGGGGGTACCGTTAGTTTTGGAGGTAAAAAAAAATTTCAAGTTTTCCTTTAGGGAATCACCGAAGACCCTTAACTACCGAGTTTGAAGAAAATACCTCCGGTAGTTTAGGCTGTAGTTCGAGGTACAGACATACAGACATACAGGCAGACAGACGGAATTGTCGGACCCCCTTTTTTTGTCTTCGCTATCATCGTAATGTCAACTTTGACCAAAATCTCGAGTTCGATTTTTTTCCATATGCAGAACTTGCCCTATAGTACCTGTGTATATCGCAAGTAAAAATAATAAGTGTTAAAGAAATTTTTTTTTATTGAAAACGGTTTCTTCGATGTTGGTAAAATTTCTTACGTGTTTTTCAAAAGCGTCGGAAGAATGTTAAAATTAAATGAATCCTGTTATTTGAATAGGTTTTCAGTGATATTATTATGTATTATTTATTATTATATAATATGACATCGTTCAATTGAATGGGCCGCTGAGTGGAAGGTGTTCAAGAGCTCCAATTTTCTATAACTCTGGAGCATAGATCTAACTTTAATCCCCATCTGACTTAATGGTTCCCCATAATAAAAATTCTTATTCATCGTGCCTATGGTGATAGGTATAAGCAACTAACCACGCACTCAAATCACTCGTGCGAAGTAACCATTGTGGCATCAGCTGTGTGGAACATACCGCTGTTCTCTTAGAAACGCATGCCATTCACATCGGAATCATCTTATCTCGGCTAATAAAAAATGGCTTATCGTCAACCGGCAGAGCTCTCCGCTTAAACAGGTTTTCTGTATGTTGGCGAAATAGGAACGGATTTGAGATGAGATATCGATGTATACTGGCTTTAAATTCGTGTATATCAAAATGGAAGGGAATAACAGATCTAGGTTTAGTATACAACATTCGTGTTGTGCGGCTAAAGAAAGAATCTCTTCTTTATAAATTGGTGAGTACTTCTGAAAACGAGAGTATCACAGTTGAATTTTCTAATTAAATTTTGTGGTAATAGAAAATATACCATTGTCGAAAAAGTACTGACCGATGATGCCTCCGTTTCAAAATCCACACCAAAGAGTAGCTTTTTGCGGATGCATTTTCGGTGAACCTAGTCCCAAATCTGGCAATTTTGACGCAACCGTTCATCTTTAAATAGATGTTCATGTTTCTTTTTTCTGGCACGCGTTGAACGACGCCACGCTGTCTAGGTGATTTATAGTTAGTGTCTGAAAAATAAAAAAATTAATATAAAACAAAGGGTTTGAAATGTCAAAACTAACTCGCTCAAATTAAAACTTTTAGAAATTGTTTTGTTTGTATCAAAATACCTCTGAAAAAAGAACCAATACTAATAACTAAATAAATTAAAAAAATTAAATTAATTATTTAGTAATATTTATTATTTAATATATTATTATTGTAATAGTGTTAAGACACAGCTCAACTTTAATTACTTTATAAATATGTATTTAACATCCGTCAAGTACATTAACTTTCTAGTAGGTTTATTCCATATTGTGATACTTCAGCGATTGCACGGTGGTAGAGAAAAAGTTTATTTCATCATCGGGAGTACTCTGAACTCTCACTATAGTTTTTGTACTATTTTCTCTTAAAATAAAAAAAAGCTCACTCGGCAGAAGTTGCTCTCTAGTAAAATTTTGTTGTATTATTTTTAGCTTTTTTGTCAATAAATCACGCCTTCTATAATGCAAAAAAAAAAAACTATAAAAAGTAATCTTTCGGGTAACTCAGGTTTGGAATCATAAACCTTATAATAATGTGTAAGACAAAATGAGAGACAATTCCATTTTCTATAAAAGAGGCTGTAAAATTTGTTTGCAGAATCAGTCGCTGTTGAGATATTTCGTAAAAGGCTTTTATTTAAAAATGGCGACTAAAGCATTACTCTAACAGCCACCCCATTTGTTTGAATAATCAAATTTAATAATTAATTTCATATCCTAATAATTTCAAATCCTAAATTTCAACCGGTCTATTTTTGTATTATGACTGTCCTATACCGGATTACTTCATTGTTGAAAATAGCTTCTGCAGAAAACTCTTATATGTAGTAATTTTCACTAAGAACTTTGGAACCTTCGAAATAGTTTATGTAAGATACCTATTTGGTAACCCATAAAATTCCTTTTTCAATTCTTACTTCATATGCATTAAGGGTCAAACCGAATCTTACTTCCCAAGCCCTTCATTCTAAGCAATGATTCAATTCAAAAACCCTATATGTATTTTCAAAATTCGAACAAATTAGTCGGCAATCGTCACAGTTCAGTTGGTTTTTTGCCAGTTAAAAGAATATAGCTTTAATGTTATCCTAGAACTGTGTTTGCTGAACGCATCACTTATTTTCCACTTATACTTTCCACCTTCGTGTGACACAACGAGGGAGTCTTTACTGTACAACAAATGAAGCTGCTACAACAGCTCATATGGGATAATAATTTCTTCTTCTTTTTTTTTCCATAAAAGTAGGTCGCGAGCTTTGATCACATTAACCCTCTCCCCTTATATTTGATCGTTAATTCAAATCGGAAATGGAATTTTTTTTAAATACATTTTTCCTTCCGAGTATCTTGAAAAGAGAATCGAAAAAAACACATCAAAGAGATAGCCCTAGGTGCTCCTTTATTATATTATATCCCTACAGGTCATAACTAGTAGTACCACTACTACTCCACCTCCTCCTTCTGTGTTGTCTATTATGTTGGTGCCTTAAAATTGTGTCTCTTTGTCATACATGGATAAATTCACAAATTACTACCTTATTACGATGAGGTCCTCTTTTTTACAATTTGTCCTTTTTTCTCTCCGTTCTTTGTAGGAATTCCTCATGAAAACATATGCATAACATCAACAGAGTTGCATTATAACATTTACCGATAACAACAAAAAACTGTCCCATTGTGTCCTGGTTTTAATGCTTCATGTCCTTCGTGAGAAAACTAAACAAGGGTTGCATGAACCAGGACCTTTCCGGCAAAGGTACAAAAATAAAAATTCACACATAAAATAAAAACGCGGGGGCTCATGTCACAAAGAAAATTGAGTTAATATTTTTTTAATAGGTTCCGTTTCTAAACAAGGACTTCCCTCTGTATATCCTGATGTGTTTTGTTTTGTTTTTTTTTTTTATCAATTTACAATAAAAAATTGACGAGAAAAAAAAGCGAATACCCTTCTCTCATAGGCAATAAAGGAAATTAAGAGACTCAAAAACCTTAAAATGATGTTACCAAAAGTTAATTTTCAAATGCATCAAAGCCACTCACATGGAACACGGACAACGCAATAAGAAAGGACAGTGTTACACATGATTGTATTATCAGCATATGAATGTATGTATGTATGTCGCTCTCACCAAGCAGGGCAAACACAATAAAACATAATTTTCGATTAATCTATCATTCTCGAGAATATAACGGGGACCGAAAGGTTCTAGCTGGACATCGATATCGGTAGAAGGTTCATTTTTATTTTTTGTTGTGGTTTTAGCTGATGATGTTGTTGTGTCTACGTATATTTGTGATTCCATTAGCTTTGAAGTTTTTTTGATTCAACTTCCGGAAGGACTCTTGTTTAAAGATATTTGAATTTTTTTTATTTGATATCCTTATGGTTAGGTGATTGGTTTTATTTGCGCTTTTTATTTAAGGTACAAATTTGTGTGGTTATTTGACAGTCAGTATGCTGTTTTTTAGATAATTCGATTATGAAGATTCTAAAGGGTTGAGATCACGGGCTTTTAGAATCAATTAAGTCCAGAGTAGCAAGTTTTAATTTTGTTAAATTTTGCTAACCTTTGTCTGACGTATTTAACTTTTGGTTAGGAAAAAACTCATTCCCCTTTAAGTAATAGAATATACATTTGGTATAGGATTTACCAGGAATCTTTTCGAAGGAGAAGCTTTGAGCGTAGGTCTTGACAACTTTTTTAAAACAACAGAAACTTGCGTGGTGATTGTGCTGTCACCAATTTTAAAGAATTACATCTATTGCTATTTAAGTTTCCTTGATATTCTCATACCGTACGACTATTCGCATGAGGACGACCAACGGATAAAAGAATAAATGGTATTTAAGACACTTATAAGCCCGAATTATTCACAAAAACTAGAGAAAAAAATGGAAGAGAACTTATTGACATTAATGTTAAGATATTGAAATTTGCGTTTTACTTTCTAACGTAAGATAAATTTGAGAAAATAATTTGGTCATCACGAATTGCAATCCGATTGTTACGAAGTGTAGAACTCGATTCTTATTCCACATGCCATCCACTCTGCAACGAATGAATTGTTAGCGCGAGAATAAACTCAAAATCATTCTTGTTTTTGTTTTTGTTCACTTTGTTTGTTTTAATCGTTACTCCTAAATATCTCCGGATTTCTGGATTGTTCCTTAACTTTTTATATCCATTTTGCAAAGTTCAATAGGGAATTACGATTTTTTGATGTGGACGAAAAAAAGGTATTCCAAAGGAAGTTAGAAAAGCCATCGTTGTTTTTCCTCCTATTTTTCAATTTTTTTTAACGCATCAAGGCTGTTTTTTAAAGTTTGATTTTTTTGTATCAATATTTTGTGTTGCAAATTTTTGTTAAAAAAAACTGTTTCCCTCATCTGAATCAGTTAAAAAAAGTTGAAATTATGATTTTTTTCCATTTTTGCAATTAAATCAAATGGGTCGCACGAACTTGCTCTTTTACTTAAGATATTTAGAATTTTGAAAATGAATGTTATTAAAGAAAAATGTTCACATTCATAAAATAAATTTTTAATTGTGAGTTATAAGTAGGTAATATAAGGCAAGTTATGCATTCGTAAAAAAATTCGACCAAAAATACGATTTTTTTTGAAATTTAATAAATATTTTTTTTTTCTCAAAAACTGTTCTACAGATTCAAAAACTAAAAATACAAAAAAATTTCTTTTAGTTAAAGTTAGATAATGGTTAAAAAAAATTTACGTAAAATGGTTATTGAGCGTACCCCCCAAGAAACATTTTTTTTGTTTTTGGTTTTCTCAAAAACGGTTCAACCGATTTTGATCATATTTTTTTTTGCTAATGCTCCCCAAATAGAATGAATAGAATTGTGCATTCAAATTAAAAAAAAAAAAAATGTTTGGATTTTAAAAAAAATTTCAAATTTTTTTTTCAAAGCTCAATATTTCGAAAACCCCATTCTAGATTTTTTTTAAACTTGATAAATGAAAGTTATAGTATTAAAAAAATTTATTTTACCTAAAACTAAAGGCACCCACCATACAAATGTTAAAAAATAGTTTTCAAAAATTGTATTTTTCTCGAACACTGCAATTTTATTTAAATCCGTTATGTCTCATTATTGAAATAACGGATTTAAATAAAAAAAATTAAAAAAAAAATGCTCTATGGTACGCACTGTCCTTAACATCTTAATTTAAAATTTTGTAATATTGAATAACAGAGCAACAAAAATTGAGAAAAAAACTAAAAAAAAAATAATAAAACTCTAAGTGCCATTTTCGGGAAAAACAATGATTTTTGGAAAAACATTTTTTAATGTTTGTATGATGCTGGTGCGGAGCCTCATTTCTAGGCACAGCATAATTTTTTTTCGTGCATCTTGCATGAAATGATAATTCTTAAGTTTTAAAATAATTGAACAACTGATTTTCGAAATGTTGAGTCATGAAAAAAAAAATTGGAAAACAAAATTTCGTTTAGAAATTTTGAAAGCACAATACTATTCAAATTTCTAAGGACTTTTATTTAAAAAAAAAAATATAAAAATCAGCTGTACCGGTTTTGAGAACATCGAAAATAAAAATAAAATAATTTTATTGGAGGTGTTCTAAATAAACATTTTATGTAATTTTGCTTAGAACATTAGCTACCCAAATAAAAGTTTTTAATTTTTACTTGTGACATATATGTAGTTAAGTTACCACAAAGGGTAGGCCAAGTCCAAGTTTCTTTTTAAAAATGCAATAAAATGAACAAAATTAAATTTTTTCCACGTATTATGGCTTAATAAGTATGAACAAACATTCCCTTTAATTATAGAACACAACTTCGTTCAAGCAGATGTTTGTGCGCCTACAATTTCTGAGTCCATTGGACCTTGTAAGCGAATAATTCGAGATCTTTAAGCAATTCTGCTCAGGCTATTGCGTGAAATGTCTAGCTGTTGAAATCAATGGCGAGTTGATAGTAGTTGTGAATTGAGTCTCACACTTCGGCTACAGCTGCCACATTCTCCATTCTTGTCTGTGCGCACTGTACGACAACGGGAATCATGAGTGTTCTACACAAGCAAACCAGTCTCACGAACAGCATTCGTGGTGGGTGCTTCATTTGGGCCAAAACGTTTTTTCAAAAAAAAAGCAATGTTTGGTCATTTTGGAAATAAGTTTTCAATATTTCCCAACGTTGTTCAAGCGTAAAGCGACTCATTTCGTTACGCAGAAGTATGATACTGACATCTGTCACTAGATGGCCCACCTTTTCTATGGAAAGTAACGCATTCGAAAAGCGAACTCAAGATTTTGTTCAGACATGACAAGGGAAGACGAAAAAAGTGGGTCGATTACAGCATAAACGACTCGGTGGAATTCTTTGAACTTGGAGGATAACATTTTTAACTTTCCCCCTTAAATTATTTAAGATTACAAATAATGCCATACGATTTTTTTT
Organism: Chrysotoxum bicinctum; assembly: GCA_911387755.1. Classification (NCBI taxonomy): domain Eukaryota; kingdom Metazoa; phylum Arthropoda; class Insecta; order Diptera; family Syrphidae; genus Chrysotoxum; species Chrysotoxum bicinctum. Next base: position 227,157,573 of record OU426987.1, read on the forward strand.
TTGAAATCTTGTACACAATTTTTTTTTCTCAAAAACTGTACCACAGATTAAAAATAAATTTTTCATTTATTCAAAGCTAGATACTGCCCGAAAAAAAAAAATGACCCCTTAGAACTATTTTTTTTATTTTTTTATTTTCTCAAAAACGGTACAATCGATTTTTTATGCTAAGGATTCCCAAAAGTTTAGATAGTATATTGTGAAAAAAATGTTTCATGGATTTTAATTTTATTTTTTAAACTCAATATGTGTGTCGAAAACCGCATGCTCGATTTTTTTATGACTTGACAATTAAAAGACTTTTAAGACAATTATCAAATGTTAAGAAATGGTTTTTGAAAGTTGTATTTTTCTCGAAAACGGCACCTACAATTTTGATAAAATTTTTTTTTCTTTCATTTAATTTTTAGGATCTACATATAGTTCAATAACAAATATTTCGAAATCAAAGTATTACTGACTGTACCGACTATAGAAGCATTTTTTCAAATTTTGAATTTCTTATTACTGGCATAACGAATTTTAATGAAATTTTACAAAATTTTGAAAATCATTGCAGTTCAAAACTAACAAAAAAATATTTTTTGAATTTAAAAATAAAAACAAGTCGATATTTTTCTAATGGTAAATATAGTCATAACAATTTAAAGTTGGCGTTCCAAAAGTTTTTCTTTTAAAAAGTGATGTTTACGGTTATGAAAATTTTCCTCGTTAACATCAATTTTTAAAAATTTTAGTCTTTTCAATGCGATCTAGTCGTGCATTTTTTTTGCTTAAAAAACCCATAACTGACAGCCTTCTTTTTAACAGCTTAACCGATTTTGACTAAAATTTGCGATGGGCAGACTTCTAGGTTGGTTTAATAGGTGGTAAACTCTACAATACAATTGTCAAAAAAATGTTTTTAAATTTTCAAGCTTCAAAAACAAACTATTCAATTTTCTAGCGATATAACTTTGAACTATAAATCATTTAATATGTACTTAAAAATGGCGGCATTGATACCAGTTTAGCTTGCTCTGAAGGATAAGTATTGCATGTGACCAAAAATGTCAAAAAGTGGTTCTTGTAAGCAAACCCGTCGGCTATTTGTGTTTGCATCTGTGAGTCCAGATATACTTCAAGGTATTGCGTAAACTGATGCACGGATTTGCTTCAAATTTTATATAGAGCGTTTCCACAGGGTGCGGTTCTACAGGGTGAGTTTTATGTTCCAGGTCGATGTTGTTTTTTTTTTAATAATTTGTAAACGAAATAGAAGTTTTATTATTTATATTTTATTGATTGATTTTATGATCTTATTTTGTATGGAATATGATTTGAGTAAAGTGAGTGCATCTGACCGTGGTGCAAAGACGAGCTCTAGCTTTTTCCATAGCACTTTCGCAGAATTCTGTTTAAATTTCAGCAAATTCCGTCTAGCTTTCCTTATGCATCGATGTTGTAGGTTGGTTTATTGATGTATACACATTTTCACCTTAAAAAGAAATCGGGTGCCGTCAAATCAAGAGATCATGGGGTCTAATCAATATAATCAGTTTTTGGCATTGTTTGGCGCTTACTTAAAAATATGCTCTGACCGCATTCGCAACAATAAAGGAAACGATGAAATATCAGAAACTTTTCTAATGTCTTGAGAAGATATTTTGAGGATGGGTATCGCCTAGTTCAGAAAATGCCTTACTTTATTTCAAAGAACCACTATACACGATTTCTGTAATCCCAGGGTAATAACCTAAGCTGGTACTTAAACAGGATTATTTCCCACTTTCAAACAAGGAATTTTAAGGAGTCAAGTAATTTCGTTTAATATGAACACAAGTCCAAAAGTACCTCCAAGTCCAAAAAGTTACTCGTTTACACTACTGAATTCCTGAATACAATTCATCCTTATCCTTGACCTATTTCTCAACGTCATATCAAAACAAAAAAGATCTCCCACACTTGCAGCACACCAAACGCGCAACAACTGCTGTTTTGCTGCAACGCAGATAAACTGCACTCCTGCGGAATCGGAATGCAATTCACAAGTCAAAGTCACAATAAAACATAAAACAACTTATAACGAACACTAAAACTTGGCAGGAGACTGATGCCTCAACAGCAACTATCTAACTAGGTCTATCTCCCTTTTAATTTGTTTTGTTGTTTTTTTTTTTGTTAAAGTCCATCCGCCTGTTTCTACGCACAAACGGTTGAACCTATCTCAAGGGTTTTTACATCGTCCGCCTGCAACATTGACGAGTGACGACGACGACGTTGTGGGTATATATACTCCTTGGACTTGATGCTATCAAGTGCATCAGATCTCTCCCTGCAATTGCATTCATGGCAGTAGTTGGTGGCAGTGGCACCCCCATGGTCAGAAATTGTATTGTAATTAACCCAAGTACTTACAACAGTGTCGCAGTTAACTACTTGTACACCAGTTTGGCGCTAAACTACCAGAAGTACACACAACATCAAGACTCTTCTTATACATACCTTCGAGGTCTTGCATGAATGGCCGGTCTTATAACAAACAACCGTGGAGTCATGAACGGCCGAACGTACACAGGTATGGGTATACGGGACACCAAAAGACATAGGGAGAGGGAGGCTCTTCGGCTGAAAAGATGCAATGTAATTTAGTTGCCCAGACCTATACGTATAGGTAAGCCCCGGCCATATGACATTCCAGCTCTAGGCTTTGTCTGTGAATGCAACGCTGGCCGGCCGCGGCTATGCTGCGTTTGCAGCAGGAACAGGTGTTCACACGCTAGGTGCATCTCGTTCTCGACTCGACCCTTTTCGTCATCATTCTCGACATAGTCGTTGTCGTTGTCGTCGTCGGCGGCGTTTTCGCTGCACTTGAGTGCACGTTAGGAGAGTAGAGAAATTGTTTTCCCTGCGTCCTTTGTAATTTGTCCACACTATTTGAACGAAGCTGTGGTCGTGTATAATCGTCATCATCGCCGCATTCTAGGGCGGCCGGCTCCGGCTCCAATAGGAACGTTTATACTTTTCCTTTTGTTTGAGGTAGGTACGTATTATATCGCAGGAGGAAACCCCGAGGAAACATTCGAAAATTCAAAAGACCCAGAGAGATGCGAAATTGAGATACTGCGATAGTCTTTAATTCAGGAAATTACAAGGACCATACCCTATTGTGCCTCTTCGCCGCTCCTCACCACGCCGCATCCGACCCCTTTCCGAGGTGAGCCAATTTTAAGTGCTTGAATGAAGTACGGCGGTAGATAGCTAGCATCGCATCGTAGACGTAAACGTAGTCGCGCCACAACCATCCCAACGGAATATGGTTCAATGTCAAAGGGTTGGTATAAGTTGTTTGGTGGCTGAAGCTAAGCAACCCTTTGTGCTGAATTTTCACCCCCTCACTCAATTTATTCTCAATTTAAGGCAATTTCCCACTTGAGTTTATTTATTTTTTCTGCTTTTGATGGTTGTACTTTTTGTGTATGTGTTGTTATTGCACTTTTCTTTTGTGTGCCTCGAAAGGATTTGTGCGGGGTGCTTCCTTTATTTTTTTTTCGTTTGTATGAAAAGGAAACAGTGAGTTTTTTGAAGTTTTTTTGTGTGCAGATTGACAGGATGAAATTATGCGATAATCTTCGTTTAAGTGTTATAGAGTGTTTCCTAATATGAAAGTGTGAAGAATTTGATATGTGTATGGGATGTACATACATTTTGATCGGCGACCACACGCATCAAAAGGACAACACAAAATGGTGAAAGAGGTTAAAAGAGGTTTTTAAAAGATTCCTATTCGTCGGCAGGCTTGCAGTTCAATCTTTCAGCCGCGCAATTAATCTAGATACAAAATTTCATTGGTCGGGCTTTTCTTCAGGGCCAACGACATATTGATCAAAATCAGTGGGTATAGAAACGTCAACGAGCCGTTCAAATCTATCTCTTCGAATGGCTTACAATGGATATGGAAGGTAAAGGAAGGTTCATTTCGATACGAAGTACTCGCTTTGCGCATTTCTTTTATCAGCAATGCAATCCAAGAGCAAAGCTTCTTCCGGTAGTTAAATCTTAAGTTAAGGTGATGACAACACTCTTCACCTATACGAACGTTTGGGTTGACAGCTATCAAACAGTATTAAAACCAATAACATAAACAGCTTTTTAGCTAAAACTCAAACTTGTCGAAAAGCTTATTGCTCTTGCTGAGCAGTTCATATTTTAAGACTTTTCTGCTACGCTAGCCCGTTGTGAATCAGGGGACGAATACAACTTTTCTGATTAGGTTGAGACTGCAGGCCGGAGCGGAAATGAACTTGAACCTTAACTGCAAGCAAGCCTCATCAACCAGATTGGTTCCGGTATCCGGTGATTGGGTTAATGCTCCTTCTACCATGAGTTAAAGGGCATTCTTGGAAGAATAATCTATTTTTTGAATATTTATAGCGACAGATCAGAGACCGTGGAAACGGGTCTTTAGATAAAATATAGGTCTCTCATTTTGTCATTCTGATTATTCTACTTTATTCCAAGCGATAAGAGAAGTCATATCTTGATTTAAAAAAACAATTAGGAGTTCCTCATCTTCTCAAACAACCAAGCTATTAGTATAAAACTCTGAAATCTGTTTCTGAAAACTCTAGAAAAACCCCTTACTCAGGAGCATATCTAATGGAAATGACGCAATAGTTCAATGTTCATGTTCAATGTTTGGTGCTAGGCCTGAGGGACAATCCAGGTAGTTTTAAAAGGACGGAACTCGACAAAAGTGGAACACAACTATGTATATATTTAATCAGACATGTGATTCTGAATAGTTGATTGTCGCCGTTGTTCTACACAACTGTGATTCACAATTCACACGTAGGGTTGTTGTCATAACAGGTAGGTGTCATCTCATTAATGGGAACCATAATTAGACACTCCCTGATATGCCAACACGTATACCGTTCTGGGTATATTCAAACGATCTTTGAAGAAGTTGTATGGACAAGGGTGAGAAAGAATCAATTCCCCAACTTTTCTGAACCTATTCCGCTCTACCCGAAGATGTTGGCTCCATCTAGGAAATTTCTACTTCTATAATCTTTATGATCTGGGTAACATAGACAATATGCAATCTCACAGATTTCTTAAGAAGTTCAAATTATACATTAACGAGTTTGGAAGAAGTCTCCTTTAGACAGTCATGCAGAAGGCCTTGAGCTCAATTCTCAGCCACTGCGAAAATGCAGAAGTGTTCTGCAAATATCTTTTTTCATCAAAAGTGCTGCTCTTCGTCCGTTCGATATCGGAAGAAAATTAAAGGGCCCCTCCATTTTTTTGAACAAGCACAAAGGAATAGTTGAGAGTTGTAAGCCACTAAGTCCTTGTTCTCTACGAACTGTTGCACTACCAAATATATTTTTATTTTTAAATCAATAAACTAACTCATGGTCTTAACCTATTAATTTATCAATTTTCCCACTGTCAGCTACTTTCGCCCAAGCTTACCTACCTCTATCCAGTTACGTACGCTATCTGGGTTGAAGTGTTCCTCTGCTGTGCTTTCCCTTGGATGTAGGATAAAAGATTGTTCCATCCGAAGCATTAGTTCCTAATCAGTGCCTGTTGTCTACATTACCCAATAAACTTTTACACTTTTGTGCAAGACGGTGCCGCTGCACAACCCGTAGAATTTGATGTTGTTTTCCTTAGCGACTTTTCAGACGGACCAAAGGTCACCAAGAAAATGTTTGTTCTCCAAACAGCCTTAAACGTCCAAGTTTCTACAATCTTCAGTATGGGACCTCGATGATAAATACGCACTTCGGTTGTTCAATAGGACTTCTTCTGCTCAATCACCTTCCAAGCCCTTTTAAGAAGGTTTTCTTCATTTCAACTTTGGAACTAGTGCCTGTGGTAATTGTGCAACGAAGGTAGGAAAAAGTCGTAACTACCTCAAAGTTATGAGTGTTAATGGTGAATTTCCTTAACGAACGTTATCCCTATAATCGTCAATTCTGACTTAATATGTACAAGAGTATTACTGAGATAGCACTATTTTCTTCCGACTATGTCGATATTACGGGCGTTTTGTACTATTCTTTCACAAATGATGTTACAGAAGTCACATAAAAGGGAATTGTCTTCTCTAAACCAATTTTTTTTTTTCTAAAAAAAAAAGAAGTATCGGTGAAGTCTTTGTTGTTCCTGATGAAGCACCGTGCGTTCTCCGTCGTCATCTTCCAAGTCGACGATTTTGCAGGTTCGCCAAAATTTTAGAATACTTTGTTTATTCATTTCTCATATTTTCTTTTATATTCAATCTTGAAGTTAATAAAAAGGTGTTGGGTGCTAATTTGTAGTTCCTGGTTATTTTGCCAGATCTGGTGTTATATAAAAATTAGGTCTGTGTTGTATTTTTCTCATCTAAGCACTGATGTCACACACATACAAGTGACTTCAGACGTTCACATAATTTGGTTTCATCTTCTAGGCAACGTTATAAAGACTGATCTCCAAATCGTCCATAGCACTAAACATTATATTTCTGTAATTGGTTTAAATCAAAATCTCCTTTCTCTAAGAATGAATTGCTTCCTGTTCATAGCGATCATAAACTCTTATCCAACTATTTGCCTACTACTTTGAAAACCTTGTCAGCAAGCCTCTCAGATCGGTAGGTTTATTGAACTTTTGCTTAGACATATTAGGCTATCTTCACTTTGCCAAGATCACTGGATAGAACTTTCAGTCTTCTTTTTCGTCCAAATTTACAACTTTTTCCACTTACATCCGTGTCTGAGATTCTTCAGCAATGTTCACTTTATCCATATTTACAGGCTCCGAATGGGGCTCTTTCCAAATTTCTAAACCTATGTAACTCATGCTTCGACGTCTCCTTCTAAAATTTTGATATTCTCAAAGTTCTTCTTTGAGTCGATTACACAATAATTGACTGTTCAGTGATCAAGAAATCTCCTCCTCCCTTCTGAATATTAAAATTTTGGAACTGAATCATATGTACTAGCTAACTTTTCAACCCTAAAACGTTTTAAGCAGTGATGTTGTGGAAGTTGTACTTTCCAACCGTTTCAACTGTATACTTCCTTGCTTGGCATTCAAATCGTCTTGGTCAATTTTAATGTCATATCTAGGTCAATTCTCTTGTATGTCTCTCATCATCTGTCCTGGAGACATGCACTCATTTCAGACCTTTGTTATCCAATTTACCTTTGATATGATATGGAGCGAGTAACAGCGTTCAACAACATGTGGAAACTAGAAAATTGTCTTATGAAAGTGGTTCTTCTGTTCGACCAACATTTCGCCCATTTCGGGATAAATGGGTTCGTCAAGCGAAATTGTGGAATGTGGGACGATCACAATTTACTCCAAATCCACAAAATTCCGTTTGCAGTTTCTCAAGTCAAACCGATGCAGTATGGAAGTCAAGAGAATTCACGCCGAAGGTGGTTTCATGATTCGAAATTTTGTGTCCAATGTAAGTGAAATTCAGGAAAGTTTGAACCACCCGATACGCCAAGTCAAATCAGCAGTTAACCTGGAGCCAGATAAAGGCCAAGAGAAGGTTCTGGGAATGTACTGGAACGTCGAAGAAGACACCTTTCGCTTCCAACTTAAATTCCATCGCATAGCCAAAGAAGTCTTGGATTTATTAAGACCGCCAACTAAAAGAGAAATGCGTGGTATCATCATGGCCGTTTTCGATCCGTATGGGTTTCTAGCAGATTTTCTCATATATTCTAAGCTACTTCTTCAAAAGAACTGGAAAACTGGGATTGGTTGGGATGACCCATTGCCTCAAGACATTTTTCGCCAATGGAAACTTTGGTGGACAGGATTGACCACAATAAACCAATTCCGATTAAGCCGTTGCTACTCACCAAAATTACAGCATGCCGAAGATGTCGAACTTCATATTTTCACAGATGCAAGTGAAAGTGCATTTGCCGCAGTTGGATACTTTCGTATCTTTTGTCAAGGAGAAGTGGATGTAGCTTTCGTTTCTGCAAAAACAAGGTGTGCTCCGAAGAAAATACTCTCGATCCCGCGCCTAGAGTTCCAAGCAGCAGTCCCCGGAAGCCGTTTACAGACAACAATACGAACGAATCATAACATTGCAATCTCTCGTGTAGTCTATTGGAGTGATTCGAAAACAACAATCTGGTGGATTCGATCTTCACAGCGACGATATAAGCCATTCGTCGCCCACAGAATCACCGAAATACTAGATGCATCAGAGCCGATGGATGGGAATTGGCTCTCAACAGACTTAAACGTAGCCGATAACGCCACACGAGCCACCAATCCACCTAAATTCATCATGAATAGCCGATGGATGATGGGACCTGATTTTTTACGTCTTCCGCAAACGCAATGGCCAAATTGCTTCGAGTCTCAAGTTCCAGAAACACTTGATGAGGAGATCCGCCCGAGAATCTTACACATTGACCAGGCAAGTAACTCTTTAATTTGTATTAATAAGTTTTCTTCTTTTACAAATCTGAGACGAGTTATGGGATGGATCTTATGAAGCCGCGCCGCTCTAGGTCGAGCTAGAACAAGAATCGCTGCAAAACAAAAAGCCAAGCCGAAAACTCGGACATCGAGTTATCAAAAACTTCTTCGCCGAAATCAGCTAACTGCATCGGAGATTGTGTCAGCAGAAAGATTCCTGTGCCGTCAAACGCAATGCGAATCCTTCATTGAAGAAATACATTGCCTAAAGAAAGGATTTCCAGTGTCAAAAACAAGTAGAATATACCAAATATCACCTCATTTGGATCAAGACGGATCGCTGCGAGTAAGTGGACGTATCGATGCGGCTTAGTGTTTACCAGCCGATGCCAGAAGACCGATAATTTTGCCCCAGGAGCAAGTGGCAGCGAGAATGAATTGTTCGAGTATACCCAGCAAAGGATGGCCAAGTAAGAGGTACCGAAGTCAAAACAAGCCAAGGTACTTTTCGCCGCCAAAAAACCGAAAACCACTATTGCCCTGAGAGCCATAATAATCAATGGAAAATTGGAAGTTTGGGATGCTGCCCTCCTATAGCGAATCCGTGGCAAAGATTTGAACAATGTTATATTCCATACATAATGGCGTACAAAATACTTTCAAATTAATACAAAAATGTACTGATGTTTTACTCACAGATATTATTTAAATTTAGAGATAGAAATTGCTTAATAGAAATCCCCTTACATCCAGATAAATGCTGCTTTCACTCACACTTTAAGGAAATCATCCTTTCACTATCGAGATCGAAATGGTGCCTATAATGCTAGTACGAATCTCTCTTTTAGAGTATCAGAGGGAGATTTAACTTCGTACTTCAAATCCGATAGATAGGCATCTGTCAAAAAAATCAGCTCAATGGGGAGTTGACGTACCAAATTCTATCGAGTTAACTGGCCATCTACATTTTTCCTAAACAATGTTTAAGGACTCATCTCAGGCTCGACCACGAAACATGTATGACTGACTTCGCACTTATAAATTGAGCTTACAAGAACTAGCACATCCGACGTTCATTGTCAATTGCCATTGTTTCGATTGCAGTGTTTGTCATCAGTAAATCTATTTGGATCTGAGAAAACTAAGTAACGTGAACGGGGAGCCAACCGACGTGAAGTTAAGACCGCTTAAAATTTGTATAATTTGCATAAAAAAAATCCGCAAGTAAACGAAAACTATTCTACACACTCATCTGCTCCTAATTGAAGCCCGCTTTCTTCTTAACATTCAATTAACTTCTTCTTCCACCATCCATAACTGATTTGATCCACTAAGTTTCAGATATAGTCTTCATCGGCAAAACTATTATGCATTACCAATAAACCTACTATGTTCTGATGGTGATCATTTTATTACTCTTCACAATTGACTATCAATAACCAACTTGATTTGTTCATTAATATGTTACGTAAGTTCTCATAAACTCTCACAATATTCACTCACACACAGGCACATATCTTTAAAGGCTGTCCGTCGTTTGTCTATCATCGAACACAAAACACTCCAAGCGTGTTCCATAACAACAGTTTTTTCCTGCCAGACAATAACCAATAGATTCCAAATCAAAGTCAATCCTCACTCATTCATTCGAACTACCCTTTCCCCTTTTGACAAATTAAACAAAATACCATATTCAATTGTCCTAAGCAATAATCCCAATGACATACATTTTCAAATCGAAAAAAAAGATTATTAAAAAAAACCAAAGAACCATCAATTGATGGGGACACACCATACCACACCATGCCACACAAACATCCAACGGGCAACCCACAGATTATTCCTACGTCACTGGAAATCGAAAAATTGACCCTCGTTTGTGACCCCGACACAAAAAAAAGTGCTTACGCTATGCGCGTCCAATACCACTAACCAACCCCAGCCACTAACACACAAAACAACGCCACGCCACGCCATCCAGTGCCCACTCCGAACACATTCTTCAGATTGACACATATTTTTTCGCAGATCATATATCACATCCAATTAGTTTGGTATTCGTGATTCTACTTAACATCGATTGACCCCACAGATTATTCCTAGATCATGGGCTTTATTGAACGACGAGAGTGCGGGACACGGCAGGCCACTCTGTGGCACCCCACATTCATACTCCATTTCCAATACAAACTCTCAAACTGCCACACTTCAAAAATTCATAATTTCTAGTGACGTAAATTGTCAATGAAGGGGCTTTAAAAAACACTACTGTCACGCTCCCTACACTGTGGCTGTCGATGTCGGTCGTCGGTCGTCGGCAGTCGGTAGTCGGTAGTCCGTCCTGTCGACGACAACGACGCTTGTTGGTGGCTCAATTGACAGCCCAATAACCAGAAACAATGTCGCTTCTGCTCTCCTACACACTCAAATACTGTCACTCGGTTGAAGTGTGTTCGTGTGGCCAGAAGATGATGATGGAAGATCTTCTCCTCAATACACTTTAATTGGTGCGATTTAATTAGAGAGCCTCTTCGGAGGAGCTGAGCACTTCAATGTGTCTACACGTCTTCGATACTTGGACAGTGCGAAAGAGTGTGACACAAGTGTCGATTAGATTCTAAACTTTTGCGGTCTCGATCTTTTCTGTCTGTCTGTCGGTTTTTATTTTGTTTTTTCTTCTGTCAAAGCTTGCGAGCCCGATTCGCGATCATAGGAGGTGATCATAATAAACTGAGTTGAAGATTTTATTGATTTCTAATGTCTGGACTCTAGGGAGAGTGCGGGGGCTTGGGGCATAAAGTCGGACAATTAATCGAGGGAATAGATACCCATGTTCACAACAATAATAAACTACTTGGTGAGAGGTTTTATGATCTTTTTTCTTTTTAATCGATTTTGATTGAATAGAACTTTTGTGAGCGAGTGAAATTGATTTGAACATAGAGTTGGTATCAAGAGTGTCCAAGAAAGCTTTTGTTAGATTTAAAAAAAAATTGTTTTACAAGAATTAGTTTCAAGGCTTCGCGGCTTGCTGACGCAAGTTGTGGTTTCATTAGCATAATAATTTTGAGAGGAAGAAGGGATTCAATATGACATGGCATCTGACAATGGCAGAAAAAAAGGGGAACATCGAGAAATTTGTTTTATAGGCCTTGAGATTGTTATTTGATATATACATAGGTATACAGGGTACATAAGATGCATAGAAAAAGGTCAATCGTAAAAGTAGATACAAAAATGAAATCGTTTTGGTTTATCTTCTCTCTCTTAGCCGAGAAGGTCAAATTAAAAAAAAAATTAATAAAAAATTATTAAAAATCTGTTTTTTTTATTTATTCCTTAAATCTTTTATACATCGGTTTTAATTTTCACTGAGAAGACAGAAGCAGTTTTTGTACCTAAAATTACATTTAAACTTATGTAAGTCGGCCAAGACACAAACGTATTCTAGACAACTTCTATATTCAATTAGATGACCACCAGAACTGGTTCTCCTGTTTCACCCTGTCTCTCCATACCTGATCGGACACAGTCCTACTGAACTTAAAGCTCTCTGCTCCACCTTGTGCGAGGATGTCCCGACAATAAAGGAGCCATCTTTACGCAGTTCTACGCCTGACGTGGTATATTAGTGGAATCGCCATTCCATCCTGACTGACATTCCAACCCCTTGACTGATGTCTAAGTGGAGGTATGTATCGGGCGGGATGAACCCGTTTAGATGTACACTCTCATAATACTTATCATTAGGATAGTAAGCCCTAAAACTAGGTTGTTATTAGAAAATATTGCTCTTAGAATGTGACCGTCAAACAGTTTTAACAAAAAAATTATTATCAAATCTGTTAGTGTTGTCTTCGTTGTATAGAATTTAGTTGGAATAATAATTGTGTTCTGTGTAATCCCAGGCAACATCTAGGACACTGCCTGATAAACATCCGAATCTTTTCCATTTCAGATGGAGCAATGTTCAACCACACCGGGCACCCATAGACAATTTTCGGTCGTATAAGGATCATGTAGAAAATCATCTTCACGCTACTATCAAAGCGGCTGCTGTAAAGCAACCTTTTCGTCACAGCAAAGGCTTCCCTAGTCCTGGCAAGAGCAACATTTAAAGGTCTGTCGAAATACAATATACTGATTCACCCAGATGCCAAGGTACTTAACTTTTACTAGCCAGTGGCTGTCCATGTGGCCCTACGATCTCTAGCTTTCGCTTGTTCTTTCTCGTATCGCTTGAGGCTCCATGCAAATGAGTCCTTGTCGAAATCACGCTGCAATAGAACTCTAATAACCTTGACTTTTGAAGCTGTTCTGTACGCTATTTGATCGTCGGAATACGCCAGAGATACACTACCTGTCAGATCGCTGGTGTAAATTCTCTCAATAGAATCGGCGAGTTGACCGCTCATTGCTGAAGATCATTTTCAATATCGAAGATTTCGGTAGATGCTACATTGTAACTTTTGGCAACAAACCATTGAGCATGTCATAAATCATATATACGAGTAATAAGTAATAGTGGTTTACTTATGCCGACTATGGTCCAGCTTTAAGCAGAGACTCTTTAACAGTACGGTGTCGAAAGCCTTCGCCAAGTCAACCAGAAAAGCCAATGTCATTGCTTTTTGTTTGGTCCATTGGATATCAGAGACCAGCTTAGGCGGGGCATGAATTGTACCATGTCCCGCCTTAAAACTTAGTTGTAGTCGCATGAACAAAAGAGAGGTGGTTTTTAGTGAGTAAGAATCTCACACTGCTATGAGTACCTGAGTACCGGGCTCATATTGCCTAGATTCTTCACCTAGCCACGAAAAAAAAGGTGGTGCCTTCTAGGCGGTACTGCTGCCTAAGCAGACTTGGCATAGGTGCCACAAATGAACATACCCTAAGCGGAGCAACATAGTTGGGTTCGTAGTACAGATGGTGCAAGAAAGAAGTTGAGATTTTCAGAATCCGCGAAGCTTGTCACCCAAGGTACTATTGCCCAAGTAAGCCCCAGTTATAGCTTTCATTGAAATGCAATTGGAACAAATCAGTGGAATGCTGACTTTATGACTTTTGACAAGCCAGTTAAATAGCAATCATTGAAAAATTGGCTTCAGTAAATTATTCTGTCAGTGACTGATAACGACCAATTTTAGGTATGTATTTGAGGTTAGAGTTGATCATTGAAAGCAAAACTGACATTTGAGAATAGAAAGAGAATCAAACACATTCAGTGGAAAGATTGTGTTCCAAGTTAAAGAAACGAACATTAGCTGTTCATTGACATTCATTTCTATCAGTGATATTATAATAGAAGTGGATTTAAAAGAAAGTTTAAATCAGAACTTTGTATTTTATAGAGTAAAAAAATCTACTGTTTATTAGCATCAGTTTGGTACCAATTAAAGCCATTACAATATTCTTAATCGTCATATATACATAGCTATAACTGCCCTCCTATGTACATATATTGCTGAGATAGATGCCTATCTGGCTGCTAATCACACCCTAAGTGGAGCAACAGTGTTGCGTTCGTGGTACAGAGGGCTAATAAAGGGCGTTAAGTTTCTGAGAAGCAGTGAAACGGGCCACCAAAAGTACTGCCCAAGTAAATAAGTAAGGGTCTAAGCATATCCTAAGTAGAGCAACGGAGCTGCGTGAAGTATATATAAGACCAAAAAATGGAATTAAACTCCTTGGAACCCGCGTACGCCTTTCTTTTGAAGACTTATGTATTTTTCTTACATTCTGGGAAAATATTATTCCCAAAATTTTATTCTAAAGGGTATGGCCGCTGGCCGTCTACCAGAATCTGTTACATTTTTATTTTCGGGGGTTATTTCATTGAAGGATTATTTTCTACAGCCGGAGGATTATTTCAAAAACCTCATTCGATTTTGGTTTAGTCTGTCCCTTAAAGTTTCAGTTCTGAAATACCCAATCGGAACATCCCCTATCCATTTTTCGATTCTTATTTTTGTTTTTTAGCAGAAGTGAGGATGGTTGGCGTAGGAGATCGATGTGGGTTAACGGTTTTGGTGGTTCAACAGATTGTAGAGATCCAGTAGCTTGTGATTTACAACTCTCAACCATCTTTTTGTACATAGAATATTGAAGACCTACAATTTTCTTATGAGTCCGAACACTTCTCATGACAAGAGATACTCTTTGAAGATATGTCACTTCCTCGCAAGAGGCAGTACACCCTTAAAACTTTTGTTTGGTGCGGCATCAAAAACTGAAACAAATTTTTATGGGACCCTTGACACCCTTTCATCGTTATGACCTCGAAATTCCAAAAGGAACACTTGTTGTTGTTTTTCCTTCTCCGAACGATTAATATTTTTTTAAATTGCCAAAGAGGGTTAACACTTGATATTTAAGATGTTTACGTTTTATACTTTTAGGGTGTTCAGCATTTTGTAAATGTTAAAAAACATTACTAAACCAATTATTTTTTTCCAACAAGAAGATAAGATCGATAGTTTTTTTTAATTTTAAGCTTATAAATTTATGAAGCTAATAAAATAAGAACTAGATTTAAAAAGGTATTGAAAACATTTAAAGTGAACCCGACACATCCAAACCGTTTAAGATCGATTTTCATACAATCATCGGTATTTAGAGGAGCATATTTATGTGAAGTTTGATTGGAATCGGTCAGCAGTACGCTTTTTGAGTTCCTTAGTTCCGGCTTATTTTAGAAACCGCAATTCCAATAATTTTAAAACTCTACTTGGCTTTGAAAAATAATTCTTAGATGATATTTTAAGGTCTAAAAAGTTTTCCAAATGTAGCTATTTATAGGGTGAAATTGATGAACACATACAATTTAAATCGAATTTTAATAACATTTGTTGTGTTTGAATAGTCAGATGAAAGACTTAGAGGATAAACTTAGGGATAACTAATTTTTCAAAAATTAACTATGTTTATGGGGTTAGATTGTGCAAAAAGAAGTATCCCAAGCTTATAGTTAAAAAATTAGATTAGAACTGATTATTTTTATGTAGGCATTTATAGGGTAAATGTCCCTTAAGACTATATCACATTTTATAAATTATGTTCGGCAATTTTTTTTTTAGAAAACTTAATTGTTTTTTAAATAAGGTAAACGACAAAACTCAAGAAACAGCTCCTTTTAAAAGTTAAATCAAATTACATACTAACAAAAACTTAATTATGATTTTAAAGTTGTTAATCATGTAAACAATTATTTTGTATTAAAAGCGGGGTTCTTCCCTAGTTCTGTTCTTTGATTTAAAATTGACAAGATAATAGATATGTCAGGCTCAAACGACAATAATCCAAAATTCTCTTCTTAGTTTCTAGCTTGTAAGTTATACATAAGCTTGTAAATTTATACATCTGTACTTAGCAACTGTTAGCAACTTGACATTGACAACTTCTATTTTTCATTTATTTAAAAAAAAAAAACAATATTAAATTTAGATTCTTACCAATTATATGCTCTAAGCCACTTTGGAATGTCGTTTCCATCGTTTATTTTAAATTAGTTCAAACTCATCAACAACCCCTTAAAGTTCACATGAAAACCATTGCAAAACTTCAACTATAACCAAAAGTCCCATTAAACCTGGTGCGACTTCTTCTTCTCCTTGGCTAAGTAGCTAAATGCCATTTTAGAAATATTTCCGTCATATCAGTTGGTATGTATGTATTGTTATTTTGTACAAAATTCTTTATGGCGTTTTCGAGCGTCTTCTCCATCATCAAACTTCAAAATCCACTTTGAAAGAATGCAACCAAAATACAAGTCTTGCATATATACACTCGTAGTTAGGTTTAGTCCAAAAAAAGCGTACATTCCATTTTACGCACTAAGACGCTGGAAAGGATGACCAAAATCATGTCCATCAGCTCCTCTCGTCACATAAAAATCCATCCGGACCACAAAACGAAACAAAAAAAAAGTCCAGAAAAGATGTGTGGATTAATAAAAAGCGTTTATCGTCAAAGATGGATGGTCTTGACAAACAGGTAGCTAACAACATTGAATTTTTGATTAAAAGACATTAAAAATCCGGTAGCCCAAGTGTAGTAGCCAGGGATGGTGGTTGACGTCGTTACTGTGCCTGTGCGCCCGCCGCCGCCGCCAACAAAATTGCGTTTGGCATCCCGAAAAACATGGCTCAGAGCCGTGGTTATTTTGGGATCGCGTTGTGCCTTTATTCGGGTCTCATCTCCTAATTTCATATTTCGTCATTGCATTTTTTGAGTGTCTACACCCAAGGTCCGCTGTCCCCTTGGTTGCTGATGATAACACATGCTATGTTATTAAGGGACGACATTGGGCACTGATGATGGGCCCACTCCTGAGGAGGTCAGAGAAATATTTGTCAGCCTTGAACGGTGCGGCGCGAAGACTACCAACGCAATGCAAAGAATCGTGGCCGAACCGATCGATGTGCTGAAGCTGGCAATGGTGATCAAATTATTAGAAATGCAGATTCCCTGATGATGATAGCCCAGTTGTGCGATTAAGTACCCAGAAGCAAATGTTATTGGCAACATCACATCCTGTCTTATCCATCATTCCACAGGACCAGCCATCATCGATCGTCATCGTCATCGTCATCGTCAACAGGCTTCGTCATAATCAACATCGCGCCGCCAAAATATCCCCACACTCGAGATCGAGAGTGGACAAATCGATGGTCTGTCGTGTCGTCGTCGCATTGCATCACTTCGATCGTTGATCGTCAGTCTTCGGGGATATGATCGATCCGATGGATGTGGAGGGATTCAATCATTCCTGAGGGCTTCCAATTAAAATTTTGATCGAATTTTATCCTCTTGACAAGCCAGCACATTTGTGTTCAGCTTAAAGTTGCATAGTGCCATTTCATGTGTAGCACAGCACAGGGACAGCCAACTGGACTGCGGACAGGGACTTGGAGTGTTTTAAAAGGGTATAGAATTTCGCTTCCCGGTCAATTGGCTTTATTGGTTCCTCTCGATTATTTTGTATTTTTATTTTGGCGTAGAAATTAATTCGATCGCCTTAAGATATCCACATCGTCTCATCCATCCCCAGGAAGGAATAAAGGGAGCCACAAGGAGTTAATTTTCGTTAATCACTGTCTGTGATGTGGATTGAATGTCGTTGGCTTCTGATTTCTTGGTGGGATCTCCTATGGTATACGTCTTTACCTTTTTTTTGGGTTATTGGATTTTTATATGTTCTTGAATTTTAAACACGAAACCTTTGGTAGGAAATTCCATTGTTGATGTGATTTTTTTTTGCTTAAATCTTAACCTGTCCTGGCGAAGGATGGTTATTCCTGGATTAGCATTTTTATTTTATGGCATTTTTAAAGTTCATCAGACGATTTTTTACCTATTTGTATATTTTCACTTAAAAGATGTTTTATGGGTTAGATGGCAAAGAAGTGAAACAAGTGAATAAAGCAGGAAGAGAGAACATATTTTGTAGATTAAGAAACCTTATGTATTGGAGAGATTTTTTACTTCATTTTTGTCAAGTGTTTTATTGAAGAAAAATAGTTTTTACTAGCGACTTATAGGTACTATAAGGCAAGTTATGCATTCGTAAACAAAATCGAACTCGAGATTTTGATCAAAGTTGACATTACGATGATAGCGAAGACCAAAAAAGTGGGTTTCGCAATTCTGTCTGTCTGTCTGTCTGTCGGTTGGACTACAGCCTAAACGGCTTGACCGATTTTCTTCAAACTTGGTAGATATGGGTTTTAATTTTTTCCCCCCGGATGTTTTTTCTTTTTTTTTTTATTACCAAAAATAACGGTACCTGCCATACGATTTTTTTTTTTCGAAATTTTATAAATATTTTTTTTCTCAAAAACTGTCCAACAGAATTTTTTTAAAAAATTTGAAAAATTTCATTTGGTTAAAACTAGCTAATGGTTGAAAAAAATTTTCCAAAAAATTGTTATTTTTGGTAGCCCTCCTGGGTCCATTTTTTTTTTGTTTTTGATTTTCTCGAAAACGGTACAGCCGATTTAAATCATTTTTTTTATGCCAAAGCTCCTCCAAAGTTTGAATATTATTACATATTCAAATTTTCAATTTTTTATTTTTTGGATTTTAAAAAAAAAATTCAAAATTTTTTTTTGGAAACTCAATATTTCGAAAACGCCATGCTCGATTTTTTTCAAACTTGACAAATAAAAGTTTCTTAACATAATCTACAAGATTTGAGAAAAAAAATTGTATTTTATCTAAAACTAACGGTACCTTCCATACAAATTTTTAAAAATGGTTTTCGAAAATCGTATTTTTCTCGAAAACGGTTCCGAGAATTTTGCTAAATTTTTTTTTCTTTTCATCAATCTTTACGATCTATAATTTAATAAGAAAAAAATTGAAATCTAGATATTACTGACTGTACCTACCATAGAACGATTTTTTCGAATTTTGAATTACTCATTATCGGCATAACGGAATTTAACGAAAGTTTTTATAAAGAAGCTCCTGTATAGTTTAAAGAACATTGCATTTAAAAACTTAAGAAAAAATATTTTTTCAATTTTTAGAAAAAAAAGTATTTTTTTTTTTTGAAAAATTCGATATCTCAAGAACGGCTTAGTGTTTTTTTTTTGTAAATTAGACTTTTTTTCGTACAATAATAAAAACTTAAGGTTGGCGTAATAAAATATTTTCTTAAAAATGTTTTAAAAATTTCGTACATAAAAGCTTATTTTTTTAAGTTACCACTACAACGACTTATAATTTTTGTTCCTGCATAAATCCATATTTGCATAGCATTCTGTTTTTTTCTCTTACTACTTACTAAAAGAATTTAATAAATTCATTTTATCCTTATGAACAGTTTTCTTTAATAACATCAGTTTTTAAAATTCCTAGTCTATTACATAGGAGCAAGTTCGTGCGACCCAGTCGTGCATTTTATTTTTTATTTTCTTGCACTTTTCTAATGAAATGAAAAGAAAATACGTTCCACAGCATTTTTCAGCATAAAGTCTACCGACAAAAGAATATTGGTGTAAAATTAACCTAAGTCATGCGTAAATTTATCGAAATCCTAAGTGCAGTTTAATATTAGTTGTCTTAAAAGTAAATTGACTTAAATTGTTAACATAAATCCATAAAGGACAAAAAAGCTATTTTTAATCATAAATCCATAAATATATCTGTTTAAAAATGGGAAAAAGGTAATTTTACCCAAAACTAGAATTTTTTGTCCCATGTCTAGGTTGTTTAAATTTGTAGAACTATAGTTGCTTAAACGTCATCGTTATTTTTATCTGACAGTTGATGAATTTTTCTTACAATTTTATTAATGTTTGAAAAGAAATGTACTTTGAATTTATTGCTGATCAAGCACACATCCACAAGAATTCTTAAGTTGTTAGTTGGAGTAGTAAATTTCAACAAAAACAATTGTTTTTTTTACGAATAATATTTGGAGTAGTAAAAGCGTAAGAAAGTCATGAATTGTGAAAGTAACATGACCCTAGTTTTTAAGTAAAATCACCCTAGAACTGTGTTAATATAACAAAGCCAATGATAATTGTAGGGAAAATCACAATGCTTAGGCCTAGGTGAGTGCTTAAGGTGTAACCCTGTCCCATTACCTTAGACTTAAGGAACCTAAATTATCTCTGAAGTAAATTAACCTTATTTTCGGTGCTTTAATAATCTAAGGCTGTTAATACAATTTTACACAGTTATTTCCTCTAAATAAAGTACACTCACCACTCGCGATATGATTTATCCAGGGTGCGGCATAAGTAATGTTATCAATTTTATGATGAATACAATTTGACATTTATTAAAATTAAGATTATGGTTTTGAAATATTGGAAAGATATTATCTCTCAAATAGTGTGCCAATTGTTTGCTTCGACCTGACGTGTTCTTTCCAGAGAATTTTCTATTACTTTTCTTAGAATTTCAGGTCCCAGTGCCCTCACTTCTTCCCCGATATTTTCCTTAAGCTGTTGCACGGTTCTTGGCTTATTGGTAAACACCTTACCTTTAAGGTATCTTCAAAGAAAAAAATCTGAAGCCGTTGAATCGGTTGAATGTTAAACTTAGAAAGCGCGATATTATCCGATCACCAAAACTTCCATAGTTGGATGAGCTGTAGCTTCATCTTGTTGGAACCACAACACTGAATTGTTTTCTAGGTCTGGCCTTGTTCAATCATTGCCCGGTACTGAAAGCCATCCAAATTAACCTTTTTGACGTTATTCTACACCAAACTACGGATTTTGAATTTTCGATGCCCCACATTTTACAATTTTGTATATTCACGATACCGTTGAGTTGAAAATGGGCCTTATGGCTCATTATGAGTTTGTAAATAAACTCGTTGTTTTCTCGGAACAATTCATGAAAACGTCAAGCATACTGAATGCGTACTAGTTGATCACCAATTGAATCTTAAATGGAAAAAGGTGCACCTGTCGCGAAATTCTTGGCAAAGACCACCTTAACATCACCAACTGCCGAAAACGTAGCCTAGTAGTCGTTTTCCGTATTACAAAGAATGCCAGCACTTTTCATGAGAAGAGATACTCTTGAAGCGATTGTCAATTCCTTGCCAGAGACAGTGCGCTCCTGAACAACTTTTTTGCATTGGCTGAGAAGGGAACCCGACACGCTTTGCATGGCAATCCAACACACTAACCATTATTCCAAGGGGTAGCTTTAAATAGTTAAATTCATCAAGGGTTTTAATTTTAGTGAGAAATCATCCAAAGCTTCATAGTTAGACTCGAGGTAAGCCACCAAATTTGGGTGAGTGAACTCCGAAGTTACTATGAGCTCGCACAAAAAAAAACTGGCTCTAAGTGGTTTATAATTAGAAAAACAGCAAGAAAAAATTTAAAAAGTCAGATTTTCCTTATGTTTTGATTCTAACTGCGATATTAGTTATTAGCCACCTTGAAAATCTATGATACATTTTCCAGGAAAAAAAAATTAGAGAAAAATTCATCTCAAAACTTCTTAACAGGATTATCATTATCATTACCAAAATCCAAGACGGCTTCCCAGTAAAACCGCTGATCTAAAAGGATTTCCAAAAAGCACTGGTATATTTTGACAGTTCGTAGCGGCCATGTTGTTTTATAATATTTGAAGCTGAACCCGATTTCAGCACAAGAAATCGTATTCGGCGATGAGGATAAACGAGTACGCCAGAAAGCAAAATTTTCACACCAGACCCACCAAGTGGCAATACCGGCAAAAATTTGGTGCGCAATTCTTCTTTTTTGGATCCAAATTAGATAATATTGATGTAAACGATAACATAATGGCAATATGTTCGACACAGCTGATTTCACCATGGGCATAATGCAGTAAAGATTTGAGGGAGTGGGATATGATCTCGTGAGAATTACGAGTATTCTTTTGAGGTTTTCCTTAAGTCCCAATTCTATTTCTACATTACGCGATTGTTGCAGTAAAATGTCATCTTTAGGACTGTTATATTGAACGCAAAATAATGTATTCACTTTTAACATCTATACGTATCCCTATTGGCCAGTTTTGAAAGTGCATTTCAAATTCTTTCAGTGCTCACTGTGATGTTCCACAAGGAAATCATCTAGGACCATTTCTATTTATTGCTTCTGCAAATGATGTTATTCCATGTGTTCTATCTATTGCGACTCTTTTTTTCCAGATGTAAAAAATATTTTGAATTATCAAAATTAAATTGATGCCAATATTGGCAGAATTAATGTTTGATGTAGTAAAACCGGGCTTTCATTTAATCCTGTTAAATGCCATAGAATTAGTTTCTCAAGACAAGTACAAGCTCTTCGAATATGGATTCAAAAATTTTGCCAGGTTTTGTTGTATTGTTGAAGTTACATCTGTCAAGTTGACTTTTATTTATTAAATCTGTTTTGCCAAACCAACATAGTCATAGCGTTCAAAAAAACATATTCAAATGATTAAAGTGGTTTATGGAAGTGCGAAACATTTAACGTGTTTCGGCCGAAAACTCATATTCTGCGATAAATGGGCTAGTCAACAAGCAGTATTTTTGAATTTTCGAAGTTCACAATCAACGAGATCCACTGAATTGCAACACATCCAGAGAAGTTCCTAATTTGTTGTGGATTTCGGTCTGGCGGCATTATCGGTCGATACTTCTTTGGAAACAAAGTCGACGTTGGCCAGGCTATCACCGTCAACGGCGAACAAAAGAGATTATTGGTAACTAACAACAACATGTGGTTACTACTACTACTACTATTTCCGTTAATAGTTATTTCCCATGTGAATTGGCCACCGAGATTGTTTCTTTTGATGCCATTAGACTTCTTGTGGGGGTTTTCATAAGTCACAGGTCCATGCCCTTAAACCAATAAACCACCACTGGTAACTCACAGATTTACTTAGAACTCAGAAGCTGCAAGGAAGTACCGTCCACCGGTCGTATGACCGCGCGCAGCCTGAGTTGTAAAAAAAAAGTTTCATTTTTAGTTCAGAGTTTTGAAAGAAAATTATGAACAAAATTTCGTCAAAAAACTTCAGACACTGCAATTACGAAATATTCTTCAATATTCATTTGTTGACAGCTTAGTGCTCGAATGTATTTCAAAAATAATTAAGAGGGCGCTCTGAACGGTAAAAGAAAAATACCTATATACTAATCACTATACTTTAGACGTCTGATGTCCGGGTTGCCTCCTCTCATTGAATGTAATTTCAACTCTCTGACTTTTGTATTTAAGCTTAAGTTTCCTTCAGCACCCTTAACAAATTCAGTGAATTTTTTTTTTAAATTCTAATTAAAAAGACAAGGCCTCCTCAAAGTCTTATCTCTCCAATTCCGTCTTTAAAAGAATTTTTCAATAATAACAAAAATCTGATTCCATAACGATGGACGAAAAAAAAACCCAAGCCGCCTTGATGGAATTTCCCCTTCATTTTCACATTCCCCACATTCATCTGTCTTCTCCACTACTACCAAACTTTTAGGGATCCTTTTCAATATATCCAACACCACATTGCACCCAATCACCCATGCATCGTCATCGTCGTCGGTTGTTGTCGTTGATGTGGCCCGTCAGGATATCATCACATGATTGAGTGTTACGATGCAAAGATGATCGTGTTATTTAATTTTGATTTTATTCTTCCGCTCTGTTACCTCACTTTTATCATTCAATATTATGTAGGTAATGGATGTTCTTCTTCAGCTTGGAATTCTTTACATACACTCGTATATTGGCAGCTTCTACGTGAATCCTTCCATAATTATGGGGATAGTGCGAAAAGTCACCAATAATATATTGGAAGAAAAAAAAACGTCTCAGAAAAAACCAAACGCACCCAAAGATGAAAACCGAAATCCCAAAAAGAATAACACGTTTTTGAAATATTTCGGCCCTTTCTTTCTTCGTCTTTATATAATTGCATATTTGGCAAAGAATCCGAATTTAAAAAAAAAAAAATCGTACCTTTGATGCAGGTAACTAATAATTGTAATCATAAATTTGACAGTAGCTATAAATTGTTCGGCTTGCATGTAATATTCCATGTAAGCTAAGACTTCATCGACGATTGTGATCAAGGAGTTAAGTGAGAGACAATTAACTGCCACGGCTTGAAGTTGATACTGATCGTTACTACCGTTCAAAGGGGATTCCACTTTAGATTACTGTTTTAATGTGCATTCAAATGGAAAGGCACAGTTTGTTCTTCTTTCTGTGCTACTATTTTTGACTTATAAAGAGGTTCAATAAGCCTGAAATTATACATTAACGTAATCTAGTTGGTTTGCATTGGGCGCCATTTTGGAAAATTAGTTTTTATCAAATAACTCGCTTGTTTTTATCGTCATATTAAAAATATAAAAAAAAACAAGTTGTTGAAAATTTCATTTTCTACAACCTTTTTATTATGACAAATTTTAACATGCGGATAATATTTTTAGCTTAATTAAAAAAAATAAGAATTTTGTCATTTTGGTGTTACCTCGTTTAAATTGGATTTGGTTCATTCGAAAACTTCTCTATCGATTTCGTTGAAACTTCCACGGTTATCCCTGATGAGTTTCAGAAACTTTTAAAGTGATTTAAATTAAACCTTCGTACTTCCACGCCCACTTTTATTGTATTTAACTTTAATACATATTCAAAGTGCCTTAAAAGCTGAGATTTTTTATTTAAATGTTTCAAAACAAAACCATAGCAATGAAGATTTTCCCGCCCTCTTACACGCTCTCTTTTTTACTTAGATTGTATCTTTATGCAACGTCCATAGAAAACGAGATCAGTTCCACACTAAAAACATAAGAAAAGTGGGCGTGGCAGTAAGCGATTGCTATTTTTTTTCACAATATACTGGTGGCTCAAATATGAATAGACAGTGAAAAATACATTGAAATCGGCTTAAAAGTTTTTGAATGAACTTAACTTTAAAAACTAGATAATACGACGACGACAATAATCTGCTTTTTTTTTAATTTATTTAAAAACTAACGGTCGTACATAAAAAAATTAGTATAATAAAAGTTGTAGGAATTTAAATTTGGAACAACTTTTGTCTCAAAAATGTTAAGTCTTTAGTTGAAAATGGGCGAGTTATTTAATAAAATCTAATTTTTCAATAATTAAAAGTGGCGCCCAACGCTAATGAGTTAGAATTCCAAAAGATATTATTTAGGCTTTGTGATGTTTTTTTTTATTTTGAGAGGTCGTCTTTTCTATCGTACAATATATTTAATTAAAATTATATAACATGGTTTTTCATATATTACGGTATGTCATATATATTTGGTTACAGTGCCCGTCGGCGGCCGGCGTAAGCCGAAACTAAGGCAAAATCAAATTGCGATAGAATCCCCAGGCCTCGCCGAAACTTTGACATTATTAAAGTTGGTATAGAGGCCCTGACTGAAAGTCAAATATTGCTGCGAAGGAGTGACCAGTCCTAGTCGTGACAAATTTATAAATACGAATGGGGTAGAGTTGCTTGAATTTTTCGGAACTTAGCCATAAATACGGTTGAAACTGTGTTCTTTGTGTCGGTCGAAACTAAACCATAATGAGTTTGGGATTAGATCCCAGACGCTAGTCTTAACTAAGCCAGATAATTGATGATCCGACAACAAGCACACAGGAATGCTTGGGAGCCTTAAGCCACAAACCTCAATTTATTTCAATTTAGTTCGCTCTACAAAGTGGCTCCAAGCAATATACATTCCCACCCTTGACCACCAGGCCCTTCTCTCTTAAATTTAGTAGTGGAATTCGACAAAGACCTTCTTCTAACCGCTGATCAACCACTTAAGAGTCTTCTCATTGTCTTAAACGTATGTACAGTTTTGAATCTATTTTATTTGTCGTACGTTGAGCTTTTCTCTCGGAAGCACCAAGCGAGCTTTCGATCACCCGGAAAAAGAAAGATGCTCCATGTTTATTACTACTACCATACCCTAGAAGACAAATGAGACTTCTCTACGGCAGCACCTTCATGCTATCTTCTTCCTTAAAAGACTAGTTTTGGTAGTTACAGAACTTTAACAAAAGACCTTAAGGCTTCATCACTTCCTTTGATCAAATATTTTTCTATTGAGCTTCCTGCCAAGTAGTACCCTTGCCATAATGGTTAGTGCGTTGGATTGTCATGCGGAAGGTCTCGAGTTCGTTTCTCAGCCGCTGCAAGTAAGTTTTTTTCAGGGGTGTACTGCCTCTTGCGAAAAATTGACAAATTCTCCAAAAGTATCTCTTGTCATGAAAAGTGCTGCTCACTAGCCGTTCGGAATCGGCAGAAAATTGTAGGTCCGCTCGTTCCTGTTAACACGCACACAGGAATGGTTGGGAGTTGTAAGTCACTAGGTCCTGGTTCACTCCGAGCTGTATTCCTGCCAAGAAGCTGTAGATAGTATTCCAGAAGAACGTCTGTAATAACACCTTTCGAAATACCAGCAGTGACTTCTCAATTGCAGTAGTTGGTGTACCTAGTTCATCATGACCTTAGCTCATTCTTAGCATTCCTTGCTTCCACATCAGGAGCAACTCATGCTCAATATGATATCATCCGAATCAGCGTCAACATCATGAATAATTTCATCTTTGATGCCTCCTGTCGCTGGATGGTGATCTTTCGTTGACATAGAATTTATATCTTCTGTCTTATCCATCATCATCAGCATGATCGTCATCATCATCATCATCATCATCATCTTGGTCGTCATTCCTCTTCCTTACGTCCATCTTCATCTTCTTTACTGTCATAGGGGTTCCTCGGCACGTCGATCATATTAAGTGCGTCGTCGCAATAATTGAAGCACTTCATGCTGCGTGAACGCCCAACTGACTAACCAATCCATTGCAGCAGATTGTGGTGTCCTTTCGGGAAATATACAAAACTTCACAGAGCCTTCCTTAAAATCCTCCTATCCACATAAACATGCATAACAAAATCGCGAATACAAGTTGCACAAAAAAAAAAAAAAAAAAACAGAAAATAAGCGTAAAAAACAACCAAGAAATGAGCGAAAATTTAATTTCATCCGTCAATAGCCAGTGGCTGCTGGCCTCCAGCGAGTCGCTAGACGTCAATAAATTTCAGCCTGCGACGAGGCCGGGGAGTATTATAAGAGCCTCCCCGTATTCGGTGCATTGGAATTGCTTATTTTTTGTGTGTTTGCTGGTGGCGGACGCAGAGTGGGGTAGGGAGATTTCGGGTAATCGCGCAAAGCAAGTGGTTGCGACAAAAATTCATTAAGGCGCGCATTCGAAAGATGACGCGAAGGCAACGACGTTGATGATGAAGATGATGATATCCCGCGAGCTTAGCTTTAGCCAACCTCCTCAGCTCAAACTTCAAAAAATTATCTACTCGAGGCTTCCTCGATCACGATGATCATCATGCAAGTCTTGCTTCCTATGAGGCTTTCATTCTGCTTCTGGTTCTTATTCTGCCCGGGGGGATACAGGAGTTGCGATTAATTTTTGGCAAACAGCATTCTGCGAATTCCAGTTGGGACATCTTAGCATGGCTTCTATATGCTTTGCGCTGCTGCCTTAAGTGCTGATCTTGTGCTACTGTTTTGTCGATGGGTTTTCGGCTTTGCCCGCACGCTTCTCCACTCCAAAAGACGGACAGGCTCTTGTTGGTGAAGATGAACCTTCTAAGGTATGCGCGCACGTTGATTGCATTTGTCGTCGTTGTCGTCTCTCTTCAAGAGGTGATCCTGCGATCGACAATGGAGATGCTGGCTGATGATCTTGTTTCAAGCTCCATACTGATCACGTTGGTGGTGGGGTCTGTGATGTGATGGTTTTGTTTGTCTTTTTTAATTCTCTTAGTTTTTTGCAGTTCACGCGCATGCCATTTCATTTTTGCAAATGACATGATCCCTTTGCCATTTTGCAAACCACATTGATGGATATTTACGAATGCCTTTGCCACCAAAAACGGGCTGATCGAAGAAGATTTTACATGGCCTTAAATGTATCTTGTCACAAAGTGTCAGTGGCGATCTTTATCGGAAAATTGGGTTCTCGCTTGCTGGCTGTAGGAAGAATGGACGGGCAGACTTGTAGAGAAGACTGACAGTCAGACCGGACACAGGCAGCAGCATAGCGACTATCTTGAGTATTGTGTCCTATATGTCATTGCATTGGATTGTCGTCAGGTATTTCACAGCCCATGAGACATGGATGATGTTGGCGTTGGGCTACCTTATTTTTGGTTTTTGTTTTCATTAATATTATTTTGAGATCATTTATTGGGCATGTCAGTATTGGGCGACGACGAGGGGAATAGTGCCTGGTTTTGGAGTTTTGGGATTTTTTTTTATTATTCGTTTTTGCCACTGAGGTGGAGCTTATGAGTGCCTTATTAGGGAAAAGCGTCTGCCGGCGGGTAGAGTGAATTTGTTTAAGGGAATCATTTTTTTTTTTTGTGGGAGTTCTTGAGTTATTTGTGGATTTTGTTGTAGAAGATGGTTTTTGAAAGATTGAATTCATTTAACGAATAAGTAAGTGGGTTAAGGGATATTTTTTTTTGTATGGCGTGTTTTGTTTTGTAGATTGAAAGGGACATACTGAAAGTGGTAAGGAAATTGTTGTTATTAGCGCTGAAACTGTAAGCGGGAATTCCTGAGGGACTATACGAGGGAATTATTGCTATTTATTTAAGGCTTTTGAATATTTAAATATAAATGACGCACGTGTCTCAGCCGATGTATTTCCAGCTTTTTAAGTAGATCGACGTCACTGTGTAGCTTCCAAAGCAAATTGTTGGATCTTCTCCTTCTGAGGTAAGATTTGTGAGGCATATACATTCATCTGACCAAATTTTACAGATAAGTTGGTGTATTCTCCTTATCAAGTCTTTTCTGCTAATAAGGTATCTGCACCAGCAAGCCTATTGCTTCGAGGTTACTAACGGCCGAAAATTCCAAGCATCATCCTCAAAGATGAATGGAGTGATCTGGCTTATAGTGGAATATCGGCTATTTTCGCCTAGAAAATATTATTTCCAGATCTTCAGAAACGACTGTTTATCTACTTATCTCAGTCGGCAGTCGTTCATGGGCTTGTAGCCTTTGGTGTGGAAATGAGCAAGACAAATTTCATTGCAAATTTTCTGCTTTGGCTCAAATATTTGGAAAAATATTTTGTACCCACAATTTAAAAAACGTCCAAAATTGAAGCACCAAATTACTTAAACTTTTTCCCCAACCTGAGGAAATCTCCTCATAAGCATACTTCTTTATCGTATTTACTCGCATATTTCTAGGATTTCGGGTATTGGAGAGTGCACGTATTACTGCTGCATGATGTCCGGACAGTTACGCGAGTGAATTGGTTGTGTTCTATGGATTCTGTTTTTAAAAAAACTAGATAACAACCCCTAACTACCGATCATCTCTTACCGAGATATCCTAGCAGTTTAATATTCACTTTTGCTAAGTGCAGTGCCAAAGGAATATTCAAGAAAATTGTAAAACTGAGGAATTCACCAACAGTGGAAGAATGCTAACTGTTTGATCAGATAGAGGAAATATAAGTATTCCCATCGCTACGTACAAACTAATGCTATACAGAAAACAAACCTTAGGTGGAACAACGTTACCAATTGTCAGGCGAAAAAACGGATTTGAGCAGCACTGAACCTTAAGCCCTCTAAGTGTTTGAGAAGCTGAACCCAAATCTCAAAGCTGATCCCAAATTTCTGCAGAAGACGCAAAATTGATTCTCCACCCTCTTTGCCTCTTTGTATCTACCCTACTCAATCCTACAGACGTGAATTCTATTTGGAATATTTCTTCTACAATAATCTAAACAACCTAGAAAATGTAAAAATGAATGAATGAAGTCTTCCACGTTTCATAAAAAGATCGAACTTTATAACGATGAGCAAGAAATGTCCTTGGCTCAATGTGGTATCAAAATGGACCAACTTATGGTCTAATTGTGTCAGCCCTCCAGCTGACCAATCATTCGATGATATGAAGTCCAGTACATTGTTTTTGATCCCATCTTAAGTAGCGTCTACCTTTCGTTCTATAGAAGGATGCTTTTTGAATTTTCACTGCTTGTTGACGATCATTGATGGGTTGAAACAGCATTCTGTTTGGTATTTGATATTTTTGATGACTTGCAAACACTTCTTCGTACACATTTGAACAAATTGTTGTACTCATTTCTGACAGAATTAGAAGTGGGTAAATGTCATCACAGCTTACTCCCATTTAAGCCATTTGGAAGATGGTGCCTTTTTCAACCTTCGGAATAAGTCCGAGCATAAACTCAGGTCATTCAAATATATTTTTAACTTAATCATATCGAGTCAGTGAACGAAATGTATTTTTTATTTTTATAATTCACAGCCGTTTAAGGGTTTATCGGGACCCTTATACAATTGAACATAAACATACCAAGAGCGATAGGGAAATTAAAGAGGGAGAGAAAGGAGGTTTCGATTTCCTAGTGAAACGGGTATCCCGGTGAACTTATTGAGGGGAAGAATTCAACTGATGAGGATTGCTTGTGAAAGAAGCATTTAAGGAATGAAAGGCATGAAACATTCCGACTGTGTTCAAGAGATGGGAAGGATTCCATGATAGTTCTGTTTCCTATTTTCTGTCTAACACTTTGTTTTGGATTCTATCCAATAATTCAAGAGAAATTTGGGCTGCACCTACCCAAAAGATGAGAGTTGTGCTCGAGGCTTGCTTTTGCATTTAGCAGTGTTTTTTGCGGTCTTTGAAGGTCAAAATAAACAAGCATTACGTGTACTGAGAGTTTTTCAACTTCTTCGATGCCGTTCAGGAACAATATAACGCAGCAGATACATTTTGCTTCTACGACAAGAGACAGTATTGAATTTTCGAAGCATTAAACTTTCGGACCATTTTGTATACCCCATTTGGCATCGATTGCAAGATCAGAGTTTAATGAACTGCAATTCCACTTCCGAAGGAAATGGACATAAATTTGATAAATTGTATGAAAAGCTGAGGATAGAGCCGTCGGCAAAACAATGGATGGATTGAAAGTTCCAGACAAGAGATCATTTATAAAAATGAGATATAGAGTAGGAGACAAAACGGAGCCCTGGGGAACATCAGTTTTTGTTTTTTTTTGTGAATATAAAACTTGAATCCTTTCAATACAACATGTATTGAATGTTCCAGACAGCGTTGCCGCCAAAAAAAAAAATTTCGTGCCACACTCTTTGAAAAAACGTGCCATTTGTGACATTTTCGTGCCATATGAAAAAAAACTCAAGTTATTCTTTAAAAATAAATCTTAATTAAAAACTATTACAAACAAATAACAAACAAAAAATCACTTCCTCTATTCGTGTATAGGTATTTTCCAGAAATCGGAGTTTTTGGCAAGTTCATAATAATAATAATAATTAATAAAGCTTTGTTATAATAAGTTAAATTAATAAATTAGCTGGAGGTTTGAAATTTTGACAATTATTAGGCTTAATAATTTCATTATATGACATTATAGCATTAATTGTTTTGTATGATAGTCTGTTTTTGTTGTTTGTTTTAATATTCATGTCGATTACAGAATTCGCAGAATTTTACTCCCGGTGAGTTGACTTGATTCGCATCCGCTGTAAAACTCAATTATGAAATTCGTCGGATGAACTACATTGTCGATTTCTAAAATTACCTTATCATTTATGAACTTTCGTATCGACACTGTCAGCAACAAACATTTATTCAACTGGCCTAGGCTGTGATAATAGTATCGTTTTCGATCAACGAAATCAAGCATCGTTGAGAGTGGTTAGTACGAAGATAGAGGACGGTTCAAAACCAACCGTGTGCTCTTTTTTTTTTTTTTTTTTTAGATTTCTTGCTCTCTGGTTGCGTTGCTATTTGTGCGTTTTTTATTAAAATTTGTTAAACAAACACTTTAGCATTCAGTATGATAAGCTTTTGACTTAAATTTTTGTACTCTCCATTGTTTGTTTTCGTTTAATCAAATATTCACTTCAGATTCGTCTCGAAATTGGTGCGAATGTAAAATGATAGAAATTGTATGGAGTGCGAATTAATTGCGAAATCTGTAATACCATATAAGTTGAACAAAATGTCAGTGGTGCAGGGATTGTTACCGACATTCGTTCAACTTTCATTCGTCGGATTCAGAAATAGCAAAAGTTTGGAAATGAATTGAAATTAGCCTTGAAAACACTCGTTCTGCTCATGCACTTCCATGCGAGGCAAACTAAGAAGAATCAACATAAATTTGAAATATTAATTAACATTCCTTCGTCAATATTGTTTTTTAATTTGTACAACTTAACCTCGAACATTTTTGTATCTTCTTGAAAAATACTTTCGGCTAGTCCAATCTGAAAAATTTTTCTTATTTCGCCAAAAAGAACATCTTTCTCGCACTCTAATAGATGAGAAAATTCTTATACCAAAATATTGAAGTGTGGAAAAATACTTTATATGTTTGGATTATTTTTTAAAAATGTTAGGTCAATTATCTTAAACGCATTTAGGTAAAATAATGAAAAAAACGTGCCATATTGAAACTTTTCGTGCCACCGTGCCACGAGAAAATTTCCGTGTCAAAATGGCACGATCGTGCCACATCGGCAACGCTGGTTCCAGAAGGTAATTTCTAATCGCATTTTCGATTGGAGAGCCGGGTGCCAAACTCTATCAAATGCCTTAGAAGTTGAGGCAATCTTCGGATACTGACTAAGCAAGGCTTTGAATTTTTGCTTACATTATAGCTTCAATAACACTATGAGAAAGTGTGAAAAGAGTCGTTTGTATATGCTCTGAGCCTCAAATATCTTATGATTATATTGGATAATGGAAAAATATTCATTTTGGGCGATAAGATTTTCTGTTTTTCAGCGGTTTTCGTCTAATTCAATCTTCCACGGATTTGATCGAACTCGGAGTTCTAAAAGTGCTTGGAGGTCTTTATCTTTGATGGTCAAGTCGTTCACATTCTCCCTAGAATAACTTTAACTTACGAAACAATACATTTCGAGTGATTGTAAGGTGTCAGAAGTATCGAAATATATATCAATACTTTCCATGCTAAGTTGGTGAAGAACAATCAATTAATCAATCAATTATAGCTAGAACTTAGGTTTGTTTGCATTACTATCTATATCTTTTTATAATTTGAGAAGGTTAATATCTGTAAACTCAACTTGACTAGCGATATAAATAGTTGTTGCACATTTTCGTACGAAGAAGTATAGCGGTGTAGGAAGATTTTGAATTCAATCCTATTAAAGTTCTTGGAGTTGCAAATTTTTAAAATCTTAAGATAATAATCTTAAGCTTAAGGTGTCGAAATATTGGTTACAACTTCTTCACAGGTTTATATTATATTTAACTCAATCCAAGCTCAAGCTTATTCACTCTAATACCTTAAATCTAAAACACTGTACTGAATGACAAAAAAAAAAAATATCGAAATCTGGTTGTCAAAACTATAATCCTCAAATCCCCGTCAAAAATTTCAAAAAAAAAAATACATAGTTTAATTTTGCATTTCAGTCGACAAACTCCACAAAGTGATCAATTTAAAAAAAACTCAATCGTACCTATTGCAAAATTCCCAATACAACTTTTAAGACGTTTATTAATACAAATTGAACCTCAACGCTACGAGATCAACAAAATTATACTAAAAAGCAAAGCCCACTTGCTGCCGCATTGGCCTACAATCCGTAAATAAAAGCGTGCAATCATTTAAATGTCCTCGCTTACAACATTGGAGGTCAGCAAAAAAATCAAGCTGAGTATAACAGAGTATCATAGTAGCTTCTTTTTCTTCGTATATGTAAATGCATTTAATCGAATGAGCAGCTATTTTGCTTAATTAATTTCACATATTGGTCTCCTTGTTCATATACATACAAAAAAGTACGCATCATATAGACTATATGGTGACATACACATCAAATACTAAAATAAAACATCTTGGAAGAAATCTGGGTTGGAATTCAATTGGAGGCAATATAGCATCTGCGAATCTGTGGGTGGTTCTATGTGGACTTTTTTATTAGCTCTGACGCAAATGCAAAATGCGCATTTTTTTTTTTAAATATTAATTGCATTTCTAATTCTAATAAAAATTTTTTTTCTTTTACAGACACAAGCACTTGCCTTAACCCGTTCAAAGTCGCCGTCATCGTCGGAAATTAGTGTGAAGAAGGAGCTTTCGTTATCACCACCGCACCATCAACAGTTCCAACAGCATCAACCGTCGCAACAATTGCAACAGCCGCAACTTCAAATCGCTCGTGACACACAATCAGCGTCATCGACATCGCTATCGTCGGTTGGCGGTGGAGGCGCTGATGGTGGTGGTGGCGGCGGTAGTGGCGGCGGCGGCAGTGGACAACCAACGGAGAAAAATCAATCTAATATGTTCTCAATGAAACACCATTTAAACCAAATTGCCCAGCAGAATCACCAAAATCAGAGTCAAGCCTTGGATCATCATGAGTCACCGAGTCCAAATTATGCCAGGAGATCAGAGGAGGCCTCACCTGTGCCGCCAATAAACCATGATCATGGAGCAGCAGCGGCGGCGGCGGCAGCAGCAGCAGCGATGGCATCAAGTCACAGTGGAGGATTCCGACCAATGGCTATGTCAGTGCCAAAAATTGAAACTCCGACGCCTTCGCTGAGTGAAAACGGTGCCAGTGGAGCGTCCAAAAGTGGTGGCCCGGTCGGTGGAGGAGTAATGGCTGGATCCGGTGTTGCAGGAAACATGAAAATGAAAAGATCACCGTCGATTGAGCCCCGTGAATACGATGTTGCCAAGGGTGAGTTACGCATTTGATTATTTTGATTATTTTTTATATGCGACGAAATAGTATACAAAGATTTGTATGCATTATAACCTCTCTTGGTTTCAAATATCCTTTCTTCTCATATCCTTTTCAGTTAGTGTGCAATAAAAAAAATTTAAAATATTTAATCCTTCGATATCTTTCATTACATCATTACGGAAGAAAAGAAAAACTGCTTTACGCAAAAATTTACCCACGAATCCAAGTTTTAATCCACAGTAACATGAACCTCTATACAATACATTTACATATTTTACATGATTATATTAATTCCAGTGAGTCCTTCCGAATTCAATTAAACGCAACACACAATTTTCCTTCTTATAAATTATCATGCCGAGCCGCTACGGCCACTGATTCCTGTTTAAGGATTTAAACAAAAATTTTGGATATCCTTCGAATACAACACATTTTACACTTTCCATCACGTTATTCCTATAAATCCATACAAACACACACACAGTTATACCAACCAAAAAAAAAAAAGGATTATATTCTATGACGTCAGAATAAAACTGGATAATTCGTTGTGTGTTTGTTCTGTCCTTCCCCTTTCTCGTCTTATTAATTTCTCTTGCTGCTGTGCGATTTTATCAGGGGTAATCCCATAATCCGAAAGCTGGAAAATGTTCGTTTATTTTAATTCAAGAATGTGGGGTCATATTGTAAAGATACACAAACACATCTAGTTGTATGTATGTGTACGTTAAAGGAAAGAAGTAGCAGGCTCTGGCATTAAAGTAGGGTTTGGAACAAAGAGTCTGGAAGGTATTGTTGGTATTTCCTCGGTGATCGGTGGGTAAATCAATTTTTACTTTATTTTCTTCAATGTTTTAGAACACATGTCCTGTTTAATGTTGTGAAGAAATTCCACAATCCTCTATTGCCCCATTTGAGTCGGTATTAAACTCACAAATCAGTGCAATAATTTTGAGAATGATCTGAACACAATCTCAAAGTCAGAGCGCTCTGAATTATTTTTGAGAAACCGTCAGTTCTTACGTGACAGCTGTCAGTTCCTCATCTCTATTTTTTCTGCATTTTTTTTTTATTTTTCTTCAAATGTCGTTTAGAGTGTTGTGATTTATGTATGAAACACACCTGAGTAGATACTTATGAAATAGTCAAGTCCAGTCTATCTCAATTAGTGTGACGTTTAATGTGTCCAATTTTTATTCAGACTTGCCAGAAATATTTTGGAAAGATCGTAGATTGTGCTTTGAACGAATTCCGTTATTTTCAGAAAGAAAAAAGGGACTACAAGTCGAATTTCTGAGCACTCTGAGCTATAAAAGAAAACCAAACTTTTGTTTGACAGCTCAGGATTTGCTCCGACTGTCATAATGTGTGCTCTGAATTTTCGTTTTACGAGGAAAACAGTCAAAATAATACACAGAAAATATTCATTAAGACACTAAGGGCCATTTGCTGATACGAAACTTAAATATTTATGTTCAACTTAAGCGCTTATGTTCTACTTTTTCCTCTACGTAAACTGTCACATAAGAGTTTATGTGGAACATAAGTACTTATGTTCCGTATCAGCAAATGGGCCTAAGTCTATTACGTTTAAAAGTCAAATAATGACACACTGACAGAAGAAGCTATGTTTTCGAAAAATCGGGCACATTTGATTTTTTCGTAATTTTCAATTTGTAATTTCTAAGATGGTGTCGCGATTACAGTACACAATCGAAAAGTTAGACACTTTCCTATCACACAAATTTTGACTAATTTAAAATGATTTTGAATAAAAGATCATAAATGTCAATTGATGGAAATCCGACATAACTCTAGTCACAGCTAGAGTATTGAATATAATGGAAAATATGAGGCGAAGAAAAGGAACAATTATTTGTAATAGTTTTTAATACTTCATATGTCATATGGCGAACCCCACAGGCGGATCACTAGTGTGAAGCAGATACGTGGGAGAGTTATGATCCCCTCGACATCAAGATCATAACAGCGCCGAAGCAAAGGAAGGAAGGAAGTTTTTAATACTTCATAATATGTTTGTATGGGATGTAGGGCCTAAACATGCTTAAACCACAAAATGCTACTAAATTCACCCGTGCGTTTCTGATAGAGTGTCATAATTTATCATTATCAGTCACTTTTTAATAATTTAATTCTAAAATTTTTTTGTAGAAAATAAAATAAATTGATTTAAAAAAAATAATATAGCAGGAAAATTTAATAAAAAAGAAATGAAAAAAAATTAAAAATCATTTTGTTTTTTAATTAAATTTCTAAAACAATAAAATTGTTTTTTTTTTCGGAGTAAAAAGTAAGGACTCAAGTCGATAACAGCCGTGTTTTTTTTTTAATGAA
Organism: Chrysotoxum bicinctum; assembly: GCA_911387755.1. Taxonomy (NCBI): domain Eukaryota; kingdom Metazoa; phylum Arthropoda; class Insecta; order Diptera; family Syrphidae; genus Chrysotoxum; species Chrysotoxum bicinctum. The sequence continues at coordinate 227,194,635 of OU426987.1, forward strand.
CACGCATTTTAGCAAACTTTAACACAAAAAGACTTAAAGTGAAATCAGAAAAGGCAGCAATCAGAACAAACAAAGAGTGAATTTAAATTGTTGAAATGTTGAAAGCTTAGATGGAGCTTATTTTAACTGTAGAGAAATGTCAAATGTGACATTTAAGGGACTGATATCCATTTTATATCAAAAGTCATTGAATCTTTCAGGATAGCTAATATGCTTTATATTCACTTAGAGTTGCTCCCCTGGTTTTAAGTTCTACACACGCCCAGAATAAAATGTGCAAAAAGTTTTTAAATTTTTTTTTTAATTCACAATTTGATTTCTTCTTCAAAGTAAATAGTATTAACAAAACCTTATAGTAGTTTTTATATGATAATGTTGAAAATATAAAATTGTGAAATAGTTTTTTTTAAAAATGTTTTTATGTGTGAAATTTAAAAATTTATTTTCTTCATTAAAAATTAAATACAAATAATATCAGTCTCTTCTAAAATGCTAAATATACTCGTATGTATGTATAAATTAAAAAAAATTAAATGTTTTTTTTATGCAAGAAAATATTTCATGAAAAATTCTATCACGCAATAATAAGGTAATTTAAGCTATTAGTGAGAAAGCTAGTAATGAAAAAAAATCTATAATATAAAACATTTGTGTAACCTTTCAAGTTGTTTGTAAATGAACCCAGTCAGCCATAATTTTTACTTGCGACTTATAGGTACTATAAGGCAAGTTATGCATTCGTAAAAAAATCGAACTCGAGATTTTGATCAAAGTTGACATTACGATGATAGCGAAGACCAAAAAAGTGGGTCTCGCAATTCTGTCTGTCTGTCTGTCTGTCGGTTCGACTACAGCCTAAACAGCTCGGCCGATTTTCTTCAAACTTGGTAGATATGGGTTTTAATTTCTTCCCCCCACACGATTTTTTCTTTTTTTTTAAGACCAAAAATAACGGTACCTGCCATACGATTTTTTTTTTTCGAAATTTTATAAATATTTTTTTTTTCTCAAACACTGTCCCACAGAATTTAAAAAAAAATTGAAAAATTTCATTTAGTTAAAACTAAGTAATGGTTAAAAAATTGTTATTTTTGGTAGCACCCCTGGGTCCATTTTTTTTTTGTTTTTGATTTTCTCGAAAACGGTACAGCCGATTTTGATCATTTTTTTATGGTAAAGCTCCTCCACAGTTTAAATATTATTACATATTCAAATTTTCAATTTTTTTATTTTTTGGATTTAAAAAAAAAATCAAAATTTTTTTTTGGAAACCCAATGTTTCGAAAAGCCCAAGATCGATTTTTTTCAAACTTGATAAATAAAAGTTTTTTTAACATAATCTACAAGATTTGAGAAAAAAAAATTGTTTTATCTAAAACTAACGGTACCTTCCATACAAATTTTAAAAAATGGTTTTCGAAAATCGTATTTTTCTCGAAAACGGTTCCGAGAATTTTGCTAAAATTTTTGTTCTTTTGAATAATTTTAACGATCTATAATTTAATAAAAAAAATTGAAATCTAGATATTACTGACTGTACCTACCATAGAACGATTTTTTCGAATTTTGAATTTCTCATTATCGGCATAACGGATTTTAATGTAATTTTTTATAAAGAAGCTCCTTAAAAGTTTAAAAAACATTGCATTTCAAAATTTAAAAAAAAATATTTTTTTCAATTCCTGAAGAATATCAACGTAAATGTTCTGATCCATCACACCATTTATTCTGTATATGGGACCTACACCATTGTATGAGAGGCAACCCCATACCATAATGCTAGAGCCACAAAGTTTTACGGTTTTTGGAGTATATTTAGGCACTTATTCAACATTTGGTGGGCGTCGCACATATTCACGAAAATCAGTGCTGCCATAAAAAACGATTTTGCTTTCATCCGTCCATAAGATATTTCGCCAATCCTGAAGCGGCCTATGAACATGGGTCTCGTCAAACTGAATTCTTTTGGCAACGTTTTTTTTTTATCAAAAGTGGAACTTTTCTAGGGATTCTGGCGTTCAGATTATTTCTCCTTGAAATTCTTCGAAATGTTTCTACACTTGCATTCAAGTTTATTTTTTTTTTATCTCAGTAGCAGGCAAGTGGGGTAAAGCCTTAGAGCATATTAACAATCCTCCTTACCGATTTTTTTGCATTTGCAATCATTTTTGCAGAGCTTTGAAGACTTTTTTGGATTTCCGCATAAGTTTTTCCTTCAGAAAGAAGTTGACGAATGATTCAGCGTTTCTCCGGAGTGCAGTGTTTGCTACGGCCCTTACTATAAGTGTACCTGAGTATAAATATGTAAATACTATGAGGCTTTGAAAGCTTACCTTGGAACTTGAAATTATTATAATTTAAATGTGAACAGGATCAAAATACAATATACAATTACGATAATGTAGCTAACACTGCTATTATTTTGACCGCTAAGATACACATACTTTAAAAGCTTTCGAGTAACATTCAAGAAAAAAACCGTTATGTCATGGAATTTGTTCTTTCCAGAAACGCAAGGCAAAATGTTCTAGTACCAAAAAAGTAGTTGAAGAATGTAAATAATTGCTCATATATTGCATTGTACTAGAATTTATTATTCGGGATGTTACACTGCTATTATTTTGACTGCCACCGTATCTACGTCTATTTCAAAAAAAAAAAAAAATCATCAGATCCTTAAGCAAGCCCCTGTTTAGGAGGGAGTGGAAATTTTCTAAAACAATAATGCAAAATAAAAAAAAACAATGGCAACATTTACAATATCATGTTCTAGTTCTTACTTGCGTACCTATACTTTAGGGTAAGTTTTGTATTTGTAAAACATCGAACTCGAGATTTTGATCAAAGTTGATATTACGATAATAGAGAACACGAAAAAATCGGGTCCCGCAATTCCGTCTGTCTGTCTATACCTCAACCAACAGTCTAGGCCATTGAAGGGATTAATTTTTGAAATTATTTACTATCACTATTTACTATTGTCATCCTAAAATTTTTTTTGAAAAATTTTTAACATATTTCTTATATACAAAATTAATTTAATAATATATTTTTTTTTATAATTTCTTTGCATTAATTCAAACTTTTCGAGAAAACAATTTTTAATTTCCGAAATATTTTTACATAACAGTCGTGCAGTTTATTTTTTTCTTAAATCCATTTTGAATTTGAAATTTTGAGTTTAAAAATTATTTTTTTAAAAACTATCAATTGAAACTATTCGATTAAAAAAGAAAGTAAGAGAGTAGATTTTTTTGTTGTTAAAAAAGCTATAGCTAATTTTTGCCTTTGTTTTTTTTTCTTGTCTCGACTCAACCTGCTCGATACTCTTTTGTGTCTTCACTTTTTCGAATCACCCTGTATAGGTAGAAGGTATCTATGCCCGATTATATCGATTCGAAAAATTGACTCGGGGTTTCGATCTAACTTGATATAACGACTATTGAGAGAATAAAAACAAAACGGTTAATTAATTCCATATTGATAATTTCTTTAAATTTATTTTATATTTTAAAAAATATCTTAAGATTTGGCGTAGAAAATTTTCTTAAGAATTCTTTTAAACTTCATCAGCTTTAAATATTTTAATTTTTTACTTGCGATATAGGTACTATAGGGCAAGTTCTGCATTTTGGAAAAAAAATCGAACTCGAGATTTTGATCAAAGTTGACATTACGATGATAGCGAAGACGAAAAAAGTGGGTCCGACAATTCCGTCTGTCTGTCTGTATGTCTGTATGTCTGTACCTCGAACTACAGCCTAAACTACTGGAGGTATTTTCTTCAAACTCGGTAGTTAAGGGTCTTCGGTGATTCCCTAGAGGAAAAATTGAAATTTTTTTTTTAGCTCCAAAACTAAGGGTACCCCCCGTACACCCGTAATGCAAAATCTTATTTATCTCGAAAACGGCTCTAACGATTTTGATAAAAAAAATTAAGTGTAATATTATGGATATGGACTATATTTTGGTGAAAAAAAAATTTGGGGGGAAATGTTATTAGGGGTACCTGTCATAGAACGGTTTTTTTGATTTTCGAATTTCTCACCAACGGCTCTAACGATTTTAACCAAAATTTTTATGCAGGAGCTGCTTTGCATTTGAAAAAATATAAACTAAAATTTTTTTCGAAAAAATAGTTTTTGGATTTTTAAAAAAAATAATACAATTTTTTTTTTGAAAATTCAATATCTTGAAAACCGATACACGATTAAATTTTTAAATTACGTTTAAAAATGTATTTTATTAAATAATAACAATTTGCATATCAATTTTTTTTATAAAAATTTTAAGGAAAATTTAGTACACAAAAAACATGTTTCAGTGTGTCTGTATGTCTGTACCTCTCACTACAGCCTAAACCACTGGACCTATTTCTTTTAATCTCGGTGGTTAAGGGTCTTCGGTGATTCCCTAGAGGAGAAATTGAAATTTTTTTTTTAGCTCCAAAACTAACGGTACCCCCCATACACCCGTAATGCAAAATCTTATTTATGTCGAAAACGGCTCTAACGATTTTGATAAAAAAAATTAGGTGTTATATTATGAACATAAGCTACATTTTGGTCAAACAAAATTTTGGGGCAAAATGTTATTAGGGGTACCTGCCATAGACCCGTTTTTTTAATTTTCGACTTTCTCATTAACGGCTGTAAGGATTTTATCCCAAAATTTTTACCAGGAGTCCCCTTAAGTTTAAAATAATATTGTATATGGGTAATTCTTTTACAAATCGAACACCTTTCTGACCGACCCATTTTCGATTTGGCTGAAATTTTTTTTACGTGTTCTTTATCGAAAAAGAAAAGACACCTGTCCGAGGAATTTAATTTTTTTTTGTTTTTTCGAAAATAGAGGGGGTTGAAAAATTCAGATTTCGATGATTTTTGGCTTGAAGACTGATTTTCAAAAATTCATAACTCCGGTTCATTTTAAGCTAGAGACACAATTTTTTTTTCATTTTGAAGGTAAAAGAGTAAATTTTTAGAAAAAAAATATATTAAAGAAAATTTTTATACAATTTCATATTGTTATAAACAATTGAAATGTTTGAATCAATTTTTAACAACGAAACCCACCACTTAGTGTGTTTAAAGTATGACCATCGTACTCTACGTCCAATTTTCCACCGAAAATGCTTTTTTTTATTAATGGAGAAACGATTATTATTATTGCAAATAAATTAAAAAGATGAGCGCGTCTGCGCGCCAGTTGCAAAGTAAACCTCGTATTCTCGCCTTATACCGTTATTCTCTGCATTATATTGCAAATAGTATGAACAGTATGTTTTAACTTTTCAATTGAACAATATTGTTTATCAATAAATAATGTTTCATAAAAAATTTGGGTAAAATAAATAAAAAAAACAACATTATTTCAAAAAACAAGTTATACAGGGTGTCCCGTAATTCGTGTGCCATACTTTGGGATGTGATTCTTGGTCATATTCTAAGAAAAAAATGTTCAAGAGTAAAGTCTGATTTTCAGCTTTGACATCACTTTTTAAAGATTTAAAAAAAGGCTAACTTTGGTGTACCCTGACCCATGTTAAGGTCAATTTCTCTGTCAGTACTAGTAGTAAGGACCTCATTTTGGACTTTCTCGAAATGTTTTTGGAAATAACTTTCGAAGCATTTGAGAAACTGGATCAGTTTCAACTGCAAGACCTAACGCGGGAGCTGCAAGCACAAGAAGAATTTCGGTGGATGAAAGAATACTGGCAGCTGTTGAAATCGATCCTTCCATCAGCATAAGACGCTTGGCTCTACAATTTAATGTTTCCAAATACAGAATTTCCAGTATAATGCATGGAGAAAATATGTATCTATATCACCACACACCTGTGCAAGAACTGCTTCCCGATGATTTTGAAAAGAGGCTCGAATTTTGTAACTGGTTGCTAGAGAGAAGCTTGGATGAAAACCAGTTTTTAGACAGAATTCTTTGGACAGACGAATCTCAATTCATAAGATATGGTATTACGAATTTCCATAATCTCCACATCCAAGATCATTTCATCATAGATTCAGTATCAATATGTGGGCAGGTGTAATTGAAAATAAATTAATTCAACTAATAATCTAGAGTTTTTACAAAATAATCTACCAGACCTAATGGAAGATGTTCCACTGATTCAACTAGCTTCATCATATTTCCAACAAGATGGTGCTCCGGCCCACTATGGTCGTGAAGTTAAGGATTAGCTGGATGAAGAATACGGTGATCGATGGGATAGGCAGAAATGTATCAATTTACTGGCCTGCAAGATCTCCCGATCTCACTGCACTGGATTTTTTTGTATGGGTACGAATAAAAGAAATCGTTTACTCATCTGAAATAACAACTTTAACTGAATTAGAACAACGTATTTCGGAAGGATCACTAAAAGTAAGGCAAGAGTTATCAAGAATAAACATTCAAAAAGAAATCCAAAAACGGGCTCTAGCATGCATTCAAAAAGCAGGAGGCCACTTTGAGCACTTATAATGACTGTATTTGTGTGTGTACATAAAATACAAAAAATAATTAAAACTACACAAATTATTGTTTTATTCAAACCCATTACACCTCAGGGCAAAAAATCATTATTTTTAATAATACCTGTTTTAAATTTTTGCAAGTATCATAAAATGTATGGGTTTTTTAATGCACTTATTAATCAGTTTTTTTATTATTGTTTTGTTCATCACGTAAAAACAAGAAAACTTTATGTTTATTAAGAATTTTTTGAAAAAAATTGACCTCAAAGTCAAAATTTTGCTCGGGCAAGAAAAATTGAACACCATTTAAAATTGAATATCTGGCAACCCTAAATAAACGTAGTTTTAAAGGTTAGTATTTCTTCTAAAAAAAAAGTCCAAAATGAGGTCCTTACTACTAGTACTGACAGAGGAATTGACCTTAACATGGGTCAGGGTACACCAAAGTTAGCCTTTTTTTAAATCGTCAAAAAGTGATGTCAAACCTGAAAATCAGACTTTACTGTTGAACATTTTTTTCTTAGAATATGACCAAGAATCACATCCCAAAGTATGGCACACGAATTACCGGACACCCTGTATAACTTGTTTTTTGAAATAATGTTGTTTTTTTTATTTATTTTACCCAAATTTTTTATGAAACATTATTTATTGATAAACAATATTGTTCAATTGAAAAGTTAAAACATACTGTTCATACTATTTGCAATATAATGCAGAGAATAACGGTATAAGGCGAGAATACGAGGTTTACTTTGCAACTGGCGCGCAGACGCGCTCATCTTTTTAATTTATTTGCAATAATAATAATCGTTTCTCCATTAATAAAAAAAAGCATTTTCGGTGGAAAATTGGACGTAGAGTACGATGGTCATACTTTAAACACACTAAGTGGTGGGTTTCGTTGTTAAAAATTGATTCAAACATTTCAATTGTTTATAACAATATGAAATTGTATAAAAATTTTCTTTAATATATTTTTTTTTCTTAAAATTCACTCTTTTACCTTCAAAATGAAAAAAAAATTGTGTCTCTAGCTTAAAATGAACCGGAGTTATGAATTTTTGAAAATCAGTCTTCAAGCCAAAAATCACCAAAATCTGAATTTTTCAACCCCCTCTATTTTCGAAAAAACAAAAAAAAAATTAAATTCCTCGGACAGGTGTCTTTTCTTTTTCGATAAATAACACGTACAAAAAATTTCAGCCAAATCGGAAATCGGTCGGTCATTTTTTGTTCGATTTCGTACGGTTTGTAAAAGAATTACCCATATACAAATATTCGAAAAAATATTTATTGGGTTCTTAAAAAAAAAAAAAATTTAAATCAATATCTTTAAATCCTATGAATGATTATTTTTTGAAATTATTTCCTAAAACCAATATTACTAAATACTTAAAATCCGCATCCCACATTTTTTTCTTGAAAAATTTTATAGAAATTTCTTATATATAAAAAATTTATTTAATAATAAAACGATTTTTTTAAAGTTTATTTGCATAAAATTATACTTTTCCGGAAACCAGACGGCAATTTTATGCAGTTGAACATTATTATCTCATTAAATCTATGTTTTATATTTATAAAATGTATCTTAAATTCCAAAGTACTTTTACATAAGAGCAAGTTCGTGCGATCCAGTCGTGCATTTTATTTCTATTAAATTTACATTTGCTTAAAATGTAACACTGCTCAAACTATTGAGGGCGTCGTTGTAGCAATTAAAAAAATCATTTTATGCCTTGGAACACTTTTCTCTTGCAACAAAGCTTTTTATAAATTTAAGTCGTTTTTACGAGTAACATAAAAACAAACACATGTGAGGCAGTCATTCATTTTAATTGTTTTTTCTATGATTTTCCTTCATGAATTTCCTTATAAATTTTTTGAAATCATCCATTTCGATAGGAAATTTAATTTTAAACAAAAGGTTTAAAGAGTAAAATTGTCAAACTCAGCTTGGTCTTTGAGTCCAAGTTCGCCAAAATGATTGAAAATCAACCAATATGATTTTGTGGTCAAAATTTGTCGACGGTACTTCGTCAAAATACTTGGTTCAATTTTTAGGTGTTAAATGTAAGGTATGGATGTCAACGAAAGTTTTTAATAATAAAACAAATTATTTTCAACATTCTATCCCCAGACTATAAAGGATTTCTTTATAAACCTACATAGATAGGATTTGGGATTTTTTTTTTGTGTGTGTTCTGCTTAGCTGTTTTGCCTTTTGAAGAAGGAGAAAAGGGTGACGGATTTGGGTTTAACAACATTTGTTGCTTGCTGCGAGAACTGCGGTGTCTAATCCCTAAGGATTGAGGGGGGAGTGGGGGTGAATGTTTTTAGTGGAGATATCCATCCTCGTTGTTGTCATCTTATCCCAATCATACAGACTCTCTTATAGGTATATCCTTGGCGAACACTTGTACATGTATACTTATATATCTATACATTAGATTAATATAAAAGAGAGATTCTCTGTTTTTTGCCCAACTTAATCCATCCGCCCTGAGAGTTTAATCCAAGCAACAGTATGGGTTAGGATGTTTCTCCATTTTGGATAAGACACCAGTGTTAAATTTCAATCCGTAAAAGTTTTTTTTTTTTTTCTTGGTTTACTATGTTGAGAAGGGAAATGGTATTAAATATCAAAAAAGGAAGAGACTAACATAAGAAGGAAGAGAAGAGACATGCGGATATTTTTAGAGTTCAAGGACATCCATTCATATGGCTTATGAGAGTTTGGTTTTTTTTTTTTTGGGTTTTGTTGGTGGTATTTTTGCAAGCACGTTATTATGAATTATGGTCTTCAGCTTGGATATACGGTATATCTGATGTATGAAATTCTTGTTTGGATTAACTCTGGATAAGGAGTTCAGCATTTATGGAGGTTTATCAAGTGGCAGAGGCATACCTACGTTTCAAGGCATTTTTTCTTTAAATTTATTTTTATTTGTCTCCAAAGTTTCGTTGTAAGTCTTCATACGTTTCGAAACGAAGAACCAATCTTTTTAACCATCTCAAATGGTACTCGACATGCTTGTCTGCAGAATAATATCTTTCGAAGTTGATGTTCTCCTGATTCGAGAAAATTCTGAGTCCTCCGAGTGCACCTAAGGAAATCCACAAAAGTAATTCGGGGCTATAACTGGTAATCAAAGATGGTTTTTCAATCCCAATTCGTAAATTTTTGCTATTTCTTCCTCATGTCATAACAAATTAAACGTAATATTCGTGCTTCTAGAAATGCCTATCTATTTACCATTGCCTTGTCTCAGACGTATGGTCAGGTAGAGGTGGTATCTCCTTAACCGCACTACACGAATGGTATTCTTTACGTATTTTTATTATTCCCTCGCACTGTTAGTTCAGAAATTCAAAACTTATGTAAGTACATCGGCATCTATTTTTTAATTCTATATACAACTTTTCCTAACGCTCGCACTTTTATGGTCTTCTTAAGGGTTAAGGGTAAGAATACTGATATTTTACAACAAATCTGCGCATAGAGAGAAACTGGTTCTTTGGACATATTCACAGCCTCTGGTGTCTCTCTCACTTTAATTTGACCATTGTCTAGTTCTATTTGGTGAACTTGAGCGATATCAGTGATCGCAGTTCGTAGACATGCCGAACATTCATTGCTTCTCTGCCTGTTCTGGTACGTCTGTGGCATATAAAAGAGTTCTACTGTATTCTATTACAATTCTATTACATACTTTCACTTTAATGACATATGAATTATATAATAAAGATCACCTGTAATCCAGACACCAAAGTAAGAGGTTGTTTCATTATACAAGATAGCCCTCGTATAGCTTCGGACTCTACAACGTCTACGTTTAAATTTAGCTATCGAAAATTTGACGCCATAAATGATGGTGAAGGCCTCTTAGAAAAAGACGGGTTAGTTCCCTAGAATGCATGCAGCACGTACAAAATAAACACTGTTCTTGTACAACTTTATTTTGTACCAAAAGAACAAAGATTCCGTCTTCAAACTAATTGAATCGTGACTGGCCCAAATAGTGTTGTCATATTCTAAGAATAGATCCTGAAAACCCCACCAAAAAGGCAATATTACTGAGACTATGAAGTCCCTTTATAAACAAATCCGACGATATTGAAATAAAACAATCCAAATCCGCTAATTTTTGTATTCAACCCTTCGATCACCAAAGGTGGATCATTAAGTGTGAAGCAGACAAGTTTGAGAGTTCTGATCACTTCGAAATCGAGTGCTGACAAATGACAAAGAAGAAGAAACGAAAAAATTGATAATATTTAAGTCCAAAAAGTGACAATTTTAATTGAATTATTTCTGTTTATAGCTTTTTTCCAGATTTCTTTTGTTGAGTTTTCTGAAGTCGTAGGTCTATGCGAATAAACCACAATCGAATCGACCAATGCCTTTAAGTTGAACATAACAGAGACCATCATTCAATTTCAGACGGGAAAGTCATGAAAAATTTTACCATTCTAATCCATATCACCGAGAGAAGCCGAAGCAGGCATTTAAAAGTTGTCATATTTCATACAACTGCATTGCGAAACCTGTAAACTGTGACGTTTTAATGCCTCTAATATTTTGTGGACTCACCAATACTTGGGCTTCAATTGAACAAGTACAAATAATTTAAGGAAATTAAGTCTGAAAATATAGTTCTTAAATTTTATCATTATTTAAGATTGACACCTTGTATCCTTCAAAAATGGGTTCATTCAAAAATATTCGAAAACTGACGAAACTGTAATTCTTCGGTTCTAAAGGTTTTTCTTTTTTACAAACTTTCCCATTAGGTACCTTACCTACGAAATTGCATTAGATGTTCTTGGAACAATTGTTTTTCCAGAACCTCATGTCCTTTAAAAACACTCTCATATGCCTAGACATATAGATAGATACTCTTATTACATTGGCAGCACACACATGCTAAAATTTCATCATCATCCGGGAATACCGTGTGTCTGTCTGTCTGTCAAACTGCAAATCTATACAAAAGCACACATCAGATCACCCTCGGTGCAAAATCGCACGGGTGAAGAGTTTTGTATTGAAATCCAACGGATTAAGGATTTGCCGCATTCGACCTACTCCCACTCTCCTATAGCACTTGCACTCACAAGAGGATATACCATACGAGTACTATACTATACACTCAGAGATCAGGAATATGCCGGGGTGGTATAGTATAGCAAAAGTAAAGTGAGATGCTTTTATCACATCCTCGAACTCATAACAAAACACACACTGGCCTGGCGGGCGCCCCCTTCCCAAAATCCAGAATTATACCGAACTCGAACGTCAAACCCGAACTCATGGATACGAATGCGGATTTTGAAACACACGTTGACATACATTCAATGGGTTTGCTTGCATTTGTTTGTAGATTAAGCTTATGCCAGAAGAATTGCTGCACTCACTACTTCGACCTATACCCCCGCTCCTACATATTTGTATCTTTTAACAAAAAAAAAAAAAACAGAGAAAGAACTTTAAACTCCCAAGTCCCAATCTCTCTAACTGTATTGAATCCAGCGTTGAAATCCAGCAGCGCCAATGTGTGTGCAGAATTATATGGCAAAGTTTGTCCTAAACGAACACTCTAGATGCTCAAGCTATGATGTGGCCGAAAAAATATAGAAGTAGGTACCCTCAATCTGGGTGACATAGCCAAACCCTATATGTTAACGGAAAAGTATCCATCAGGAGGCAGTTTTCGGTATAATCGCCACCCAATTTCAAGCCTCCCAGTCATGGATTCGTTATGATTTTGAATAGTTTCGACCGAGATTCAGAATTCTACTCCTGGTACTTTTCATTTTTACTCGATAATCCGGCGGGGCAGGGGCAGGTATTGCAATGGGAAAAATATTAAATTGCCAATGATTTCAACTTTCGTCTTTGCATCAGAAGGTCTCAAGATTGTCCAATACCGAAACTAGAGGTGTCTCAGAAAGAACACCAAGACGTCTTAAAAGAAAGTTCGTTGTGAAAAGATTTGAACTGGCTTGTATTCCGTTGTCAATTTGGGTCCATGATCGAACTTCGCGACCCCAGACCTTTCAAGTCTCAGATATCGGGTGTGTCAGCTGAATGGTTAATAGGGAAGTTTTGAAAGCAATTACTTCCCAAAACATGACTGCAAGCTGACTTGGCTCATTTCCCCAAAACCTTTCAAGGAAGACCCTTAAACTTTCCAACCGACGACCTCAAATTAAGCAACACCATACGACCGATTGGAACATTTTTCGAATCATCTAACCATAGCCTAGCGTCAGAGAATCCGAGAGAAGCCCCCTCCTCGTTATCCCTGAATATGTATTGAATGACTGAAAGATGTGTTTGCCATTCGCATGTAATAGGTCTCAACTAATCCAGGATAGATGTATCTATTGCTGTACGAAGGACTATTCAAGCTGATGCTCTGATGGTACTGTGGGTCTGTGCTCAAAATGTACAAATGCAAATGCAGTATCCATTGATATTTTTGAAGGTTAGAAACGATTTTCGAAAATTAACACAAGAGACTCATGTGAAGGAATGGTTTGGAGGCGGAGGGTGTTGTGTTGGATTGAAGGTAGGTATAGACCGTTATCAGGATGAATACTTTTTATTTGCTGTTAGTGTGTGCGATGGAAGAGTCTTAAGCGTTAAGCGCCATTCAAAACCCATATTGCGAGATGATAAAGAGACACAAGGAGCATGAGTTCGAAAACCTGTAGCCTGCTGTTGCTCTGAACTTCACATTTATAGACAAAGAGTGTCAGAGAGACTGCAAGAGAGAGAGAGAGAGAAAGGATTTGTTCCATAATATAGGCGATTCAGTGTTTTTAGGTTAGAAAACCCTGCACTACTAGTCTATAGAAACTACACGACACAGAGTGAGCTTCACACAGTAAAATAAGGCAAGGTATTGAAAGTTATAGATATACACAGAGTTTACACCGAAACTCTTCTATACCGATACCGAGGAAGGGTTTCAGGGATTTGTTGAATGCTTTGCATATAAACGTGCGTATTATAAACGGATTAAATTTCTAGGAGCATCGAAGGCACTCACGTGGCAACTGTGCTCGATTATTATTACTTCAATCCAGTGCCAGGATTTTCTTCTGTCTCCTGATGGTCCTTGTACTACCTACTTCTATACCGGATGAAAGGGGTTAAATGCGTATGTTTTGTGAATGAATGTGTATGCGTTTATCTTTTGTATGACCCCCAAACATATGCAAGAGTACAACTTAAACGTACCTATGATGATGGGGTTTCGTATAGTTATATTTATTTGGTGAGATTTTTCAGGGTGTCGGTCGGTCGTCGTCGCACTGGAATCCCAGATTCAATGGGGGATTTACTTTTTGGATATGTCAATGTGATAATAAAAGGGGGTTCCAGTTCGGTTGGCCATATGTTTTGAGCCCTGTTTTTGGAAAGTAGGTAGGAACGGTTCGCAATCGGTTTTGGATGAATGCAAACGAAAATCTGTTCGTTTCTATGTTCGCCTTACCTAGGTCGTTGCAGAGGCTAAAGTTTAAGTAAGTCGCTTTCTCTATCTATATACATACATATGTACAGTAGATACCTACGTTTATATATGTATGATGAGAGTTGGGAAGGATGAAAAGAAGAGAATATGAGGATTTCGTTTATTACACACACAGAATAGGACAATGAAACAAATTGAGTTCTTGGCACTGCGTAGGTATTATGTATGAGTTTTTGCATTCAACTGGTTGCAGCTTTATAAGGAGGTGTGGATGTTTTCGTAGTTGTTGTTGTATTAGCTGAAATCCTTTCTCTGGCTATATAGTGGCAACTGGTTATAGTCACTAAAGTGTTTATGGGTTTTTTGTTTACTCTTTTTTTTTTTTGTTTTGCGAAAAGGAATTAAATGTTCATCAGAGGAAGGATGTGAGGATTTTGAGACTTTTAGGATTTTTTGTTGTCATTTTGGGAATCAGTTTTAAGCAATATTTTAAGCCTTGGGTAGGTACAACCTATACCATTTTTGACATTCGAAGATTGAAGTGTCAAGTGTTTATTTTATTTTGTATGCTTTTAAGGAACGGAACACTCCTCAAGCAAATCATGAGGTGAGCTATTGTAAGGTTTTTCGTTTTCAAAATGTTAGTAGGTAATCGCTAAATTGCATGTGGGGGGCAAGCTTGGGAACTAATTCGCTTTTACGCGTTTTAAAGGGACCTTACCATCCTAAGAAATTGACAGTTAAACTTTAAATTTAAAAGTAGGTAAGGTATCTAGACAGTATCAAGGAAGCTTTGTGTGGAAGTTTGTTGATTTAACTTAAGTTGTTTTTGATATTATTTATTACCGTCGTCTTAATGGATGACATTGGTAGTGCCCTTCACACTGGAATGAAACAAAACTAGAACTCGCAGATCTAGCGAACAGGTGACTGTACACCACACTGAAAATAAAATCTAGGTATATATGATAAAAATCTAGGTTGATTTAACAAAAATTTTGTCAATATACGTCCAACAAAAAAATTTGTCAAATTGACAAAAATTATAGAATTTTGTTGAGGTAACAAAAAATATTTTGTTGTATACACAAAATTATTTTGTTATGCTAACAAATAAATTTGTTGAAATAACAAAAATATTTTGTCAATATGACAAAATTTCGTAGAATTTACAAAATTAATTTGTCATATTAACAATTCTTTTGTTGTATTAACAATTTTTTTGTTAGTGTTATTGTTTTTTTTATTATTATCGGATTAACAATTTTTTTTTGTTAAATTAACAAAATTGTTTTGTTAAATTAACAAAATTGTTTTGTTAAATTAACAAAATTGTTTTGTTGAATCAACAAAATTGTTTTGTTACATTAACAAAATATTTTGTTAAATTAACAAAAATTTCTTGTTATATTTTGTTAAATTAACAAAATATTTTGTCAATTCAACAAAATATTTTGTCAATCTTACAAATTTCTTTTGTTGAATCCACAAAAAAACAAAATCAATTTTGTCAAAATATTTTTTTTCTTGGGATTTAAGTCCACAAAAATTGGCGTTTCGTCCCTACGATCTCACATGCCACCATCTGTGAGGGCGTATGGCCAATACGCAATTTTTGTTAGTTTCAGTTAATCTTACATCGATTTTTTAACAAAAACCAAGTGTGAACTATACCATACACAAAAGAACTTTTTTGGTTTCCTAACAAAATAGTTTTATCTATCTGATAATATTATTTTATCAATATTACAAAATAATTCAACCCCAAAACAAAAATTTGTCATGTTAACAAAAATGTTTTCATATTTTGTTAAATTGACAAAAAAAAAAATTAACAAAAACTTTGTGATATTGACAAACATTTTTGCAAAACAGATTTTTTGTATATACAACAAACATTTTGTTAACATCACAAAAAAGTTTGTCGATTTGACAAAAATCTCTGTTTTATTTTGTTATATTATTTGTGGTGCATATTTTGTTGAACTGACAAAAAATCATGGCTGAATTATTAAAATTTTGTGAAATCAACAAAATCATTCTTTCGTATTGACAAAAATTTAATCAAAACGATAAAACAAAACGTTTTTGTCAATATTACCTAGGAATTTATTTTCAGTGTTGATACAGAATGTTACTTGTGGCATCCGCTGGGTGGCACGAAGCCCTGTAAAATGGGCTTACCGTTTTTACTAACGAACACTCATAAAGTTTAATCCTTTGAACGTGTTGTTCAATCGTGTCACATGGCATGGTGATTTTGCATCAGTAACTGAATAATAAGCAATAGATTTGACAGATGTCAACAAAACAACATGGCCGCCAATTCTTGCGAGCGATAATGGTCCATGAAAAATCTGCGAACCTAGTATTTCTTAGTTTTACAGACAAATTTTAGATATAAAAATATATTTAGTATGTGAGTTTAAAGTGTTTACTAATATTAACTTAAGAACTTACTCATAGCTTAAAAAAAAAAAATAGTGAGCTTTACACCCATTTGTAAATTTTGTAAATTTAGTCGGTTTATTTGTGGGGAATATTGGTTTAGAAGAAAAATTTTTATTTAGACAGTCCTGCATTAAACATCAGTGGCTAGGGAACGTTAAATAGCCATCTGGAAAGAAGACTTGCGGTCCGTGAAAGAAATAAATAAAAATAAAATAAAATGCATGACTGGATCGCACGAACTTGCTCTTATGTAAAAGTACTTTGGAATTTAAGATACATTTTATAAACATAAAACATGGATTTAATGAGATAATAATGTTCAAATGCATTAAATTGTCGTCTGGTTTCCGAAAAAGTATGAATTTATGCAAATAAACTTTAAAAAATCGTTTTATTATTAAATAAATTTTTTATATAAGAAATTTCTCTAAAATTTTTCAAGAAAAAAATGTGGGATGCAAATTTTAAGTATTTAATAATATTGATTTTAGGAAATAATTTCAAAAAATAATCGTTCATAGGTTTTGAAGATATTGATTTTTCAAAAAAATTTTTTTTTTTCAAAAAAACTCAACAAATAATTTTTCGAATATTTTTATATACAATATTATTTTAAACTTAAGGGGACTCCTGCTAAAAATTTTGGGTTAAAATCCTTAGAGCCGTTAATGAGAAAGTCGAAAATCAAAAAAACGGGTCTATGGCAACATTTTGCCCCAAAATTTTTTTGACCAGAATGTAGTCCATGTCCATAATATCACACTTTATTTTTTTTATCAAAATCGTTAGAGCCGTTTTCGAGATAAATAAGATTTTGCATTACGGGTGTATGGGGGGTACCCATTAGTTTTGCAGCTAAAAAAATTTCAATTTTTCCTCTAGCGAATCACCGAAGACTCTTAACTACCGAGATTGAAAGAAATAGGTCCAGGGGTTTAGGCTGTAGTGAGAGGTACAGACATACAGACACACTGAAACATGTTTTTTGTGTACTAAATTTTCCTTAAAATTTTTATAGAAAAAATTGATATGCAAATTGTTAGTATTTATTTAAATACATTTTAAAATGTAATTTAAAAAGTTAATCGTGTATCGGTTTTCAAGGTATTGAATTTTCAAAAAAAAAATGTATTATTTTTTTAAAAATCCAAAAACTATTTTTTCGAAAAAATTTTTAGTTTATATTTTTTCGAATGCAAAGCAGCTCCTGCATAAAAATTTTGGTTAAAATCGTTAGAGCCGTTGGTGAGAAATTCGAAAATCAAAAAAACCGTTCTATGACAGGTACCCCTAATAACATTTCCCCCCAAATTTTTTTTTTCACCAAAATATAGTCCATGTCCATAATATCACACTCAATTTTTGTTATCAAAATCGTTGAAGCTGTTTTCGAGATAAATAAGATTTTGCATTACGGGTGTATGGGGGGTACCGTTAGTTTTAGAGCTAAAAAAAAAATTTCAATTTTTCCTCTAGGGAATCACCGAAGACCCTTAACTACCGAGTTTGAACAAAATACCTCCGGTAGTTTAGGCTGTAGTTCGAGGTACAGACATACAGACATACAGACAGACAGACGGAATTGTCGGACCTACTTTTTTCGTCTTCGCTATCATCGTAATGTCAACTTTGATCAAAATCTCGAGTTCGATTTTTTTTACAAATGCAGAACTTGCCCTATATTACTTATATCGCAAGTAAAAATAGTCAATGGTGGGAAGCCCCATGCCAGACAGAACGATCTAACGCACTAGCCATAACTTGTTGCTGCCAGTAGATAACGTGCTAGAAATTTAAAATATGTTCAATAATGATTGAGTAATGTTATAATGTTGTTATTACAAAAAGTACTAAAATAATACTAAAAGTGGAATCTTATGTGATTAATATTTTTGTCATAAAGAGATATTCATGTCTATTACAGAATTCGCAGAATTTTACCCCCGGTGAGTTGACTCAATTCGCATCCGCTGTAAAACTCGATTATGAAATTCGCCGGATGAACTACATTTTCGATTCCTAAAATTACGTTATCATTTATGAACTTTCGTATCGACACTGTCAGCTACAAACATTTATTCAACCGGCCTAGGCTGTGATAATACTCGTAGTATCGCTATCGATCAACGAAATCAAGCATCGTTGAGAGTGGTTAGTACGAAGATGGGGGAAGGGGGACGGTTCAAAACCAACCGTGTGCTCTCTTTTTTTTTTTTTAGATTTCTTGCTCTCTGGTTGCGTTGCTAGTTGTGCGTTTTCTATTAAAATTTGTTAAACAAACAATTTAGAATTCAGTATGATAAGCTTTTGACTTACATTTTTGTACTCTCCATTGTTTATTTTCGTTTAATCAAAAATTCACATCAGATTCGTCTCGAAATTGGTGCGAATGTAAAATGATAGAAATTGTATGGAGCGCGAATGGATTGCGAATTCTGTAATACCATAAAAGTTGAACAAAATGTCAGTGGTGCAGGGATTGTTACCGACATTCGTTCAACTTTCATTCGTCGGATTGAGTAATAGCAAAAGTTTGGAAATTAATTGAAACTGTCACTTTGGCTCATTCGCCGAATTCTGTAATAGGGGTGATTGATTAAAACTTGATTTTTAAATAATTTGAACTACTTACAACTACTACAAGTACGGGTTGAGAAATTGGAATAAAATGGGTGAAATACCTGAAAACAAGACAATTTTCTTATAAAATCTGCATTACAATACTATTACAATAAGCTTTTTGCATTATTAGTGTGAAGTTAATTAAGAATCGTTGGAACCATTTCCGAGAAAATTTGCAAAAAATTGAGTCGATTTCCGTTCCGTTTCAACTAAAGCAAATTTCCGTAAAACTACTTCTTGTCGAAATTAGACAAAATTTCTTTGGAAATAAAAAAAGTTTACTTGTAACATTGTTACTATATGTGGGTACTACATATACATATGTATATGTATGTACATATATGGCAAGTTTTTGCGATTCCTAAAAAAATCAAACTCGAGATTTTGTTCAGACTTGACATTGCGATGATTAGAAAGACGAAAATTGTTGGTCTGGCAATTCTGTTCGGCTACAGCTTAAACGGCTCGGCCAATTTTCTTTAAACTTGGTACATAGTATTTTGAAATTTTTCCTCCTAAACAATTTTATTCTTAAGCTCAAAAATAACAGTAGATACCTGCCATACATTTTTTTTAGAAATTTTAGAAAATATTTATTATTGGTACGCCCATGAATCATTTTCTGTATTCAATTTTTCAAAAAGGGTATAACTAATTTTGGTCAAGTGTTATATACTAAAGCTCCTTGAAAGTTTCCATAATATTATATATTTAAACCTTCAAACTTTTTCCTTGGATTTAAAACAAAAATCAATTTTTTTTGGAAACACTTTATTTCGAAAACGACATGCTTGATTTTTACTTGCGACTTATAGGTACAAAAAGGCAAGTTATGCATTCGTAAAAAAATCGAGCTCGAGATTTTGATTAAAGTTGACATTACCGCAGCCTAAACGGCTCGGCCGATTTTCGTAAACCTTGGTAGATTTTCCCCCCAAACGTTTTTTTCTTTTTTTTTAAGACCAACAATAACGGTACCTGCCATTTGAGTTTTTTTTGGAAATGAAAAAAAAAAATTTCAAAATTGTTCGATAAATTTAAAAAAAAATTCACAAAATTTCATTTAGCTAGTTAATGGTTGAAAAATTTTTTCGAAAAATGGAACCATTTTTTAGTTTTTGAGTTTCTCAAAAACGATTCAACCCATTTTGATAATTTTTTGTATATTAAAGCTCTCCAAAAATTTGAATATAAAAACTATATATTGAAATTTTATTTTTACTTTTTTAAGAAAAATTTAAAAACTCAATATGTATTTCGAAAACGCCTAGCTCGGTTTTTTTTTAAACTTGATAAATAGTAGTTACTTAATACAGTCTACAATATTCGAGATAAGAAATTGTATTTAAGCTAAAAATAACGGTACCCACCCAGTGCCGGATTAAGCCAGCGCGGGGCCTGTAGCAAATTATATCAAGGGGCCCTTAGACTGTTTTAGGTTAGGCACTTATCAAGTTTATGGTATTAAATAAAACAAAACTGTTACAAACAAACTTTTCTTGATTTAATTTGGGAAAATTTATAAATAATGCTGTTGATATCGACTTCTCGGAGTAAATCATGTTCAATATTCATTAAAGTGAGGAGATTAAGACGTTGTTGGATCATCGTGTTCCTCAATTCATTTTTAACACGTTTTAA